>CM074719.1:335585076-336813826 GCA_037306005.1 Rhinophrynus dorsalis | reverse complement strand
CTACCAAGGGCAATGTCCCATCCTGTCTGGTCCCCAAAAACATACTCAAGCTATGTAGAGTCTGGAGCATTTCTAGTAAACAAATTGCACCCTTATTAACCCATTGAATGGGGAACATTTCTGGGGCAAATCAGCTGTACTCTTGCTTCTCAATGACTTGGATTTTCGTCAATGGGACGTTTAGTCAGTCGGTTTTAGTCAATGGGACGTTTTATTTGTCCCCTGTGGTTTCTGCTCCTTCTCTGTAAAGCTCAAAGACTGCTTACATTTTGGATTGTATCTTGTGTGCCAGACATTTATTCTATTGCATTCTCTGGGAGAGCTGAACCGCTGGCTACAGTTTTCCATAGAGTGTGATAGAAACATCTTCATCACTTCCTGACAATTTGAATTGTTATAACATTCAAATAAAGCAAGTTCCAGCAATGGTACCACCCTTGCATGAAAACCCCTAAAATATATGGTTTGTAGAATGAACCTTTACTGATGCAACTAATGAGACTTTTTCCTTTTCATACTCCGTTTTAAAAATAAGTGAATATGTGCAACATATTTATCAAAAGCATATGTATTGGCAACAAATGGAAATAAAGATTAGTGGCAGAGTTTTAAAGACAGCCAAAGTATTTCTTTACACGCAGTTTGTTTTGTCATTAATTCATGTTACCAGCTTTCAGACAAATCCTAATAAATATGTAGTAAGAAAGGTGATATTTGTCTTCTTATGTAGTACTCTTTTGCTAATATTTATTATCATATTCACAAACAATTTTGATACATATTAAGTAATTGCTAAATTTAAACTTGTTACATATATTCGCGAGATACTGATAAATGTTCAGCAGGCTCAGGAAACAATTATTTACTCAGGAAAATAAGAGTTTGCTTTGTGTCTTTCCTTTGACTGTGTTTAGATTACATTTTACTACATATATTTATAAATCGCTTTAACTTTTGAATCCCATGAACATATCACTTTGAATACCTTTCTGACACTCAAAGGGTTAATACTATGATCTCATAATTTGTGCATTAAGGAAAATGTAATGGCCCTTTAAATTGCAGATAGCGCTGTCTGTCATTACAACTCTGCGTTGTCATCTGTCAGACTGGATTGAAATGTTACTAACAACCCAAAGTCTCCTGACAGTCTGGGGAGTTGATTGGCTCCCCACACTGAAAAGGTAACACGTTGCAATTTGTGGAATCGCGATGGGAATTGCACGAGGAGCAGTGTCAGTATCTACTGTGTGCTCCTGCACACCCTGTGAAAATAAGGTTGTTAGTCATAGCCTCGCATGTTGTTCTCTTATTATGGGGTATTGAGTCCCAGCAGCAAGAAATGTCATGGTTACATGTTGTTACTGGTAGCCTGTACCCCTCATGAAAATAAAGATTAAAAACCATAAAAGATGCAGGTAAAGTAGCTACTTTTTGTTTCCATAATATAATGTACATATTTTACTTTTAACCTCATAAACGCCTATATCAGAAATATACTTATAGGGTGTTTTTGTAAACTTGAGAACTAGTGGAATTTATTAAGGGGTATTTCTTTCTTTCGTCTAAAGTGGAACACAGGATCCATGGGTAAAGTCTCCTCCTCTAGGAGGGTAGGGCACTTCCAAAAGGTCTCTTGAGTTAGAGACACCCTTCTTCCACCAATTTACTCTTGCCAGCTAATATCCAGTTTTAAGTGTTCTTATCAATGTAAGGGTGTGTGGGCACTGTTCTTAGTCTTTTTTTATTTTGAATTCTTAGTATATGGGGCTGTATAATGCCCTGTTAGGTGGGCTCCTATTACTGGCTTTCCAACTCATGGATTGTCCAGTTCACAGGTTTATTTTCAGGAGCTCAAACATGTGGAGGTTGGCTTGACTTTCAGCCTTTACTTCACTAAGAGCTTCTTTGAAGTTTCTGTTTATTATATGAGAGCTTGAAGGGTGAAGACTGAGGCATGGTAAGATGAAAGGGTTAATAATGTCTAACATTAACCCTAATATTGAAGGTATTCAAAAGATAATCTTACTGTGCCAAGTTGGATCTCTCAAACCTTTATGGTTTGAGAGATATAAGTGGGGTTGCACAGATACTGATACTGGTATCTGTATCGGTGCTGATACCAGCATTTGCGCGAGTACTTGTACTCGCCCAAATGCGGCCGATGCCAGCACCGATACCCTGTGTCAGGGACGGTGCTGCAGAGAGGGAGCCCGGGGAGCTGCTCACAATGCTCCCTGGTCGCGCCTCTCCCTCCTGCAGAGTCAGAGGATTGCCGCGGGTTACCATGGCAACGCTCCGACGCTGACCTCTGCCGGGGCTTGCGAGAGAACAGCGAGCACCCGGCAGAGGAGGGTAAGGCAGGAAAAGGGGGATCAACAGAGGAAGATGGGACATGAAGAGCGGGTGGTGAAAGAGGCAGAGAGAGGGGTCAAGAGGGAGAAAAAGAGGCAAAAGGAGGAAGGATCAGGAGACAAAAGGAAGGGGTACCAGGAGAGGGAGAGAGGCAAAAGGATGGGATCAAGAGTCAAGGAGGGGGACAAAGGGGGACCAAAAGGGAGAGAAAAAGCCAAGGCAAAAGGAGGGAGCTCAAGAGGGGGAGAATGAAGTAAAAGGTGGGAATCAAGAGGGGGAGAAAGAGGCAAAAGGGGAGAATCAAGAGGTGGTGTGTGTGTATATATATTTCAAGTACTCTCCGATACTTCTAAGTACCTAAAGAGAGTGTGTGTGTGTGTGTGTGTGTGTGTGTGTGTGTGTGTGTGTATATATATATATATATATATATATATATATATATATATATATATGCTTTAGGTACTTGGAAAACTAGCAAATGCCCGCAAAAAAAAGTATCGGTGAGTACTTGAAAAAAGTATTGATACTCGTACTCAGTCTTAAAAAATTGGTATCGGTGCATCTCTAGATATAAGCGCTTAAAGTTCCTCCTCCCTCCCCTTTTCCAGACGTCAGCATATAGTCGACGTTATGAGATCCCGGTCCCAGACCAGCCGGCAGCTCTTCAGTGGAGCTGAATGAGCACTATCGAAAAACAAATACTTCAGTTGAATGGTCTGCAAAGTGTGCTTGCAAACCAAGCACACTTTGTAGATCGTTCAAGTGAAGTATCTGTTTTTCGATATCGCTCATTCAGCTCTGCTGAAGAGCCGCTGAGTCACATGACTCAGATCCACTGCTGACAGCTTTATAGCTGCTCAGCAGGAGGGGGGAACTTTAAGTGCTTATATCTCTCAAACCATAGAGGTTTGAGAGATCCAACTTGACACAGTAAGATTATCTTTTGAATACCTTCAATTTTAGGGTTAGTTAATGTCAGACATTACTAACCCTTTAACCTCTTGATTACTGTGGTCCTATATATGGGTCCCTTTTCCTTGGCATTAATTCCTATGGAGGAAAGTTGCCTGATTTTGTGTTCTGTTCCTTCAGTTCTCTATTGTTTTCTGTATGTCCAGGCTGCTTTTTGGTGCAAGGTTTTTATCCCTTTTAAAGTCCTGTTTAAACCTGTTTTAAAGTACTTTTCTCTCACTGAGGGACTCTCTTTATACCAGTGAGCTCTTTTAATGAATCGCTCACTCTCATACCTTTTCAATGTTTTTATTTATTTATTTATTTTATTTTTTAATTTTTTTACCAAAATTTGACACATTCCTTTTAAGACTCTGGCTGCGTGTGGGCTTATAGTGTTTTGGGTGAACCAAACTTTCTAGCAACAACCTGTGTGATCCTCTCTACATTTTGTGGAGTTTCTGTTTTCACAAGCCTGGAGAGCCACATTACCATTTCTCAATTTAAATCTACATCTCCCAGAATCCTTTATTTCCATGGTTTTGTGGCATGGGAAGAGGAGATCTTTGAGTACTCCACATCATCATTTTTGGGTTATGCATGCTGCATAGAGGCTGGTCTCTCTCTCCTGCCTGCTAATTTAACCCTATGCAGTCAGATATGTACTGTTACATATTTTTAAGTTCTTTTCCTTTATCTTTCTACTCTTTTGACTGCCTTTTGCTCTGTTTTGTGGGGTTGTCTGACCATGTCAGAAACATAGGGACACATGGGCAGTAAACCACTGCTCCTCATGACAAACTGGGCATCCTAGTGAGTATTCTGGTACATTGTCTCTCTTGTTCTTTGGCCCTTACATCACCGCCAGGGGCTCATCTGCTGAACAGTAACCAGTGTGGGCTAAGTCTCTTATCTCTTCAGTCACATCTATCCACTCGTCTATTAAGGGCGTCCTAAACTTTTGGTCTGTGGGACCCACCCCCCCATCAGGCACACCAGTCCTGTGTTTGGGAATCGCACACAGATTATTGGGGATTGCTAAAATGAGGAACGTGAGACTGATGGAGATTATCTCGACTTGCTTCTGTTATTGGGGGATTACTGCGAGGACATCTCTAGTCTCTTCACTGAGGGACTTTTTAGGGCAGTTCTGGAGATGCATCATCTTGTGGATACTTCTGACTCTGGTTCCTCTTCCCCTGACATTTTTAAATGATAAGAAGGAGGTACCTATTTTCCCTCCTCACCATTCCTTAGGCCAGGTTCTCCTGGAAGGTTGGAAGATACCTTACAGGAGACTTTTCATTAATAGGCACAATTCTAATTTGTATCCTTTTACACCAGATGCTTTAACGCAGTGGGCTACTCCTCCTACAGTTGATCCTCCAATTTCTTGCATTGCCAAGAATTCTGCTCTGCATGTTGCTGATGGTACATTCCTTAAAGATCAGATGGATAAACATCTTGACTCTTGCAGAAGGCAAACTTTCCAGCCACAGAGGGTTTTGGAAGTCATATTTTTACCATGGCTATCTGGGGTGATCAACTTTTGGATGTAGTAATTCAAAAGAAGAAAAAAGTGCGTAATGTAAACAGAGGCGTACCTGATCCAAAAAAGTGACACCTTCACCATAAACATCCTTTAGGAGTATACTCGCTTGTATGAGAGGCAAATATGGGCTCTTATTTAAGTGCAGACACGGTAGGTACTCCAGTAGGTTATGCAATATTCCTCTGTTACGGGGAGGGAGGTTCAAACCAACTTCCAGCCAATATAACATAAGAATAGGGAAAGACAAATATAAATTCTCTAAATGTAGTAGCACAGAACCAATATGCAAACCATCACCATATAACCCCAATCTTTAGATGGAATACTCACATGGTGGACGAGTTCTGGCTTTCAACCCCAGGCTGTTGATTGAAGGAATGAACAGCCAGAGAATAGAGGATTTTAGTGAACTTACCATTAAATCCTTTTCTCTTAGGGCCATATGTTTAAAGGGATAGTAATACCTAAAATGTAAAAAAAAATATGTTGTAGGGTTTATCCCCCTGAGTAAAACAAGAGTACTCCCACTGCTGAAAGGTGTTTCATTCAAAAGTTATTAATTTTCAAAGTTGAATTTTTTAGGTGCAATATCACAGTGGCCTGAAATTTTACAGTGGAGCTGTTGCTACACCATCCTATGGAGATTTATGGTCCCGGGACCAGAGCTGTCCATAGGATGGTGTAGCAACAGCGCCACTGTACAATTTCAGGCCACTGTGATATTGCACCTAAAAAATTCAACTTTGAAAATTAATAACTTTTGAATGAAACATCTTTCAGAAGTGGGAGTACTCTTGTTTTACTCAGGGGGATAAACCCTACAACATATTTTTTTTTACATTTTAGGTATTACTATCCCTTTAAAGAATTGGCAAAATAGCTTTTGTTTTTTTTTAACGACATTTCAAAGTACAGTGTCGTTGGGCTCATTAATATTTTCAGAGAGTGTCGGTTGTGATAGGAAATATGTCATTTTGTCATTGAAGTACAGTTTCTAACAGAAATTGCCATATGTAATGACAAGAATGTCTTAACTAACATAAAAATGTCTTAACTAAAGACAAAAAATGTCGATGTATAGGTATGTTAACGTGTTTTAGTTGTGTTTCCTTCAATTATTGTAGGTTTCTGTCATTCAGAACTTCATATTCCTTCCACTTTTTTCTTAACTTACACATTTTTGTCTTTTGCAAGGCATTTTTTTGTCGTTGTATACTTTTCCTCTATAAGACACTGGAGAATAGTTTAGCCACGCCCTTGCCCCACCCCTTTGCCCAGCAATTCTGAAGTTGTCGTACACAACAGACTTTACTAGTTTTTTGTCATATCCTATATAATAATTTGCTAAGTTGTGTGTAACGCCCGACATGCGCAGTAGACACTGCTGCGCGTGCGGCAGTCATGCGCAGTACAGACTGCCCGCGCCGCGGCTGATACAGAGCTGGGCACTCTGAAGGAGCGTCCAGCTCTATATCAGCAGTGGTGCGGGCAGTCTCCACTGCGCGTGACTGCCCCGCGACTGGCTGCCAGAGGCACTGTGGCCCGTGTAACGGGCTGTTCAACTAGTACTCTATAAAAGATATGTGTTTCATGCATACCATTACTTATTTTTGTCATTCGTACGACATTTTTTTGTTATCACTTTGAACATACGGCCCTTAGTCCATGTGGAACACAGGATTCCCTCCCACAGAAAACAAAACATTGGATTGAGCTCCTGGCAGAGCGGTCTTCTTGGGCACTCTTTAGAGGATTTCCTCCACTACTTTCAATTCTGCTCACCATTGGCTTTGCTATACCTTAAAACTGGATGATAGCTGGTGGAGTAAAGGAAGGAGGGAGTCATCTCCTCTGAGACCTTTTTTTTGGAAGTACCCTTCCCTTCCAGAGGGAAGAGCCCTCTGTTCAAGGGCTAAGAGAAAAAGATTTAAAGGGGAACTTTCACATCATAAAAAGTTTTTACTATTTGTTTAAACATTTAAGTAGTATTAGGAAATGTGCTTTTTATTTTTTATTTGTCAGTACTTTTTAAGATCTTTAATGCCCAAGCCATGCACTTCCGCATTCTGTAGCATGGTGTATCTGCGGCACAGCTCTCAGGACTTCCCAGCACTACTTCATTCTCCTCCCACCTTCCTCCCATTTGCCCCAGGGAGTGTGTTCACACTGCCCTTCGGTGTGTTGTGAACAGCTCCTAGCATTACAGCAAGCTGCAACTGGCATCATCCTGAGGTTGCAACTTGAGTATAATGCTTACCAGAGCTTGCTGTAACGCTAGGAGCTGTTCATATCACACCGAAGGGAAGCGTGAACATGCTCCCTGGGGCAAATGAGAGGAAGGTGGGAGGAGAATGAAGTAGTGCTGTGAAGACCTGAGAGCTGTGCTGCAAATACACCATGCCACAGAATGTGGAAGTGCACGGCTTGGGCATTAAATATCTTAAAAAAGTACTGAAAAATAAAAAGGATGTTTCCTAATACTACTTAAATGTTTAAACAAATGGTAAAAACTTTTTATGATGTGAAAGTTCCCCTTAAACAGAGTAAATAAAAAAAAAAATACCACCCTAATTGTGTGCGGGTGAAATAATGTGTGTGTGTGTGTGTGTGTATGTATATGTATATGTGTGTATATATATATATATATATATATATATATATATATATATATATATATATATATATAAATATAATAATAATATATACAGGGCTCAAAATTTCCACTCGCCACTAGCCAATGGAGAGTGAAATTTTGGCTCTGGAGAGTAGAAATACAGCCCTGGTGGGTATGTTATGGCTTGCAGTGACCAGTAACTTTTCAGGTCTGGCTAGTAGCAAAGGACTTAAAATTTTAAGCCCTGTGTGTGTGTGTATGTATGTATCTGTGTGTGTGTATATAATATATATATTGTATATGTATATATAATTTTTTTTTTTTTTTAATCCTTTTAAAACTTTTGAGTGATGGGAGTATTCTTGTTTTACACAGCAGGAAAAGTAACACATCTTCATAATCCTTAATTAATAAGTATGGTTTATCATTCTGAGTAAAGCAACTTTTTCAAAAGTTGCAGCCCATGCTTGTATTTCTAAGGTGCAGTATCTCTATAACCTGAAATTCTACAGTGGCGCTGTTAGTACACCATCCTATGGACAACTCAGTGTACCGTAAACCTTCATAGGATGGTGCAGCAAACACCACTGTAACATTTCAGGGCATTAAGATACTGCACCTAAATAAAGTCAGTTCTGAGATGCAGTAACTTTTGAATAAAACACTTCAGCAGTGGGAGAACCCTTGCTTTACTCTGGAGTATAAACCCTACAACATTATATATTTATTTGTGTCTATACCTTTAAAGGGTTATGTCATTATGAAAGGTCTTTCAAAGTGATCTAAGTTGTAATAAGGTAACCGATCGATATTGAGTCTAAAAACATAATTTTGACATCCTAATTTGGGAGTTGGATTCTTGTTGGAATACAATGTCCATCATCCTCAGCTTGTTGTCTGAGAGAGATGGGAGTTAACTTACAACAGTTGGAGGGCTGCAGGTTGACAGCCCTTGTTCCTTGTTTTCCCCTTAGTTAGAATGAACAGATCTTAACCTTTTGAGTGCAATGCGTTCCGTACCTCTCTGGCACTCATGAATTTTGTTCTTGCGTCATTGTTAAAGAGAGAACAACTGCTTCAGTCCATCTGTGATGTCATGTTCATGGAGGAAGACATGAGCATCACTGACAGTGTTTTTCAGATTGAAACAGGCACAGATCACGTATGCCTCTCTTGTCCTTAAAGAGTTAATATTACCCCATGCAGAGCACAGAGTGTGGGGTACTGCTAGCAACTGTCAAGTCCCCCTGCAGAGACATGACATACAGGACTGATTGATGTCACCTCTTGAAAAAAGTACAAGGGCAAGTTCATAGGGGCTATTAGGATTTTCTGGCCATAGTAAGGTAAGTGTTGCTTACAATTAGGAGGTGTTGGTTCTTCTTTAATGGAACTACCAGATGTTTCATATAAAAGAGAAGTCGTTACATGGATGATTTACTTTCACTGTAAGAAATCCTAGTCATTTCAGACAGGGGACGTGTTCCATATTGCAGCTTTCTCTGATAGCCTTAAGGTTAATAATCCAAGGTCTGTGATGCTCCAAAGGTTCCTGCCTGCAGTTATGTGTGTCTCCTGGAGAACTGTAATGATGGGTGGTGTTTCATTGCACAGTACACTCTCCAGTCTGCTGTGAACTGTCAGCCAGGAGCATACATACAACAATATTATGTCTCTGCAAAGTTCCCAGGCTAAGGTCAGCTATTTGGAACCTTAGGTAAAATGCAGAACATGAGCTGTATTAACCCCTTTGGTTGCTGTAGTGGTCTCCATTGTATTGGTTTTCAATGTGTTTAAGACATCTCTAGCAACAAGAGGGTAGGGCGCTTATGTGCAAAGGAGAAGAGTGCAGTTCTAGGGCAAATCAAATGAACCGTACTTGATAAAAAAAACAATTGCACTGATTTATATAGGGGCATTTAACTCCGTTCTAGAGAGGTCTACAACACCTTGGAGTTATGTACTAAGGCGTGATAAAGAGGTGATAAAGTGGAGATGAGTTCTCCAGTTCCTATGTTATTCTCTGGAACCTATACACTAAGGGGCTAGATTCTATTACAGGTGCTAATTTTATCTCTGCTTTTATCTCCAGTTTTCTCCATAGGCTTCAGTAGGAAAATGTTTGATAAAATAGGTGTTGACATTTAGCACCTGTAATAGAATCTAGCCCAAGATCTCCAACGTTTGAGAGATCTTAGTGCATTGGCTTCATAGAATAACTTAGGAACTGGAGAAGTGATATCACTGAAGAAGTCATCACCTCTTTATCACGCCTTAGTGCATCCACCCTTTGTGAAGCAATGCTGTGGAGATCTCTCTAGTATTAAAGCATAGAAACCAATATGTTGATTGTAGATGAAAATCACTTGTCCAATTCAGTCTTCCTATTTACCTATCTAAATAAATAAAATTCACACTCTTTTATAATACTCAGAATAGACTTATTTCCATCCAGTTGTTTTTTAAAATTCCCTATCTGTATTTATATTTACCACCTTTGCTGGGAGGCTGTTCAATGAGTCTGTTACCCTTTCCACAAAGTATAACTTGCATACATTACGTCTGGATTTTTCAATCCAATCACTTTAGATCATGACTGGTTTAGTTATTTCTCATTTTCTAAAAAAAAAGTCTCTCTACTGATTTCAAGCTGTACGTATTAAGTCATTTGATTCTGTTCTGGTACCCTCTGTCCTGAATCCTGTACCAATTTGGTGGCCCTTGTTTAAACGGCATCCAATTTGTTAAAGGGATAGTAATGTTTCATAATAAAAGCAGCTCTAATTAATCATCATAGTATTTGGACTTTGGAGAGTGTTATTTCAGTTCTGTCAGAGCTGTAGTTCAAGAGTAATTCAATGACAAAGTATCCCCCTCCCGCCCCTTTTACTGATGTAACACTCCTCAGCCAAAGCAGAAGGGAAGTACCCAGGTAGACTGCACAGAGGGACAATTTTCAATTAAGATAAGGGGAAAAAAACTGAAAAGCTTGTCAAGGGGGGCAGGGCTTTCATTGTTCTAATAGGAAGAAGATAGTCCCCTTCTGTTATCTGTCCAGTCTATGGACTGCATTCCACATCTGAGAAGAGATGGCTTACACTAGGCAAAAGGGGCGGGAGGGGAAACTTTGCTTGTGAATATCTCTTAAACCATAAAGATTTGAGAGATAAGACTTATATCATTATTCATGTTTTTAAATTGCCTACAAAATAACAAAAAGTTAAAACGAAGTATTACTATCCCTTTGATGTCCTTCTGGAGATGTGGTTTCCAGAACTGTACATAGTACTAAAGGGGGCGGGGTGCACTAAGGTGTGATTATAAAGGAGAGAACAGGGATTACTCACTAAAGAATGATAAAGAGGTGATAAAGTGGAGGTGACTCCTCTAGCGATATCACTTCTCCAGATCCTATGTTATTCTATAGAGTCAATGCACTAAGATCTACAAAGTTGGCTCCATAGAATAACATAGAAATTGGAGAAGTGATATCATTGGAGAAGTTAACATAGTAACATACATAGTAGGTAAGGCTGAAAAAAGACATGCGTCCATCAAGTCCAGCCCATGCCAAAAACACCCCTGGTAATTCAGAGGAAGGCAAAAAAAAAGCCATCTGGAGCCATTTCCAATCTAGTTCCAAGTGTGTGTGTGTGTGTGTGTGGGGGGGGGGGGGGACGACTATTCCTTCCTGACTCCAACTGGTAGACAAATAGTTCCCCAGATCAATATCCTATTTGCTTTGAAGCCATCTATCATAATTGTCAATATTGTTCTGTGCTAGATAGGCATCCATTCCTTTTTTGAATGCAGTTGCATTATCTGCAAGCACAACATCCCGAGGCAAAGAATTCCATAGCCTTACCGCCCTTACTGTAAAGAATCCTTGCCTTTGTTTTAGTCGAAAGCACCTTTCCTCTAGTCTTAATGGATGACCTCTTGTTCTTAGCTCAGCTCTTTACATAAATAATTCATTGGATAGTTCTTTGTATTGACCTTGAATGTATTTGTAAATGGTAATCATATCACCCTTTAGACGTCTCCACTCTAATCTAAACAAACCCAGTTTGGCCAGTCTCTCTTTAAGTTATCTCCACTTTATAACCTTCATATCACACATCTCCCCCATCATGTCCACATTATCACCATTTTTTCACCAACATCTCCAATGAGATAAATTTTCCAGTTGCGATGTTGTTCTATGAAGCCTGTGCACCAGGTTTTCTCAAGTGGGGGGAGAGATCTTAGTGCATAGGTTCTATAGAGTAACATAGGAATTAGGGAAGTGATATCATTGGATAAGTTTTCTCATCTTTATTACTCCTTAGTTCCTCTCCTCCAGGTGAGGGATTACCAGTGATCTGCAGAATGCCATTAGTACCATTTTCTTTTTCCACTGCTTTACTGTATTTGTGTCGCCCATGTGGAAGGGGTCTATAGAGAAATTTGTAGATAAAACCAATTAACTGCACAGGTGTCCAGTCCACCTTTAGTAAAATGCTTGTGCACAAATGAGACCTCAACATCATAGCATTGTGCTTACAAATATTTTGTTACCCATACAAATTACAAAAGTCTTGCTGATTTTAACTTGTTTTATTATGCTGCATGGTGATTCATCGGTAAATGGCGATCTACATTTTTCCAGATAGAGGTTTTTTGTTTTTTTTTTGTTTCTGATAAAATATAAGCTCTATTTCAACTAACTTTGATCCGTCTTCCTATGGTGTAACCACCATATTCTATATTGGAATTATTTAGGAATAAAGAATGTTTACCAGTTCTGTACTCCGTGCTGTGGACACAGTAACCGCCTTGATGAGGAGAGGGGTCCTCCAAGGGTTAAACTATACAGAAAGTGTACTAAATTGTTAATTGTAAACATCTAGGGGTAGATTTAAAGGCAGGAGTTAGGCAACAAAAACACCACCAGGTGTTTTAACGTGTAGTAAGCCATTCAAAGGGCCATGTAATGAACTGCTAATGGCAGTTCAGCAAGTAATACGGCCTATACACAAAACTGCGTTTTGGCCCATTAAAAAAAACCTCCAAATGCCATTTAATGGACTACGTTAGCTGAAAAAAAAAAAAAAACGATACGGGGCTCACTTACAGCATAAAACATAAGACCCAGTTTGTTTAGCTGTAAAGTCCCTTATTGGATCTTTTGCCAGCTAACACAGCTATTAACTGGCAAAAAACCCCAAAGTCCTCAGTGGATGTATTGATATTAGGCCCTAAGCCCCACATCAATACATCCAAAGTGCATAAAACGTGTCCAGTTAGTAGGATTAACCCTATGAGTGCCAGTGGGGTATAATTACTGTGCCAGCATTCATAGGGTTAACCCAACTCAGTAAATCAACATCACATTAACACTTACCATTAATCCTGATGTCCAGAGGAGTCCACAGCTTCCTGGTCATTTTCTGTCCTCTTCCTTCTGTCTTCTCTTCAGTTTTCTGTCTTCTCTTCAGTTTTCTTTCTTCTGTCAGTAAAAGAAAATAAAAGATTAAATACCAAGCCTGAACGAAGACCTTGTTTAACCCTTTGTGTGGCAGAGGGATATGCAATACATTGCAAAACAATACGTTGCGTACCTCACTGGCACTCAAAGGGTTAAATAATATTGCACCATGAATATTCCTCACATTAAATGTCTCTATATAATGCCCAAATATATAATCATGCAAAGAAGAAATAATATCCATATACACAGAAATAAATGTCATACATTAATGTTAAGTAAATGTACTTAGCTTAATTCTTAATGTGTCCGCCGCTTGGAGCAGCCGCGAGGGCGACGGCAGCGGAGACACAGATGACCGGTATAGCCTCTTTCAGCCATTGGCTGGGATGTTCTTACTTACATCCCAGCCAGTCAGATTAAAGAACAGCCGCTCGAATCTGATTGGCTGGGATGTGAGTAAGAACATCCCAGCCAATGGCTGTGAGGGAAATGGAAGTGAGCCTGCCCATATATAAAGGCAGGCTCCCTTCCAATGCCCTCAGTGTGTTACGGGCATCGACCCATACAGGACTGAAGGGGGCTGTGTTGGTCATCTGTTTCTCCGCTGCCACCGCCCTCTCGACTGCTCCAAGCGGCGGAGACATGAAGAATTTAGCTAAGTACATTTACTTAGCATTAATGCATGACATTTATTTCTGTTTATATGGATATATTTCTTCTTCCAATGATTATATATTTGGGCATTATTTAGAGGCATTTAATGTGAGGAATATTCATGGCGCCATACTATTTAACCCTTTGAGTGCCAGTGAGGTACGCAACACATTGCTTTGCAATGCATGTACCCCTCTGCCACTCAAAGGGTTAAACAATGTTTTGGTTCATGCTTGGTATTTATCTTTTATTTTCTTTTACAGACAGGAGAAAGAAAAGAAAGAAGACTGAAGAGAAGGCAGAAGGACAGTAGATGACAGGTAAGTGTAATATGGATTAGTTAACGTGCTTGGCAGTATGTCAGGCACCGATAGTTAATTGTTTTTTTACTGTGAAGCTCCCAATATTGCTGCTCTTAACGGCATTTTTGAAACTTAACTCACAAAATGGACGTTTAGCCACAAGACAGTTCCGCTTTAAGCCACAGAAACGATCACCTAGATTCAAACTTTTCTAGTTTTAATAGTTAACCGAAGATTAGAGCTGGGTGTATTTTTAAAAAAAATTGCTTACAAGTGTTACAGCAAACTCAGTGTACAATGCTACTGAAGTTGCAACCCCAGTAGCATTGTACACTGAGTTTGCTGCAACGCTACAGCACAGAAACCCAGCTGTGAAGGGGAGTGTGAACACGCTCCCTGGGGCAGCTGGGAAGTCAAGCGGGACATTCAGTCCTGCAGAACGCTGAAGTGCCCGATTTTGATGGGCTAATATCTACACTTGTAAGCAATTTTTTTTAAAAAAATACACCCAGCTCTAATCTTCGGTTAACTATTAAAACTCACTAGAAAAGTTTGAATATAGGTGATAGTTCCGCTTTAATGTCCTTTGTGATTTTAGTTGGTAGGGCCTCTGAATACCACGTTAGACATGTTAGTTTTTCAGATGGTATTCACTTTGGCCCTACCGGCTATCTTAACGCCTGCCTTTAATTATACCCCTAGACTGTATATAATGGAACTTACATTGCAGTCTTATGTAATCACAATTATTTTAACCCCTTGAGGGCCAGAGAGGTACGCAATGCATTGCAGAGCAATGCGTTGCGTACCTCTCTGGAACTCAAAGGGGTTAAGTACTGTATTTAAGTGCTTGTGTGTTGCAAAGAAATTCATTGGAGACACTTCTAGTATTTAAGGTGTTAAAACCCATATTAATAAATTGATTTTTTTTTTAAATCTGTCTCTGTGGTGCAATTGGTTTGCCCCAGAATTGCTTCATTTGTTCTTAGTATATTAACCCTCGTAAGTGCCTAAAGAGTTGTCCATGAAGAAGAATTCCGTTGTTCTGTTATTTCCAAGTATTGCATCAAATCTGCTCTGTCTGCCTCAAAAGTTAAGGCCGCTTCTGCTCTGGCTTATAATGACATTTGACCTTTTCATACTCAAAAGGTCTTCATTTTGCATGATACTAAATATACTGTGAATATTGCAAAGTGAAGGCAAGTCAGAAAAACAGATGAGACAATTAAGGGCATACCACAAGCAGCACATCTGCAGTGGCTGAAGACGTAAACAAGAAAGGATCAAATGAAGAACAATAAATATATTCTAGTCAATAGCACTGTTATTAATTCACATAGAAACAATGTGATTGTGCAGTGTAAGACTTCAGCTCCTGGCAGTGACAGTAGCCATTACATTGTCTTGTCTTGAGAATAGAGAAGAAATGGTTTGTATCAATGGATGCCCTGAGAGCACTAAATTGTACAGCAGAATGTGTTTCATTTAGTGTTCTGTCAGATAAAGATTACATTCTGCACTGATCTTATCCGTCCATCAAAATGTACCTGCACTGGATGCAAATCCTCTAAGGGGTTAAAGGGACCGTATATCCAAAAGTTGTGCTGATTTCTATTTAAAGGGATAGTAATGTTTCACAAAAACAGCAGCTCCGATCAATCTTCATAGTATTTGGGCATTGAAGAGTATTATTTCAATTCTGTCAGAGTTCTAGTTCAAGAGTAATTGAATGATAAAGTATCCCCCTCCCACCCCTTTTACCTAGTGTAACACTGCTCACCTCAGATGTGGAATCTGGTTGCTTGACCAGACAGATAACAGCAGGGGACAGTCTTCTTCCTATGAGAACAATGAAAACCGTTCTCCCCCTTGACAGGTTTTTCAGGTTTTTTCCTTGTGTTAATTGAAGATTGTCCCTCTCTGCAGTCTACCTGGGCACCTCCCTACTGCTCAGAGCTGAGCAGTGTTACATCAGTAAAAGGGGCGGGAGGGGGATATTTTGTCATTGAATTACTCTTGAACTACAACTCTGACAGAATTGAAATAACACTGTCCAAGGCCCAAATACTATGAAGATTGATTAGAGATGCTTTTATTATGAAACATTACTATCCCTTTAATGTCATATACTCAATGTCTGCATTTTTCTTTTTGATATTTTTTGGTAATAACTCTCTGAAGGTTGTCATAAATTACTGAGATGTGGCTGCAGTTTGGCTACATTGATTATCATGATTGTTAAATACCTGATAAAACTTTAAAGGGATGAAATGTCTATAATAAGGTTGAGCTCTGAGACATTGTTTTATACATTCATTGCTAAGTGCATTAACTTACTGTTCAGTAGTTCAAAAGCTATTGAAGCTTAAAGGGATAGTAATACTTAAAATGTAAAAAAAAATATGTTGTAGGGTTTATCCCCCTGAGTAAAACAAGAGTACTCCCACTGCTGAGAGGTGTTTCATTCAAAAGTTATTAATTTTCAAATTTGAATTTTTTAGGTGCAATATCACAGTGGCCTGAAATTGTACAGTGGCGCTGTTGCTACACCATCCTATGGAGATTTATGGTCAACTGACCAGAGTTGTCCATAGGATCGTGTAGCAACAGCGCCACTGTACAATTTCAGGCCATTGTGATATTGCACCTAAAAAATTCAACTTTGAAAATTAATAACTTTTGAATGAAACACTTCTCAGCAGTGGGAGTGCTCTTGTTTTATTCAGGGGGATAAACCCTACAACATATTTTTTTTTACATTTTAAGTATTACTATCCCTTTAAATGATCCCCCTCCCTGCCCTTCTGTCCTCATCACGATGCCTGTTAGTCTGATTTGGATGGAGAGCGGAGAGGGACAATCTTCAGTAAGCAAAAAGAAAATCCTGCCCTCCTTTGTCAAAGGGGGCAAGATTTTCCTTATACTTACTCACTGAAGTTTGTCCCTTGTTGCATCCGTTCGGTCCCACAACCAGATTGCAGATTCAGTGGGAGGCGGCCAGAAGGGGTGGGAGGGAGATCATTTAAGCTTCAATATCCTTTGAACTACTGGACAGTAAGTTAATAAACGAAGAGCTGCCTTTTTATAAGACCAATGTTGAAGACTGTGAGCGCAACTTTATTATAAACATTACTATCACTTTAAGAATAGATAACTGTCCTGAGAGTAGAGCCTTTTTTCTTGTTTTACAGAAACCTATCTACTGTTTATCTCACTCACGACTGTCATTGTATTTATCACTTACTAGCAGCTTGTATCAATGAATATGGGTCAAACGGTTTTGCATAGTTGTCTAACTACACATAGGATAAAGCACATTTATCGCTTTTTGGGGCTTATGCAGTTCCAAAAAATAATTTCACCCACATCTGTCATGTTTACTGTCTTTGACATGAAAACCCCTTTTTTATTAACCCTTTGCAAAGCATTACGTACTCCTGGCACTCAAAGGGTTAACCCCTTAAGGACTAGAGGGGTGTGCAACATATTGCTTTGCAATTCATTGTGCATCCTTGTGCTTAACGGGTTAAAAGGCAATATTTTAGAGGAGATACCACATGTATATTCATTGCTAAACATGTTCTGTTTTAATTTCCATTTGTATAGTAAAAAATGCCATCTGTGCACATTTTACTTTCAGATTTTCCCTATTTTGAAGCATGCATTAATTGTGTGGGAAGAACTGCTGTTTTTCTGCACCTGTCAATGAATTATATATGACATTTGTATACTTCACAGGTAAAAGACTATGGGCTTCTCAGTAAGTTAAAAAGGTGCAATTCTGGATTAATCCAGCTGTACCATAGGGGACCAATAAACCTTCCCAAATGTCCATTGACTTAACTGGGGTGTTTTCTTGATTGCTAGAGGTCTTGTGTTGGAGACCTCTCTCATTCAAGAGGTTGGGACCAGAACTGCTGATGAAGCTGGGGCTGCATTGTGAAATCTGTGGATCAGTGGGGTAGCCGAATGGGGGTCAATTGTTGGTACCGCGAGAAGAAACTGAATCAACCCTTTAAGGACCAGTAATGTGTCAGGACTGCTGTCCTTGCCAAAAGGACCGGTGATGGTCCTGGGTCACATATTTTCTACTCACAGCGCTCCTGCTTGAGCGCTGTGAGTAGTAGCGGGGTCTGAATTTGACCTCTCCAAGACCTTTGTGGTCACCATCAGAACCATGTTCAGCACTCCGGCTCGTGATCAGTCACATGTGCCGGGGCTCCAAACGTCCTCTACCTGGTCCTTAATGGGACTCAACCCCCCCAAGTCCCTCAGTCTCTTGTTCTGAAAGATGCAGTCCCTATAGACCAAGAGTGTCAAAGATATTACCATCAAGCCTTTCTCTCCAGACTGCCTCAGAAGTGTAGGCAAAATTAAGTTAACCCCTTTACAAACAGAGGTGTACAATGCATTGCTTTGCAGTGTTACACATCCCTCTGGTCCTTAAAGGGATAATATTACTTCAGAATTACTATCCCTCATATTGTAGCCCTTAATAAACTGAGTTAAATGACACCAGCGGCATCTCTCAAACCTTTATGGTTTAAGAGATAGCCGCTTTCAAAGTTTCCGGGTCTCTGAATCAAGCGGAGGCTCTTCAGCAGAGCCGATATCTCGTTATGGAAGGAAAAATGATTCATTAAAACAGTCTTCTACGTGTGCTTGGTTACCAAGCACACGTAGAAGACTGTTTCAATGAATCATTTTTCCTTCCATAACGAGATATCGGCTCTGTTTAAGAGCCTCCGCCAGTCCCGGGACCGGATTCCCCTGCTGGCAGCAGAACACTGACAGCAGGGGAGAGGAAACTTTGAAAGCGGCCATAAAGGTTTGAGAGATGCCGCTGGTGTCATTTAACTCAGTTTATTAAGGGCTACAATATGAGGGATAGTAATTTTGAAGTAATACTATCCCTTTAAGGGGTTAAACAGTTATCCATCTGGACCAGTGGTTCTCAAGCTTTTTTTGCTTAAGGCCAGTGGTTCTCGACCTGTGGGTCGCGACCCCTTTGGGGGTCGAATGACGATTTGCCAGGGATCGCCTAAAACAATCAGAAAATTATTTTTTTGTCTATTTTAATCTGTAAAACTTGTAATTGTCCGGGAGACCGGGACTGACAGCGCAGGCACGCGGACAAGATGTCTGCGCTGGTGCCTGGCTTCTGGCCTCAGAACAGTAAGGATTTCTTTATAATGGAGTAATTCAGTAATTAACCCCTTAAGGACCGGACGTTATGGGACATTTCCGTCCCATAACGACCGCATAGGGGCACTTTGACGAGCCGGTACACGTGACCTGTCACGTGTATCGGCGCGTCACTATGGGGCTTGAAACAGATCGCTCCGATCTTGGAGCGGTCTATTTCATGCCCTATTTTTACTTACAGCGCTCCCGGTAGAGCGATGTAAGTAAAAAGTACGTGACGTACCAGGACCGTCAAGGGTCGTTCGAGCAAATTTACCCTTGACGGTCCTGGTACGTCAAGGGTCCCTAAGGGGTTAAAGAGATGAAGGAGTAACGAAAATAATTTTACTGTTAGGGGTCGCCACAAATTGGGACATTTTATCAAAGGGTTGTGGCACTAGAGAGGTTGAGAACCTCTGGCTTAAGGCACACCTAACACTCAGTCTGGTATTTTTGGACACCCTTATCATTTTATATCATTGTCTAAGGTTTAATGAAGGTTACAAATACATAATTATAGAGTTATTGTTAGACCTCATAACTAAAATAAACATATTGTGCACAGCAATATCCTTAAATATACAGTTGGAAGTTTTCATTAACATTTTTGTCAATGCATTATAGATACAATGGGGCACCCTAAGTGGATGTCCGTGGCACACCAAAGTGCCACGGCACCCTGGTTGAGAAACACTGATCTGGACCTTTCTACCAAATTTTACATAGAGAGCTTTCCAGTGTCATCTGGTGCTTAAGTATTTACCTAAATGCGGAAGCTCTAGGTAACACTGCAAGGTGTTCTATGTAAAAATTCCATGATCTGTCGAAAGAGGCACAGAAGCTGCTCCAGATTGCACCATTAAACATTCAGCCCCAGTATACAGCACAAAGATAATCGGAGGTGTGGAGGAGGCATGTAGTGTGAATTAAATTAGCATTAGGTAGGCAAGTAAAATAGAGACTACCCCCCATACATTTATGTACAGTGACATGTCTGTATACAAAAGTGTGTCTGTACATTACTTTGTGTATACTATACACACGCATTTAAATTAACCCTTTGAGTGCCATAGGGGTACGCAAAGCATTGCTTTGAATGCTTTGTGTGTACCCCTCTGGCACTCAAAGGGTTAATAAGTAATATTCATAAACTGAATTGTGTGGCCCTCATGAGGTGCACTGTAATCCAAACCAGTCCTTTGTACAATTGAATTTTACACCCCTCTGTGAACCGTTTGCTTCAGACTTGAAAGCCTGACGCAGATGGTCTGTGGAGATTGTGCCACCTACTTCTGGCTTGAGTTCCAGCCGAATTGGGAAAGCAATATTTTTGAGACCTTCCTAGCCTTCAAGATGGGTATAAAATTCCCAGAAGCCCAGGCTCCTAAAATTATACTTCTGGCTCCTAACTTCTGAGCACATTTTTATATACATCTCTATATATTCACCCCTCTGTCTCTTGAAAAATCTGTCTGTCTCCAAATATGCTATTATTTTTGTTCACCCTGATTCAAGGGCTAAAATCCTAACTTAAATAACTGGGAATTTGTATTTGTACCTGTGGTTCAGTTGGTTTGCTCAGCGCTTGTTCTGACAGTGGAGGACTAATTTTACCCCACTACAATGGCACAGGGCACCAGATGGCTCAATTTACAGAATGTAAGGAAAATTAGCCAGACATCAATTTTCCTCGGAACAGGTTTAAAGTATTACACAGTCTATTAGGACATGAAATACAATATCAGATATATCACTATGTAATTCAAACCAGCCCAGGCCAAGGCTTTGAAATTGATGAAGGCTGAAATGAAATATCTCTGGCAGTCAACTAGTATAAACTGTATAAAGTGCAGCTTTTGTGGGACTGCAGTGCTTGTCAATGGCATGCTTGTACCTGAATTTGTTGGGCTGTGAGAGCTGAAACTGAAGATCTGCTGCTGGAGGGTACGACAGCCCAGCATGATGATGTACACCAGTGGTTCTCAACCCATGCCCTCAGTGGCCAATAACAGGCCAGGACTTAGGAATTTCCCTGCTAGAACACTGGTGTGTTGATCAGAGGCTCATTCATATTGATTAACTCCCCTGTGCTCTAACAAGGGAATCCTCAAATCCTGGCCTGTTAGTAGCCACTGAGGGCACAGGTTGAGAAGCACTGATGTACACTGTCACTATGTGATAGTGGTATGTTTGTTGAATACAAGGAAAAAATAGGACAGTAGCTGGTGAGCCACACACATGGTGAACTGCGCAGACCTCTTTTGGCTTTTTTCCTGTTAAAGAACTAACACCGCCTTTTAATAATCCCCACTCCTGGTACTATGGCCAGAAAATCCCAGTGGCCCCTATGAATTTTGCTCTTGTGTTATTATTCAAGAGATAACCTCTTCCATGTTAAAGGAGGAGGAGGTGTATCAGAAGTAAAAGTGTCAGGAGGGAGATCTTTATACTGTAATTACTCTTTAACTACACAGAATATTGTAACACAGCTTTAAATGACCAAAACACTATGATGAATAATCGAAGGGGCATTTTTTGCCCCACATTAATATCCATTTAAAAACTCAATTTAAATCAATGGGAATTGTGATAATTTTCATTTATAACGTGGTTTGTTCCAGAACTTGCTGTACTTTAGCTTGCTTGATTAGGCTTTAAAGGGATAGTAATAGATCATATTAAGTAACTTTAATATTGTAGACAGTGAAAAAATAAAGTAATTGAGCCCACTCCAATCTCTCAAACCTTTATGATTTGATAGTGATACGATTATAAACTTCCCCCCTTCCCTTTCACTGACGTCAGGCTCTAGCTGAGAGAAGCAGATTCTGGTCTCGGGACCATCCTGCGGTTCTTCAGCAGAGCCGAAATAGCGCAATATAGTAGGGTTGCACCAATACCGATACTGGTATCGGTGCCGATACCAGCATTTGCGCGAGTACGAGTACTCGCGCAAATGCGGCCGATGCCAGCACCGATACCCTGTGTCAGGGTCTGTGCTGCAGAGAGGGAGACTGGGGAGCTGCTCACAATGCTCCCCAGTCACCTCTCTCCCTCCTGTAGCGTCAGACGTTGCCGCGGGTTACCATGGCAACGCTCCGACGCTGACCTCTGACGGGTCTCGCGAGAGAACAGCGAGCACCCGGCAGAGGAGGGTAAGGGAGGCAAGGCAAGATGGTGCATGGAGTGGGTGGTGAAAGAGGCGGGGGGGGGGGTCACGAGGGAGAAAAAGAGGCAAAAGGGACTAAGGGAGAAAAAAAAAACAGGCAAAAGGAGGAAGGATCAGGAGACAAAAGGAGGGGGGCCAAGAAGAGGCAAAAGGAGGGGGGATCAGGAGGGTGAGAGAGGCAAAAGAGTGGGATCAAGAGTCAAGGAGGGGGACAAAGGGGGATCAAAAGGGAGAGAAAAAGCCAAGGCAAAAGGAGGGAGCTCAAGAGGGGAGAATGAAGTAAAAGGTGGGAATCAAGAGGGGGAGAAAGAGGCAAAAGGGGACAGTCAAGAGGTGTGTGTGTGTGTTTATTTGTGTGTTTGTATATATATTTCAAGTACTCACAGATACCAATTACCTATACTTTTTTTTTTTTTTGGTCATTTGCCAGTTTTCCAAGTACCTAAAGTATGTATATATGTATATGTGTGTGTATGTATGTATGTATGTATGTATGTATGTATGTGTATGTATGTATGTGTGTATATATATATATATATATATATATATATATATATATATATATATATATATATATATATATATAAATAATATATATAATGCTTTAGGTACTTGGAAAACTGGCAAATGACTGCAAAAAAAAAGTATCAGTAATTGGTATCGGTGAGTACTTGAAAAAAGTATCGGTACTCGTACTCGATCCTAAAAAATTGGTTTCGGTGCATCTCTACAATATAAAAATAAACACTTCATTGGAACAGTCCACAAAGTGTGCTTGCAAACCAGGCACACTTTGTAGACTATTCCAATGAAGTGTTTATTTCTATATCTTTCTATTTTGGCTCTGCTGAAGAGCCACAGGACGGTCCCAAGACCAGAATCTGCTTCTCTCAGCTAGAGCCTGACATCAGTGAAAGTGGAGGGAGGGGGGAACTTCGTGATCTTATATCTCTCAATCCATAAAGGTTTGAGAGATCGGAGTGGGCTTTATTTTTTTGACTGTCTACAATATTAAAGTTACTTAACCCCTTAATGACGCAGGCACGTGGAGGTCACTATAGGACCACAGTGCTTTTTTTTTTTTTTTTTTCTTTCGATTCCAGACTCCCCGAACAGCGTGCAGCCGCGGGGGGAGCCAGGAATTCTATGACGGTCATAGTACGTCATGGGTCGTTAACTCAGATTGACCCATGACGTGCTATGACCGTCAAGGGTCGTTAAGGGGTTAATGTGATCCATTACTATCCTTTTAAGTGTCATCATATCAGAGTAACTTATCTATTTTTTCATTTACGTGCATCACACAAGTAGAATGCAGTGTTTGAGCTGTTCTTATGTATACACTTTGGCAAAACACATTTTGTACAGGCCCATTTGGTATATTTCAGAGCTTTGCAAACAACTCCTTTACAAACAAATGTGTGAGCAACACTTTGCAAAGCAATGATTTGCACACAACTCGCCACACCCTCCTGCTCCCAGTTCAGGCATAGCCGGCAGCTTGGAAGGGCACTCCCTGAATTGCCCTTATAATCTTTCTTTGGTGCATGTGATACAAAGCACCCATTTTTTGGCACAAAAAAGCTTTGTACGCAGGTCCATTCAGTGCCCCTTATTTAACCCCTTAGAGTCTGGTGACGTACCCGGACCGTCACGTTGGTCCGGCACTTAAGGACCAGTGACGGTCCTGGTATGTCACGTACTATTACTCACCGCGCTCCTGCAGGAGCGCGGTGAGTAATACCGGGGACTGAATTTGATCGCTCCAAGACCCTCAGTTCGGCGTGCCGCACCACGTGATCAGTCACGTGGGGCGGCACGCCGAAATTCTCTATCTGGTCCTTAAAGGACCACTCACCCCGCGACCGCTGGTCGTTAAGGGGTTATGCTAAGATATTTTTTATTGGCAAGACCTCATTTAGTGCCAGACGAGTATGTAACACATTGCTTCATAATGTGGTTCATACACCTCTTGCACTCAAAGAGTTAACAATGAGCAGAGCTGCATTGCCTTTTTTGTTTTGCAAAACTGAAATCTGATGATCTTTTGTTGTTTGCCAAGCAGTATTTATGGCTGGTGCTTACTTGTGTAGATGATCATTCCAACCTCCATATGGGGTTTTTGTGTATGATCTGATGGTTCCTCCCCAGACCTTTTGTGTAGATGTTGATTACAGAAACTGTGCTGCATTGTTTTTGGAAGAATTGTTATGGCATTGTGGTGTACTTTGGTGCATTCACACAAGGCATGGAATTCACTGCCTGAGGAGATGGTGCTATCAAATACATTAGATGCCTTTAAAAGGGGCCTGGATACTTATTTAAAAGAGCATAACATAGAGCTTTAGGGATTCAAAGTTCCCCTTCCCTCCCCATCTCCTGATGTCAGCTGTAAAGCCGACAGCAGGAGAATCGAGTCGTACAACTCGAGGAGGCTCTGCAGCAGAGCTGAAATTGCGTTATTGCTAAAGAATTCATTCATTGGAAAGGTCTACAAAGTGTGCTTGCAAACCAGGCACACCTTTTAGACTTTTCCATTGAATGAATTCTTTAGCAATAACATGATTTCAGCTCTGCTGCAGAGCCTCCTGCTGGTCCCCGGACCGGGATCTCCTGCTGTCGGCTAGACACGGACGTCAGGAGAAGGGGAGGGAGGGGAGGACTTTGAATCCCTATATCTTCCAAACCATAGCGGATTTAGAGATAGGGTTTGGAGCATATTGATTAATATTTTAACCTCTACAAAACTGGACATTTTTTGGGGGGGACATTACTGTCTCTTTAAAAGTACCATCGGACAGTATAGATCCTTTCGCCAGTGAAATCGGAAACACAGCATTGCTGTCTTGATGTCATCTTTTTGAAATAGGCTGATGTGTAATTAGATAAAGCTATTAAACAAATTTAGAATATTTTACATGACTTCACCATCTTCCAGATGCTTTAATTCCAATTAGTGTAGTGAACGTTTCCAAACCAGGCTTGCTTGTCTGTATTGACCCTTTGAGTGGAAAAGGGTGCAAATTGCATTGTGCAGCAGAGGAGAGCAGTAGATTATGAAAATAATCTGTGCACTTTTTATTGTGCTAGACCAACTGTAGTGCCTGTTTGTAAGTCTTGGGTGTCAGGGGTTTGACCAATGCATTGTAAAGCAATGCAATGTTCACCCCTCGGGTGCTGAAAAGGTTAATGTTTTGAGGACCATAGCAAAGCAAGGGGGATTATGTACTAAGGCATGATAAAGAGGTGATAAACTTCTCCAATTCTTATGTTATTCTATAGAACTGATGTACTAAGGTCTCCAAAGCTGAAGAAATCTTTGCATTATTTAATACAATAAAATATGAACTGGAGAAGTGATATTGGAGAAGTCCTCTCCACTTTGTCACCTCGTTATCACACCTTAGTGTATTTCTCCCAATGTGTCCCTTGCTACACTATTCCTTAAGATACTAAATAACAGAATTGGGTGGAATTTGTAAGCAGAGCAATTGCACCATTGGAATCCAGTGAGAGAGCATTGATGTAACATACTTTCAACCTTTGGAAATCTAAAGAGCTATTGAATGCATTATGAAACCATGAACTGGAAATATCTATTGCACTGAGTGTTAAAAATGACATTTAAGGCAATGTTGTTTTTTCAGATTTAATTTGTCCCTCTGATGGGTGTTGCTCCTCATTTGCACCTATTTAAATTATTTAATATTGGCAAAGTGTATAGGAACTATTCACAACTAGATATTTAAAGCGGAGCTTTCACCTCTATAAAGTTGTCCTCCAATAATTAGGTACATGGTGACTATCTTCATAATAGTGCTATTAGCTCTCATAAGTACCCGGTTCTTCAGAGACCGGAAGCCAGGCATCAGCGCAGACATCTTGTCTTAGAAACGTCTGCGCACCTGCGCTGTCCATCCTGCTCTCCTCTAGGAGGCATTGCATGGTGCCTTAAGGCCCCAGAAGGGACAGGTGGCACAGGCGCGCAGACGGCACTAAAGCAAGAAGCCTGGATGTCAGTCTCTGAAGAATAAGGATTACTTCAGAACCGTGTAATTATGAGAGCTAATAGCACTATATTATGAAGCTTGTCACAATGTACCTAATTATTGGAGGGTGACTTTATAGAGGGGGGAAGTGCTGCTTTAAATCCTTATTTGAACAGTGACAAAGAAAATATTAATATAATAATGGATGATTAGAACCTCTGAATGCTGGAGAGGTCTACAGACTACATTAAATGAATAATTTAAACATTTTGATTAAATACTGTATATATGGGCCATAGGCCAAAAACTACAATAATAAATTGTATTCAACATAAAGTATACAATTTTTCTGCTAGGAAAACACATAAACTCCCATGTAATAGTGCAAAATACAGTATTATACATTTTCTGGAAAAATTGTGGTGTAAAGCAGAGCTGGTCAGAAGCCACAATATTAATGAGTATAATGAGTATAATAGCTCTGTCTAAAGTAATCCATCCCATTTGGAGACTGGAACCCAGGCTTCAACGCAGACAATCTTGTCTGTGCACCTGCGCCGTCAGTCCCGGTCTCCATTGAGTAGACTGCAGTGCACCATATGGTCACCGGAAGGGACTGACGGCGCAGGCGCACAGGCCGCACTAACCTGCCCATCAGTTCCAAAACGGGACTGATTACTTTAGACAGAGTTATTATTATTTAACGGTAACACATCTATTTTCAAGCTAGTCGGCATGCGTTTAATGAATGCATGGCGACATGGTATTACCTGAAAGTTCCACTTGAATTATTTAGGTGCAGTATCTCAGTGGCCTGTAATTGTACAGTGGTGCTGTTGCTACATCATCCTATGGACAACTCTGGTCAGTTGCCCATACATCTCCATAGGATGGTGTGGCAGCAGCACCACTGTACAATTTCAGTCCACTGTAATAGTGCACCTAAAAAAATTCAAGTTTGAGCTGCAACAGCTTTTGAATAAAACACCTTTCAACAGTGGGAGTTCAGTTGTTTTACTCAGAGGGATAAATGGTACAACATATATTTTTTACATTTTAAGTATTATTATCCCTTTAAAGAAAGTGCTTCGGATCCTCACTGCATTTGTCTGCTAAAATGTACTGTTCTGCTCTAAGCTCAATATGTATTTACTCCACCCCTCACTCTGATTGGCTTTTGTTTCCACTGTGCATATGATGGCCCCTCAGGAATGGGGCTGTAATTGCCTGTTTAGTAAATCTACTACGTCTAAAGGCCTAGTGTATTTGATGACCTTTGCAGATTATTTGAAATTGTATGTGTGTGAGTTTTTTTCAGAACAATACAAACACCAAAGCGGGAGTTTGCTTTATTGTTTGGGAGATTCTTATGGAATATTTGCATTAATGGGGATCTATCACCCCTATACAAATTAGCCTTAATAGTTAGATTATATAGCGACTATGTGTAAAACTGTATTCATTTTGTTTTTTTAAATCTCTACTTGGCCAGAAATTGAAGGAAGAAAAGCTGTCATGAACCTACTTCCAAACAGACTGAGGTTACCTGCTCTGTACCTCAGTCTGTCACTCTGCCTCTGCTCCCCTCCCTCTAGCCAGCCTCCTCTGATGATGGAGGCTTTCTGCCTGTAAGCTGGAGCAATCTCTGGCAAATGAAAGCACTATATAATCTAACTATTAAGGCTAACATGTATAGGGGTGATAGATCCCCTTTAAGGGGATCACATTTTTGAGATAAACAGTAAAGGGACATATAAGTAACAGTTGACACTAAATGGGTACAAGAAGGCAACAGTTTTAATCCTTGGAATGCTACAGACATCTGTTTCACATTGCAAATCAGTGTGCTGGAGATGGATTTAGCATTCCAGGGATTTAAATGAGTGAAAGTATATCTGGACTAAACTATATTAAAATGAACAGGTGAGTATGAAAATCACTGGACAGGAGTACAAGAAAGCGAGTCAGTGATCTGAAGGTTACGCAAGTATGTGTGTGGAACTTGAAGTCGTGACAGAACATATGGAGATGACTGGTGCAGATGAGGGAGCCATATCATGAAATGAGCCGGTGAGTGGCACTAGAAATGGTGGATGTGCAAGGATGGGTATTACATAGTAACCTAGTCGATGAGGCTTAAAAAAAAAGACAAGCGTCCAAGTCCAGCCCATGCCAAATCACCCCTTTTGATCCAGATGAAGGAAACAAAAAATGAAGCAGTTTCCAATTAAGCCCCAAGTGGGTAAAAACATTGCTTCCTGTCTGCAAATAGCAGGCAGATATTTTGCTGTATCAACATCCTATCTTATTTGAAGCTTACTCTCATAATTATCAATATTGTTCTGTACTAGATAGGTATCCATTACTTTTTTTGAAAGCAATTGCTGTACCCGCAAGCACAGCATCCTGAGGCAAAGAATTCCATAACTTTACTGCCCTTATTGTAAAAAAAAATCCCTACCTTTGTTTTTGTTGAACGCGCCTTTCCTCTAGTCTTAATGGATGACCTCTTGCTCTTAGCTCAGCTGTTTGAATAAATAGTTAGTTGGAGCGTTCTTTGAATTGATTTAGGATTACCAATTGCAAACATATTCAATCACCCCTTAGACATCTCTTCTCTAATGTAAACAACCCCAGCTTGACTAGTCTTTCTTTATAACTCAGATCCTCCAATCTTTTTATTCGTTTTGTTGCTAGTTTCCGCACTTTTTCCAGCTCAGTAATGTACCGTACTCCATATTCAAGATGAGCCCTTTCCAAGGATTTACAGAGGTAGAGTTATATTTGCATGCCGTGCATTTATGCACCTTTTTATGCAGGTTAATACCCTATTTGCTCTTGCAGCAGATGAGTGACTCTGCACACTGCTTTGGTCTGTTGTCTATCAGTACTAAATCTTTCTCTAATGAGGTGTCCCTATATAGTTTTCCATTTAGTTTATATAGGGAGGAAAAAGATGGAAGAGATGAGAATGGGGTGAATGAGTCAGTAAGTGCAGCTACATGGGAAGGGAAAATGAGGGGAATAAGTTTAAGCTAAAAGTGAAATGGGGAAAGGATGAACATGGAGGGTGACCTGGTGTGGAAATTAATTTGTAACAGAGTCAAAGGATGAGAGTGGATAACAGGGGGATATTATTTGTAGAGAGGTTAGAGGAGCCTTAAATAGCAGCAGCATAGTAAAGTAAGATGTTGTAGATGCTGGCAGCAGGTTACAAAGATTCGCTGGTGAGGATAAGAGAAGTTGATTAGGTGGGTGATGGTTGAAGGGAGCAGTTCAAGAGTAGTAAAATGTAATGGGTATGAGAGGGCAGTGGTGGTGGTGTGGCTGACAGTATTTTAGTTATGGGAAAGCTATGGAAGATGAGGTTAGTGGGTGAGGAGACCAATAAGGAAGAAGGAGCAGGGAAAGGGGCGTGCAAATGTTAGCATGGTCTGTGAAACATGACTGGCTGATATGTGCAGGAAGTGTGTTGGGGGTTGGTAGATATTTGGGGATAAAGTAATATCTCATGCAGGTATGTGTGAGATGAGGGAAGTGTGTTAGGTGACAGTAGAAATTTGGGGAAATAGAGAATTACCTGTAAGATATTGTTTCTTCCCCACTTACAGTGACCTTTGGGGTGAAATAAGACATGCAAGTGCGCTGGTGTCCTTAGGAGTGCTAGTCAGGGACTTCCTTATATATAGGATAGATAAAACCCACAAATTATCTCCTACCCTCAAACAGATGGGCAAAATACTGAGCCCTGAACAAAATAAATTAAGAATAACTGAGGTACTGTGTGGATTATTTAAGCCTAAAGACATCTCAGACACATTGACAGGGTTATAAGAAGAATGGACCAACTGGTTCTTATCTGCTGTCACAATCTATGTTCTCATGTTCCAGGGAGTTAATTATCTCTGCCTGCAGTTATTTTTTCCTTCTCTTACAAAAATGGTTGAAGTCTGTGTTGCGTATCCCCTCTAGGACTCAAAAGGTTAATGCTTCCTGCTAATCATATACAGTTAGGGGAAAAATTATTTGATCCCCTGCTAATTATGTACGTTTGCCCACTGACAAAGAAATGATCAGTCTATAATTTTAATGGTAGGTTTATTTGAACTGTGAGAGACAAAATAACAAAAAAATTCAGAAAAACGCATTTCAAAAAAGTTATAAATTGATTTGCATTTTACTGAGTGAAATAAGTATTTGACCCCCTACCAAGCAGCAAGATTTCTGGTTCCCAGGTGTCTTTTATATAGGTAACAAGCTGTGTTTGTTATGTATTAGAACTAGCAATGTAACCTAATTCATATCGTGTACTTCTTTAGTTTAGGTAAAAGATGCAGCTATTTAAGCTGCTTGTAATTGGATTGCATGATTAATATTCACACTCAGTCCAGTCCATTTTAATTTGCATAGCTTGGAGCAGAGGTGAGAGGTTAGAGAAGATACAATCTTTTAAATACATTATTGAATTCAACATAGAACAAGAGGTCATGCCCTGAAGCCGCTAGTTTCAAAGCCTGAAGTAATATCTGTGGAAATCCTCTGCTATTTTACATTGAGTGAAGGATTTGTGTTTTGACCTCTCTACATGGATGAATATTCAAATTAAAAAACAAATCCTACATACCAGGTTTATTGTAAAAGTGAGAGTGGTCACCCTGAGATCATCAAGTGCAATTCTCTGTTTGAAGACATTAAAATTTAACCCCAGTTGTGCTAGAGAGGTAGGAAAGTTAGTAAATTGGGAAAGTTTCCATCATTTAGCATAGTCGGTATTCGTAACATGTCACAATGTTTCACTGTGGAAGATCTCTTACAAACCATTCACAGTAACCCTCTGAGTGTCAGGGAGGTAGCCAACGCATTGCTTTGCAATGTATTGGTTACCTTTGTGGCACTCAAAGGGTTTTAAACTTTTTGCTGCCTGATGAAATGGGATTTTTTTTTGTAGGAGAATCAGGTTACTGAATACTTCTTGGCAAACAGGGCTGACTTTACACCTCCATCTCCTATAAGAAAGGCACCATTAGTCCCACACATGCTCATGCACCCACTCCTCATGTGACTCCAGGGCACGTCTTATACACTGTTTCCTGGTACAGAAAATACCCTTAGCATTGTAACATACAAGCACAAAAAACATTCTTAATCCATGCTTTTTAACATTTGACCCCTTCTCCTATATAGGTATATATACCATACCCCGCTGGCACTTAAAGAGTTAAAATGTTGCTAATGCATGTAAAGTGAGGTGCTATTTCTAAATGAACAGCAGTATCTTTTTAACCCTTTGAGTGCCAGAGGGGCATGGAATGCATTGCTTTGCAATGCATTCAGTACCCACTGGTACTCAAAGGGTTAAATATATCAGAATTGCTTTTCTCTCAATATATTTCCCTCCACTTTTTTTTTAAACAGCTTGTATATACCTGGTGTTAAAATGCTGGGGAAAATTATGTTGCAAAATTATCACAGTTTGAAATATTTCTTTATAAAATTGCTGTTCCATTTTCTTTCCACCAATCTGTCATCAGTTGTACAAAAACTTAGAGTTCATTATGACTTCCAAAACTGGTGTTGATAATTTTATAAATGCCAAATTTAAGTATAAGCACAGATTACAGCCATTACTCGCTTAACTCCAGTTTTATTAATCTCCCCCATACGGCCTTACATATAAAGACAGTGTGAAGCAATTCTAGCATAAGTCAGCTTCACAACAGGGGATACACAAAATGTATAAATTAATTTAAAATGGATCGTTAAAGCCTTGCTTGAAAGAGAGATCTCCAGATTTTGCAGATTAAAGTGTTTGAGAGCACTTTAGCATTCAAGGGGTTAAAAAGCCCATGTAAATCAATGGGAAGTTAGGGAAATTTTATTTGTCTCCTATGATTCACTGGGTTTCTCACAGAATTGCTTCACATTGGAATTTATACTAGTCCACAAATCTGTGACTAGTGGGGCGGGGGAGCTCATAAGCAGTTTGTTGTTTTAAGTTTTTATCTACTGACCTGTAACTTTTCATATATATATATATAATATATATATATATATATATATATATATATATATATATATATATATATATATACTGCAGATATTGTCTAGTCCAGGCTTTTATAATTAAAGCTCAGTGCTGGTCCGTAAACATTCTGCCTAGTTTATGTAGTTTTTTCACTCTGTCTTAAAGGGGAACTACTATCCAATGCATTTCCAAAGCACTGCTTTAGATAGCTCTTAAAGGATTAAAGGGGAACTACCACCCCGCAATAACTTTACCTTAAATCAGTCTTCATCTGGCGACTAACTGCTTAGTAGCGCTATTCGCCATAAATATTACCCGGTTCAAAAGCAGGAAGCACGGACATCTCGTCACAGTGACGTCCGTGCTTCCTGCTCCTGTGACCGTCAGAAAAAGGCAAAAATCTTTTGAACCGGGTAATATTTCTGGCGACTAGCGCTACTAAGCAGCTAGTCGCCAGATGAAGACTGATTTAAGGTAAACTTATTGCGGGGTGGTAGCTCTTAAGGGATTAAAGGGGAACTATCTAAAGCAGTGCTTTGGAAATGCATTGGATAAATCTCTGGCACACCAAGGGTTAAATCCTAGACAACCTGCAAGTTGTCCAAAGCATTTCTTCATAATGCATTGGAGACATTTCTAGGATCCGAGGGGTTTAATAATGGCAGGTTTAAAAGTATATAAATTAATAAATGAATTCGCTGGCATAAACCAGGGACAGGGGAACTGGGATTGGCAGAGTGGTCAGTACAGTAGAGTATCTCCTAAATATTTTGTGCTGTAGGCCAAGTGTAGTTAATTGTTAGACCTCCAACTGTTGGGAACTATAACACCCATTATCCCCAACCAGCTGATGACTGGTAGGGGAAGATGGGAATTGTAGTCCCCAACAGCTACTACCTCGGCTGTAGGGGATTGCATTCCCTGCCTAATGGGAATGCTGGCCCTCTGTACAATATCACATTGCATTTTTTTTACTGAATAATCCAGTCATTTTTTTGCAGTGGTAAGTTTGTGATTTTACTCTAAAGCAACGGAGATGGTTGATATAATGAAACCGAGTCCGTCTGGCTAGTGAGACCTTTGCACCGTTTTCTTGTTTTCTATTGCTTTGTGGTTTCTGCTTCCCTATGTGGGTGCAGAAGAGGAAGGTTGTTCTTCACACATTCCTATTTATCATGCTGCTGTGATGTATAATCTGTACTTACCATTGCATAATAATTACAGTATTAAAAGTTTGCTGCATTAAAGGGGATGTATCACCTAAAAATTTTTTTTTACTATACTCTTTGTTACAACAGTAGTAGGAAAGCTGTCTTTTTTTTTTTTTCTCTAAAAGTAAGTATTTTTAAATGTATTGCCTTCTCTCTGCTGTGGACTTCTGCATAATGTGCACAGAGCTCTTCTTGTCCTCTCACCTCCCTCCCAGCTGCCCCAGGGAATGTGTTCATGCTTCCCGTCGGTGTGCTGTGAATGTCTTCTATCGTTATATCAAGCTCCCGTTAGCATTATTCTGAGATTGCAACCTCAGTATAAAGCACACGGAGCTTGATATAACAATTGAAGACATTCACAGCACACAGAAGGGAAGCGTGTACGCGCTTCCTGGGTCAGCTGGAAGGGGGGTGGTAGGAGATTAGGCAGTCAAGAAGAGCTTTGCCGAAGAATCAGCATGGTACATTATGCTGATCGGCGAAGCTTCAAGATGGAATATCTTTAAAAGGACTTAAAAAAAACAAAACAAACAAAACCAAAAAAACCCAAACAAAACCAAATAGCTTTTCTGCTACTACTGTTATAACATATGGTAAAAACAGTTTTTTAGGTGATACATCCTCTTTAAGGCCACCTTTGGCTTCAACCCTTTGAGTGCCAGAATGGAGCAGAGTGTTGGTCACCCCTCTGGCATTCACTTTTTAAAAATTGTTTGTGACATCCTCAGCAGGCCGATCCAACAGCAGCTGGAGAACCACTATATGTTATAACCTGTTTCATTTTTCTTTTACCAAGTTGAAAGGACATATGATTTATTATTGGTAATTTCTCACAATTTATTTCATGGATAGCAATTTTAAACCATTATTTCCCTTAAGTAGTCATAATAGTAGTCAAATAAAAAATCTAGAAATAGAGAGCAGGTTCAAATATGCATATATAAAGCTTTATGGGAAAAAAAGACCTTTTATGATTTATTTGTGAACATTGGCTTCATTATTACAAGAAATGTTTCTTCTAAGTATCTTTTCCCCTATTTTTATTCTAAAGTAGTTTGTGGAACAGTACCATTTTCTTTTTTTCTGAGACAAAGTAGATAACACGGTTTCATGGTTGCTTGGATATCACAAAGAAGATCTCCTTTGTGAACCGGAGTCCAAAGTCCATTACAAGTGATTAGTATGTGAGCTGCATTTGTTATTGTCTCTAGTGTTTGTTCACTGGGGTGTGAATGAGACAGTGGCACTGCCGTATTCCAGTCCTTAGTTCTACTTACCTGTGATCCACCAGCAATCCTGTCCCAGGTAGCATGACTGATCTTTGCTGAGTTCAGCCATTGTGATGGCTGATGTCCACATGGGTAAGCCTTTCATTGGATGTTGAGCAGAGTATCAACGTGTCCAAGTCACATTTGTGAATAATGTACACAGCAGTCCCACAGATAGACCACTGTGCAGATCTCCTCCCTTGCATACAACCTCCTTGCATGTTGTGCTGAACTCAGGAACGTTGCAGCAAGCTGTGTTGGGCTACTTCATGTGTTGGTGATAGCTGCCAGTATACACATCCCAATTCCACAGCTTTATTAAATTCTGCATGTGCAATATTGAGAAGACATAAGTGCGGCACTGATGTTGCCCATGTGAATAGGGCCATATATATTTGTTTTGAATGGGGATGCCACAGATACCTAATGTTACCGAGACATTCTATTAGTGGAAAAAATGAGATGCACACACATCAACACAGAGTCTTACATATACACATCTTTTATACTATACCTGGAAACTTTCAAAGAGAGAGCGCTGACCCTGAAAGCTGCACCCAATGCGTATAATTATTTTTGTCTGTGCACGGGGCTGTAAACAGATACAGTAAAAAAAAACTGACAGCTAATGGATTGAATGCTAAGCTTCCCTCCGTACATCACACATGTACTGAGGCTGATATACTAAGAACTGGTGCAATTCTGTGGCAAATCAACTACACCATAGTGAACAAATGCATGGTCACAAAATTACCGTTAATTTAAATACATTAGAAGCATGCAGGGTGTTAAAAGTCCCATTTAAATCAATAAAATGTTTTTTTTGCCTCTAGATAGCAGTTGGTGTACCTCAGAGTTTCTGAGTACATTGAAACATAGATGATGATAATGATGAAAAAAAGATGAGTCCATAAAGTTCAGCTTTTGCCTATCACTATTGGTTTTTATTGATCTATCCTGAGGAGGGCAAAAGAAAATATTTCCAGTCATAACCCAAATGAGTTAACTATCCTTACTGACTCAGAGGCTGCTGGCTACCTCCCTTTATCAACATTCTATGTGTATTGCAACCAACTGTTGTTCTGTGCTAAAAGGGCATCAAATGCTTTTTTGAAAGTATCTACAGTATCTGCCAATACAGCCTCCTCTGGCAAAGAATCCAGCATCCTTGCTACCCATATTGTAAAAAAAAAACCCCCCAAAAAAAACCTGCCTTTGTTTTACTTCAAAGTGCCTTTAGTGTTTAACCCCTTAATGACCCATGACATGCATGTACGTCATGGGGTGAATGTCCTTAAAGGACCCATGACATACATGTACGTCTTGGATCTCAGGGCTCTTCGTGTGGCTGCATGCCATTCAGGGAGCCCTGAATCGGATTGGATCCCTCTTAGATAAGTGCTCTTGCCCTCCTGTCCCCTCAATGGGTCATGCCTTCAGTTAACCTCACTGTGACTGAGAGGAATCCAGTAACCCAGTTGCAGGCAGTTGTGCTTGTGCATTGAAGTAATGTGTTTTCTCTAGCAAAGAGAAACAGTGCTAACTTAACATTGCATTTCCTTCCACCATCGTACTGTATTGTCCAGTCTATATAAGGCACTGGGATTTTAAACGTGATGTGTATAAGACCAGTTGATTGCTCGGCTCATTTAATTCAACTTTAAAGTGAGATGCAGTAGCTCAGAATAAAATAACAAAAATATTGATATTTACGGGACATTAGATTAACACATGGACCAGTTGCTCTGTCACCATTAGTCAGATCAGCACCTTTTTGCACCTTTTTACACCCAGAGCTGTCAACCAGAGTTTGGGAGCAGTTCTGGGGCAAACCAACTGTACTTTATTAGACAAATACAATTTCCCCAGTTTCCATTGATTTAAATGGGGATTTAACTCCTTGAATGCTGGAGGTCTCCAATGCAGTGTGTTGGCGACATCTAGCATTCAAGTGGTTAAAAGTCCCATGTAAATCAATGGGACTTTTTTAGTTATTTATCCCCTATAGTGCAGTGGTTTTCTTCAGAATTTCTCAATGACTTAGTAACTGTTGATTAGTATCTGGCAATGACCTGAATGTAAGTAAGAACCATTGTTTACTATAGGCTTGGGGAAGCATGCCACATTCATTCTAAGCTGGTGCAGAGCATTCTTGAGCGTGTCCACTTTCATATCCCCAAAGTGCTCATGGCCAGTCATTCATTCAGAAAATATTCCCCTGCACTTCTCTTATATTGCATCTGTGTCTTACAGCACTGTGTTGGAAAAGTATTAATAAAAGGAATTGACAAATACTTATTTAATAGTATGTTAAATGGTAAAAGAAGCCAAGGATCAATATCGGTTTACCCTTTTTCCTAGAGGTAGGGAAATGAAATTGCTTTATCATAACGGTGTGACGGGGCAAAACTCATTTGGCTCTAAATCACAAGCAGGGATTGATTTTGAGTCCTCGCATACTGACAGTGTACTAAGCTACCTATGCTAGATTTCCTGCCGTTAATGCTGCTTTCTTCAAGGAGAGAGCAAGGAGCAATCTATGTCAATGGAGGTTCAGGGGGGTTCTTTCCTTTAAAGGGATAGTAATACCTAAAATGTAAAAAAAAATATGTTGTAGGGTTTATCCCCCTGAGTAAAACAAGAGTACTCCCACTGCTGAAAGATGTTTCATTCAAAAGTTATTAATTTTCAAAGTTGAATTTTTTAGGTGCAATATCACAGTGGCCTGAAATTTTACAGTGGTGCTGTTGCTACACCATCCTATGGAGATTTATGGTCCTGAGACCAGAGCTGTCCATAGGATCGTGTAGCAACAGCGCCACTGTTCAATTTCAGGCCACTGTGATATTGCACCTAAAAAATTCAACTTTGAAAATTAATAACTTTTGAATGAAACATCTTTCAGCAGTGGGAGTACTCTTGTTTTACTCAGGGGGATAAACCCTACAACATATTTTTTTTTACATTTTAGGTATTACTATCCCTTTAAATCTTGCTTAGGTTAATGGACTAGGCGAGGTGTAGAGGAAATTATGTAAGTGTATACAATTTCCCTGCATTCTGTAGGACTGGTGTGAGGTGCTTGCTGGTATTAAAGTCCAGTGCTGGTGGAGAGCACTATAGTGATCATGCTCTGTTGTTCATAACCTGGGGTCTAGAGACTGGTGTTTGAAACTAACACCAGTGGGTTTGCACTTGCAAATTCATACATTTACTTTTAATATCTGCATTAGTGGATTCTGCAGTGCTTCTAGTTCTATTGCCGCTACTACTACTACTACAACAACAACAAAAACATTTGGCAGCACGCATTAGCAAACACAGTTTTTCAAGCAATTCTATTGAGAATGATGGCCATTAAGGGCTTAGGTTTTCCAAATCCTGTGCTAGAGCATATTCACCTGAGGAATATTTTAAACTGCTTAAGTTCACTTACCAGGACCATGACCTTGTGGTTAAACGTGTATTCACTGAAGATGAGCAATTCTGGAACAAAACCAACTGCACCATGGGTGACAAAAAAATCTCCAAATTTTTTTGTCGATTTAAATAAGGCTCTAACTATTTCTATGCTAGAGAGGTCTCTAGCATATCGGTCATTTGGTGGATATTTTATGCATTCTCATAATGAAATAATAATAATTGCTCAGCTTCCTTGTAACATTGACAGTGTTGTATTTGATAGTAAATAACTTGCTTCTTGCACGTGGGAAAATAAGGTGTTTCTGTTAATATTGCACTGCTGATCATTTACGTGAACAAATGGTTTTAATACATTAGATACTAGAGAGCTCGTCAATTCATTGGAGGAATGAATAGCAGGAATCAACATGGTTTTATGAGGAATAGATTGCGCCAAACGAATCTTTTCAGCTTCTATGAAGAAGTAGTAACCTAAATAATGGTAAGGCAGTTGATGTAGTACATTTAGATTTTGCAAAGGCATATGATACAGTACAGGAGGCTGGGGAATAAAATAAGGAAATTGGGGACAGGGGATAACCTTTGCAATTGGATAGAAAACTGGTTCAAGTTGAAAGCTGAGAGTTGAGTACCTCAGGGTTCAGTACTTGGTCCACTGTTTTTAACATGTTTATAAATGACCTGGAAATAGATATAGAAAACAAAATATCAGTATTTGCAAATGACACTAAATTATGCAGGGTAATAAATTCAGAACAGGAATGGCAGATTGGGCAAACAAATGGAATTTATTTTATTTAGAAAATGTTTTACCAGGAAGAATACATTGAGATTTCTCTCGTTTTCAAGTATGTCCTGGAGTATATGATGTCTAATGTGGGAAAGTGTGAAGTAATGCATTTGGGAAGAAAAAAAATCCCAATGCTACTAATTCTTGTAAATTACAAACTTGGAAAAAGTCACCAGTGTCAAATAGCAAAAGCAAATGAAGTCCATTCTTGCATAAAAAGAGGTATTGAAAGCAAGACTAGATAACATCATTTTGCCATTTTACAAATTGTTGGTAAGAAAAAGTATATTCTAGAACTGAAGAGATTACAGCAAAGAGCAACACACTCAATTAAAGGAATGGAGGACTTAACATATGAGGAACAACTAGACAGACTTTGTTTATGTACGCTAGAGAAAAGATGACGAAGAGATCAAATCACAGTGTACAGGTAGATAGGTCAATACAAGGATCTCTCCAGTTAGCTTTTTATTCCAAGACCTGAACAAATAACTAGTGGCCACCCCTTGAGATTAGAGGAAAGTAGGTTTCAACTTCAGCAGAGGAACTGTTTTTTTTTTTCTTTTTTCAGTGAGTTCTGTCAAATTATGGAATTCCTTGCCCAAGGATGTGGTTATGACAGATCCAGTGAATACATTTAAGAGAAGATGGATACATTTCTTTCAAAAGGGGAACTGGAGCTCTCTCAGTGGCAGAGATTGGCTTCTGGCCAATTACAGAGCTCCAGCTTACAGACAGAAAGCCTCCGTCATTGGAGGAGGCTGGATAGAGAGAGGCAGAGAGGAAGACTGCTGTACAGATCAGGTAACCTCAGCAGGTAAAGAGCTGTATTTATTCTTTTAATTTCACCAAACAAGCGCTTTTTTTTTTTTTTTTTTTATGGATACACTTTTCATTATCTTTGATACATGACAAAACTATTTAGACAAAGTTGTAAAGGGGTGAAAGATCCCCTTTAAGACAGTAAGTGTAAAGAAGAAAACCCTGCCCCCATTGACTAAGGAGTTTGTCCCTTGCTGATCTCCATCCAGACCATGCAAGGATGAGTGTGAAATGGCCAGAAGGGGAGGGAGGATGATCTTATAACATGGGATATCTTTAAAGCTATAGCAATGTAAGTTATTACACACAGCACAGAATGTTATGCTTAAAGAATAAATACCGCCCTCGTCCTAGTTCTGGACAGACTGCGGTTACCTGCTCTGTACCGCAATTTGTCACTCTGGCTCAGCTCCCCTCCCTCCATCCAGCCTCCTCTGATGATGGATGATTTCTGTTTGTAAGCTGGAGCCATCTCTAGCCAATGAGAGCACTCCAGTTTACAGACAGCCTCTGTCATCGGAGGAGGCTGGATAGAGGTAGGGGAGCAGAAGCAGAGTGACAGGTAACCGCAGTCTGTCCGGAAGTAGGACGAGGGCAGTATTGATTCCTTAGATTTAGGCTAAATAACAATGTAAAAATTAAAAATGAAGACAATATAACGCATATTCGCTATATAGCCTACATATTAAGAATAACTTGTTTAGGGGTGATAGATCCCCTTTAACATAATGAAGACTCGGAGATCTACTTTATTTTAGCCAGTACTATCCCTTTAAATAGTAACGGTAGAATTGTGGTTGCTATGGCAGTTGACATAGACATTTTTCTCTGTGAGAGCAGTCTTTAAGAGGAAATATTACATTGTAAAGTGACATTTCTACTTTAATTCTTCCTGTTGACTGAGTTTGTCAATGTACAGGATACTTTAAGACTACTCACACAGAGGCAAGTGTCACTGTGTGAGTGATCCACCTGGCATGTTGCCATAGCAACTGGTTGAATGACCATTCAGCCAGTCCTTTTGAGAACAGGCTGACACCAGGGAAAATTGTGATCTTAAGTAAAAAATTACTCTAAAACTATTGAGTATTAGAATGTGACTGACATCAGTCAAATGTTAATACTCTTCAGTGCAATGCAAGAAAAAATATATAATTGGTATCCCTGTTATGCCTTCCTGGCACAGGGGGACTAAGTAGTAGTTTAGAGACATGCACTCTGGTATGGAGATTTATAAGTCTTGTACCTTTAGGGATACTAGAAGAGTGGCTGAGAAACCCAAGAATACAAACCTTGAAGTTTGCACAATCATGTGTAATGTGTTAGATACCTCTTTGCAATACAAAGGGTTGGAGTGTAACGACTCGTTTTTGATGGATTTTGTTTGAAGGAATGTATTCTAACTAACTTTGCATTGAGAGAATAATCTCTCATTGGTACTTTCACTCAGGCTCCATTATATGCTTTGTACATTTGATATACATTTTCTCAGCAGTAGGGACAGCTGTACTTGATCAAATCTTAGTTGGATTAGCAGGAATGTCTAAACAAATGATCTTTCTGCAGCAAGGACAGTCTTTGTAGCCTGTAGAAATTTCTGCCACGCTGTCTTCTGTTTTATTGTCTGCTTTGCGCCCAGGGGAATTGATGTGGGTCTAAAGTGAACATGCAGTCATTAATGACAATTACATTCCTGGAAAACAGAAGTAAGTTAACCTGTTTTTTGCTTGGAGCAACAGTAAATCATATAAAGGAAGCAGTCGGTAGCTCTAGTCACAGCTAACCGAGGTTGTAGCTGTAACCTGAGCTTTCAGTTTGAAAATGGTTCTTTTCATGCAAACTATTTTGAATACAACTAATTATTTTTAGGAACTTTAAATAATGTTTTTATTCAACTGGTGCTGATCCACACTATTCAGTGCAAATAAAAAAAAAATTCTGAGAAAATCCCAATGGACAATATGAATTTTATCCTTGTTCCTTTGTTTAAGGAATCAGTCTTGTCCACGGAGGCAGACATATTGTTGCGGACAGGACTACTGGATCTGGACATAGTAATCTTCTGTGACCCGTGTACTCTGCTAGCTTTAGTTTGAAACAAATAACAGAAGCTCTAGTGTGCCTAGTTTTGAGATCCATTAGTCTTACTAGCAACTGTCCCACCCGCCTGCATATGACTAACTGACAATGTCATCTCTTGAACCAGAGCACAAGTGCAAAATTCATAGTAGACATTAGTAATTTCTTTCCAAAAGTAAGTGTCCTCTAGGATGAAAATCCTAATGGCAACTATGAATCAGTTATGTGTAGATTGCTTCTTCAAAATCAATTTTTAATTAGTAGTGGATAACATGGTCGTGGACATGACATGATTTTTTTTTATTTTTTTATTTTGGGGTTAAGAAAAGTGGTTTATTAGGATGTGTTAAAGGTATAGTAATGTGTAAAATAAAGTAGATCTCAGAGACCTCATTATGTTAAGCGTAAAACGTTTGCGCTGTGTTTAATAACTTACATTGCTGTAGTTGTAAAGATATTACATGTAAAAAGATCACCCTCCCGCCCCTTCTGGCCGCGTCGTGCTCATCCGGATGGAGAGAGACGAGGAACAAACTGCAGTATGCAAAGGAAAATCCTGCCCTCCTTTGTCAAGGGCACAGGGTTTTCCTTATACTTACTGTCTTAAGTTTGTCCCTAACTGCATCCATCTGGTCCCACAACCGGATTGCTGCTCCAAGGGGAGGAGGCCAGAAGGGGTGGGAGGGGGATCCTTTTAAATGGAATATCTTTAAAACTGTAGCAATGTAAGTTATTAAAAATAGCGTAAAGTGTTATGCTTAACATAATGAAGTCTCTCAGATCTTCTTTATTTTACACATTACTGTCCCTTTAATGTTTCTTTATAGAGGCAGTATATTAGGACTAACTGAAATAAGTAGTATGTTATGATAGAAGTAAATCAGATATGTTTTGATGGTTCATCCCTTATATATATAAAAATACTAGCAAAATAAGACAATAGACCTTCTGTATAAAGACAAAGTGAAGCAATCCTGGGGCAAACCAAATGCATTGTAGTGGAAAAATTCCCATTGATTTAAATTAGATTTTTAACCCACTGAATGCAAGAAATGTCTCCAGTCCATTGCTTTGCCGTGCATTTGAGATCTCTAGCATTCAAGAGGTTAAAAGTGCCATTCAAATCAATGGGGATTCTTTTTTGTTCCACTTTTCTTTATACATAATGCAACATTTTTGATTGGATCAAGGGAGAAACATTAAACGTATTTTCCAATAGGAAGGGATTTGTTTTTATTACCATGTAAAATGGAAAGAATGGGGTAAAATGGAATGCAGTCTGGCAGGAAGGGGATGCTTGGACTAAAATGACAAGCAGTCTGTTCTTGTCTCATTATACTTCAAATTCTCATACCAATAGAATTTCAGTCCTAATAATATGAAACTGACAGTTTCCTGGACTCTGTTTTCCTATTTATTTATTTGTTTCCCTTTTGATAGCTTGAGTAACAGTATGAGCATTCTAGGTGTACTGTAGCTTTAATTTGTCAGTAATGGCCTTATTCAGAAGGCTAAATGTAGCAATTCTGGAGCAAAACAATAACATCTTAGGGGACAATTAAACATTGCTTTTCAATGTGTTGGAGACATCTCTACTTGACACACTTTAGCAATATGTCTCTGATTTAACCCTTCGAGTGCCAGAGGGGCACACAATGCATTTTAGTGGAACCAGATCGTGTATGTGCAATAACAGAGTTGATCAGAGGGCTGGAGGGTGTATGTGAGTTCCAAAGAGTTGTCCAGCACATTAACTTCTCTGGCACACTTTTTAAATTAGCCAAAAATGATGTGAGAGGCTCTGAGTATGAACAAAAGCACAATGGCCTGTTCTGCGGCTAGTCACCGCTCAAGAGCATCACATTTTAGCTCTCTAGTGCCATTACAGAGGAGAAATTTCCACATACATATTAGACTAATCCCGCCCAGTACCAAAATGATGGGCAAGTCCCCTCTGCACAGAAAAACCAGCTAACCCCAGACGTACGTTTCAGCCTTATTTTGGGCCTCGTCAGTGAGGTGCAGCCGGCTTCCCTAGGCACTGAGAGCAAGTCCACGTCTGGATTACCCTTCGCTACACTTTTTAAATTAGTTTTAACAGCGAGGTATCCTCTCCTGCATTCAAAGAGTCAACTCAGACCCTGTTGGAGGCAGGCATCAGGACCCCTCAGATTCGTCCAGGAGATCAACAGAGGTGATGCCAGGAAGCAGCATGGCTCTCCTGCTTCCATCCAACCCAAGCTTACCGGGTAGCTGTGTGTGTGTTTGTGTGGGAGGGGTTGAAGGAAAGCTTTCACGTCACTCGTGACATGAAGTGGAAGGCTTTCTCTGATCTCTCCCATTCCTACTTGGAAGTGTGAGTAGGATGGAAGCAGGGGAGCCATGTAGCTGAATTGGCTGGGAAATTAACCTTTTGAGCGCCAGAGGGGTGTGTAACACATTGCTCTGCAATGCTTTGCGTACCCCGCTGGCACTCAAAGGGTTAATAGCTGGGGGGGCAACAGGAAGGGTCCTGATGGCTCACCACGAGAGCTGACATATTTTTTTTTTCCTTCATTTTGGCTGCTGCATGTCAATAGTACATCTTGTGTGGTGACTGCAATTCGGCAGGACGGCATATGGGCTTGGCACAACCGGAATAGCTGTCCAAGCCTATACATCATATTACTGTGGCACTTTGGAGGTTAACTTACTGAATATGACCCTAAGTATCCTACTGGTAAATCTCAAATATGCAGTATATTTTCTTTTATATGTGGATAGACATAGAGTAATTGTGTGCACATTCTTATCCTCTTCAGCATCCAGAGTTGGCTTCAGGGTATTTGCTAGCTTCCAAAAAAGTCCTGGGGCTTAGGCCAATATAATGCATTATAAATACAACTTGCAACCCAAGTGTAAAATTACTTGTAGGGAGATTAGTACCATTACATAGCCCAATGTGACAAAAAGACCTGGGATTTGGGCCAATGTAATGCATAATTTGTGTGCCATGCAATTGTACCATTACTAGTATGGAGATTAGCACCAGCACGTGATCCAAGTTGGCAGCAAGACCTGGGGCTTTAATATCCTCAGCCAGTGTATTTATTGTTTCTTTTTGTGCAAGACACCACTAACATGAAATCTCCCAACATGTTACATATTATTGATCAAGAGCATGATGATTACATAAATAATGTATATGCTTAGTCTTTAGTCTCAGAATCGAAATGAAAAAAGTAACATGCTGTGCATAAAATTGTCCATAAATATATATTTGAAACCCAACAGTCATGTTTCTTATGAACATTTTAATAGAAAAGGGACACCTTAAGTGGCTGCCCATGTTTCACCAAAGTACTACGGCACCCTGATTATGGACCACTGATCTAGAAACATCTTGGTGTGATTTTTGAAAAGAAAATGTTAATACGTTGCATGATTTGATGTTATGATGAGCTAATTTGAGTACCTAGTCCCTCCATGATTTTAGAGGAAATGAGTTATTAGAACAGTAGTTTTCAACCAGTGTGCAATGACACATTGGGGTGTCTCAGTCACTCACTTTTGTTAAGACTTTGAGAAAGATATAACTGATTTTCAGGTGTATATTTAAAGGGATAGTATTGTTTCAAAATAAAAGCAGCTCCAATTAATCTTCATAGTATTTGGGCCATGGAGAGTGTTATTTCAATACTGTCATAGTTGTAGTTCAAGAGTAATTCAATGATAAATTATCCCCCTTCCGCCCCTTTTACTGATGTAACACTGCTCACCTCAGAACAGAAGGGTGGCATCCAGATGGCTTGCAGAGAGGCACAATCTTCAGTTATCACAAGGGAAAAACCTGTCGAGGGAGGCAGGGTTTTCATTGTTCTCACAGCAAGAAGACTGCTGTGAGCTCTTTGGTCTGTGGACCAGATTAAACATCTGAGGGGAGAGGTGGCTTACACTAGGTAAAAGAAACGGGAGGGGTATACTTTATCATTCAATTACTCTTGAACTGCAACTCTGACAGTACTGAAATAACACTCTCTATGGCTCAAATACTATAAAGATTAATTGGAGCTGCTTTTTTGTGAAACATTACTACCCTTTAAGGAAATTATTAAGAAATATGTTTATTTTTGCCTTTCTGATTATGAGACCTATGAGTAGGGATGGATGAAAAGTCAGAGAAAAGTCCCACAGGACTTTAAGCGAAATAACAATTTCCCACTTTTTTTGCGAAACTTTCTGCACATAGACAATGTATGTGCTGCTTTCTCTTAATCTCACAAACAAAGAATGGTATGCTGAGAGAACCTGACACTCTTTTATAATCCTGTGGGGAAAGAAGAGAATTTTGCACTGTGGTGAGGAGAAATTCTGTCTTTCCATTGATTTGAATGCAATGAGCTAGGTGAAAAAAATGTAATTTTTTGCAAAATATTTCCCGCTTAACAAAAATGCCATTTTTCTGCTGTTTCCCTTTTGAGGTAAAACCATTTGCCCATCACTACCTTTGAGTAACTATTTGCTAATGTATTTTCCCATTCATTGTGACCTAGGCAAATTACTTTTAAGATGTTAGCTATGTGCTGAAAATTCCACAGTGTATGTTATGGGTGCCTTGAGCAAAAACTGCGCTCAACAGTTGCATTAGAACTAACTGCCATACAGTTTTGTAACATAAAACACATATTGGCTTACATAAACACCTAGGACCATGGGCCTAATTCAGCAAGCATTTCAATTCTGGAGCAACCCAGCTGCACTCTAGGGAAGAAGTGAAAATTCCCATTGGTCTCTAACTGATTTTTAACCCCATGAATGCTAGAGAGGTCTGTCATTTAAAGCGGAAGTTTAATCTATTACTAAGTCTCCATGCAGATTCTAAAGAAATCCTTGCTGTTTGGAGACTGACGGGCAGGTTGGTGCTGTCTGCGTGCCTGAGCCGTCAGTCCCTTCCGGTTATCTTGTGGTCACTGCAGAGCTACTCTAAGGAGACCGGGACTGACGGTGCAGGCGCGCAGACAAGATGTCTGCGCTGTAGCCTGTGTTCTGGTCTCCAGACGACAAGGATTTCTTTATAATCTGCAATTTTTTAAACGTAAGACGTGGATTTCCAAGCCAGTCTGCATGGCTACTTAGTAATATCTGAAAGTTCGGCTTTAAATTGAAGGAAATCTTCATTTCACTGTCGTCCAATACAGGTCACTGGTACTCTGGGAGGCGATCCGCCCCTTTAATAGGCAGGAACAATTATTCAAATGTGTGCAGGGGGCGGAGCCTCCCCTCCTACTTAAGCTGCCTTCAGGCCAGAGCCACCAGATTGATTTGTTCCTGTGTGCTGTGCACACCAGGTGGAGAACATCTATACATTCAACTTAGTATTTTATTATTTTTATTCAAATATGGAATACCACCATTAGGAGGGTGACCATGGCTGTGAATTGCCCTCTCTAAAGTGGCTAGTGCAGCTTCCAGGGATTTTCTGTGGACCTTATGCCCTGAAGAGGGAACAGCTTGAGTCAAGCAGCTTCCCTGCTGGGGAATTTACCTCTGGTCTATTCCTACCTCATCATGGTCACCTGAAGACAGAAGTCCTGCAGAAATTTGAGCAACCCCTTGAGTGCTGAAGGTCCACTTGTCCCCACAGTGTCCCTTTGATGGGCTTGTATTTATGAGTTTGCATTGCACTCCAGCACTCATAGGGTGTTTTTATTTGCATTTCTTATATTTATGCAAATTCTGTGGTATTCTCTGGGTTTTGGAGCATTGAGTATTGTTTTTCTTATGTTTCTCATGTGTTTGATAACTGTTTGGGGCATTTTCTTTTTCAGTAGGACTTTATTAAAATTTAGAGTTCCGCGCCTTTAAGTGCGCCTTTTCCCGCATAGACGCCATTGCTCCTTTACTCTCTATGAGATTACACAGTGTGGGACATATCTCTGGAACCGCTTGTCACAGCAACTTCAGAGATGGCTCATTTTGTACTATGCTCCTGCTCTATCATCTGGTGTCTAATTTCGGGGTGTGGGGAGTTCAGGGGGGCTTCGGGCACTGTTTGGGGTACTTCTGAGAGAAAACTACATTTCCCATGAGCGTCGTTTCGCGCTCGTTTTCTTATTGGTTGACCTGACGGCAGCCATTTTGTGGTGTTATTTCTCAGGGAGTATACTACGCAGAGACCGAGCCTTCTCTCCTCTCAGCAGATTAACCCTTCGCTGGCCAGATAAGTCAGTTTTTAGGCATTTCTGGGGTGAAACTTTAATCTTTCACACTTTTACTGGGTGATATTTGTTAAGTGGTGTATATTGACGCTGTGAGCATGTCTACTCCACTGGAGCCAGGGGCTAGACCCAAGACTAAGGAGGCTGGGGTGTCTGTTCCCCCCATTGCGCTTTGCTCCTCTTGTCACTCTGGGCTGCCTAGAGATTGTTCTGGTAGTTTATGCCCTAAATGCACTGATTGTCATGATAGCAACCCTGGGCTTCCCAGCCATCTTGGGTGAAAGAGTTTAAAGCTGCCACTAGGGATCTCAGATCTACTCTCCAACTCTTTCCCTCTCAGGTACAGGGGCTCTCCAGGTTTGGCAGACCCCCTCTACAATCAGGACTTCCCTGCCTAAGCCACAGGGGGCTCCTGATGTGTCTGATTCTTCTGAAGAAGAACTATTGCAGGATTCTGATGCTGAGGAAGGCACTGTTATTGAATCTAACAGGTCCATTGGGGACCCTTATGAATGTGACCCTGAGGTTTCTGCTGAGGGTTTGATTAGAGCTGTGTTAACTACGCTCAACCTTCCTCTGACTCCGGAATCTACTCATGATCCAACTGACGTTTTCCAAAAACCATCTAAGGAGGTTGTTTGTTTTCCAACTAACCCTACTCTTGCCCGTCTAGTCTCTGAGGCGTGGAAGAATCCTGACAAATCCTCGTCTGTGTCCAAAAAGTTTGCTAAACTTTACCCTTTTCCTGAGACTGAACTGGCAAAATGGGTTCATCCTCCTAAAGTGGATGCTCCTGTTTCCAGGTTGTCCAAATCTACTGCTTTAGCTGTCTCTGATGCCTCTGCCCTGCAGGATTGGATGGACAGACAAAAAGCTAGAACTTTCTCTTAAATCTATTTTTGCCTCCATTGGCACTGCCATGCGTCCAACCTTTGCAGTGGCGTGGGTTAATAGAGCTATTGCGGCCTGGACTGAACGACTGACTGAAGCGGTCCGCCAGGATGCACCGGTATCTGAGCAGTTGCAGCTCCTTGCTAATATTACTGAAGCACAGAATTATGTTGCTGATGCTGCCTTTGATGCTGTGCGCATGATGGCGAGGGCCTCCACTTCTTCTGTGGTGGCTAGACGTGCCCTTTGGCTGAAAATTAGGTCTGCTGATACAGCCTCTAAGAAAGCCTTGCTTTCCTTGCCCTTTCAGAGGAACTTGCTATTTGGTTCTGAACTCAAAGAGATGATCAGTGAGGCTACTGGAGGTAAAAGTACTCTTCTACCTTCAGTCTTCAAGAAAAAATTTCCAGCCAAACGCAACCGGTCCTTTAGTTCCTTTCAGACTGAGACACGCTCCACGTCCCAGACGGGGCCGTCCTCTACGCGTCCCTCCTCCAAGCCCAAACAGTCCTGGAAGCCCAAAGTTGCCCCCAAGGCCAAGACCTCCAAGACTGCTTCGGCATGACTCACCGAACCCGGATCCGCATCCGGCAGTAGGTGGACGTCTCCGCATCTTTCGCCGGATTTGGGAGGAGTCTGTGATGGACCCATGGGTTATTCAGGTAGTGTCAGAGGGATACAGGATCCCTTTCTCTTCCCTTCCTCCTTTTCGGTTCCATTTTACTCGTCCTTCTCAGGAACCTACAAAAAGGCGTCTGTTCGACGACGCTATTCAGGATCTTTTGGACAAAGAGGTCCTGGAATTGGTTCCTCCAGAGGACACAGGTTCAGGATTCTATTCCAACCTGTTCGTAGTGGCCAAAAAGGACGGAGGTGCTCTTCCTATCTTGGATCTAAAGGATCTCAATTCCTTTGTTGTGAGTTCCCACTTCCGCCAGGAATCTCTGCGCTCTGTGATTGCCGCAATGTCTCCAGGGGAGTTTCTTGTCTCCCTGGACCTTCAGGATGCATATCTTCACATCCCTATTCATCCAGAGAGCAGACGGTATCTCAGGATTGCCTGCCACAGGGGACACTTTCAGTTTTCAGCTCTTCCCTTTGGACTGACTTCAGCCCCTCTGGTCTTTCAGAGGGTATTGGGATCTTTGATAGCCGTGCTTCATCGGAAAGGTGTCAGAGTGACCCCCTACATGGACGATCTCCTCCTGAAAGCCTCCTCAGCGGAGCTTCTCCACCAGCAGATGCAGCTGTGTATACACACTCTGAACAGTCACGGCTGGATCTTGAATCTGGACAAGTCAGACTTGGTCCCATCTCAAAGGCTCCTTTTCCTGGGTCTCCTGTTCGACACTCAACAGTGCATGGTGTTTCTGCCAGAGGAAGTGGCTCATCAAATAGCCGTCCGAGTAGCCAGGATCCTGGAACTGGACAGGGTTCCGGTACCGAAGTTGACGTCTCTGGTGGGGAAGTTCATTTCCACAATCGAAGCTGTGCCTTTTGCCATGGCTCACACCAGGGAACTTCAGAGGTTTGTGATCCAGACGTGCAAGAATCATCCAGATCATCAGCATCTGTCAGTCTCTCTGCCTCCTCATGTCGAATCGAGTCTGCACTGGTGGTTGGATCTCTCATCTCCTGAAAGGGAGATCCTTTCAAGTTCCCTATTGGACCACGCTCACAACGGATGCCAGCCTCCGGGGATGGGGGGCAGTGCTGGGTCGTTTCAGTGCCCAGGGGAAATGGGGACTGGAGGAATCTCTTCTTCCCATCAATGTTCTGGAACTGCGTGCCATACGGCTTGCCCTGAGGCACTGGGAATCTCAGCTGGAAAGTTGCCCTGTCAGAGTGGAGTCCAACAACGCCACCGCAGTGGCCTACATCAACAGACAAGGCGGCACAAGAAGTTTCACCGCCTGGTTGGAGGTCAAGGATATTTTATCTTGGGCAGAAGATCACGTGCCTGTCATTTCAGCGGTTCACATTCCAGGCGTAGACAACGTCATGGCAGACTTTCTCAGTCGTCACACAGTCGACAGAGGAGAGTGGGCTCTTCATCCAGAGGTGTTTCACCTAATCACCCAGAGATGGGGGGTACCTGCAGTGGACCTGATGGCTACCAGACACAACAGGAAGGTGCCGGCATTTTGCTCCCGGTGGAGGGACCCTCTTGCTCTAGCAGTGGATGCCTTGTCAGTCCCTTGGGATTTTCCTCTGGCTTACATCTTCCCTCCTCTTCCTCTATTGCTCAGAGTCATCCAGAAGTTGAAGCTGGAGCGTTGTCCTGTCATCCTGATCGCTCCGAACTGGCCTCGCCAGTCCTGGTATCCGGAGTTGATGGCCATGTCAGTGGCGGAACCGTTTCCACTTCCTGCCCGTGCGGATCTACTTCTTCAAGGATATCTGTGGAAGGAGGATGTTCAGCATCTCCATTTAATGGCCTAGCGGTTGAATCCTCAATTCTAGAGAAGAAAGGGTTTTCTCCTTCAGTGGTGTCGACGATGCTTAGTGCTCGCAAGCCTGTGTCCTCCAAGATCTATCATCGTATCTGGGCCACCTTTGTGGCTTGGTGTACTGATTGGAAGATGTCTCTAGATTTTCATCTTCCCACTGTCCTGGCTTTTCTGCAGGATGGTGTTGAGAAAGGGCTCAGTCTGAGTTCCCTCAAAGTTCAGACTTCTGATTTGTCCGTATTTTTCCAGGAACGGATTGCTATCCTTCCTGATGTTAAAGTTTTCTTCCAGGGTGTGACTCATGTTCGGCCTGCCTTCAAGAGTCCTACTCCCCAGTGGGACCTCAATTTGGTGCTGGGAGTTCTCCAGCGACCCCCGTTTGAATCCTTGGCTTCCATTCCCTTACGTCTCTTGACTTGGAAGATGGCCTTTCTTTTGGCTATTGTTTCAGTTCGCCGGGTGGCAGAGTTACAAGCGCTGTCTTGTAAACCTCCTTACCTGGTGTTCCACAAGGATAAGGCTGTGCTTCGCACTACCAAGGAATTCTTGCCCAAGGTTGTGTCCGAGTTTCACATCAATCAGGAGATTGTGGTTCCCTCTTTCTGCCCTAACCCTTCATCTGACAAGGAACGAGATCTCCATTTGTTGGATGTGTTGCGTTGCCTCAAGTTTTATGTTCATCGCACCGAGTCTATCAGGAAGTCTGACGCTCTATTCGTCATTCCTGAGGGGCCCAGGGCAGGGAGACCGGCTTCCAAAGTTACTATTGCCTCTTGGATTAAGGCTACTATTCGTGAAGCCTATAAGTTGCGGAATAAGCATGTTCCCTTCCGGGTGACTGCCCATTCCAACAGATCTATCGGGGCCTCTTGGGCCTACAAGAATCAGGCATCTGCTGATCAACTGTGCAGAGCGGCCACTTGGTCCTCTGTGCACACATTTTCAAAGCACTATCGAGTTGATGTACTGGCCTCGGCTGATGCCAGTTTTGGGAGGAAGGTCCTGCAGGCAGTTTTGCCTGTTTAGGACTTCTACTCTGTGATTCTTAGTGCTTCTTTACTGTTGAGCCCAGTTGGCTCTAGTTCAGTGTGCTGTGTTAGTTCAGGGGTTGTTTTCCCCTGGTTGGTGTCCGTTGACACTTCTATTAATGGGCTATGCGTTTAACTGGTTCATAGCAGTTCTAGTGACTTGGGCCTTGCGCCTGGTCCTTGCCTTACTTCCCGCCTCTGGGTCAGCTCAATGTTTGTACATCCCAGAGTACCAGTGACCTGTATTGGACGACAGTGAAAATAGGATTTTAGTCTTACCTGTTAAATCCTTTTCACTTAGTCCATACAGGTCACTGGTCTCCCACCCTGTCAAGAGACCATGCTTGGCTCTCCTGTGGCATTTAGTGGGAGACCTTCGGGGCATGCTCACAGGAGTCTTCCTTCTTGCTTACCTCTGGTCAGTTTTAGTGTCTCAAATCAATCTAGTGGCTCTGGCCTGAAGGCAGCTTAAGTAGGAGGGGAGGCTCCGCCCCCTGCACACATTTGAATAATTGTTCCTGCCTATTAAAGGGGCGGATCGCCTCCCAGAGTACTAGTGACCTGTATGGACTAAGTGAAAAGGATTTAACAGGTAAGACTAAAATCCTATTTTTTCACCTGTGATATACTTGGTTTCACCTAGAAGGGCGCCAGTTTACCTTGCTCAGGAAGTTAAAGTGGTTCAATACTGATGCAAACCAATTGCACCATATGGAAAATATACAATTTACCAGTGAGTTAAATAGGCGTTTTAACCCCTTGAATGCATCCAATGAGTTAAAAGAGCCCCATTTATATCAGTGGAGTTTCTTTCTGAATGCAGATCTTAATTCAGTGGAGTTCAATCTTTGTCTGCTAATGGCAACCCAACACTCAATCCACATTTTTTCAGGGCACTCCTAAAATTTTATAGGTTAGCTGTCAGTCTTAATGAAGGGTATAAATACAAAAATACACAGTTATTCTTAGGTCTCATAATAATTGTGGTTAATAATAGTAAATTGTACCTACCAAACTTCATAAATACTCATTTTTCTCAAAGTCTACACAGAAAAAAGTGTCACACTAACCTGGTGACCTTGGCAACCCAGAGGGCCACGACACCTTGTTGGAGAACCACTGCCCTAGAATATTTAACCTGGTGACTTTGGAACACCAAAGGGCCATGACACCTTGGTTGAGAACCACTGCCCAAGAATAATTATCTTGAAATGTAGAAACTAGGTTGCAATTTTGGGCTGTATGTTCATTTGGGAAAACGCAAATCACAATGAAACCCGATACAAACTGGCACAAGCAAAGTAACAAAATCATCTGCATTGTCAATGTCAATCAGCTCACTTTCTGGATCAAACAAAGGAGCTTACAGTGTAGGCCAGTAGAATGGTGAAGAATTTACTTCTGTAATAAAAATAACAAAAAAAAAAAAAAAAAAAAACTACAAAACTGCTGAGAAAGTGATACCTTTAGTGGCTGTCTGAGAAGAACATAATAAGTGACCTGATTGTGTCAGTTTGCTGTGTCGCGGAGTTACATGCTCTGTCCTGTAAACCACCCTATTTGGTGTTTCACAAGGACATGGCGGTGCTTCGCACTCCTAAGGAGTTTCTGCTGAAGGTGGTCTCTGAGTTCCATATCAGTCACGAGATTGTGGTGCTCTCTTTCTGCCAAGGAGAGGGATCTCCACTTGTTAGATATGGTGCGTTGTCTCAAGTTTTATGTACATCACACTGAGTCTATCAGGCAATCAGACGCGTTGTTTGTCATTCCTGAGGGTCCTAGGGTAGGGAGGCCTGCATCCAAGGTGGCTATTGCATCTTGGATCAAGTCCACTATTCGTAAGGCTTATGAGCTGAGGAAGAAGTGTGTCTCTTTCAGGGTCTCGGCTCATTCTACTCGATCTATTGGGGCTTCTTGGGCTTACAAGAATCAGGCCTCTGCTGATCAGTTATGCAAGGCGGCCACTTGGTCGTCTGTGCACACCTTTTCGAAGCACTACCGTGTGGATCTGTTGGCATCAGCTCATGCCAGCTTTGGTAGGAAAATCCTGGAGGCAGTATTGCCTGTCTAGGATTTTCCTTGGTTCTTGGTGCTTCCTTCACTTTTGAGCCCTGTTGGTTCTAGTTCAGTGTGCTGTGTAATGTTCCTGGGGTGCCGTTACCCCTGTTTAGTGTCCGTTGACACTTCAGTTGTTGGTGGGCTATCTCTGATCTAATGGTTCATATCTGTTCTGGTGACTTTGGGGACCTTGCACCTGGTCCTAGCCTTCTTCCCGCCTCTGGGAAACTTAATGGTTGGACATCCAAGAGTTACCAGTAACCTGTATTGGATGACAGAGAAAAGAGGATTTTAGTATTACCTGTTAAATCCTTTTCTCTTAGTCCACACAGGTTACTGGTCTCCCACTCTGTCAAGAGACCATGCTTGGCTCTCCTGTGGCAGACTGTGGGGGTCCTTCGGGATCATGCTCACAGGAGTCTTCTTTCCCTTCTACTATATAGTCAATAGTGTCTCAAATCTTTCTGGAGCTTGTTGGCTAACTGCAGCCAAGGAGGGAAGGTAGGCTCCACCCCCTGCATACAATTCTAGAATTGTTCCTGCATACTTAAAGGGGAGGATCGCCTGTATGGACTATGAGAAAAGGATTTAACAGGTAAGACTAAAATCCTCTGTTTTGTTAGCATGGTTTTGAGCCCTTGATAACTTACATTACATGTACTAAGGGTGCCCCAAATGTTCCAGATTGAGTATTAGGGGTGCCTTGAGCAAAAAAAGATTGAGAACCACTGGGATAGAAACTTGTTTTTTAGTCTCTGAATTGTGTACAATTGTGTATCAATCAAGTGCACTAATCAAGCTTGATTCATAAAAGAAATGGTCAAAAGGATAGAAAAAACACCAAACAAAATAATAAAGTAGGTTGATAATGTGTGCAAATTGCGGTTGAGCCATCAAAAGATTTGAATATAAAAATAACTCGCACATAAATTAAAAAAAAAAAAAAGTTTATAGAATAAAACATTACTAGACAAGAAATGTTGATCGTGTGTGCAAGTCAGGCAAAAAAAATTGAACTTAGAAACACCTAGGGAAAAAAGCAAGCTTGATCAAACAAAAGGAGACTTGTGAGAGAGGTGATTATGTTCACAAATTGCTTCTGATCAAACAAAACATTCAACTACAAAAAAGGCTAAAAACTTGCTGACGTGAAAATGCCAAGAAGCCAATTTTAAGGTTGTAAAATCAATGAATAACTAGATTTTATTGCATTCATACATGCCCTGAGCCAAAAAAACTGAGAACCACTGGCTTAGCATGTTAAATCTAACAATTCGTTTTAAAGTGTTATGCATTGTTTATCTATATAGAATATACACTAGCATATTTTCCTTCAAATCAAGATCAGTTACCTAACAGAGCATCTTATAAATGTCTAGTTAACCAGTTTGCACTTTGTCTGTGTTAAGTTTATTTTCACAGCTACTTAACTGAACCAATGCACAATTTACTAACAACATTGTTATTAGAAAATGTTACGGTGCTTTAACACCCATTGAAATAAAGAGGAAAGGTAAACATGGGCTGGAACTTTAGCTAGTGTTCTAGGTCAACTCCTCAGTGTGATTGTCTGTCAGTTGCATAAAGGCAGAAACAGAGGAGATATGCAAGAACTGTAGAAGCACAATATAAATATGGATAAATGTACAAAGAACACAGCCTGTGAAATGGCCAAAGCCGCCTGAATCCCAGTGTTCATTCTTTTTGCATCTGACGTGTCAGTGTTTGTACAGTGAGACACCATTGATGATCTCTCTAGAATTGAAGGCGTTTGAAGCATCGTTTAAGCCAGGGGCGCCAAATGTGGATGACCCTGGTTTTAAGCTATTTGGGATTTTTTTTCCTCCCCTATATGCAGTTGGTTTTCTTCATAATTGCACCTCTAGATTATTAAATAGTGTCTTTAAAGGGGAACTACCACCCCGCAATAACTTTACCTTAAATCAGTCTTCATTGCTAGTCGCCAGAAATATTACCCGGTTCAAAAGATTTTTGCCTTTTTCTGACGGTCACAGGAGCAGGAAGCACGGACATCTCGTCACAGTGACGTCCGTGCGCCTGCACTGTCAGTCTTTTTTGAGCCGGCCGGCTCAAAAGGGACTGACAGCTCAGGCGCACGGACGTCACTGTGACGAGATGTCCGTGCTTCCTGCTCCTGTGACCGTCAGAAAAAAAATAAGTTACTACCACCTAAGTACCATATAAGTGACAGTAGATAACTGTGAGTTCTGCCCAAATACAATCTAACTCTTATAGATTCAGAACACACAATATACTACCAAATTTAGGCGATCTCTTACTACTGTCCAATCCTATATAATAATTCGCTAGAATGTTTGTCACGATGCAGTCATGTGCAGTAGAGACTACACGTGTTTGGGCAGTCTCTGCTGTGCATGATTGCATCAGGTGACTGAGGTGAAGAAAGACTGTATAGTGTGGAGCAGTGAGATAGCGGCCGCTTTACCCTTTGAGTGCCAGAGGGGTACACAACGCATTGCAAAGCAATGAGTTGAATACCCCTCTGGCACTCAAAGGGTTAACATTACCCTGACCATGGCCCGTTTACACAGGCTTTTACACTAGTAGTTAATATTAGAGTCCAATATGATCGAAATCAATTAGTCTGTCAGGAAGGAGATCTCGTTCTTAGATATACTTGTCAACTCTTTCGTTGAATCCATCCCGTTGGTATGTAAACAGAAAATGTCCAATCAGAATACAACGAATCTCCACACTAGGTAAATAATAATAGCCACTTACTAGTTAAGTAATTGGAGTCCCGTGTGGTGCAGTGTTTACTCCATGATAATGAAACGTCCCCGGATAACCAATTATTTATCAGTGTTCAATGTCTCAATGAGTAATATAGAGAGATAAAGAAACGAGCAATGAGGGATTGAATCAAATCACAACACAAATAATACATATCTACTCACTCCTTAAAGAAGATGAGTCCAGCATAGTCAAATGTTTCCTATAATGTGTCTCGGCTATTAGGACACACCTTCAAGTGTTTAATTTCAATCCTCCAGATACTTTCTTCCATAGGGTTAAGACTCCATTAGCAATTTATGCACATGTGCAGATTCAACTAATTTGATTAGATGAATCCAGCGAAGATCCACAACGGATCCCATTCGTTTGAAGAAACTGTGCTTCGGAGTCCCCGTTCTTACGTCTCCATTTTAGACTATTAATTATCTCTGGGATATTAGCAGGATATTTCTTTCTGAGCCTGAAATTGGCCAACTGTTCTGCTTTATGGATGCTTTCTTAGGTCTCAATGCAAGTGGTATAAGTGCATGAGAGCAGATACGTGCAAGCAACCAACACCCCAAATCAATGGTTCATAACCTTTTTTTTTTTTTTTTTTTTTTAATATGGGCAAAATACAATCAGGAATTTTATAGGTCCTGAATAAAATCTGAAATGAGGGTTGCAATACATAAATACACAGTTATTATTAGGGCTGACAATTAGAATTCCAAAAAAATTAGCATACTGTATATAACTAACTAGTTCCAAAATTATGTATTCACATTTTTTTGTTATAAAACTTTTAACGTATTCCAAGATTTTCCCCAAGGCACACCAAAGTGCCGCTGTATACTAGTTGAGAAACACTACCCTAAATCAATGGTCCTTTTCTGGATATTCCTGCTTAAGTACAGGAGGATCAGTGACAGTTTATGGACATTACCCATCTGTGATCAATCAGGAATGTAATGAAAACCTGACCTGTTGGTATGTTCTGGAGACTAACGTTCAACATCACTGCCCTAAATTCTACAGTAGTTTACATTCTTAGGCTATTTGTATACCTTTCAGTACCAAATAAAGTAACATATGGTGGCCTCTGTGATATCTGAGGAGTTTATTCCAGATGTATGCGATTTGGGCTATCTTAGCTGTTTTTTTAGGGCTATATGCAGTTTTAGTAAGTATGCTTCAATGGGAGTAAACTTAGTAAAAGGCTGGGGCTCGTCTGTTCATTCCCAAAATGGCTCCTGGCAGGTGGAGAAAACAAACCTCCTTGGCTGGAATGCACACTGGAAGTCTACAGCTCTCAACCACAAATTCATGGGTTGTTTGCACATGTATTTCCCATAGACCTGCTGTGTTGGGCTTTTAAAGGGATAGTAATAGATCATTTTTACAAATGTGCATCTTGTAGCTATTAAAAATAAATTAAATGACCCCTGTCCCCTCTCTCAAACCTTTATGGTTTGAGAGATAATCGTAGTCAAAGTCCCCCCCCTTCCCTTTCCCTGATGTCGGCTCTCTAGCTTACTGCAGGAGAATCCAGGACCAGCGGAGGCTCTTCAGCAGAGCCGAGATCGTGTTATTGAAAAAGAAATCCTTCACTGGAACAGTCGACAAAGCTTGCTTGGTTTGCAATCACATTTTGTAGACCATTCCAGTGAAGGATTTCTATTTCAATAACGCAATCTCGGCTCTGCTAGAGAGCTGACGTCAGGGAAAGGGGAAGGGGGGGGACTTTAACTACAATTATCTCTCAAATCATAAAGGTTTGAGAGATGGGACTGGGGTTTATTTATTTATTTTTAATAGCTACAAGATGCACATTTGTAAAAATTATCTATTATTGGCTAGATATCGATCTCTGCCAATGAGATCTCTCTCCAGCTTACTAACAGAACGCCTCCGTCATCGGAGGATGCTGGGGCAAGTGAAAGGAGCTGAAGCTGTGGGAGTGTCTTCTGCACCATACGGTGTGCGGCTGTGCGGCTGCTAACGTCATCAGGTACAAAATTCAAGTACCTTTTTGCTTCATTTAAACATATTTTTAGGCAAAAAGAAACACCGCAATGTACAGAGGGGACACAAAGGAAGCGATACAACAATGATAATGCGGAGGTGAAAGTTCCCCTTTAAGCCTGATGCAGAGAGTCTGTAGGGACCTGCATCATGCAAGGATGGAAACTGTCCAGCACAGTTCAGTACTGATCAAGAGCATCTGCCGTCTCTCTAAAGAACTCCCCACCCACCCTGTGATGCTACCCCATTGGACTTGTAGTGCAGCACAAGCTCATTCGGCATGTCTGCTCCCTTAAAACCACATATATATCATTGTGAAAAGAGACACATTCTAGGGTTGAGGATGAAGGGGAGATGTAGTTGAACAGCAGCTGGAAAGCCACATGTTGCCCACCCCTGGTGTGCAGCTTTTCCAATATTATTTTAATCTCTTAGTTTACAAGGAGGGTTCTATGTGGAATGCTTGGCATGATTAGTTTGCCTTGTGTAATAAGCCAAGTGTGCACATTTTTATCATTTCGGGCCTCAAACATCTACAAATTATTAGGTGAAAATATGAAATATACAGTTTATAGTAAAGGCCTAGAATTTAAAGGAATTTAAATTCCTTCAAACAATAACCCGCTATTTACCTTAATCTGGATATAACATCCTAATGGTCACAGAATCAGTTCTGTGTGGACTTCAAGGGAGCCACTAGGTACTGACTGAGAGGCTAATGCCCCAGAAGCCATGTTTAACTCTTTGCCTGCCTGAGGGGTGTGCACTTGTTGCACACCCCTTTAGCACACAAACATTTAAAGTGCCATCCCAGTCCTGTAATGGTGTGTAATCTCCCTACTAGCAATAGTGCAATTGTGCTGCATGGCGCATTAGATTGGCTCATGCTCTGGGTCTCTTGGGAACTCAGCAACTCCCCTGATGGATTGATTTTCTAAAATGAATCTTTAACCCTTTGAGTTTCAGAAGGGTATATAACCCATTGTGCTGCGTACCCCTCTGGCACTCAGAGGATTAATAGTTCTGGATTTCCTGTTCATTGAAGCAGACATGATTCTTTACTGGGACTGCGGACCCCAAACTTCTCCCGCTGAACAATCAGATTAATGAGGAGAGTTAAAATTTCAGGAAAAAGTTAAAGAACCTTAACCCTTTTTATAAAGATCCAGCTGACAAACATGATGCATTCCAACAAGATTGTTGTAGTGCACAATGAGTTAATCCTCTGAGTGCCAATTGCACTGGATATGTAATGATAGTCAAATGGTTACTTCATGTGTCTTTTTTTTGTCTCTCTCTCTCTCTCTCTCTCTCTCTCTCTCTCTCTCTCTCTCTCTCTCTCTCTCTCTCTCTCTCTCTCTCTCTCTCTCTCTCTCTATATATATATATATATATATATATATATATATATATATATATATATATATATATATATATGAGAGAGAGAATGCCTGCCATATTGCCATAGTAACTTTTCACTTATAAACTGTAAATGTTATTGCACATGTGTAATGATTTCACAAATCAGTGTACCTGTTTCTAGTAATTGTTTCTTTCCTTGCCTGTTATAATGTAATTAGGTGTGACCTGTCAATGTGCTGTTCTCTAGCAGCCTGCTGCAAGCTTAGCTGAGTAGATACAATCCTTTGTGTTGACCTTATTCCCTTTTGCATGATTACCGTGATCCTAATGAAGAGTGCATGTTTTTTTCTGGCAGAGGGTAAAAAGTCAAGAAATATATTGCGCAAAAGCTTCCCAATGCTCTGTGTCCTATTATCTTACTTTTTAAAAACCATCTGGGACATTTAAGTACATTGTTTTCCTTGTAAAATGCTCCTTTGGTGATTTTCAAATTTTGAAAACATACTTTTAACTTAACAGATGTACCTCTTGTAAATATTAATGACTCCATAAAATGTTTCTGGCCTCAGCCATTAATTTAACGATCCAATACAAATGTTCTGATTAGTGTAAGCTAAAAACACGTTATCAGCCATCAACCATTTTGTTGAGTGGTTTTAGTGACTACTCACAATCAGAGGGGTGTATGTTCAGTTACACCAGTGCAGCACTTGGGATGTGCACTGTAGCACAGGATTTTTGTAGTGTGTGTCGGCAGACTTGCTTCACCGTTGTTAGGCGTTTGATAATAGCAAGCCGCTTATATCTGCTCTATAGCCTGCACATTGAACTGGGGTAAATTCATACCGTTTCTTCTGCTCCTTGTTTAGTAGATGGCATTAACCCTTTGTGTGCCAGACTGGTATCCAATGCATTGAAACACAAAGCATTGGATACCTTTCTGGCACTCAGTCGGTTAAACAAAATGTAGAGGAAAGGAATGGCCTGAAGCATCTGTGGACAGCCTCACTGGCCTCTCTTTGGAAAAGAAATGTTACCATCTGTAGCTTAGTAAATTGGCATTAGGCAGGTGAAGGGAGGTCCTAAAACTTGATACGCCTAAATCATTATACCTCCGCAACAAAACTTAGCAGGCTAGAAGGCACTGACTTTGTACATCCAAGGCTTTTATAATCGAGTTATTTTATTTATGTGTCCCCATCCTGACCAGAACTCTAGCACTGTATTACACACTTGACCTTTAGGTACTCTGTATGTCTCCCATTACCACTTTAGATTGTAAGCTATTGGACAAGGCCCTCACTTTGTAAAGCACTTGTAACCCTGTATTGTCTAAACCCTTTATTGTAAAGCACTATGCACACTTGTGGCACTATATAAATAAATCCATTCATTCACTTAAAAGGACAGTAATGTTTCACAATAAAAGCAGCTCCAATTAATCATCATAGTATTTGGGCCATGTAGAGTGTTATTTCACTACTGTCAGAGTTGTAGTTCAAGAGTAACTGAATGATACAGTATCCCCCTCCCGCCCCTTTTACTGATATAACACTGCTCACCACAGAGCCGCAAGACTGTCTGGATGGGTCACAGAGAGGGACAGTCTTCAGTGAGCATAAGGAAAAACCTGAAAAACCTGTCAAGGGGGCAGGGTTTTCCTTATGCTCACAGTAAGAAGATTGTCCCTTGTTGTGAACTGTCTGGTCCCAGGACCAGATTCCACATCTGAGGGGAGGTGGCTTACACTAGGTAAAATGGGCAGGAGGGGGATACTTCATCATTCAATTACTCTTGAACTACAACTCTAACAGTACTGAAATAACACTCTTCATGGCCCAAATACTATGAAGATTAATCGGAGCTGCTTTTTTTGTGAAACATTATTATCCCTTTAACCCTCTGAGTGCCAGAGGGGTATGGAATGCATTGCTTTGCAATGCATTCTGTATCCCTCTGGCACTCGAAGGGTTAAATTATCTCTTGATTACACTTTCAGGATCAGTCTGCTGTTTCATAGCTTTCTTTGTAGAATCAACGTATGTTGAGTACATTGTATATTTGATATAAATTCTGTTTCTTTCTATAACTTGCACTATTATTTTTGATAAAAGCTCCTTGAATGTGATCCACCCTTGTTAAAATAATTGATTTGATGAAATCCTGTCCAAACAGTCTTCCTGCCGAGGACCATATTTAACCCTTTGAGTGGCAGAGAGTTATCCAACGCATTGCGTTGTAATGAGTTGGATACCTCTCTGGCACTCAAAGGGTCAATAAGCTAAAAAGGATCAAATCTGTAAGGCAGGCAGCAAGTAAAAGAATCTCTAAATTCCCCTGGATTTAAGAGGTTTTTAACTCTTTGAAGGCTAGAGAGGTATCCAGTGCATTGCAAGCAAATTGAGTATACTATATATTTTTATCTTTACTGTGTTTTTTTTTAATATACACTTTAATGTTCCTTACAGTGAGCTGTCTGAGTCTGTTTACAGAGAGCTACCTGTCTGTCAGTGAAAGAAGGAAAACTGATACAATGTAAAAAAATATAACATACAGTGTACTAAGCACAGCAGGGATAAGCTGCATTGCATCACTGTCCTGCTTTGATGGCTGACTGAAACAGACATCCAGGGAGCTTACTTTCAGGAACATAAGAGGGCCATAAAAAATTAAGGAGGAAACATAATAATCAAAAGTACAGGTAATTTTGCTTATTATGCACTTAATATATATACAGGCAGAATATGAAAAGGCAAAATAAAAAGTTACTGTCGGTAGACATTTTTACATCATCCCTATGGTGGAGCTAGTTTGCTGCAGAATTCCTCATGTTTAGTGTGCTCAGTATGGCACCAAGTGATCTACAATATGGCCTGTTTATAAGTGCAGTGTAGTTTATTTCCATGCTAGTATATTTGCCTGTAGTGCAGTGTCCTCAGCTGAAAAGTTCAGTTAATGTTGTCTCCAAATTTAGATTGCATACATCAATGGTCACCTCCTGTTCAACAGCCAGATACAGAATCAGAAGCCTGCAATTTAGTAAATTAAAAGGTATGCCTTTAGATCAGTGGTGGGCAACATGTGGCCCTCAGTGGCTTCTCCTGCGGCCCCTAGTCTGTTCATGGAAGAAGAAATAATCTCACACACACTCACACACACTCATAAACACCCTGTCGCAACTCCTTGGTTGCTAGAAATGCATTTAGCTCACCGTGAAGCAGGGCATTAAAGACCTATCTTGCTCCAAAGGGATGATCTGCTTTTTTCAACATCTACTTACGCAGCCCTTGTTGTAAATCTAGTTTTCTATCATTACTTGTTGTAGAATAGTCTATTCTAGTGATATCTTTTTAATGTGATGGTATGGTCTGTTTTATTAACCCCTTGGTTGTTGTATACAGTATATCTCCAATGCATGATAAAGCAATGCATTGGAAATATCTCCAAGGGGTTAAAACTTTTTATTTGTGTGGGAGGTAGGTTTGGATTCTCTCAAATATAAATAGAAGGGACCTGCCCTTGACTTCCGTTTAGCACACAGACTATAATTTGGACAGCAATCTCTATATCAGTGGTTTTCAAACTTCGATTTTACTTTGTTGGAAGTCTTTTGTTTACATCCATGTGAAATCCGAACCATAACACTTATAAACCTCTTAGGTATTAAAGGAATAGTAATGTTTCACAAAAACAGCAGCTCCAATGAATCTTCATAGTATTTAGAAATAGAGAGTGTTATTTCATTACTGTGAGCGTTGTAGTTCACACCCTTTTTACCTAGTGTAAGCCCCCACTCCTCAGATGTGGAATCTAGTCCATAGACCAGACAGCTCACATCAATAGTCAATATTCTTACTGTGAGAACAATGAAAACCCTGCCCCCTTGACAGTTTTTTCAGCTTTTTCTCTTATCTTAATTGAAGATTGTCCCTATCTGCAATCTACCTGGACACTCCCTGCTGCTCTAAGCTGAGCAGTATTACATCAGTAGAAGGGGCTGAAAGGGGGTACTTTATCATTCAATAACTCTTGAACTACAACTCTGACATAATTGAAATAACACTCTCCAAGGCCCAAATACTATAAAGATTAATTAGAGCTTCTTTTATTACGAAACATTACTATACCTTCAAAGAGGACTCTAGTGCAAAGCATTGAGACCTGTCTAGCACCAATGCCTTTGAATGCTAGTTTGTACAGGTAACTGAAAGTGGAAAAGAAACACAGAAGTGATTATTCAATGAGAACAACATTTGTATGCTTTTAGGCAAGTTACTGCTTTCTAGTAAATCTCATTTGCATTTTGAGCTGGCTCCACCAGTAAGGACAGTCCAGCCTAGCCTACAAATGCAGAGCATTTCCCTTCTGCATGTGAATACTGTAAATCCCAGATGTACATTTTGACCTTTGTGGGTCTTGCCAGTGGGGTGTGGCTGGTCTCTCTAGCTGCTTAGTGCAAGGTTCCCACCTCTGGTATATCCCTTATACTTGGGGAAACTTACTAGTATTTCATAAAAGGAAAGTAAGAACTGAATATTCACTGAGAATGAATAAAATCACATAATTTGCTTGTTCTTTGGCTATTCATAGCTCAGGAATATCATAAATTAGCTCTTTAGCGTTTTTACAGTTGAGCAATATCAATTTGCATATTGAGCTGACTCCCTAATAAGGGAAGCGCAACCCAAAAATGCATGACAATGGCCTTCCGTATAAGAATACACGTAAACACATTTCTGTAGCCAGAATCTATAGGAACTGAGAGCTTGTATATCCCTTATCCTTAAGGAGACGTCCTAGGGTTTAAAAAAGAAAAAAAAAAAAAAAAAAAAAAGAGACTTTAGAAATATCATATGGCGCTGCCTTCACCCATATGGGCATCCCAGCCCAAAACCACAGGACAATTCTCTTCTGCAGTAAACCCCACTTATACATATACACTACAGCCTTTTTGGGCCTCTGTTCTCTTTCCATTACAAAGGCAAAATACCTAATTGCGTGTTGAGAAGACTACATCCGTAAGACCAGCCAAGCTTACAAATGCAGGACAATTCCCATCCGCTGCAGATTTTCAGCAAATCTCAAGATGCTGATGATACATCTTCATGGGCTTCATCAGCAAGGTGTATTTTTATATCTTCTACTGGAAGCGAAAGATAATCAATTCTCAAACAAACCAGCTGCACTGTAGGGGACAGTCACAAATTCCCATTCATTTAAATAAAGCTTTACACCCCTTGAATTCTAGGTGATTCTAACACATCCCTCTCTGATATTACTTAAATTGGTTCCTTGGAGCCCTTTACTTCATTAATTTAATTGAGATCTGCTGCTCGCTGACATCCCCCATTACAAGCGAACACACTGTCCAGTAGTCTTTTTATGGTTCATGATCTCAGATGCCCCTGGTTGATTCATACATCTGCTATAACACACCGATGACTAGTTACTTTACATATCCTCCTCCTCCTGTTCTATGTTATCCAGTTCAGTACATCAGACCAACAGCATCCTAAACGGAAACAGCAGCCATATGTTGTAAATATGTACTCAATGAGAAATCAGTCTCCCTGATTTATTATATCTGTGACCAATTGCTTAAAGACAGATGTATTGAAAATACCCTGTTAACTGTCTTCGGATGCACAGAATGATTTTGCATTAGTAATACATGATTTCATAGTTAAAGGCCTTTTCAAGCCATATCAGTAAGTGCTGCTTAAAAAGCAAACACTGCCAAAAGCACTTGTAGTCCCAAATGATTGTGACTGTGTACATTGCATGATGTCTGTTCACTATCTGCAGATGCTAAGAGCCTGTGTTCAAAAGAAAACTGGATTTATTCTAGGGGAAATCAGCTGCACCATAGGAAATCGTTCCCATAACTGGAGATTTTAACCTCTTGAATGTTAGAGTTGAGTAACTACATGAAGTTCAGAGGGTGAGGTTGTGACAGTGCCCAGCAGCCAAGGGAGATTATCAGCCTTGCAGTATCCTGAGACCTTTACAATCAGGCCAGTTACCTATCTTGGCTGCTGAATGCTGACATCAACACACAAATCTCTCTCACTCATTTCAATTAAATAGTTCTTTTTAGATGGCGCAAATTCGGCTCTGCTGAAGAGCCTCCTTGAGTCAGCCAACACGGATCCCCTTTACAGCTGACATGAGGGAGGGGGGGAGCCTTAGCGGTAAAAATCTATCAAAACGTGATGGTTTGAGAGATGGGACTTTCTCCATATACTATATTTGTCTGTCATCCAATACAGGTTACTGGTAACTTTGGGTAGGAGCTTCACCCCTTTAAGTAGGTAGGAACAATTCTGAGAAGGGAGTGCAGAGGTGAAGCCTACCCTCTAATCTTAGCTGCAGCTTCCTGTTAGCTTCAGTAAGTTTTGTTCCTTTTTGCAAGCAGCAAGGCAAGAGAAGAGTTCTGTTTAGTTTTAGAAGTTTATTATTTTCTGCTAGATATGGAATACCACCATTAGGTGGATTACCATCACTGACAATTCCCATCACCCAAATGTGGATCGTTCAGTTTACCAGGTGCTTAATTGTGGACTTAAGCCCTGGGGGGGAAATCTTGGCTTCAAGTTCTTTCCTCAGGAGTTGACCACTGAGGCTTCTTCTTGATATATTGTAGTCTGAAGAAAGAAGTTTTGCTAAAAAAAAAGTGAGACACGCTTTGAGTGCTGAGGTCCACATATCCCATGGAACCCCTCCGCACAGGGGTCTTTATCATTTGAGTTCCTATTGCATACTCTAGCACTCATTGGGGCTATCTGTATGTTTTTCTGGGTGTTTGGAGCAGGTTTCTGAGGTACTTTAACCCTTTCACTGCTGGTTTGGCATTTTGTGGGGGGGGTTGAGAGCACTTTCCCTACTGGGTTTAGTGTTTTTATGCTTTAATTACATGTTCTGGTATAATTTTAGCTTAAAATTTACTTTCATTAATTTTTTTGTTGAAATTGTGTACTGCGCCTTTAAGGCCGCGCTTTACCGCTCAGACGCCATTGCTCCATTCACTTCAATGGAACTGTACAGTTGAGACATATCTCTGCAACTGCTTATCACAGCGAGCTCAGAGACGGCTCATTTTTCTTGTCTGCCCTTGCTCTGTCATCCGGTCAACGTTCTTTACATGCTGAGGGACTTGGGGGGGCTTCGGGCACTATTTGGGTACTTTTGTCAGAAAAACGACAAATTCCATGAGTGCTTGCTTCGCGCACTCGTTTCTGATTGGTTCCCGTCGCAGCAGTCATTTTGTGCTTTTCTGAGAACGAGTATCCTACGCAGGGCCTGGACTTTTCCTCTCGCCTCAGCTGTTTAACCCTTTCTTTTCCAGATAAGTTTATCATAACATTTTCTAAGCTATTTTATCACTTTTAAACATTGTTTTTGGGTGATCGGTGTATTTATTGACCAGTTGACTTCTGTGAGAATGTCTATTCCACTTGATGCTGGGGCTAGACTTAAGACTAAGGAATCTGGGGTGTCTGTGTCCCCCATTGCTCATTGCTTCTCATGTCATGCAGGGTTACCTAGAAATTCTCAGGTCATATTTGCCCAGCATGCGCTGCTGCCCCTGAATCTCCTGCAGGGACCTCCAGCCATGCACTAGAGCCAGTATGGATGCAAGAGTTTAAGGCTACTACCAGGGACCTCCGGTCCACCTTACAACTCCTTCCATCCACTTTACAGGGGGTCTTCCACTCATGGCAGACCCCCGCCCCCATCAGATCTTCCCTGCCTAAACCGCCGGGTGTACCTGATGTGTCTGACTCCTCTGAGGAGGAGTTGTTGGTGGACTCTGATTATGATGACTGTTCAGCTGTTCCTTCATCTCAGTTTTTTTGGGGACCTTTTTCAGGTGGACCTCATCCCCGTGCCTGAGGGCCTGATCAGGGCTGTGTTGTCCACCTTGAACATTCCCTTGGTGTAGGAGGCGTCTTCTGAACCCTCTGATGTTTTTCAGGAGCCTGTTAGGCCCCATGCTTGCTTTCCACCTAACCTCACCCTTGACCGCTTGATATCAGAGGAGTGGAAATTTTCAGACAAGAAATCATCTGTGTCTAGGAAGTTTGCTAAACTTTACCCGTTTTCTGAAATGGCCCTCACTCAGTGGGCTCATCCCCCCAAAGTGAATGCCCCAGTTTCCAGGCTTTCTAGATCCATCAACTTGGACAAGTCAGACCTTGTTCCTTCCCAGAGGATGTTCTTTCTGGGCCTCCTCTTCAACACTCAGAGGGGGATGGTGTTTCTCATGGACGAAGTGGCTCTTCAGATAGCACTGAAGGTCTAGGCAATCCTGTCTCTGGATCCATTTCCAGCAAAGAAGTTGTCATTCTTGGTGGGGAATTTCCCTTCCTCCATAGAAGCAGTCCCGTTTTCCATGGCTCACACCAGGGAACTTCAGAGGTTTCTTATCCTGGCATGCAGGGGCCGTCCCTATCTCTCCCTCTTCTAGTGGAGCAGAACCTCTTGTGGTGGCTCAACCTAAACAATCTCCTGCAGACCCTTTCTGGTGCACTTCTGGACCACAGTGACGATGGATGCCAGTCTTTTTGGATGGGGAGCGGTGCTGGGGCTCTTGAGTGTTCAGAGCTGGTGGTCTCAGGGGGGAATCTCTCCTTCCCATCACTGTCTTGGGGTTGGACGATAGTTCATGTCCTACATCACTGGACACGGCAACTGGAGGATTGCCCAGTCAGTGTACAGTCGGACAACGCCACAGCAGTAGCCTACATCAACAGGCAAGGCGGCACAAGAAGTCCTGCAGCTTGGCTAGTGGTTAAGGCTATTTTATCATGGGTAGAAGAGCATGTCCCTGCCATTTCCTCAGTTCATATTCCTGGCATGGACAACGTTCTGGCAGACTTCCTCAGTTGGCACACAGTGGACAGCGGAGAGTGGGAGCTACATCCAGAGGTGTTCATCCTCATCATCCGGCAGTGGGGTCTTCCTTGCATCGACCTGATGGTAACCAGGCACAACAGAAAGGTTCTAACGTTCTGCTGTCACTGGGCAGGTCCCCTGGCTCTGGCAGTGGATGTCTTGTCGATCCCGTGGACATTTCCTCTGGCATATATCTTTCCTCCTGTTCCCCTGTTGAATGGGATACTTCGGAAGCGGAGACTGGAGAGCCTCCCAGTCATTCTGATTGCTCAGTGTTGGCCCTGACAGGCTTGGTTTCCGGAGCTTCTGGACCTCTCAGTGGCGGAACCTATTCCCCCCCCCCCCCCCCCGTCCGGACCTTCTACAGGGTTACCTCTGGAACGAAGACGTTCATCGTCTGGCTTTGATGGCATGGAGATGGAATCCTCAATTTTGAAGAAGAAAGGATTTTCTTCTGGTGTGGTGGCTACTATGCTTAGTGTCGGTAAGCCTGTTTTCTCTAAGGCCTACCATTGAGTTTGGTCTGCTTTTCTGTCTTGGTGTGCTGACGAAGACCTGTCTCAGGATTTTGACCTTCCTACACTTCTTTTTTTCATCCAGGATGGTGTGGATAAGGGTCTCAGTCTGAGCTCTCTTAAGGTTCAGACTTTTGCGCTCCTGGTCTTCTTTCAGAGGCTTCTTGCTGTCATTCCTGATGTCAATGTTGCTTTCCAGGGAGTTGCTCATACCCGTTTGGTGTTTAAGTCCCCTGCTTCTCAGTGGGATCTTAACCTGATCTTGGGAGTACTTCAGCATCCTCCTTTCGAGTCTTTGGCTACTATTCCTCTACATATGCTGACGTGGAATATGGGCTTTCTCCTGCCGAATGTTTCTGTTCACAGAGTCACAGAGCTGCATGCCCTGTCTTGTAGACCACCCTTTTTGGTCTTTCACAAGGACAAGGCGGTGCTTCGCACCTCACAAGAGTTTCTCCTGAAGGTGGTGTCTGAGTTCCACATTAATCGGGAGATTGTGGTCCCTTCCTTCTGTCCTAACCCTACTTCTGACACAGAGAGGGATCTTCATCTGTTGGTTGTTGTGCATTGTTTCAAGTTCTGTGTGCATCGCACTGAGTCCTTGAGGCAGTCTGACACTCTCTTTTTGTCATTCCTAGGATCCTAGGGCAGGGAAGCCTGCTTCTACGGTTACCATCGCTTCTTGGATCAAGTCCACTATTCGTAGGCTTGCGAAGTTCGGAAGAAGCCAGTTTCCTTCAGGGTCACGGCTCATTCTGCGAGGTCTATTGGGTCTTCTTGGGCCTACAAGAACCAGGCCTCAGCTGATCAGTTGTGCAAGGCGGCCACTTGGTCGTCTGTGCACACTTTTTCTAACCACTGTTGTGTGGATGTGCCGATGCCAGTTTTAGGAGGAAGATCCTGGAGGCAGCCTTGCCTGTCTACGATCTCTTTAGTCTCTTGGTACTCTTTAACTTTTGAGCCCTGTTGGCTCTAGTCCAGTGTGCTGTGCTACAGTTCATGGGGTTTGTTTTACCCATGTTCAGTGTCCGTTGACACTTTTTTTGGTTAGTGTTGAGCTGTTCAAGATCTGTAGGTTCACTGGTACTCTGGTGACTTTGGGGGCCTGCGCCTGGTCCTTGCTTTTCTTCCCACCCTGGGGAACTTAATGGTTGGACATCCCAAAGTTACCAGTAACCTGTATTGGACGACAGAGAAAAGAGGATTTTTGTCTTACCTATTAAATCCTTTTCTCTTGGTCCATACAGGTTACTGGCCTCCCACCCTGTCAAGGGACCATGCTTGGGTCTCCTGTGGCAGAACATGGGGGACCACCTTTGGGTTCATGCTCACAGGAGTCTTCTGTTTCCTCGAGGACTACTTGTAGTTTGTTCCAAAACTTAGTGAAGCTATCAGGAAACTGCAGCTAAGGTTAGAGGGTAGGCTCCACCCCTGCACTCACTTCTCAGAATTGTTCCTGCCTACTTAAAGGGGCGGAGAGCCTACCCAAAGTTACCAGTAACCTGTATGGACTAAGAGAAGAGGATTGAAAAGGTAAGGCTAAAATCCAATCTTTTTGACATCTACATTATAGCAGCAAGTTAAATACAGGCATTGCTAACCCTTTAATGTCCGTGTCAGCAAACTTCAGTCAAACATCCTCCAGATCATGGAGGAGATGCACTATCGTGTTATAAAACGGTTATAAAGAGAATATAAATTCTCCAGTGGTATCACTTCTCCAAGTCCTATGTTATTATATGGAGCCTATTCACGAAGCTTTTTCAAGTTGGAAAGATCTTAGTGCATATGTTTCATAACATAACATAGGAACTGTAGTGATATCACTGGAGAAGTCCTCTGCTCTTTATCACTTCTTTATCACACCTTGGCGCATAACCCCCATGTGTGTTTGAGGCATCTTCAGACTTCCCCAGTGACCCGTTCTAATTACACCCTTGGTGTTGAAGACCAGCACTCAAAAGGTTAAAAGTTCCCTTTAACTCAGCGAAGATTATTGTTTATTCTCATTGGTTTAAATTTGGATTTTAATCCTTTGCATACAGAAGAGATTGCCAGTGCATTTGTTTGTAATGCATTGGAGACCTTGCTAGCATTTCAGTGAAATTGTCACCCTATAACAAATAGGTATATTTTGAAAGGTTTTACAAAAGCACTTCTGTTTCTCTTAACCATTTTTTTTTATTTAAAATGATAGTCTGAGATATGTATTTTATTAGTTTATGCACATTAGACAGTAGTGGCAAGTATGCATTACCACACTGCTCACCATCCCAACTGCCACTCTCTGCAGGCCAGTACTGTCTCCTGTGCATAAAGTGACAAATTTAATTAAAGGGATAGTAATACCTTTAAAAAATAATAATAAAAAATGCAGCTCCGATTGAGCTCCTATAACATAGGCGATGAAATGCTGTATTTCAGTCTGTTCCATTTTGTAGTTCAAGTGTAAATCAATGCTAAAGGGTTCCCCTCCTTCCACTTTTACTTCTTCCTAGCCGCTTCACCTCAGATTTGGAATCTGGCCACGTGACCGGACAGCGAGTTGCGAGGGACAATCTTCAGGCACCGAGTATAAGAAAAACCCTAACCCCCCCCCCCTCTTGATGAAGAAGGGCAGTATTTTCCTTATGCTCAATGAAGCCTATCCATCACGGTGCGCTGTCTGGCTGGCTCAGAGTGGCAGCGTGACGTACAGGGAAAGGGGAGGGAGGGGTATCTTTTACAGTATCTCACATAAGTGAGTACACCCCTCACATTTTTGTAAATATTTTTATGTTTCATGTGACAACACTGAAGAAATGAAACTCTGCTATAATGTAAAGTAGTGAGTGTACATCCTGTATAACAGTGTAAATTTGATATCCCCCTCAAAATAACTCAACACACAGCCATTAATGTCTAAACCTTGGCAACAAAAGTGAGTACACCCCTAAGTGGAAATGTCCAAATTGGGCCCAATTAGCCATTTTCCCTCCCCGGGGTCATGTGACTCGTTAGTGTTACAAGGTCTCGGGTGTGAATGGGGAGCAGGTGTGTTAAATTTGGTGTTATCGCTCTCACACTCTCTCATACTGGTCACTGGAAGTTCAACATGACACCTCATGGCAAAGAACTCTCTGAGGATCTGAAAAAAAGAATTGTTGCTCTACATAAAGATGGCCTAGGCTATAAGAAGATTGCCAAGACCCTGAAACTGAGCTTCAGCATGGTGGGCTAGACCATACAGCGGTTTCACTCAGAACAGGCCTCGCCATGGTTGACCAAAGAAGTTGAGTGCACATGCTCAGCATAATATCCAGAGGTTGTCTTTGGGAAATAGACGTATGAGTGCTGCCAGCATTGCTGCAGAGGTTGAAGGGGTGGGGGGGTCAGCCTGTCAGCGCTCAGACCATATGCCGCACTCCACATCAAATTGCTCTGCATGGTTGTCGTCCCACAAGGAAGCCTCTTCTAAAGATGATGCACAAGAAAGCCTGCAAACAGTTTGCTGAAGACAGGCAGACTAAGGACATGGATTACTGGAACCATGTCCTGTGGTCCGATAAGACCAAGATAAACTTATTTGGCTCAGATGGTGTCAAGCGTGTGTGTTGGCAACCAGGTGAGGAGTACAAAGATAAGTGTGTGTTGCCTACAGTCAGGCATGGTGGTGGGAGTGTCATGGTCTGGACCTGCATCAGTGCTGCTGGCACTGGGGAGCTACAGTTCATTGAGGGAACCATGAATGCAAACATGTACTGTGACATACTGAAGCAGAGCAGGATCCCCTCCCTTCGGAGGAGTATTCCAATATGATAACGACCCCAAACACACCTGCAGGACGACCACTGCCTTGTTAAAGAAGCTGAGGGTAAAGGTGATGGACTGGCCAAGCATGTCTCCAATCCCTATTGAGCATCTGTGGGGCATCCTCAAATGGAAGGTGGGGGAGTGCAAGGTCTCTAACATCCACCAGCTCTGTGATGTCATCATGGAGGAGTGGAAAAGGACTCCAGTGGCAAATTTTGAAGGGGACAGCAAATTTACACTGTTATACAGGCTGTACACTCACTACTTTACATTGTAGCAGTGTGTCATTTCTTCAGTGTTGTCACATGAAAGATAAAATATTTACAAAAAAGTGTGAGGTGTAACCACTTATGTGAGATATTGTAGCATTGAATTACTCTTTAACTACAAACGGAACAGAGTGAAATACAGCGTTTCATGGCCCAGGTGATAGGAGGCTCAATCGGAGCTGCATTTTTTTTAAAGGTTTTAATATTCCTTTAACTCTCTGAGTGCCAGAGGGATGCGTACCCCTCTGGCACTCAATGGATTAAGCTAAATTTCTTATACTATTTATTTGAAATAATTTAGATTCTTTTAAAAGTTCTGTCAATTTTCATATTTGTTACAATTTTGAAAATCCTTTGAATCGGTGTGAATTGTTATTTCTCTTCTGTGGTACAGTTGGTTTGTTCCAGAATTACTCAAGTTTTCTTTTGAACATGGAGCTTTATGTGTGTCTGGGAGGTTGTGTATATGGTATGATCATCCAGCCATATAACAATGGAGGTTTCTGATTGGTTTGTTTTCTTTTCATATGAGCATTTCAAGCATCTATAGGCTTCATCTGGCAGAAAGCTGCTTTGTAATTCTTCTCCATCAAAATGAAATCATCATGTGAAACTACCATTAGTTTCTATCATTTCGATTCCATTGATGACCTTCTTGCATTGACAGGATCTATAAATACCGAGCACGTGCGTCACTACCTGATAATAGAATTGTGTTCAGTCGCAATGTCGATGGCTTTGCTTTCTGACATTAAACCCTAAACTCTTTAGTTGCCTGGTCACTGCACACAGAGCTGAGTCACTGTTTATTCTGCATGTCACATATTGTTATGTCCCCTGTCATAATCTACTGAGATCTGTGGGCAGACCTGCATGTGCATCTAGTACAGGGTTGGAATATAACTCTTTTCTGCAGCGTTAATTAAAGATCCCTTTGGAATACTGGTAAGAAAACAACTTCTTATTAATGACATTTATTTTCAGCTTTTCAGTCTGAAATAAATGGGAAACAGAGCAATGATGTAATTCTGATATGTCCCAGCATGTCTTTGATCATTAAACAGGCGAAGGCAACCTCTGGCTCTCCATCTGTTGGATGGGTTGTAGTCTCCAAGAGCTGGAGAGTCACGTGATGCCTGTCTCTGTCATAAAATATGTTTTGCTTCTTGATTTCATCAACCCTTGGCGTGCCAGAGATATTGCAATGCATTGTATACCTATCTGGCACTCAAAGGGTTAAACTGATACTGCCAACTAAGATGAGCTTTCAGTTCATTTAAACAGAATTAAAAACTGTATATATGTTATGCTAGACAATTGTTTGTATTATTAACACACACACACACACACACACACACACACACACACACACACACACACACACACACACACACACACACACACACACACACACACACACACACACACACACTGTGCTATGATTGACTTATATTGAATAATCATTTATTTAGCCCCATTGAAAGCAATGGGATTCTGGGAAATGTTAATTTGTCTCCAATGTGAAGGTAGGTTGCTCCAGAATTACTTCACTTCTTAGCTCTTCACCCTCAAGGAACTGAAGACCTGTTTAGAGTTATCAGGATGCAAGGTCGAAAGGAAACACTATTAGAACAAATAAACATTATATAATATAGATTTTATTAAATATCTTTTGATATACTATATTTGGGCTGTTTTATTTTAAATACTTTTTCACAATAAACCAAATTTGCTTTAAAATTTTACATTTTTTTTTTATATGTTATATAACTGAAATGCACTTTTGTTCTGCAGATGGCTGTGACCTTCTTGTGCTAGAATCCTTTTGGAATGACTATTTAAAGATAAAACCGAACTTAACATCGGCCTCAGCAAGAAGGAAGACATTGTCAAAATGATTGGGAAACTGAAGCAGAACCTCCTATTGGCATGTCTTGTTATAAGTTCAGTAACTGTATTCTATTTAGGGCAACATGCGATGGAGTGCCACCATCGAATAGAAGAACGCAGTCAGCCTGTTAGAATTGAAAGCCCAAAAGCAACATTAAGAACTGATCTCAAAGCAAACACAAGCTTTTCATATAATAAGGACATGCCATTAATATTTATTGGAGGAGTGCCTCGCAGTGGAACTACACTTATGCGCGCCATGTTGGATGCTCACCCTGAAATTCGTTGTGGAGAAGAAACCAGGGTTATCCCTCGAATTTTGGCAGTGAAACAAATGTGGGCACGGTCAAGCAAAGAGAAAATTCGTTTAGATGAAGCTGGTGTAACAGATGAAGTACTAGATTCAGCCATGCAGGCATTTTTATTAGAAATAATAGTTAAACATGGAGAACCAGCACCTTATCTTTGTAATAAAGATCCATTTGCTTTAAAATCATTGACCTATTTAGCTAAAATATTCCCCAATGCCAAGTTTCTTCTGATGGTAAGGGATGGACGTGCATCAGTGCACTCAATGATTTCTAGGAAAGTTACCATAGCTGGCTTTGATTTGAACAGCTACAGAGATTGCTTGACAAAGTGGAATCGTGCCATAGAGACCATGTACAATCAGTGTATGGAAGTAGGTTATGACAGGTGCATGTTAGTACATTATGAACAGCTAGTCCTGCATCCTGAACGTTGGATGAAAACTCTTTTGAAGTTCCTCCTTATCCCATGGAATGATGCTGTGCTGCACCACGAAGAGATGATTGGCAAAGTAGGTGGCGTATCACTGTCTAAGTAAGTATCATCAGATTTCTATATTCTGGCAGGCGTGCAGTTTCAAAGAAGTGTTACTGGTATACACTGTTTAACCCTTTAAAGAACATGTGTTGAGCATCCCTTTGGTCCCTAAACAGTTAAAGACATTACCGTTCTTGTGTATAGTCTTTGTACAAAAGCAGCTCGTTTCTCATTTGGGTACTACATTTCCACTATTTGATTTGATGGGGGCATTAAAGTGTTAGTAATGTCTAAAAAAAAGTTTTTTTTGCATTTAGAAGAGCTTAAAAAGCTGAGCTGAATGCAAAAAAACATATCTCTCAAACCGCTATGGTTTAAGAGATATAGGCGTTTAAAGTTTGATTTCTTATACTGACAGCTATAAAGCTGTCAGCAGGAGATTCGTGTCGGTCGACACGGAGACGCTTGAGAAGTGCCGAGATCTTGTTACTTACAGGGAATCCCTTCATTGGAATGGTCTAAAATGTGTGCCTGAACACTAGGCATACGTTTTAGACCATTCCAATGAAGGGATTCCGTGTAAGTAATGAGATCTCAGCACTTCTCAAGCGCCACCGTGTCGACCGACACGAATCTCCTGCCGACAGCTTTACAGCTGTCAGTAGGAGAAATCAAACTTTAAACACCTGTATCTCTTAAACCATAGTGGTTTGAGAGATACGTTTTTTTGCATTTAGATCAGCTTTTAAGCTCTTCTAAATGCAAAAAACTTTTTTTTAGACATTACTAACACTTTAAGAACTAGTATAAGCAACAATTAAAGCCTATTTTGGGTCAATTTAATCCAACAGTCCTTTGCAGTCTTTTTTTTTTTTTTGGTAGCTCTAGGGTAGTGTTCATTAAACTAAAAAGGTGTAGTGATGTGACAATGAAACTGCACCACAGGGATAAATATTCCCCAAATTCCCATTGATTTAAATACGTTTTTTTGTATGCTAGAGTGGTCTCCAACAAATTGTACAAAAATGCATTTGAAATCTCTCTAACCTTCAAGGAGCTACAAGTCCTGTTTAACTCATTAGGGATGTTCATTTGTCCCCTGTGGTATAGATGGTTTTCCCCAAAATAACACCTCTTGAAAGAAGGGATAGTAATGTTTACATTTCACTTTATTTAATATTTCAGACATTAAAAAAAAAAGTAGATCTGTGTAAGTCTTATCTCAAACCTTTACTGTTGAGAGAGATAACTGGCTAAAGTTCCCCCCTGTAGGCTGTTTCAGCTCTCTATGGGACAGCAGCAGATTCCGGTCATTTGACCGGATGGTGGTTCTTCAGCAGAGCTGAAATTGCACTATTTAGAAAAAATACTTCATTGAAACAGTCTACAAAGTGTGCCTGGTTTGCAAGCACACTTTGTAGACTGTTACAGTGAAGTATTTATTTGACTGGACGGCGGCTCTTCAGCAGAGCCGAAATTGCGCTATTTATAAATAAATACTCAATTGGAACAGTCTACAAAGTGTCCAATTAATTAATTATTTCAAAATAGCATGACTTCGGCTCTGCTGAAGAGCCACCGTCTGGTCAAATGAGCGGAATCTGCTGTTGTCCCATGGAGCGCTGAAACAGCCTGGAGGGGGGAAATTTAGCCAGTTATATCTCTCAAACCGTAAAGGTTTGAGACATAAGACTTACACAGATCTACTTATTTTTTTAATGCCTGCAATATTAAATAAAGTGAAATTTAAACATTACTATCACTTTACTGAATAAATCACTTTGTGACCTCTTATTTTTGATGTCCAGATATATTGATCCAACTGAACAGAGCAGTCCATTTCTCTTTCAAATGACTTAACCTTTGCTCAAGTACCATTAACTGGTAATGATTTTAGGTTTTCCCTGCTTGAGCACAGGTGAGTTTATCTGAGGCTCAGTCGTGTCTATTAACTCACCCTTACACAAACAGGGAAATCATAAAGACATGGCCTGTTGGTCGTACTTAACCCTTTAAGAATGTGAGGTTGTACAACTCTGAAAAGCACACTGCTCTGATCGTTAACCCTTTGCAATGCTTTGGCTACCTCTCTGGCCTCGAGAAGTTAAGGACTGGTTTGGGAACGCCCATTGTAAAAGAAAAAATGGACTCCTCTGTTCAGTGATATATATTTTGTCATTAAGAATGGAAGAGGTCACAAAGATGTTTGAGAACCCCAGTTATTAGCCATTCGGGTTCAAACAGGTGTCATTCGGTGCCCAATTATATCCCTTTAAGTGCCAGTGGGGTACACAACACATTTCAAAGCAATGCATTGTGCACCCCTCTGGTACTGAAAGGGTTAACCCCTCTTGCTGCTTGAGGTATCCTCAATCCATTATGAACACATTGGAACCACTTCTAGCAACTATAGAGCTAAACAGATGTTTTTAGAGGGATAGTATCCCCATGTTTTTACAGACATTAATCTTGTAGGCATTAAAAAATAAAATTAAATGCCCCCAGTCCCATCTCTCAAACCTTTTATGGTTTGCGAGATATTCAGGACCAAAGTTCCCCTCTCTCTCCCCTTTCCCTGACGTCAGCGCTCTAGCTGACTGGAGGGGAATCTGGTCCCTGGACAAGCAGAGGCTCTTCAGCAGAGCAGAGATTGTGTTACTGAACAAGAAATCCTTCACTGGAACTGTCTATGAAGTGTGCTTGGTTTGCAAGCACACTTTGTAGACTGTTCCAGTGAAGGATTTCTCTTTCAATAACTCAGTCTCGGCTCTGCTGGAGAGCCTCCGACGGTCCTGTGACCGGATTCCCCTGCAGTCAGCTAGAGCGTTGACGTCAGGGAAAGGGGAGGGAGGGGGGAACTTTGGTCCTGAATATCTCTCAAACCATAAAGATGGGACAGGAGGCATTTACTTTTATTTTTTAATGCCTACAAGATTAATGTTTGTAAAAACTTGGCAATACTATCCCTTTAATTTCTAACCTGCGTTGCCATTCCTAATGTTTTATTGCAGGATTGGTAGATTTCCTTTTGTGTCCATTCTCCATGAAGTATAGAGGAACAGTGATAAATCGTCCATCTTCTCATTAACTATGTTCTTTTCTGGGCTTTTATAGTTAAAATTTGCCCTGATTTGACATGGACATTTAAGTATGATTGTCAAAATCTCTTGTAAATGAAGGCTTGTTTACATCTTTTTGTGTGGTCCTTTTGTAACTGCAATATAGGGACAAAAATCAGAGTATGGTAAATGAACAAATATTAAAGCTCCATTCCAAAAGCATATTATTTCTATCTGTCTGTCTATCTACAAATCACTATAGGGATAATAACACTTAAAATGCAAAAAAAATATATGTTGTAGGGTTTACCCCCTGAGTAAAACAAGGGTACTCCCACTGTTGAAAGGTGTTTTATTCAAAAGTTATTAGAGCTTAAAACAGTGGCCTGAAATTGTACAGTGGCTCTGTAGCTACACCAGCCTATGGAAAGCTCTGGTCAGTTGACCATAGGATGGTGTAGCAACAGTGCATCTGGACAAGTTCAGGCCACTGTGATATTGCACCTAAAAATTCATGTTTGAGCTGTAACAACTTTTTAATAAAACACCTTTCAGCAGTGGGAGTGCCCTTGTTTTACTCAGGGGGTAAACCCTACAACATGTATTTTTTTACCCGTATTTCTTTTTACATTTTAAGTATTACTATCCCTTTAATGTTTTAACCCTTGAAGGACTACAGGGGTGTACAATGCATTGCAGAACAATACTTTGCACACCTCTCTGGTCCTTAATGGGTTACTCTGAGTATTTCTTCTTTTGGTTTCTTGTTTCTCTGTTTTGTTGGTCTGTTATCTAGAACAGAGGTGAGTAATCTGTAGCAGTACTAGTCCAATGATGACCTGGCTGAAGATAATAGGAGTTGTAGTCCAACAACAGCTGGAGAGCCACATTGCCCACTCGTGGTCTAGACATTCACTTCTTAGATGGTCTTTGTTTTGGATTTGATTCAAATTCCATCTGCTACTCTGTTCTTTATGATGTGACTATAATGACTAGAATGAGCCTTATGCAAACCATCTGCACCATAAGAGAAAATGCAACTTGCTATTGTTTCAGAAGGGACTTTAACCTCTTGAACACTAGAGATGTTGGCGACCGGCAGAAGAAATTGCATTTCTCCCCATGGTGCAGTGGGTTTTCTCCAGAACTGCGCCTTGTTTTTTGGTCCATAAGGCCCATTATGTGGCGTTCCGTTATGTAGAAAAAATAACATAAGGAGATGAATTGAGACGTCTGCAACAGTGATTCTCGGCCCTGGTCCTCAGGGTACAGCAACTGGTTAGGGTTTAAGGATACTGATCCACTGTATTACCCGTCTGTGAACAAGCAGGGATATTGACTTGTTGGTGTGTCCCCAAGGACTAACTTTAAGAGATGGGAAACCTGCAGCTCTTGAGCTGTTGAACTGTACTGTTCAGCACTGATGATGGTATGAATTCTGTTTAACTGTTGGGAAGCTGCTGGTTGCCCAGCCCTGAGTTAGAAGTTAGCAGAGTACATGGACAAAGGATGCAGGAAAAGTTCTGAGGCTGGTGTATTGTGCCAAGTCATTGAGCACTGCATTGGAGACCTCTGTAGCATTCACAGAGTTAAAAACCCCAATTTCACTCTTTGAGTGACAGTGATTTATGTGTTGGATACTTCTCTGGCACTCAAAGGGTTAAATCAGTAGGGATTTTGGTCAGCATTATTTGTCCCAATTAGTTGAAGTGGGCTTGATTCAGAACTACTACAATTCTTTTGGTACATGAGCCTCAGGTCTGTGAATGTTTTAATGTGTAATTGCTTCAAAAATGTCTGTGTTATATTGACTGGAAATCTAGTAAATATAAAACAGTTAAGATCCATAGAGTACTATATTCTGTTCAAGTGCTGTATGCATATCTTAAATCTAGTTTGGTTTTTCTCATTGCCTACATTTCCACATTGTTCCACTGTATGCATTTTACTGCCCATCTGCCAACAATTAACACGTAGAGAACCGAACTGTTTCCTACGTGTTCTCCATAAAATGACTCTTGACTGAACATTTACATGGTAATCTCTCCTTTGAACTACAGTTTTACATTTCTCTGTGATTGTGATTTTGCTCTGTTGCAATATACTTCACTTCTGCTTGCTGAGAAAGCTAAGTGTGCCACGGCTCCCAGCCGAATCAGAGGTGAATGGAAGGGAGGAGGAGATGCACTTGATATATATATTCTTGGCTGAGGAGGCTGGGAGCTTTTTTACCTGCCGCCTCAGCCAACTTGCACTGTGTATTTGGTTGAGGAGGCCATCCTCTCCTTAGTCAAATTTGCGAATCTGAAAGTGCTCCATGAGAGAAGAGGAGGCGAATGAGAGTCAGCAGTGTTCTTCCTGAGATAGCACGGGGGGATACAATAAACTCCACCCCCATACATTGGATTGGGTGACCAGTCACTCTTATCACGCCTCGGGTATGGCTGCCACTGACCTAGAAACCTTTTTTGAGGGAACCCAAAACAGGACTACCCTTTTATTTAACCTCTCATGGACCCATGAAGTGCCAGGACCATCGTGGGTGAACTTGCCATAAGGACCCATTACGGCTCTGGCACATCATGGATTTCAGGGTTCCCTTAAGTGGATTTCAGGGGTCCTTAAGTGCATCCCATCATCATCTTCAGCCATTGTCGATCCAATGAAAGCCTCCTCAGCAAGCCTCTAACAACTTTGGTCCTGTGCCTTTTGTTGCCACTGTGTGCCAACAAATTTGGGAATTTCATCCACCCATCTTGTCTTTGTTATTCTTCTAGGGCATTTAGTATCAAGTGAAATCCAAACATTTTTTTGGTCCATTTACCATAAAGTCTTCTTGCTATGTGGCCTGCCCATTTCAATTTTAGGCTCTTTACTCTTTCAATTACATCACAGACCGTTGTTTGCTGCTGAATCCATGCACGTGTTTTTCAGTCTCTTTTTATTATGTTTTGAATTTGCTGCTCCATACTTCTCTGTGTAACCTTAAGTTTTTGTATGGCTTTGGCATTCAGTGTCCATGTTTCACAGCCATAAATAAGAACTGGGAGGACACACTGGTCAAAAACCTTTCACTTGAGGCAGAGTGGTAAATTTGTCTTAAAGGGGAACTCTCAAAAAGTTCTCCTCCTCGTAATCTTCCTTTAGAGTTAACCTGTAATCTGTTTTTTTAAATTTAATGCAGGATATGCAGAGATTTAACTTTTTAAAAATTAGATGGTGACATCACTTCAGGACTGGCTGCGGGTCAACTCTGTCCTGCAGCCTGTCAGTCTTTGTCTCTTACGCTCTCCTAGTAGTGCCTCGTTCTCACCTCCTCCAATGATAGAGGATTTCTACATGTCAGCTGGAGCGCTCTCTTGCCAATGAGCATAGGAGGTGAGAACGTGGCACTAAGGGGAGAGACAAAGACTGACAGAGTTGACCCGCAGCCTGTCCTGAAGTGACGCCACTGGATCATTTTTAAAATGGTAAATCTCTGCATATCCTTCATTAAATAAAAACAAACAAGTGGATTGCAGGTTAACTGTAAAGAAAGATTACGAGGGGGAGAATTTTTTCCCGATTGTATTCAATTATCACGATTTTATTCATATCTAAATTTCTATCATGGTGTTTCCATCTTTTGACATTTTCTGTCCAAGGTAAATATACTTATCCACTTCTTTTAGGTCTAGTCCATCTACTGTGATTTTCCTTGGGATGGTAAATTTGTGCAGATATCCCCCGATTTTCTCCTCCCTGTCTTCTCCTTGTTTGTTGGTCGTTCTAGATGCTTGGGAAAATTACCCTTTCCAGCAAGTAGTTTATTTTAGGAGCAAAGGGGGACTATATAGGGGAACTATCTAGGAAGAGGTGATAATTTGTATAAAGTATGATAAAAATACGGTCTTTGTAAACACCTTAAAAAAAAAAAAGTGGAATATATGTGTACTCCCCTGATGAAGTAGCTAGAATCTAAGAAAAGAAACTTGTAGGGTAATTTGAGTGTACATATCGTGTATATTTTAATGTAACAGTACATTTTTAAAGAAGCCTATATATTACCCCCCATTTTTTGACGTGGTTTGGGAAGACTGTATTCCCCCACTACAATTCTGTCCCCAGTCTTTCTCACACCTTCTCCTGCATGCCAGTTGCAGGAGAGGCATGGCGGATGGCTGGTCCATCTGAGCACTAGCCACTATTACTTACTGGTACCCATATTTCTAATTGGGACTTATGATGAACATTGCAGCCTTCATCAACATTCATGTGAAAGGTCTGCCAGTGACCCCACAGGGCACTTTGCAGACTTTCCTTACTGTATCTTTACTGTGTTCTCATGGGAATGCAGTAAAGATACAGCAAGCTTGACTTAAGTGTGTTCCCAAGAGGCAGTAATAGTTAATATGAAAGGCATAGCCTAGCATATGAACTTTCATAATAGGCAACATTATCAACTCAGCATCATTGGGACTTTAAAGCAAAGCTATTGTTCATTTTTAATGGTGTGCCTCCCTCTGATGTTGTTTTTCATCCATCTGTGTTTAACTTTCAACTCTCTATTATCACCCTCTATACCCTTTAGTACGATTTACCACCATCTGTGCACTGACATATCCTACACCTCCACTCTAGTACTACTTACATACTGTTCTACTATTTACATACTGCATTAGCCATTGACCCCTTGAGGACCAGAGGAGTGTGCAAGGTGCTGCACATCTCTGGTTGTCAAAGGATTACAGTGAAACGGTTACCTACACAGTGTTTAGCCTCTTTAAATATATCAGTTGAAACTGCCTATAACTTGTACTTTTTGTTTTCCAAATAGTTTAATAATGTTAGAGATTTTAGAGTTTGGTAGTTGGGGAAGATAATCTCAGCAGAGTTTTGTTATTTGACGTGGTCCAGTAAAGCATGCATAATTAATTACTCACATGTCCAGAAAATCATCTCTTTACCTTCTTAATCTTCTGGCCCCTATCAGGTTCCACCAGAATAGTGGAATAAATTAAAGGGATGTTAATGTTTCACAATAAAAGCAGCTCCAATTAATCTTTATAGTATTTGGGCCATAGAGAGTGTTATTTCAATACTATCAGAGTTGTAGTTCAAGAGTAATTGAATGATAAAGTATCCACCTCCTGCCCCTTTTACTGATGTAACACTGCTCAGCACAGAGCAGCAAGACTGTCCAGATGGATCTCAGAGAGGGACAATCAATTAGCATAACGGAAAGAACCTGAAAAACCTGTCAAGGGGGTCAGGGTTTTCCTTATGTTCACAGTAAGAAGATTGTCCCTTGCTGTGAACTGTCTGGTCCCAGGACCAGATTCCGCATCTGGTAAGAGGGGGATACTTTCATTCAATTACTCTTGAACTACAACTGACAGTACTGAAATAACAATCTCTGTGGCTCAAATACTAGATTAATTGGAGCTGCTGTTTTTGTGAAACATTACTATCCCTTTAATAAGGAGGAATAACTGTATAAATCAGTTCAAGATAGAAGCTCCTATTTAGTAGAGAACTTGGAACACATTGTTTTGAGGTTGTGTGACTTAGAGGCAGACTTCATCTGAGATAACTGTTTTACAGGAAACTGCAGATACATTGCTAACATATATAAATACACTGCTCTGTAGTATGAAGTACAACTACTTGGGTAAATCTTTTAAATTAAGAGACACTTAATCCTACAGTGGATATAAAAAGTCTACACACCCCTGTTAAAATGCCAGATTCTTGTGATGTTAAAGAATAAGACAAAGATAAATCATTTCAGAACTTTTTCCACCTTTAATGAGACCTGTAACGTGAACAATTCAATTGCAAAACAAACTGAAATCGTTGAGGGGGAAAAATAAAAAACTCACAATAACCTGGTTGCATAGGTGTGCACACCCTTAAACTAATACTTTGCTGAAGCACCTTTTGATTTTATTACAGCAATCAGTCTTTTGGGTAGGAGTTTATTAGCATGGCACATCTTGACGTGGTAATATTTGCCCACTTTTCTTTGCAAAAGCGCTCCAAATCTGTCAGATTGCAAGGACATCTCCTGTGCACAGCCCTCTTCAGATCACCCCACAGATGTTCAATTGGATTCAGGTCTGGGCTCTGGCTGGGCCATTCTAAAACGTTAATCGTCTTCTGGTGAAGCCATGCTTCTGTGGATTTGGATGTGTGCTTTGGGTTGTTGTCATGCTGAAAGGTGAACTTCCTCTTCATCTTTCTAACGAACGCCTGAAGGTTTTGTGCCAAAATTGCCTGGTATTTGGAACTGTTCATAATTCCCTCCACCCTGACTAAGGCCCTGGTTCCAGCTGAGCAAAAACATGGTGCTGCCACCACCATGCTTCACTGTGAGTATGGTGTTCTTTGGGTGATGTGCAGTGTTGTTGTTTTTGCGCCAAACATACCTTTTGGAGTTATGGCCAAAAATTTCAATCTTGGTTTCATCAGACCATAACACATTTTCCCACGTGCTTTTGGGGGACTTGGTGTATGTTATTGCAAACTTCAGCCAGGTTGGATGTTTTTCTTTGTAAGAAAAGGCTTCCATCTTGCCACCCTACCCCATAGCCCATTCATATGAAGAATACGGGAGATTGTTGTCACATGTAGCACACAGCCAGTACTTGCCAGAAATTCCAGCAGTTCCTCCCTGACCCGTTTTCTTCTCATCAATTTTGGAGGGACGTTCAGTTCTTGGTAATGTCTCTGTTGTGCCATATTTTCTCTACTTGATGATGACTGTCTTCACTGTGTTCCATGGTATATCTAATGCTTTGGAAATTCTTTTGTACCCTTCTCCAGACTGATATATTTCAACAATGAGATCCCTCTGATGCTTTGGAAGCTCTCTGCGGATCATGGCTTTTACTCTGAGATGCAACTAAGCAAATGTCAGGAAAATCCTACTAGAACGGCTGAACTTTATTTGTGATTAATCAGTCACTTTAAATGATGGCAGGTGTGTAATGACTTCTATTTAACGTGAGTTTGAATGTGATTGGTTAATTCTGAACACAGCCACATCCCCAGTTATAAGAGGGTGTGCACACCTATGCAACCAGGTTATTGTCAGTTTATTTTTCCCCCTAAACGATTTCAATTTGTTTTGCAATTGAATTGTTCACATTATAGGTCCCATTAAAGGTGGAAAAAGTTCTGACATGATTTATCTTTGTTTCATTCTTTAACATCACAAGAACCTGGCATTTTAACAGGGGTGTGTAGACTTTTTATATCCACTGTAGATAATATTTCCCCCTTACGGTTACCTAGGGAGACAGTAAATGAATGACTTTGAAGCCAGCCCATGAGTTCATCCAGAGGACAGGAAATTCATGATGTGCCATCTTGTTTGGCTGTAGCTCAAGTACCTCTTGACTGTAGCATAAACACCACCAGTCTTGGCCAGGGTGAATTATTTCTTCCTTTATATCCTGCTCCTGTGTGATCTAGAGTTTCAAATGATCACTTCCAGGCCACGTATTAAGGATACATACAGTAGACATAGTCATTCTTCAGAGCTGAGCGAAACACACATTCTGATTGATCTCCCTGGGGTCAAGCAGTGGTAAACTTTTTTTTGCCAGATGGGTGCGCATGCATTGCTTCAAAATGCATTGTGTATCCCCTGCATTTAAAGGATTAAAACAGTTTTTTTTTTAGGCTGTTAATGATGGGAGTTGGTTACTTTTGCCCCTCTGCTTTAAAGCCTTGGATTTTCAAAGTACCAGTTTAGTTTATAAATTCTAAGGCAATCTCTGGAATTTTTTTTTCAACCACATAAATAGAGATGCACCGATACCAATTTTTGAAGACCGAGTACGAGTACCGATACTTTTTTGAAATACTCACCGATACCAATTACCGATACTTTTTTTGCGGTCATTTGCCAGTTTTCCAAGTACTTATATGCTTTAGGTACTTGGAAAACTGGCAAATGACCGCAAAAAAAAGTATAGGTAATTGGTATCTGTGAGTACTTGAAAAATAAATAAATAAATATAAATATATATATATATATATATATATATATATATATATATATATATATATATATATATATATATATATATATATACACACACACACACACACACACACACACACACACACACACACACACACACACACACACACACACACACACACACACCTCTTGATTCTTTCTCCCCTACTTGATTCCCACCTTTTGCTTCATTCTCCCCCTCTTGCGCCCCCTTCTTTTGCCTTGGCTTTTTCTCTGTTTTGATCCCCCTTTCTCCCCCTCCTTGACTTTTGATCCTACCCTTTTGCCTCTCTCTGTTGATCCCCCCTCCTTTTGCCTCTTCTTGCCCCCCTCCTTTTGTCTCATGATCCTTCCTCCTTTTGCCTCTTTTTCCCTCTTCACCCCACTCTCTGCCCCATCCTGCCTCCTTTACTCTCCTCTGCCGGGTGCTCGCTGTTCTCTTGCGAGCCCCGGCAGAGGTTAGCGTCGGAGCGTTGCCATGGTAACCCGCGGCAATGCTCCGACGCTGCAGGGCTGAGAGAGGTGACCGGGGAGCATTGTGAGCAGCTCCCCGGGCTCCCTCTCTGCAGCACCGACCCTGACACAGGGTATCGGTGCTGGCATCGGCCGCATTTGCGCGAGTACAAGTACTCGCGCAAATGCTGGTATCGGTACCGATACTAGTATCGGTATCGGTGCAACCCTACACATAAAGTATTGGCGCACAACCTTGTTTTCATTATTATTAACTCTTTTTCTCTGCACATATTGCCTGGATATCACAACTATATTAAAGATGAGGATTTAGTTACATAATATGTCCATAGTATGCTAAGCTTGCCACCACACCAAGGTACCCCATTATAGGCAAGTCCTAGCCTTAAAGGGACAGTAATGTAGCATAAATATTATGCTTATTTTGTAGAGGTTTAAAACATAAGTTATTTGGCACAAATCGTATTTGTAAAGTTTCCCTTTTCCTGCTGTCAGCTGTAAAGCGACTCGAGGAGGCTCTTCAGCAGAGCTGAAATTGCATTGTTTAAAAAGAATTACTTCATGGTTTGCAAGCACGCTTTGTAGACCTTTCCAACAAAGTAATTCTTTTTAAATAATGTAATTTCTGCTCTGCTGAAGAGCCGCCGGCTGGTCCCCAGACCAGGATCTCCTGCTGTCAGCACAGCGCTGATGTCAAGAGAATGGGAGGGAGGAAGTTTACATACGAATATCTCTCAAAGTGTAAAGTTTGAGAGAGGATTTGTGCCAAGTAACTTATTTTTTTAAACCTCTACAAAACAAGTACAATTTTTTATGGGACATTAGTGTCCCTTTAATATGCTTTGTCTTATGAGCTGAATCTCTCCTGCTTTACCCATTTACTAACTTTAATTTACTTTATCCTGAGAGCTAAGCCTTTGCAAGCTTTAATCATTGATGGAAAGAGACTCTGACAGGCGTTATATAGTTTGGTATATTGCCTGCATATCGTTTTATCACCTGTTAACTTTTGTACCATAATAAATGTAGGTTTGAAATGTTCATGTAATGAAATGTACAAATCCACACGCTCACACACAGACCTGGGTACACACACACCTGGGTGCACGTGCACACACCTGGGTACACACACACCTGGGTGCACGTGCACGCACCTGGGTGCGCACGTGCACGCACCTGGGTGCACACGCACACCTGGGTGCGCACGTGCACACGCACACCTGGGTGCGCACGTGCACACACGCACAGCATTTCTGGGGTGATTTGATTTATCATACACACTATTTTGTGGGTGTTTCTGATACTTTGACCATTTTACTCTGTGAGAATGTCTACTCCGTTAGACCTTGGGGCTAGGCCTAAGACTAAGGATACTGGGGCTTCTGTGTCCCCCATTGCTCATTGCTCCTCATGTCACTCAGGGTTACCTAGAGAATACTCAGGTCATGTTTGCCCAGCCTGTGCTGCTGCCCCTGAATCCCCTGCAGGGGCCTCCAGCCATGCATTAGAGCTAGTTTGTATGCAAGAGTTTAAGGCTACTACCAGGGACCTCCGATCCACCTTATAACTCCTTCCATCCAACTTGCAGGGTGTCTTCCACTTGTGGAAGGCCCCTACCCCTATTAGATCTTCCCTGCCTAAACCACCGGGTATACCTGATGTGTCAGATTCCTCTGAAGAGCTATTATTGGTGGATTCTGTTTATGAAGACTCTCAGTTTTTTGGGGATCCCTTTGAGGCTGATCCCGTCCCCTCAGCTGAGGACCTGATCAGGGCTGTGTTGAACACCCTGAACATTCCCTTGGTACAGGAGGTTTCTTCTGATCCCTCCGATGTGTTTCAGGAGCCTGTTAGGCCCCATACTTGTCTTCCACCTAACCCCACCCTTGACCGCTTGGTTTCTGAAGAGTGGAAGTTTCCAGACAGGAAACAGTCTGTCTCTAGGAAATTTGCTAAGCTTTATCTGTTCTCTGAAGCGGCCCTAGCTCAGTGGGTTCATCCCCCCCCAAAGTGGATGCCCATGTCTCAATGCTTTCTAACTCCACTGCCTTGCCTGTGGCTGATGCATCTGCTCTGAAAGACCGGACTGACAAGAAGCTTGAGACCTCTCTCAAGGCCGTTTTTGCGATGACTGGTTCTGCCCTGCGCCCCTCATTTGCTGCGGCATGGATGAATAGAGCCGTGGCTGTTTGGACTGAGCAGCTCACTTAAGCTGTCTGTCAGGGAGGTCCTACTACTGACATATTGCAGCTTCTTGCCAACATCTCTGAGGCTCAGAATTATGTTTCTGCTGCCCTGTTTGAAGCTGTGCGCATGGTAACCAGGGCATCTACTACGTCTGTGGTAGCCAGACGGGCTCTTTGGCTCAAGATCTGGTCTGCTGACACAGCCTCCAAGAGGGCTCTCCTGTCCTTGCCCTTTCAGGGCACCTCGCTGTTTGGGCCTGATCTCAAGGATCTCATCAGTGAAGCCACTGGAGGAAAGAGTACTCATCTGCCAGTGGTCCAGAGAAAGAAGGCGCCTGTCAAAAGAAATCTGCTTTATCATCCCTTTCAGGCTGACTCGCACCGGGAGACCTAAGCGGTGCCTCAGACTCCGTGCTCCTCATCCAAGCTTAAACAGCAATGGAAGTCCAAGTTCTCCGCTAAGCCCAAGGCTTCCTAACCACCTCCTGCATGACTTGCCTAATCCGGATCTCCACCCACAGGTAGGTGGCTGTTACGCCACTACACCTCAGCTTGGGAGGCCTCTGTGGCGGACCCGGGGGTTTTGCAGGTGGTGGCTACAGGGTACAGGATCCCCTTCACCTCCCTTCTGCCTTCCTGGACCTTCTCTTCTCACTCTCCTCTGGGAGCAGAAAAGAGTCGCCTTTTCGAGGGAGCCATTCAGGCCCTTCTGGACAAGGTGGTCTTTGAACCTGTACCTCCTCAGGAACGAGGGTTGGGGTTCTACTCCAGTCTCTTTGTGATTTCCAACAAGGATGACGGCTGCCGTCCCATTTTGTATTTGAAGGATCTAAACTCCTTTGTGGTCAGGTCCAAATTCCGCCAGGAATCCCTGAGCACGGTGGTAGCTGCCATGTCCCCTGGGGAATTTCTGGCCTCGCTGGTTCTTCAAGATGCTTATTTGCACATCACCATTCATCCAGAGAGTCTGCAGTTTCTTCGCTTTGCCTGCGACTGAGGGCATTTCCAGTTTTCAGCCCTCCCCTTTGTCCTGACCACGCCTCCTCAAGTCTTCAACAGAGTCCTGGGAGCATTGATTTCCATCCTCCATCGGGATGGCATCAGAGTTACCCCGTACATGGAAGACCTCCTTCTGAAGGCATCTTCTCCAGAACTTCTTCATCAGCAGGTGCAGGATTGCATTCATGCTCTGTCCCCGTCACGGGTGGATCATCAATCTGGACAAGTCAGACCTTGTTCTTTCACAGAGGATGGTGTTTCTGGGCCTCCTTTTCGACACACAGAGAGGGATCGGGTTTCTCACGGATGAAGTGACTCATCGGGTAGCACTGAAGGTCCAAGCTGTCCTGTCTCAGGATCCGGTTCCAGCCAAGAAGTTGTCATCCCTGGTTGGGAAGTTCATTTCCACCATAGAAGCGGTTTCGTTTGCCATGGCTCATACCAGGGAACTTCAGAGGTTTCTAATCCTGACATGCAGGGGTCAGACGGATCTCCTGGAGAGGTCCCTGTCTGTCTGTCTTCATGTGGAGTTGAGTCTCTCGTGGTGGCTCAACATGCTAAAAGGCAGGCCCTTCCTGGTGCCATTCTGGACAACAGTGACGACAGACGACAGCCTCTCTGGATGGGGGCAGTCCTGGGGCACTTGAATGCTCAGGGCCTGTGGTCCCAGGAGGAATCTCTCCTTCCCATCAATGTCCTGGAGCTTCAGGCGATTTTTCATGCCTGGTGACATTGGACAAGACAGCTGGAGGATTGCCCGGTCAGGGTACAGTCAGACAACGCCACAGCGGTAGCCTACATCAACAAGCAAGGCGGAGCAAGAAGTCTCCCAGCTTGGCTTGAGGGCAAGGCTATTTTGTCCTGGGCAGAGGAACATGTCCCTGCCATTTCTGCAGTTCATAATCCTGGCGTAGAGAACATTCTGGCAGACTTCTTCAGTCCACACTCAGTGGACAACGGAGAGTGGGAACTGCATCAAGAGATGTTCTACCTCATTGTCCAGTTGTGGGGTCTTCCATGCATCGACCTGATGGCAACAAGACACAACAGGAAGATTCCAACATTTTGCTCTCGCTGGGCGGATCCCCTGGCTCTAGCAGTGGATGCCTTATCGATCCCGTGGAATTTCCCTCTGGCATACATCTTTCCTCCCATTCCCGTGTTGCACAGGGTGGAGCGCTGCCCAGTCATTCTGATTGCTCCGTACTGGCCTCGGCAAGCTTGGTTTCAGGAGCTTCTGGATCTCTCAGTGAAGAAACTCTTCTACTTCCCTCCTGTTCGGATCTTCTTCTACAGGGTTACCTGTGGAAGGAGGATGTTCATTATCTGGCTTTGACGGCATGGAGATTGAATCCTCAATTTTGATGAAGAAGGGATTTTCTTCTGATGTGGTAGCTACTATGCTTAATGCCCGTAAGCCGGTTATCTCTAAGGCTTACCATCGAGTTTGGTCTACCTTTCTATCTTGGTTTGCTGATAGGGACTTGTTCCAGGATTTTGATCTTCCTACGGTCCTTTCCTTCCTCCAGGATGGTGTGGAGAAGGGTCTCAGTCTGAGTTCTCTTAAGGTTCAGACTTCTGCTCTCTCTGTTTTCTTTCAGAGGCGCCTTGCTATTCTTCCTGATGTCAAGGTTTTCTTCCAAGGCGTTGCTCATAACTGTCCTGTGTTTTAGACTCCCGCTCCTCAGTGGGACCTTAACTTGGTTTTGGGTGTCCTTCAGCTCACTCCCTTTGAGTCACTGGCCACTATTCCTCTCCATCTGCTGAAGTGGAGGATGGCCTTTCTCCTGGCGATCGTGTCTATTTGCCGTGTTGCAGAGCTGCATGCCCTTTCTTGTAGGCCACCCTTTTTGGTGTTTCACCAGGTCAAGGTGGTGCTTCGCAAGAGTTTCTCCCGAAGGTGGTGACTGAGTTCCACATTAATCAAGAGACTGTGGTTCCTTCTTTCTGCCCTAACCCTACTTCTGACAAGGAGAAGGATCTTCACCTGTTGGATGTTGTGAGTTGTCTCAAGTTCTGTGTGCATCGCACTGAGGCACTCTTTGTCATTCCTGTGGGTCCCAGGGCAGGGAAGCCGGCTTCCAAGGTAACAATTGCTTCTTGGATCAAGTCCACTATTCGTAAGGCTTACAAACTTAGGAAGAAGCCTGTTCCCTTTCGGGTCACGGCTCATTTTATAAGGTCTATTGGGGCATCTTGGGCCTACAAGAATCAGGCCTCCATTGATCAGTTGTGCAAGGAGGCCACTTGGTCGTCTGTGTATACCTTCGCGAAACACTAACGTGTGGATGTCCTGGCATCGGCTGATGCCAGTTTTTGGGAGGAAGATCCTGGAGGCATCCTTGCTTGTCTAGGATCTCCTTTGTCTCTACAGTACTCTTTCACTTTTGAGCCATGTTGGCTTTAGTTTTGTGTGCTGTGTTAACGTTCCTGATGTCTGTTTTACCCCTATTCAGTGTCCGTTGACACTTTGTTGCTGTTGTTGAGCTATTCATGATCTGTTGGTTCATTGGTTCTCTGGTGACTTTGGGTACCTGCGCCTTTATTCACATCCCTGGGGAGCTTATTGGTTGGACATCCCAAAGTTACCAGCAACCTGTATTGGACGACAGAGAAGAGTATTTTAGTCTCATCTGTTAAATCCTTTTCTCTTAGTCCATACTGGTCTCCCACCCTGTCAAGGGACCATGCTTGGCTCTCCTGTGGCAGAATGTGGGGGTCCTTTTGGGTTCATGCTCGCAGGAGTCTTCCTTTACCTTCTTACTACCTAGTCAATAGTTAGTTTTCAAATCTTACTGGATGGGGATTGGCTAGCTGCAAGCTAAGGAGAGGAGGTAGGCTCCACCCAGCAGTCATTTCTCAGAATTGTTCCTACCCAAAGTTACCAGTAACCTGTATGGACTAAGAGAAAAGAATTTAACAGGTAATACTAAAATCCTCTTATTGTGTGCTACAGTCTCGCACTGCATTCAAACGAAGCTAGAACACAGGTACCGCTGCTTTGAAGCAGAGTGGTGTGTGATGTCACATGGGGTGGGGCCACCATCTAAGGAGATACCAGAGGATGTGCCTTCACTGATGTTGAATGAAGGCTCTGCACAGTGTCAGAGGTGAGAAAGTTTATTTTCATTTCAAGGAAACTCTGACACAAGACTGTGTAACTTGAGAAGTCCTGCAGCTTGTCAGACAAGCATGGTGTATTAAAGAATGCAATGTGTGATTTAATAATAAAGCAGATTGTTTGGGTGTATGAGTGTCCATTTAAGTGCTCACATCAAAGGTAATGTCTTGCACCATCTGAGTGCTCTTAAGACATCCAGTCATCTGGCATCCTGTGACTCTTACTTTTGCTCAATTTGTTTCTTAGGGAACAGTGCTAACCTTTTTTTTTTTTTACAGGGCAATAAAAATTACAACATACACAGCAATGTATTTAGCCTTTCAGTTGCTCTGTGGCCCAGTCAAGTGTATGTAACCCCACCCCATACAACTTTTCCACAATTTCACTTTATCCAACCCCCTTTTAAAGACACAGAATTCTGAATTTCAATCAGAATGTAATCTTTTTTGAGGCTATATTGGATACTAATATCTCTCTCTCTCTCTCTCTCTCACACACGCACACACACGTACACACACACGTACACACACACGTACACACACACGTACACACACACGTACACACACACGTACACACACACACACGTACACACTCACTCTCTCTCTCTCTCTCTCTCTCTCTCTCTCTCTCTCTCTCTCTCTCTCTCTCTCTCTCTCTCACACACACGTACACACTCACACTCTCTGTGTCTCTCTCTCTCTCTCTCTCTCTCTCTCTCTGCGTAAGGCTGATGTAGTAAGAAAAGTGGTGCAGTTGTTCTGAAGCAAATCAGCTGTACCATATGAAAGAGATAATAATAAGAAAACTTTGATTTAAATAGGGATTTTATTTTTGAGAGAGATCCAATTATTATAATGCATTGGGCACATCTAAAGCATTGAATGTTTTATAACTCCATTAGGAAACTTCTTTCTCTCACTTTCTCCTGCATTGCCCCACAATCCCGTTACAGGTGCTAAATGTTATAACTGGTTTTACCCTATGAATTCCTATTGAAGTCTGTGGGGAATGTTTTAGATAAAATCACTTAGTTATTAAATGCAATGTAATCCAAGCCGTTTTAGGCTGGCACCCACACTTTGGAGGTTGCAATGTAGCTTGTGTGAAAGATCTTATAGTAACACATCAGCCCTCCATGCATATATGTCATGCTGCAGCTATACTGTGTTCCTGTGTCATTGACGTCAAGTTGCAGATTGCTACACTTTGGGCTGTATGTTTAAAAAATAAAAGGGGAGAAGTTCTGGGGCAAAGCAGTTGAACTGTAGGGGGAATTAAAATTTTCCATTGGTTTAAATGGGAATTTTAACCCCTTGAATGCTTTGCAATGCATTGGAGACCTCTAGCATTCAATGGGTTAAATTCCCTTTTCAGTCAGTGGTAATTTCTGAAATATTTAGTTCTTCCCTATAGCATGAATGATTTGCCCCAGAATTCCTGCTTTTCTTTTGAACATATGGCCCAAATTTGTGCGTTAACCCCCCTTAACGACTGGTGACTTGTCAGGACCGGTGACTGTCACATATTTTGTGCTTACAGTGCTCCTGTGGGAGTGATGTAAGTACTAACAGGGTCTGAGATTGATCGCCCCAAGATTGGAGTGGTCTCTCACAGACCCCAGTTTGGCACCGCTGTACACTGTATCAGTCACGTGTACTGGTAAGCTGACAATGATCAAAGCGGTCCTTAAGGGAAGGTTACTTGCCCAGACCTCTGGCCATTAAGGTTAAAGTAAGATGATAGTCTTCCATTTGAAAGGTACCATAATCCAGCAGCATTATCAAAGAATCTTTGCTGAACTAATTTCATCCATATGAAGGGGGCCTAAAGGAACACCAGCATCCAAAAATGAATATGATTTTTGTACTTTGAAATATTGTATACTTTAAGCTAGTATTTGTATAAAATAAAAATAAAACTTTATTAATTTCCTAAAATCTAATGCTATGTATACTTTCATATTGCATGTGTACAGAGCAGTGGCTTCTGTTTTTTCTAGTCTACAGTAGATTCTATTACAGATGATGAAATCGGTGATAACCATGATCAACAATTTTTTCTGCTGACAGACTTTTAGATTATGTGACAATATACTTTTTTTTTTTTTTTTTTTTTAATTATTATTATGAATGTGTCAAATACCCCTGGCCCTTATGGATCTAATGTGATTAGTGACATGGACATGGAATAATATCACAAAAGAGTTAGCAAAGGTGTTTCATTTAACAAATCAAAACCTACTTTTGATAGGCACATACACCTAGATCTGTGATAGTAAATGTTAATTCTTGGGGCACACCAGTAGTGCATGTTTTCAAGGGAACCCTGCTTAATCACAGGTGTGTTATCAGGAGATTGGTGATTGTGATTAATAAACCAGTTAAGTAGGGCTATCCCGAAAACCCGACCCTGTTGGAGTGGAACTGAGAATAATTGATCTGCAATAAGCGCAGTAATCAATGATGGTCTGCTGTTTTAATATTTTGAGTACCAGTTGCTTTTTGGACACTCCACTCCTCTTTCACGCAAAGAGTTAAAATAGAAAAAATGGACAGCATAAGGGCAATATGTTAAAATAAATTTATATGTATAATATTAAATTCTGGTGCAAACCAACAGCACCATAAGGGACATATCCCCTTGAATGCACTATAATCCTCTTTAGCATTCAAGTGGGTAAAGAACCATTTAAATCAATGAGGACTTTTATTACTCTCCGATGGTGCAGTTAGTTTGCAGCAGAATCACTCCTTATTTGTTAACTATTAAGGATAAGAGAGGTGTGCAATGCATTGCTTCTCAATGCGTTGAAACCCTGCCCCCCCCCCCCCCACACACACACACGGCCCTAAAGCAGTTCTTATTGGTTATCCAGTTCCCTGTATGTGTAATCAAAACCAGACGGTGTGTATCCCCACAGTTCAACTTGCAGATTAGTCTCAGAGAGTGCACGTCATCCATAACTGATTTGAGCTAATTTGCTAGTCATTTCAGCTCCTGTGTTTTATTGGCACATAACCTATTCCACCCATGATTAACCTTTTTAATTTGGCATTTTCTGCAGATGCCAGGGATAAAAAGGTCAAATTTGGCTTGTTTCACAAGAAACACAATTTAGACTAATTTATAACGAGTATCAGTGCCATCTTAAAATGACTCTATGCTAGTCTAACACATCGTAGGTTATGAAGACATCACAGATGGCTGGGATACATGTAGGCTATTTTATGATCACACGTATCTTGTTTTAGCAAATTCATTCCATGTGCATTAATGCTAATTGACTTCCCACTGAAGCGCAAATTCATTTGGGGCACGTAGTATCAGTGTTCATGATCGGCATCTCCATGGCATTGTGACTGAAGTTGGCATCACTACTTAGTGATGAGCAGCATAATCTGTTCCTAAGTATTAACTCTTTGAGTGCCAGAGGGTTATGCAACCCATTGCTTTGCAATGCGTTGCATACCCCTATGGCATTCAAAGTGTTATGCTGCTGTTGGATGCTCTTTATCAGTATGTTTCCTAATCTGGGCAGTGCGCCTCTTGTCGGCTGAAATCTCATTAACCTTCTAGCTATCCTTTTCTACTTTAAAATTTGTTGTAATATCCTACCATCTGTAAGTAATTAGCCAATCCGAGAAGTATTAGAACTATTTCCAGCATCAATTTTCTGTAAGTACTAGCAGGCTACTTCTCATCTGTTTGATCAGGATAGCTCAATGAAAGCAGGCCAGCGTCAAAAATGTCACTGACTATAATGAAATAAAGCTTGTTAAAATAACATTCTCACAATGGTGCATAGTATTACATAATGGGGGCATATGTTCAAAAGAAAAGTGGAGGAATTGTGAAGCAAACCAGCTGCACAATAGGGAAAAAATAATAAATAAAATTCCAAAAATTCCCATTGGTTTAAATGTAGATTTTAACCCCTGAATGCCAGAGAGGTTGCCAGGATATTGCATTCAAGGGGTTAAAATATCCATTTGAATCAATGAGACCTTTTAGTACTCTGGTGAAGCTGGTTTACTCTGCAGGCGGCGCCGTGGTTCCAGATGTGTGACCGTGACATGCCAGTTGAAAAAACTTGGGTCGTTTGGTAATTTAACCCTTTGAGTACAGAGGGGTATGCAACACTTTGCTCTACAATGTGTTGCGAACCCCTCTGGCACTCAAAGGGTTAAGTGTTAAAGCAGAAGTAGTCTGTCTTTGGGCCTCCAGTTAAAGTAGATTTGAGGTCACGGAATCCTGCAACAAGTGTCGTGTCTGACTCCATAGGCATGGTATCCAATACTATTTTGAAGAACCAATCCATTCAGGTCCAGATTAGGGTAAGTATGGTTTATTATTAGGAGGTATTGATATTCATTTAAATAGCATAAGTTCATTTGTGCTCCCTAAGAGTTATATTTTATACCTGGCCTATCAAGGGCTCTGTGTTGGTTGTATTTAAGAGCCGCTGATCTTTCTAGAATTCAAGTGGTGTCCGAAGGTCATGTAGGTTACATGCTTTTAGTTGGTTTGATACTAAAACTATGACATTCATATTGTATGTCTCAACATCAATCCACTATGGCATTGTGCTGAAAATGTAGTGTATTTTACCAAAGGACCAATGAAGAAAAACTGTCAAGCATGCTATATACATCAGAATATCTAATACAGGGTTGGGCAATCTGAGGTGCTCCAGCTGTTGGGACTAGGAGCTGAAAGTTATGATAGACCTTTCTGTGTCATCCAATACAGGTCACTGGCAACTCTGGGTAGGCGATCCGCCCCTTTCATTGTAGGCAGGAACAATTCTACAATTGTATGCAGGGTGTGGAACCTACCTTCCCACCTTGACTGCAGCTAGCCAACCAGCTCCAGAAAGATTTGTTCCTTGGTGAAGATAACACAGGCAAGAGAACAGTTCTGCTATATCTTTAGAAGTTTTTTTCTGTTAGAAATGGAATACCACCATTAGGCGGATTACCATAACTGACAATGCCCTTAGATGTGGCTAGCTCAGTGTCCAGGTGCTTTTTGTGGACCTTAAGCCCTGGGGGGGGGGGAAATCTTGGCTACAAGTTATTTCCTCAGGAGTTGCCCACTGAGGCTTCTTCTTTAAACATTGTAATCTGAAGACAGAAGATCTGCAAGAAAGGTGAGCAAACCTTTGAGTGCTGTAGGTCCACTTGTCCCACAGTGCCCCTCCGCACAGGGGTGTCTTCATTGGAGTTCCTGTTGCACACTCCTGCACTCATTGGGTCCATCTGTATGTCTGTTGGGTGTCTGGAGTAGATTTATGTGGTATTTAACCCTTTAGCTGCTGGTTTTGCATTCATTTGGGGGGGGGGGGTTCTAACACTTTTCCTACTGGTTCAGTGTTTTTTGGATATTATAACATGTTCTAGTGATATTTCATGTCTTTTAGTTTTACACTTACAATTTTGTAAAATTTGAGTTAACCCCTTAGTGACTGGCTGCGTGCGCACGTGGCCGGCACTTAACGCCCGCCGAACATTTTTCTTCCATTGTTTTCAACGACTTCCTGGACGTACATGTACGTCCTCTGTCACTAAGTAACAGTTTTTGCGGGACGTTCATGTACGTCCATTGTTGGGAAGGGGTTAAAGGCGCGCTTTACTGCATAGGTGCCATTGCTCCGTTCACTCCTATGGGACTGTACAGTTTGGGACACCTCTGCAACCGTTTAACCTAGCGATTTCAGAGATGGCTCATTTTACTTGTCTGCCCTTGCTCTATCACCCAGTTCATGTTTCTAGTGTGTTGGGGGGCTTCAGGCACTGTTTGGGGTACTTTTCTGGGAAAACTACAGTTCCCATGAGTGCTTGTTTGCTCACTCGTTTCTGATTGGCTCCCGCCGCGGCAGCCATTTTGTGCTCTTTCCAGAACGAGTATCCTTACGCAGAGCTTGAAATCTCCTTCTCTCCACTGCTGTTTAACCCTTTTAGCCTGCCAGATAAGTCTATTTAAGCAATTTCTGGGGTGAAACTTTATTCATTCACGCTGTAATTGGGTGATTTCTTATACAGTAAGGTTATTGACACAGACCTAAGACTAATGATGCTGGGGTCTCTGTATCCCCTATTACGCATTGCTCTTCCAGTCATTCAGGTTACCTAGAGAATTCTCAGGTCCTTTATGCCCAGCATGTTCTGATGTCTCTGAGAGTCTCCCAGGGACCTCCAGCCATGCATTAGAGCCAATTTGGGTGCAAGAGTTGAAGGCTGCTACTAGGGACCTTAGGTCCACTTTGCAACTCTCTTCATCCCAGTTACATTCTTGGCAGACCCCCTCCTTCATCAAGTCTTCCCTGCCAAAGCCTCAGGGTGTACCTGACATGTCAGATTCCTCTGAGGAGGAACTGCTGGTGGATTCAGATGTTGAGGAATGTTCTGCTGTGGGCTCCTCTCAGTTTTTTGGGAAGCCTTTTGAGGCTGATCCTGAGCCCTCGGCTGAGGGCCTGATCAGGGTTGTTTTAAATACCCTAAACATTCCCTTAGTGCAGGAGATTCCTTCTGATGTTTTTCAGGAGCCTAAAAAGCCCCTTTTTTGCTTTCCACCTAACCCCACTCTTGACTGCCTTGTGTCCGAGGAGTGGAAATCTCCGGACATGAAACCTTCTGTCTCCAAGAAATTTGCTAATCTTCGTCTCTTTTCTGAGGCTGCGCTTGCTCAGTGGGTTCATCCTAAAGTGGATGCTTTTATCTCCAGGTTATCCAAGTCTACTGCATTGCCAGTGTCTGTTGCGTCTGCTCTAAAGGACTGGACTGACAAGAAACTTGAGGTCTCCCTCAAGTCCATCTTTGCCACTGCTGGTTCTGCCATGCGTCCAGCATTCGCAGCAGCATGGGTGAACCGGGTCATTGAGGTCTGCACTGAACAGCTCACCCTTGCTGTTTGTCAGGGTGCTCCTAATTCGGATAAGTTGCTCCTCCTTGCCAAGATTTCTGAGGCACAGCACTATTTTTCCGCTGCCCTGTTTGATGCCATCCGTTTGGTGGCTAGGGTTTCTACCATGTCTGTGGTTGCCAGACGGGCTCTTTGGCTCAAGATCTGATCTGCTGATACTGCTTCTAAGAAAGCATTGCTCTCCTTGCCTTTTCAAGGCACTTCTTTGTTTGGGCCAGATCTCAAGGATCTGATCAGTGAGGCTACAGGGGGTAATAGTACACTTCTGCCCTTAGTTCCTAGGAAGAAAACACCGCTTAAGCGTAACCAGTATTTTTGTTCCTTTCAGAATGAGACAAGTCCGGTGAACCAGACAGTTCCCTCAGCTCCACGTACCTCCTCCAAGCCCAAACAACAATGGAAGCCCAAGGTCTCCTCCAAGCCCAAGGCTTCCAAGACTTCTTCGGCTTGACTCACCGAACCCGGGTCCACACTCTGCTGTGGGTGGTCATCTGCTTCACTATCACAGCATTTGGGAGGATTCAGTGACAGACCCATGGGTTTTACAAGTAGTGACAGAAGGGTACAGGATCCCTTTTGTCTCTCTTCCTCCCTTTCACTTCATTCCTTCTCATACGCCTCAGGGCGCAGAGAATCACAGTCTGTTCGACGGCACTGTTCAGGCTATTCTGGACAAGGACGTTCTGGAGCCAGTTCCAGTTCAGGTCAGAGGTATGGGTTTTTACTCAAACCTCTTTGTGGTCACCAAGAAGGAGTCTCTATGAACGGTGATTGCTGCCATGTCCCCGAGGGAATTCTTTGCATCTCTGGATCTTCAGGACGCATACTTACACATTGCCATTCATCCAGAGACCGGCAGTACCTCCGATTTGCCTGCAACCGGGGACATTTTCAGTTCTCAGCTCTTCCATTTGGTGTGACGACAGCTCCTCAGGTCTTCAACCGTGTCCTGGGAGCCTTAGTGTCCGTCCTACACCGAGACTGTGTCAGAGTTACTCCATACATGGACAACTGCTTCTGAAAGCCCCTTCTGCTTAACTTCTGTATCATCAGGTTCAGCAATGCATTCATGCTCTCGCCCATCACGGGTGGCTCATCAACGTGGACAAATCAGATCCTATCCCATCCCAGCGTCTGGTCTTCCTGGTCCTCCTCTTCGATAACCTAAAGAACATGGTGTTTCTCACTGACGAGGTGGCTCACTAGATCGCCCACAGGGTTTCTGCGATATTGGCTCAAGATCCAGTTCCAGCCAAGAAGCTGTCATCTCTCGTGGGGAAATTAATTTCCACCATAGAGGTGGTACAGTTTGCCATGGCGCACACCAGGGAACTCCAGCAGTTTGTGATCCAGGTGTGCAGGGGTCACCCAGACCTTCTGAAGAGGTCGGTGTCACTTCCTCTTCACGTGGAACTGAGTTTGTCCTGGTGGCTCGACCTCTACAATCTGCTGAAGGGCAAGTCCTTCCTAGTTTCCTTCTGGACAACGGTGATGACGGATGCCAGCCTCTCCAGATGGGGAGCGGTCCTGGGTCGCCTGAGTGCACAAGGTCGGTGGTCTCTGGAAGAATCTCTCTTTCCCATCAACATATTGGAGCTTCAGGCGATATTTCATGCCCTTCATCAATGGACAGACGAAGAGTCCAACAACGCCACGGCCGTGGCTTACATCAACAAGCAGGGCGGAACAAGAAGTCTCACCTCTTGGTTAGAGGTTACCTGTGGAAGGAGGATGTTCATCGTCTAGCCTTGACGGCTTGGAAATTGAATCCTCAATATTGAGGAAGAAAGGGTTTTCTTACGGTGTGGTGGCTACTATGCTCGGTGCCCACACACCTGTTTCTTCCAAGATCTATCATCTTGTTTGTACTGAGCAGCTCACTTCAACTGTCCGTCAGGGAGCTCCTACTACTGACCTGTTGCGCCTTCTTGCCAACATCTCTGACGCTCAGCATTATGTTTCTGCTTCCCTGTTTGATGCTGTGCGCATTGTAGCCAGTGCATCTACTATGCCTGTGGTAGCCAGATGGGCTCTTTGGCTCAAGATCTGGTCTGCTGACACTGCCTCCAAGAGGGTTCTCCTATCTTTGCCGTTTCAGGGCACATCACTGTTTGGTCCTGACCTTAAGGATCTGATCAGTGAAGCCACTGGAGGGAAGAGTACTCACCTGCCAGTGGTCCAGAGGAAGAAGACGCCTGTCAAGTGGAATTCTTTTTTTCGTCCTTTTTCAGGCTGACTCGCGCCAGCGACTCAGACAGTGCCTCAGGCTCCTTGTGCCTCATCCAAGCCTAAGCAGCAGTGGAGGCCTAAGTTCTCCGCTAAGCCCAAGGCTTCCAAACCTTCTTCTGGATGACTCACCGAATCCTGATCCCCACCCTCAGGTGGGTGGCTGCTTGCGCCACTACCTCTCGGCTTGGGAAGCCACTGTGGCGGACCCGTGGGTTTTGCAGGTGGTGGCTGCGGGGTACAGGATCCCCTTCACCTCCCTTCCGCCTTCCCGGACCTTCTCTTCTAGCTTTCCTCTGGGAGCAGAAAAGCGCTGCATTTTCGAGGGAGCCATTCAGGCCCTTCTGAACAAGGGGGTCTTGGAATCAGTTCCTCCGCAGGAAAGAGGGTTGGGATTCTACTCCAACCGCACTGTGGTTTCCAAGAAGGACAGCGGCTGTCGTCCCATTTTGCATTTGAAGGATCTCAACTCCTTTATGGTCAAGTCCCAGTATCACCAGGAGTCGCTATGCTTCCTGATGTCAAGGTTTTCTTCCAAGGCGTTGCTCATACCCATCCTGTGTTTTAGACTCCCACTCCTCAGTGGGACCTTAACTTGTTTTGGGCATCCTTCAGCTCCCTCCTTTTGAGTCATTGGCCACTATTCCTCTCCGTCTGCTGACATGGAAGATGGCTTTTCTCCTGGCGATCGTGTCTGTTCGCCTTGTTGCGGAGCGTCATGCCCTGTCCTGTAGGCCACCCTTTTTGGTGTTTCACAAGGACAAGGCAGTGCTTCACACTTTGTAAGAGATTCTCCAGAAGGTGGCGTCTGATCAGGAGATTGTGGTTCCTTCTTTCTGCCCTAACCCTACTTCTGACAGAGAAGGATCTTCACCTGTTGGATATTGTGCATTGTCTCAAGTTCTATGTGCATCGCACTGAGCCATTGAGGCAGTCTCAATCTTTTTGTCATTCCTGAGGGTCCCAGGGCAGGGAAGCCTGCTTCCAAGGTAACCATTGCTTCTTGGATCAAGTCCACTATTCGTAAGGCTTATGAACTTTCGGGTCATGGCTCATTCTACGAGGTCTATTGGGGCATCTTGGGTCTACAAGAAACAGGCCTCAGCTGATCAGTTGTGCAAAGCGGCCACTTGGTCGTCTGTGTATACCTTCTCAAAACACTATCGTGTGGATGTCCTGGCATCGGCTGATGCCAGTTTTGGGAGGAAGATCCTGGAGGCAGCCTTGCTTGTCTAGGATCTCCTTTGTCTCTGCAGTACTCTTTCACTTTTGAGCCATGTTGGCTCTAGTTCAGTGTGCTGTGTAACGTTCCTGGGGTCTGTTTTACCCCTATTCAGTGTCCGTTGACACTTTGTTGCTATTGTTGAGCTATTCATGATCTGTTGGCTCATTGGTGCTCTGGTGCCTTTTGGGGCCTGCACCTTTATTCACACCCTGGGGAACTTATTGGTTGGACATCCCAAAGTTACCAGTAACCTGTATTGGACGACAGAGAAAAGAGGATTTTAGTATTACCTGTTAAATCCTTTTCTCTTAGTCCATACAGGTTACTGGGCTCCCAGCTTGTCAAGGGACCATACTTGGCTCTCCTGTGGCAGAATGTGGGGGTTCTTTCTGGGTTCATGCTCGCAGGAGTCTTCCTTTACCTTCTTACTACCTAGTCAATAGTTTTCAAATCTTACTGGATGGGGATTGGCTAGCTGCAAGCTAAGGAGAGGAAGTAGGCTCCACCAAGCAGTCACTTCTTAGAATTGTTCCTGCCTACTTAATGGGGCTGATCGCCTACTCAAAGTTACCAGTAACATGTATGGACTAAGAGAAAAGGATTTAATAGGTAAGACTATAATCCTCTTTTATCACTCCTTAGTGTATAACCTCCCCAAAGTCTCATACATCGGGCAGTATCTCTTTCCATCTTTTTTAATCCTGAAGACCAGATGGGTGAGCAACACCTTAGTCCTCAAAGGGTTAAAATGCTGTGAAATTACCATGCATTGCAGCAATTTTTCATTTTGTAATCTGTCATAGTAATCCAATCAAGCTTTGTAAAGATAGTACATGTGGAGAACTGCTTTAAACCGTTATTGTGATTGTTAATCAGTTAATCTGACATTTTTTATATGAAATCTAATTCTGGTTAACATACGCCCTCCTTTATAACAATGCTGTTGACCTTTTAAAAGCTGGCATATGACTTACTGAAGTATTAGTGCTGCCTTCTTAGCATTTGACTTTATTGGTAGGGAGAGATAATTGTATTGTACATTTTTAGATTTGAATATCCTTTCACCATTTGTCCCTTCTTAAATGGCGTTTTTCCCCTTTTATCCCTTTGAGTGCCAGGGAGGTATAAAAGGCTTCACAAAGCAATATGTTGAATGTCTGCTTGGCACTCACAGGGTTAAGGCATGAAGATGGTCGCATTAACTGTGACTTTCAATATGTTCTGATGTTTTGTCACTAAATACTTTTAACATAGTACTTCTAAAATGCATTGTGTACCCCTCTGGCACTGAAAGGGTTAACCAAAGATGGACAAAAAATATAGTGAACCTTAAAGGCAGACAACAATCTTAGGATTGGACTGGGAGTTTTAGGAGCCAGTGAAAGGGTAAATATATACAGGGAAATTTTGCAAAGAGATCCCTGGCACTTCCTCTCTAATCCTGCAGTATAGACTGAACTGCAATATTTGAAGTCAGTCATATAAGATTTGTCTTGTGTGTCCATATAACTCATAGAAACTAATGGCAGGCTGTCAGTCCTGATCCTAGCTGTCTGCTGGGCCTGTGCACACAACTAGTGAAATTTGTGTGAGCCACAAACTTTCCCTGCTTGTTTTCCAGCTTGCTGTTCAGCACAGCCCCATGCATTTTACCAGGTTTAGTAAAACATAACTGCCCTTTAAATAAGTGAGTTTTATTTGTCCCCTGTAGTTGGTTTCCTTTAAAATTTCTCCTCTATCACTAGTCAAAGTGGCTACGCTTATTATGAGACTCGTTAAATGGATAAAACCATAACCATTAACTAAAGTTAAATTAGAGGATATGTTCAGTTAGGATTTTAAAATGGAGAGTCTGGATTTGTTAAGGGGGGGAGGGGGCTGGTATGGTTTTCTAGGACTGATCTCAGGGAATTACACTTCACTTCTATGAAGCGAATCATAGAAGTTCCCTTCAATTATAAACAGAAGGAAGTGGTAAGTATATTAATATTTCTCAGGACATAGGGAAAGGCTTAGATAAAATGTTTTGCCATAGCATAAGTGGTTGGTGGTCCTTGCCCATTAAGAGAAGTAAATCAGTCCGGTTACCATTAAATAGTTGTAAGGGCTAACAGGATTAAAATTAGATTTTGTCTTTAAAATACTTAAGTTTAAATGGTTGTCTTAAGGGCATGGTGCCTGGAAAATGTCGTTGGTGGTAAGTTTTTAAAAAGGGGTTGAAACAAAAAGTATGCATACTATGCTATGGCTGGTGGAACACGTGTTATTATACAAGTAGGAGAATGGTAGAGTAACTGAGTAGCTTTAAAATGCAAGTTTTCAAGACAATGTAGGTTTCTTCATCAAGCATCTTATAGAATGAAGGCTGAATACAAAATACATGACAGATTTTACATTCATTCAAGTTCCTGATTAATGTGAATTCCACTGGAGGTGACGAAGAGACCTAAGTTGTCTTGAAATCTAGCATTCTAAAGCTATCTGCCAGTAAAGGTATCACTTTAACAGTCTCCTGGTTTTTCTACGGCTAATATGGTACCACCTTTTTGCCTTTATTATATAAGGACTTTGAGCTAGTTTAGTTGGGTAATGAAAGTTAGTAATAATGTTATTTTCCCTGAATGAATAACTAAAATGCTTCCTTTGTGCAAATAATAAACTCGCTCTGGCCATTCTACAATCCAATGTCATTCATTTTAGTGTTATTCTTTATGTATAGGGTTGTTTTAGTTAAAAGGGTCATAATTAACAATGCCTTAAACCATGTATAAATTAAATTATTTGTGTGGTGGTTAAATTGTCTTTAATCTCCTTGGTGCTGACAGGTCTCTTGTAGCTATCAGTGCTGTACACTTGGCACCCAACATCCTAAATTGGTCTGACTTTATAAGTTATCTTATCTTTAGCTACAGTTTAGATTTACTACTGTTTAGGAACTTTTCTGGTACTGAATCTGTTAAAGGGATAGTATTGACAAGTTTAAAAAAAAAAAAAAAAAAAAGTGAATCTTGTAGGTATTAAAAAAAAAAAAACTAAATACCCCCAGTCCCATCTCTCAAACCTTTATGGTTTGAGAGATATTCTGCACTACAGTTTCCCCCTCCCTCCCCTTTCCCTGACATCAGCGCTCAAGCTGACTGCAGGGGAATCCGGTTCCGGAACAAGTAGAGGCTCTTCAGCAGAGCCGAGATTGCGTTATTGAAAAAGAAATCCTTCACTGCAACTAGACTGTTCCAGTGAAGGATTTCTATCTCAATAATGAGATCTCGGCTCTGCTGAAGAGCCTCTGATGGTCCCGGGACCGGATTCCCCTGCAGTCAGCTTGTGCACTGACGTCCGGTAAAGGGGAGGTAGGGGGAAACTGTAGTGCAGATTATCTCTCAAACCATAAAGGTTTGAGATGTGGTACTGGAGGTATATAGTCTAATTTTTTAATGCCTATAAGATTTACTTTTTTTAAAACTTGGCAATACTATCCCTTTAAGTGATAGTAGCTTTATTTTGTGAATATTTATTCTTTTAGTGCAGAATAGATAGATAATCATATTGTATGAATACTTTTTGTCTTTACCCTTTTTTTTCTCACTTTTATATTAAAGCAGAGAGGTACAGTGTATCACTATGACTGCAGAAAAGACTGGAGAGAGGGTGATTAGGGAGCTCTGCACCTTCAATCTATTTTATAAAGCAGACATTACATTTATTGCTCTATATTCTATATAAATTACTGGTGCAGCTCCCCACTCGTCATTGTTTGTTTGGGGAGCCCCTGTCATGTATAGCTATTACTATAGAGGTTCCTTACAAACCACACCAGCTTCCCTCTATTCATACAGTTTGGCTTATGTTGGGCATAACTGTATGTGCATAGGTTCTTGTGAATGGAACCACAGAACAGAACAGAGATCTGCCCTGTTTCTTGGCCAGATCCATTAATATGCTTAGCTTGACTTTGTTACCCTACTTGCATGTTTGAATTCGTATTAACCGAGCCGAGTAACTTAAAAAATGGACATTGGAGACCTGTCCAGTATTTGAGGTGTTTAACATTTTCATTGCGTTAAATGAAAGGTTTATTTGTCCCTGTGGTGCAGTATGTTTGCTTCAGATTTGTTCCACCCTTTCATAATACATCAGCTTCAGTGTCACAGGAGAAGAATGATTATGAATTTGAATAAATATAATGGCTTCATAAGTGTCAGTCTGGATAAGTCTCATTGTATGAAGAGATACAGTGTATGAGCTCTGAATTGTCTTTATAGGTTGGAGATAACACAAACCTGCTTTTTGGAGGCTTTTGAGGATTGACTTATAATACGTTAGATTAGATGTTATAGGGTCAGAGGACTACTTTTAATGGGCTGGGAAATGTGCTGTAGGAGACTAAACTGACCTGTTGTCTTAATATGTCCAACCAAAACAAAAACCAGTGTTGTAACTAGTCATTGAAGCCCTGGTGCAAACATTTTCAGATACATAACTAGAACCTGTTGGACCATGGGCTCCATTGAAAATCTGGGCCCTGGCACAATTACATCCTCTGCGCTCATTGTAGTTACAGCCCAAGAATTGTAGATGGTACAAGGAGAGTAGCCAGCGATTTTGTCTTATATATCCTTTATTAAGGTTTTTGTTTTTATATAAATTCATGTAGATATGGTGACGTAGACTTACAATATGGACTACACTTAATAATAATTGTCTAATTTGACTGGATTTATTTTCATTTGAATTGCAGAATATTAAGTTGTGCAAATGAAAAGTAATCTTGTAGATTATATTTCAAGTGCTTTCCTTAGTTTAGTGCTCAGCACAAGGACACGCAGTGCCCATTTCCTGTCATACAGCCTTCTACAACAATGTGCTTCTAGCCTCATGGGCATGAAGGCAGTTAAATGGAATCACTTCTCATTGTAACAAATAACACACAGATGTTGTTCTGATTGCTTCTAGTCAGAGATGTATCCTAATTTGTCTTGCTTTTAAAACATCTTTAATGAGGTCAGAAATAATTTGCATAGAGCATCATACTATTTAAAGGAGCAGTAAACTTTTTTTATGAAAAAATATATATTGTAGGGATTTTCCTATTGAGTAAATAAGGGTACTCCCACTGCAGAGAGATTTATATTTCCAGAGTTATTACAGTTTAAACCCATGTTTTTTTTTACATTAGCAGTGCCCTCTAGTGGTCAAATTCTAATTAGATTTCCTGTTAGATTCTAACGGAGAGAAAAGTCAGAGACATACAATTCTCCATAGAATGTCACTTCCTGTCAGTTAGAACTATCAGGAAGTAAACAATGTAAATTCACTTCCTGATTATTTAAACTGCTATAAATTTTGAATAAAACATCTGACAGTGATGGGAGTACCCTTGTTTTATTCAGCAGGAAAAGATCTATAAAATGTGTTTTCATAAAAAAAGTTTACTGCTCCTTTAAAGCTGCCAAATATGATCTTGTGCATCCTGAAGAAAATCAGTACAGTATACAAAGGAAGATATAGGATATTTCAAACAATAGCTTCTTCTTTGCGTTTTAGACATGGACAGAAACAAGAGCCTACCCAATACATACGTTTAATCCTTTTAAAGACAATTTATAAACTGACTACATATTCTACCCACAATCTGTTTGTAATATCTGTTGTTTTTGAGAAAGTCAACTTTAGCTGTTGCTGACACAGTGTGGCACTTTATGCTAATCAGAACAAATTGCTTTAGGAATGAATGAATCTAGACACAGCACACACACTGGGGTATTTCTAATAACACAGCGAGGGATACATTTGGCCACAAGCAGAAATAGTTTTCATACTGTGCAAGGAATTAGTATAGTGTCACACTGTGACATCAACACAAAGTTTCATTTCACTGTCGTCCAATACAGGTCACTGGTACTCTGGGAGGTGTAAGTCCCCTTTAATAGGCAGGAACAACTATGCAAATGATTTGCAAGGGGCGGAGCCTCCCCTCTTACTTAAGCCACCTTCTGGCCAGAGCCACTTAGATTGATTTGTTCCTGGTGTGCTTGCACACCAGGTAGAGAACATCTATGCATCTTAGTGTTTTATTATTTTTTTATTCAGATATGGAATACCACCATTAGGAGGGTGACCATGGCTGTGAATTGCCCTCTTTAAAGTGGCTGGTGCAGCTTCCAGGGATTTCTGTGGACCTTATGCCCTGAAGAGGGGACAGCTTGTGTTAAGCAGCTTCCCTACTGGGGAATTTACCTCTGGTTCTTTCCCACTTCATCATGGTCACCTGAAGACAGAAGTCCTGCAAGGAAAGGTGAGTCACCCATTGAGTGCTGAAGGTCCACTTGTCCCCACAGTGTCCCTTTGATGGGCTTGTATTTGGGAGTTTTAATACACTCCAGCACTCATAGGGTGTTTTTATTGCATTATTACTGTTTATGCAATTTCTGTGGTATTCTCTGGGTTTTGGAGCTTTGGGTATTCATTTATTTGTGTTTCTCATGTGTTTCATGCTTGTTTGGGCACTTTTTAATGTTTTCTTAAACTTTATTAAAAATGGTGTTCCGCGCCTTTAAGCGCGGCTTTTTCCCGCTCAGACGCAAGGGCTCCTTTACTCTCTATGAGAATTCACAGTGTGGGACATATCTCTGGGCACTGTTTGGGGTACTTGTAAGGGAAAACTACATTTCCCATGAGCGCTTGGTTCGCGCTCGTTTCTGATTGGCTGTCATGACGGCCGCCATTTTGTGGTACTTTTCCTAAGCGAGTACACTACGCAGGGACCTCAACAGATTAACCCTTTGCTGGCCAGATAAGTCCAAATTTAGACATTTCTGGGGTGAAACTTTAATCATTTAACACTTTTTCTGGGTGATAGTGTTATTAGTGGGGTATATTGACGCTGTGAGCATGTCTACTTCACTGGAGCTAGGGGCTAGACCCAAGTCTAAGGAGGATGGGGGGTCTGCTACCCCCATGGCGTTTTGCTCCTCTTGCCACATTGGGCTGGCTAGCGATAATGTGGGGGATCTATGCCCTAATTGTACTGGTCAAGATAGCAACCCTGGGCTTCCCAGCCACGCTATTGAGCCATCTTGGGTGAGGGAGTTTAAAGCTGCCACTAGGGATCTCAGATCCACGCTTCAACTCTTTCCCTCTCAGATTCAGGGGGCTCTCCAGGTCTGGCAGACCCCCTCTACCATCAGGACCTCCCTGCCTAAGCCACAGGGAGCTCCTGATGTCACTGATTCTTCTGAAGAAGAACTCTTACAGGATTCTGATGCTGAGGAACGTACTGTTATTGAATCTAACAGGTCCATTGGGGACCCCTATGAGTGTGACCCTGAAGTTTCGGCTGAGGGTCTGATCAGAGCGGTTCTGAATACGCTCAACCTTCCTCTGACTCAGGAATCCACTTATGATCCTACTGATGTTTTTCAGAAAAAGCCATCTAAGCCAGTTGTTTGTTTTCCAACTAACCCTACTCTTGCCCGTCTGGTCTCTGAAGCATGGAAGAATCCTGATAGATCTTCTTCTGTCTCTAAAAAGTTTGCTAAACTTTACCCTTTTCCTGAGGCTGAGCTGGCAAAATGGGTTCATCCTCCCAAGGTGGATGCTCCTGTTTCTAGACTATCTAAGTCTACCACTTTGGCTGTCTCTGATGCCTCTGCCCTGCAGGATTGGACGGATAAAAAGCTAGAGCTTTCTCTTAAATCTATTTTTGCCTCCATTGGCACTGCCATGCGCCCAACCTTTGCTGTGGCATGGGTTAATAGAGCCATTGCGGCCTGGACTGAACGACTGACTGAAGCAGTTCGCCAGGATGCGCCAGTATCTGAACAGTTGCAGCTACTTGCTAATATCACTGAAGCTCAGAACTATGTTGCTGACGCTGCTTTTGATGCTGTGCGCATGATGGCGAGGGCCTCCACTTCTTCTGTGGTGGCTAGACGCGCTCTTTGGCTGAAAATTTGGTCTGCTGATACAGCCTCTAAGAAAGCTTTGCTTTCCTTGCCCTTTCAGGGGAATTTGCTTTTTGGGTCTGAACTCAAAGAAATGATCAGTGAGGCTACTGGCGGTAAAAGTACTCTTCTAACCTCAGTCTTTAAGAAAAAGTTTCCAGCCAAACGCAATCGGTCCTTTCGTTCCTTTCAGACTGAGACACGCTCCTCGGCCCAAACGGGTCCTCCCACTACGCGCTCCTCCTCCAAGCCCAAACAGTCCTGGAAGCCCAAAGTTGCCCCCAAGGCCAAGACCTCCAAGACTGCTTCGGCATGACTGAAGACCCATGGGTTCTTCAGGTGGTGTCAGAGGGATACAGGATCCCTTTCTCTTCCCTTCCTCCTTTTCGGTTCCATTTTACTCGTCCTTCTCAGGAATCCACAAAAAGGCGTCTGTTCGACGACGCTATTCAGGATCTCTTGGACAAAGAGGTCCTGGAGGCGGTTCCTCAGGGGGACACATGTTCAGGATTTTATTCCAACCTGTTTGTGGTAGCCAAAAAGGACGGAGGAGCTCGTCCCATTTTGGATCTCAAAGATCTCAATGCCTATGTGGTGACTTCCCACTTCCGCCAGGAGTCCCTGCGTTCTGTGATTGCAGCAATGTCTCCAGGGGAGTTTCTTGCCTCCCTGGACCTTCAGGATGCTTATCTTCACATCCCTATTCATCCAGAGAGCAGGCGGTATCTCAGGATTGCCTGCCACAGGGGACACTTTCAGTTTGCAGCGCTCCCCTTTGGGCTGACTTCAGCCCCTCAGGTCTTCCAGAGGGTGTTAGGCTCCTTGATAGTGGTGCTCCATCAGGATGGGATCAGAGTGACCCCCTACATGGACGATCTCCTACTGAAGGCCTCCTCAGCGGAGCTTCTCCGTCAGCAATTACAGATGTGCATGCACACCCTGAACCGTCATGGCTGGATCCTGAATCTGGACAAGTCGGACTTGATTCCATCTCAGAGGCTTCTGTTCCTGGGTCTCCTGTTCGACACTCGCCAATGCATGGTGTTTCTCCCAGAGGACGTGGCTCACCAGATAGCCGTCAGAGTGGCTGGGATTCTGGACATGGACGTAATTCCAGTACCGAAGTTGTCGTCTTTAGTGGGGAAGTTCATTTCCACGATCGAAGCAGTTCCATTTGCCATGGCCCACTCCAGGGACCTTCAGAGATTTGTGATCCAGACGTGCAAGAATCATCCAGATCATCAACATCTGTCTGTTTCTCTTCCTCCTCATGTCGAGTCGAGTCTGCGCTGGTGGTTAGATCTCTCTCATCTCCTGAAAGGGAGATCCTTTCTAGTTCCTCATTGGACCACAGTCACAACGGATGCCAGTCTTCGGGGCTGGGGTGCAGTCTGGGGTCGCTTCAGTGCTCAGGGGAAATGGGGTCTGGAGGAATCCATGCTCTCCATCAATGTTCTGGAACTTCGAGCTGTCCGGCTTGCCCTGAGGCACTGGGAGTCTCAATTGACCGGTCTTCCGATCAGAGTGGAGTCCGACAACGCCACGGCGGTGACTTACATCAACAGGCAAGGCGGCACAAGAAGCGGTTCCACCTGGTGGGAGGTCAAGGATATTTTGTCTTGGGCAGAAGATCACGTGCCTGTCATATCTGCAGTTCATATTCCAGGCGTGGACAACGTCATGGCAGACTTCCTCAGTCGTCACACCGTCGACAGCGGAGAATGGGCTCTTCATCCAGAGGTGTTTCACATGCTCACTCAACGGTGGGGGATGCCTGTGGTGGACCTGATGGCTACCAGACACAACAGGAAGGTTCCGGTGTTTTGCTCCCGGTTGAGGGACTCCCTTGCTCTAGCAGTGGATGCCTTGTCGATCCCTTGGGAATTCTCCCTGGCTTACATCTTCCCTCCTCTTCCTCTATTGATCAGAGTTATCCAGAAGTTGAAGAGGGAGCGTTGTCCTGTCATCCTGATCGCTCCAAACTGGCCTCGCCAGTCCTGGTATCCGGAGTAGATGGCCATGTCAGTGACGGATCCGATCCCGCTTCCTGCCCGTCCGGACCTACTCCTTCAGGGGTATCTGTGGAAGGAGGATGTTCACTCTCTCCATTTGATGGCATGGCGGTTGAATCCTCGATTCTAGCAAAGAAAGGCTTTTCTCCTTCTGTGGTGTCGACTATGCTCAGTGCTCGTAAGCCTGTGTCTTCCAAGATCTATCATCGCATATGGTCAACTTTTGTGACATGGTGTTCTGATAAGAAGTTATCCCTTGAATTCCACCTTCCCACTGTCCTGGCCTTCTTGCAGGACGGTGTGGATAAGGGGCTCAGTCTGAGTTCCCTCAAAGTTCAGACTTCTGCCTTGTCTGTGTTTTTCCAGGAAAGGATTGCTATCCTTCCTGATGTGAAAGTTTTCTTCCAAGGTGTGACTCATGTTCGACCTGCCTTCAAGAGTCCTGCTCCCCAGTGGGACCTCAATTTGGTGCTGGGAGTCCTCCAGCGACCACCGTTTGAATCCTTGGCTTCCATTCCATTACGTCTCGTGACTTGGAAGATGGCCTTCCTTTTGGCTGTGGTTTCAGTGCGCCGGGTAGCAGAGTTACAGGCCTTGTCTTGTAAACCTCCTTACCTGGTGTTCCACAAGGATAAGGCTGTGCTTCGCACTACCAAGGAATTCTTACCCAAGGTTGTGTCCGAGTTTCACATCAATCAGGAGATTGTGGTTCCCTCTTTCTGCCCTAATCCTTCATCTGACAAGGAACAAGATCTCCATTTGTTGGATGTGGTGCGTTGCCTCAAGTTTTATGTTCATCGCACCGAGTCTATCAGGAAGTCTGACGCTCTATTCGTCATTCCTGAGGGGCCTAGGGCAGGGAGACCGGCTTCCAAAGTTACCATTGCCTCTTGGATTAAGGCTACTATCCGTGAAGCCTATAAGTTGAGGAATAAGCATGTTCCCTTCCGGGTGACTGCCCATTCCACCAGATCTATTGGGGCCTCTTGGGCCTACAAGAATCAAGCTTCTGCTGATCAACTGTGCAGAGCGGCCACTTGGTCCTCTGTGCACACTTTTTCTAAGCACTATCGAGTTGATGTACTGGCTTCGGCTGATGCCAGTTTTGGAAGGAAGGTCCTGGAGGCAGTCTTGCCTGTGTAGGCCTTCCGCTCTGTGATCCTTAGTGCTTCCTTACTGTTGAGCCCTGTTGGCTCTGGTTTCGTGTGCTGTGTTAGTTCAGGGATTGTTCCCTTGGTTGGTGTCCGTTGACACTTACAGTTTGGGCTATGTTATTAACTGGGTCATAGCAGTTCTAGTGACTTGGGCCTTGCGCCTGGTCCTTGCCTTACTTCCCGCCTCTGGATCAGCTCAATGTTTGTACATCCCAGAGTACCAGTGACCTGTATTGGACGACAGTGAAAATAGGATTTTAGTCTTACCTGTTAAATCCTTTTCACTTAGTCCATACAGGTCACTGGTCTCCCACCCTGTCAAGGGACCAGTCTTGGCTCTCCTGTGGCATCCAGTGGGAGACCGTTCGGGCATGCTCACAGGAGTCTTTCTTTTTGCTTACCTGAGGTCAGTTTTTAGGGTCTCAAATCAATCTAAGTGGCTCTGGCCAGAAGGTGGCTTAAGTAAGAGGGGAGGCTCCGCCCCTTGCAAATCATTTGCATAGTTGTTCCTGCCTATTAAAGGGGACTTACGCCTCCCAGAGTACCAGTGACCTGTATGGACTAAGTGTCACTGGTCTCCCACCCTGTCAAGGGACCAGTCTTGGCTCTCCTGTGGCATCCAGTGGGAGACCGTTCGGGCATGCTCACAGGAGTCTTTCTTTTTGCTTACCTGAGGTCAGTTTTTAGGGTCTCAAATCAATCTAAGTGGCTCTGGCCAGAAGGTGGCTTAAGTAAGAGGGGAGGCTCCGCCCCTTGCAAATCATTTGCATAGTTGTTCCTGCCTATTAAAGGGGACTTACGCCTCCCAGAGTACCAGTGACCTGTATGGACTAAGTGAAAAGGATTTAACAGGTAAGACTAAAATCCTATTTTCTCAACTGCTAATTATTTTACAGAAAAATGGCTAGTACAACATACAGTATAGGCAGATTTAAAGTGTTAGTAATGTCCGATTTTTTTTTTTTTAATATAGATTTGTAGAGGCTTAAAAAAAATTCATTGCCACAAATCCCATCTCTCAAACCACTATGGTTTGAGAGATATTGGCAATAAAAGTTCCCCTTCCCTTGATGTCAGCTGTAAAGCTGACAGAAGGGTATCCGTGTTGGCCGACACGATGAGGCTCTTCAGCAGAGCCGAAATCCCGTTATTGCAAAAGAATTACTTCACTGGAAAGGTCTACAAAGTGTGCTTGCAAACCAGGCACACTGTGTAGACCTCTCCAATGAAATCATTTGTTTGCAATAACGGGATTTTGGCTCTGCTGCAGAGCTGCAGGCTGATCCCCGGAGTGGGATCTCCTGCTGTCAGCTAGACACTGACATCAGGAGAAGGGGAGGGAAGGGGGAACTTTGATTGCCAATATTTCTCAAACCATAGCGGTTTGAGAGATGGGGTTTGTGAATGATCTTTTTTTAAGCCTCTACAAATCTATATAAAAAAGTGGACATTACTAACACTTTAATTTATCTGGAAAACAAACTAAAATTGTCTTAGGTTGACAGATCCACTTTAAAGAGTAATTGTCATATTTACTAAGTCTTCTCCTACTGGAACCAACATAGTTAGAAGTCTGGGTCTATGCCAGCTTCAAAATGGCTTCTGTCTGGCATTTGGTGGGTCAGAAAGCCAACCTCATCGGCTTGCAGCAGCAAGACCACAGACCTGAGGTTATATCTCGTATCCTCCATATTCCTCCTGTGCTAGACTTTAAAGCCATTCGCAATAGTCTTTTTGATGTTACACTTGTAACCCGATGAGACAGAATTGTGAGACTTCAAATCTCACAGTTCGGTCTTTTCTTAAGAGACCAATGAGGGAGACCTGGGTGTCTCACTTCTGGCCACTGTTCTGCTTCTCTGCTCGTTCTTTAGGGCTCACGGTGCAGCCTTAAATTTACCAGCAGTATCTGCCAGGATCTGTTATAGTTGCCTTTTAAAGACAAAGGTTGGGAAAATCAAATTGCTCTGTCAGGAACAAATAAACTTTCTCATTTATTTTAATGGGTCTTTTACCCTTTTGAAACAATTCATTGGATACATTTATAACATTTAAGGAGCTAAAAGCCTTGCTGGTATAATGTTTTTTGTTCTTGTTGTCTGTAGTGCAGTTGGTTTTCCCCAGAATTGCATTATGTTTGTTTTTATACATATTCCTCATTGACTGTGCCAGTGTATCTGTATTGTGAGAAAAGAGGTTATCCTAATTGTATGTTCATGTAACCCATTTCTGGTGGAATAACAAAGCTTATAAATGTAAAATCAGGGAGATAATTGATTTGGTAGTTGTGCATCACTTGACCCAAATCCATATCTGAGCTTCTATGAAAAGACGTCGTTTTCTGATAAATTCCATTTTATAAACAACTAGCTATGTAGCACAATTTTGCCTGTGGCCTCAGCTCGCCTCTGTCCCAGTGTTATCATGCCCAGTACAGAAAGAGAGGGCTCTCTGTAAAGGAGCTAATGGGTGCATACTCAAGACATGGAAGAGAACTTGAGAAAATTGGGAGGAGATGTGGCGAATGGAACAGGGTGGCCTCACCCCTTTGCAGCATCACTAGTTAATGAGGGTGTGAGGATAGCGGAGGGGAGAGTTTGATGAAGGTGAGTGTTGGGGTCAATGGGCCAGTCCATGCAGTGATTTTGACAAGAGTGACCAGGGAGGTTTTGCCCAAATCACCACCCCTGCCAATTGGGTGCAATGAGAACTAACTCTGCTCCCCTGTCCCCCCCTGAGTATGGCTGACAATGAACCAGAAGCACTTACGTTTTTATATACTTTATAGATATGCACATCTATATCAAAAGTAAATCCGAAGAATTTATGGAGAAAGCCAGACTTTTATTTTTCCACCTAAATTGCAAGTTACTGAATGCCTGTTAGTCTAGACTGCATGGGCACTGTTCTATGATCAAAATTACAAATGTATAGAAATTTACACCTAATCCCAAAAATCTCCAAGTTTTTGATGTCGTATGGACTTCTTGATCAGATCTGAAAGGCATGCTGGCTCTCTGTCCTTTTGATTTTGAATCTGGAGCTGACTAAGTACATATATAGTATTGAATAGAATGGGCAACACCTGTGGGTCTTATCCATAAAATATTTATTTTTCATCAAAGGCAAAATACATGGTCCATGTATTTTGCCTTTGATGAAAAATAAATATTTTATGGATAAGACCCACGGATGTTGCCCATTCTATTCAATACTGTCTACCATTGTTAGGGATGGTGCACCTGGGCATTTTGGACTGAAGGAGTGAGTGCTATCCACCATTTTGTGTTGTATGTGTGTGTGTATATATATATATATATATATATATATATATATATATATATATATATATATTAACAACAACAACCGAGATAATAGCATGATAACCTGGATCTTTTTCTGAATAAACACAGCTGGATTTACATTTTAGGGTACCCCTTGGCAAGTTACCTTATTGTCTGTAGTCCCATCCATAACCACACCCACTCTTTTGATCATAATCCCATGTGCATACTGATTTTAGGAAAACTGGAGACATGGACAATAGTATGGGAACTAAGCTTTAGCTAGAAAGGTCAAAAATTGCATTTTGCGCACAAAAGCCCTGAGATGGAATACAGGCATAATGGTACTTTGCTGACAACAATAGCAGATTAAAGGGATTTGGGACTTATTCTGTCAGATGACAGCAGTACAGTAAAGTAGTGGGAAAGTGTACTGGACTGTATTTGCTGCAGGAAGAGAGGTGGATATTAATTCCACTTTGTAGCACACTGGTAAGACCTCATCTAGAGTACTGTGTATAGTTCTGGAGACCACATCTTAAGAATGACTTTGATAAATTGGAAGCAGTTCAAAGAAGAGTCATTGTAATGGTGCAAGGTATTCATTGCAAAACATACCAGGAGAGACTCAAAGATTAATTTATATAGCCCGGAAGAGAAAAGGGAAAGGGAGGATATGATAGAAGCATTGAATTATATTAAAGACTTTAATACAGTTCAGAAGGAAAACATTTTTTCACAAAAAGAGAAATACTAAAACAAGAGGGCATGACCTAAAGTTAAGAGTGTGGAAAATTAATAAATAATGTGCATCTATAGTATGTTATAGAAGGGGGTGATATATTTTTGGAACAGTCTCCCAGAGGAAGTGGTAGGGCTAATACAGTAAAGGAATTAAAAAATGGGCATAAGTGTGTGCAGAGAACTGTGTAAGACGGTGCATTTTTTCAGGATAGGAAAATAGGTAGACTGGATAAGCTGAATTGTTCTGATCGGCAGTCAAAGTCTTTTATATGCTCACACACACATACATATACGTAGATATATACACATACAAAATACATATAGGCACGCACGTGTGCACATAAACCTAACATAAATACACACTTTTTAATGTACTACTTTGTTGCTAGCAGTTGTCAGATGTAGTACAACACCTGCTTGGTGTCAGTGTGTGTGTATATCTGTGTGAACGTGTATCATAGAAACATAGATTTAGATGGCAGGTAAGAACTGACCAGTCAATTTCCCTATTTAATTAAAAGACACAGTCTTACATATTTCTTACATCTTTTCCAGGTATTTTAAATTCCCTTGCAGTGTTAATTCTTACCACCTCTTCCAGGAGGCTGTTCCATGTATTATGTATTTATTTGTGTGTGCGCATATGTACAGAGAATTTTAGCCTCCTACACAAACTTCTAATGCATTGCACACTCCACTGGTCCTTAAAGGGTTATATTTTTTTTCTTTGAGACGTTTATCAGACATTTTCAGAAGTCTGAGGCTTGTAGCCATAAACTCTAGGGCTGCATGCACAGTCTCCATAGACCCTCTGTGTTGCTCTTTCAAGCCTGATACAGACTGTTGATTATGATGTACGACAGGAGATTGTCCTGCAATAGGCTCCAGGAAAATATCTGGATCTCTATTTAGATCCACTTTGTGCTCCCCCTGTTGCTGTGCTGCGGCTTACTATGCAGCCTCAACTTAATTGACTGGTCTGCTCTCACGGGAGAAGATCTGTCAAAATGGCAAAATGCAGTGATACTTGCTCTTTAATACGACCCTTGCTTATGAAAAGGCATTCAGTAGCTCTGTTAGTTATGACTTAACTGAAATTATAAGTCACTATGGAGTGAATTACACCTGTTGTGTCCTGATCTACCTGCTTTCTACGATTTGCTGGTAATTAGGTGAGGAGTCATAAAACTTAGTGGGCAATACGAACAAAAAAACAAAGCAACTTTAGGCAAATCTACCTTCGCCATAGGGGACAAATACAAGGCGCCAGTGAACGAAATAGGAATGTTAACCCTGCCTTGGAGACCTGTGTAGCATTTAAGGGGTGAAAAACCATATTTCAATCAATGGTCATTTTGATCCTCAAAGTACTGGCTTACCCTGGAATTCCTCCAATTTTATTTTGTTCATATGGCCCAGTGTTACACAAGAGGTTACAAGATGAATATGTATGCAGTATTAGTGTAATTTATGAATAAATAACTTATCCAATCATTTAGTTATCCTGCTGTTCTGTTCATATGTTCGTGCTTCAGTAGAAACGTAAGCAATTAGCCTCCATTTTGCTTCTGTCATTAGTTTTATTGAGTTCAATAGTTCAATGATGCAAGTGCAATGGAGTGTATAAAACACAACTTAACCCTTTGAGCGAGAGAGAGAAGTATCCAATGCATTGAAAAGCAATGTTTTGAATACATCTCTGGCACGCAGATGGTTGGACCAAAATGGGGTGTACAAGGCATTGTGACCCACCCCTGGGCCTTAAAGGGTTAAAGAGGAGATAGTCATAATCCAATTACTTTAACAGCAAATTTTAACTAAAATCATGCATAGGTTTCACTGGCTGTCTAGTTGTTGAAGGACTACAACTACCATAATTTTTATTGGGTCAGTGACAAAAATCCAATTCTGCTATTCAGTGAATTATTTACGCAAAGAGCTGACCTAATAACAAGAGGTCATCCATTAATACTAGAGGAAAGGTGCTTTCGACTAAAACAAAGACAGGGATTCTTTACAGTAAGGGCTGTAAAGCTATGGAATTCTTTACATCTGGATATTGTACTTGCAGATAATGTAACTGCTTTCAAAAAAGCAATGGATGCCTATCTTGCACAGTACAATATTGAAAATTATGACCGATGGCTTCAATGCAGATAAGATGTTGATCCAGGGAAATATCTGACTGCTATTTGGAGCCAGGAAAGAATTTTGTTACCCACTTGGTGCTAAATTGGAAATGGCTTCAGATGGCTTTTTTTTTTTTGCCTTCCTCTGGATCAACAGGGGTGTCTTTGGCATGGGCTGGACTTGATGGACGCATGTCTTTTTTCAGCCTCATCAACTATGGTACTATGTTACTATGCTCATATGTTGAGAGATATCCTCCGCTAAAGTTCCCCTTCTCCTGACATCAGCTGTAAGGTGACAGAAGGAGATCCGTGTTGGTTGACACGAGGAGGCTCTTCAGCAGAGCCACAATAGTGCAATTTCAAAAGAAATACTTCTTTGGAATGGTCTAAAAAGTGTGCTTGCAAACCAGGAGCTATTGCCGCTCTGCTGAAGAGCCGGCTGTCAGTCGCTGGACCAGGAACTCCAGCTGGTAGCTTACAGCTGATGTCAGGAGAAGAGGAGGGAGGGGGAACTTTAATGGAGGATATCTCTCAAACCATAAAGATCTGAGAGAGAGAACTTTTTCCAAATACTTTATTTTTGTAAAATCTAACATATAGAATCAACTTTATTTTGGGAATTACTAACCCATTAACCCACTGAATACTAGAAAGGTCTCCAGTGCTTTTCTTCATAAAGTTCGGAGATCTCTCTAGCACTGAAAGTGTTTAAAATCCCCATTTAAATGAGTGGGTACTTATGGAATTTTTACTTGCCCCCTGTGGTGTAATTGGTTTGTCCCAGAAGTACTTTTGAACATTGGGGCTCTTGGGTCATAAGCACAGTGGCAAAAAGAGGAGCAATTGTGGAGCAAACCATCTGCACCACAGGGAAACAATCTTGAGTGTATAATTTTACCATTTCCATATCCCAGTGATTCTCAGCCAAGGGGGTGCCACAGAAATCCACTTAGGGGTGCCCTTTGTCTTCTGTTAACACTTTGGCAACAGTATGAATGTTGGATTTCAAATCTATATTTATGCACAATGTTGTTTTTTTTAATTCCAATTGTGAGACCTATTAATAACCACAGATTACTTATTTGTGTCCTAAATCATGACATTGACAAATGACACAATATGTTAGGGGTTCCCTTAAAAATCTAGGTTGCGTTTTAGGGGTGCCTTAACCCTTTGCGTGCCAGAGGGGTATGTAAATCATTGTTACTTAAAAGGTTAAACAAAAAAAGCTTGTGAGCCATTACTCTGTGCCCTTATTGGATGAATTATTTTCAAACTGTTTGCGTGCCAGAAAATTGTCTCATGATTGCCATGGTACATGGATCCCTGGAAGAGGCAGGAATGCTTGTTCCCTCAGAGATTATGTAAGACAAGATTTTAAGCCTCAGAAAACAAATAGAGAAGTTTTACAGATGTTGGCATGAATTACACTGTATTGCATATAGTCCCTATTCCTTTTTAGTTGTTCCTTTTAAATCTAAGTGATGATCAGGGCTTGCTCAACGTATTTTTTGTAATTGTGATTTTTTTTTTCTTCAAATATCATAATCAGAAAGTTGTGACTCCAGAACGCAATACAAGCAGATGGTTTATATACCCTTTTCTTAATTAGAATTGTATGACTTGCATAATCTAAAGAAGAAAGCTACAAAAAATATTGTGTTCTGTCAGTCAGTCATTCTGTAAACTGTTTGTCTTTACAGCTTGTATTCTCTGTTGTGGTTAAAACCTCTAAAGTGGAACTTTCACTTAGTATAAAGTCGTCCTCCAATAATTAAACATATGGCGACTAGCTTCATAATACTTCTGTTACCTCTCAGAGGTGCCAGATTCTATAGTAATCCTTAATCTTCGGAGACAGGAAGCCAGTCATCAGGGCAGACATTTTGTCTTACAGACGTCTGTGCGCCTGCACTGTCAGTCCAGGTCTCCTCTAAGAGGCACTGCATGTTGCCCAGCATTTGCGCGAGTACTTGTACTCGCGCAATTGCGGCCGATGCCAGCACCGATACCCAGGGTCGGTGCTGCAGAGAGGCAGCCTGGGGAGCTGCTCACAATGCTCCCCGGTCGCCTCTCTCCCTCCTGTAGCATCCGAGTGTTGCCGCGGGTTACCATGCCAACGCTCTGACGCTGACTTCTGCCGGGGCTCGCGAGAGAACAGCGAGCACCCGGCAGAGGAGGGTAAGGGAGGCAAGATGGGACATTGAGTGGGTGGTGAAAGAGGCAGAGAGGGGTGCCAAGAGGGAGAAAGAGGCAAAAGGGACTAAGAAAAAGGAAAAAGAAAAAAAGGCAAAAGGAGGAAAGATCAGGAGACAAAAGGAGGGGGACCAAGAAGAGGCAAAAAGGAGGGGGGATCAGGAGAGAGCGAGAGAGGCAAAAGAGTGGGATCAAGAGTCAAGGAGGGGGACGAAGGGAGAGAAAAAGCCAAGGCAAAAGGAGGGAGATCAAGAGGGGGAGAATGAAGTAAAAGGTGGGAATCAAGAGGGGGAGAAAGAGGCAAAAGGGGACAGTCAAGAGGTGGTGTGTGTGTGTGTGTGTGTGTGTGTGTGTGTGTGTGTGTGTGTGTGTGTGTGTGTGTGTGTGTGTGTGTGTGTGTGTGTGTGTGTGTGTGTGTGTGTGTGTGTGTGTGTGTGTGTGTGTGTGTGTGTGTGTGTGTGTTATATATACAATTTCAAGTACTCACCAATACTTTTTTTCCGGTCATTTGCCAGTTTTCCAAGTACCTAAAGTGTATATATATATATACGCGCTTTAAGTACTTGGAAAACTGGCAAATGACCGCAAAAAAAAAGTATTGGTATCGGTGAGTACTTGAAAAAAGTATCGGTACTCATACTCTGTCTTAAAAAAAGTGGTATCGGTGCATCTCTAATGCTAAAGCTAGTCGTCATATGTTTAATTATTGGAGGACGACTTTATACTAAGTGAAAGTTCCACTTTAACCCAGGAGCAGTCTGTCTTTGTACCTTCAGCTTGTAGAAACAGTTGCCTGGATGGGAATGGTGAAGGAATTGGCTTTATATCTGTAGAAACATACCTGACAGCTATAGGAGTAGAGTTCCCATATTTTAAAACTTAGTCCTGTAATTTTGAGGGCTGAGTGACATCAGCACATCACTGAGCATTTGGGAGATTACTATCCTCTCCAGTTAAACCCATTGTTAGCATTACACGGCTCTTCAGTGGAGAGGGTAATGATATTTCCCATCCAGAAACACCTAGCCCTGCAGATCAGAGATCTTCAGGGAGAAGGAAGAAAGCAGGTCAGAGTTTTAAAGGGATAGCAATGTCCCAAAAAAGTTTTAACTATATGATAGATACATTTGAAAAAGATTACATGTGCTTGTTCTTCTCTCAAACCTTTATGGTTTGAGAGATATAGGAAAATAAAGTTATCTGCCCCTCCCCCCCCTTTCTGCTTAACGAGCTGTAAAGCTGTCAGAAGCAGATTCTGGTCACTTGACCAGACGCGGCTCTTCAGCAGCGCCGATATAACGATATCTAAAGATAAATACTTCATCTGAATGGTCTACAATGTGTGCTTGCAAAAAGACCCACGTTGTAGACCGTTACAATTAAATATTTATTTTTAGGTTTTGCTATATCCGCACTCTTGAAGAGCCGCTGTCTGCTCCCGTGACCAGTTCTCATGCCGTCAGCTATACAGCTGACTTATGAGAAAGGGGAGGGAGTGGCTAATTTTATTTTCGTCTATCTCTCAAACCATAAAGGTTTGAGAGATGTGAATAAGCACATGTAATCATTTTTAATTGTATCTGTCATATAGTTAATACTTTTTTGGGGACATTACTATCCCTTTAACCTATGAGAACTTAATTCCCATAGCTTTTACAGTTGTATGCAAAAGTCTGGCCACCCAGGCAAACTTTAAGTGTTTTTTTGATATGAAAAGAAGTTAAAGCGGAACTACCATCAGAAGTAATAATTAGGCAGGTGGCAACTAGCTTCATAAGAGTTCTGTTACCTCTCACAACGACACGATGCTAGAGAAATCCTTAATCATCCAAGACTGGAAGCCAGGTATCAGTGCAGACATCTTGTCTGCGCGCCTTCGCTGTCAGTCCCGGTCTCCCTTCAGAAGCACTGCACTGTTTCGAAAGGCACCGGAAGGGACCGACTGCGCAGGCGCGCAGACTGCACTAACCTGCCCATCAGTCTTGGAAGATTAAGGATTTCTCTAGCATCGTGTTGTTGTGAGAGGTAAGATAACTCTTATGAAGCTAGTCGCCACCTGCCTAATTATTACTTTACTTCTGATGGTAGTTCCCCTTTAACACAAACTCTGTAACGAATAAACATACTCCTTTGAGCGCCAGAGACGTATACAACACTTTGTAACTCAATGCGTTGGGTACACCTCTGTCATTCAAAGGGTTAAACTTGCCGTTCATGCAAATTTTAAATTCACAGTTACTATGTATTTGCTGAATTTAGCAGATGGAAAAGACAGAAAATGAGGCATGTGCAAAAGTTTTTAGTACCCTATTAGTCATTACTTAGTAACACTCCTTTTGGCCGAAAACATAGTCTTCAAATGTTTCTTGTAACCAGCCAACAGTCTTTCTATTCTTGCTTTAGGATTTTTTCACTCTTACTTGCAGAATGGTTCTAGTTCACAAATATTCTTCAGACATATTGCACGCACACTGCATGTTTGAGATCTACCCACAGGTTTTCAATAATATTCAAGCCTGGAAACTGTGAAGGCCATTCCAAAACCTTAAAGGAATAGTAATGTTTCATAATAAACGCAGCTCTAATTAATCTTCATAGTATTTGGGCCATGGAGAGTGTTATTTCAATTCGGTCAGAGTTGTAGCTCAAGAGTAACTGAATGACTGAAGTAACACTGCTCACCTCAGAGCAGCAAGATGATGTCCAGGTGGATCACAGAGAGGGACAATCTTCAATTAGCATAAGGGAAAAACCTGAAGAACCTGTCAAGATAGGCAGGGATTTCCTTATGCTCACAGTAAGAAGATTGGTCCTTGCTGTGAGCTGTCTGGTCTCAAGACCGGATTCCAAACCTGAGGGGAGGTGTCTTCCACTAGGTAAAAGGGGCGGGAGGGGGAAACTTTTTTTATCATTCAATTACTCTTGAACTACAACTCTGACAGTATAGAAATAACACCCTCTATGGCTCAAATACTTTGAAGATTAATTGAAGCTGCTGTTTTTGTGAAACATTACTATCCGTTCAAGCTGTTGTTTCTTGAAGTAGTTCATGGTTGATTTTGAGGTGTGTTTTGGATCATTGTCCTGTTATAATATCCAACCTCTTTCCTGACGAAGCCAGTATGGCGATACGCGTGGGGAAGGTTAGCTGGTCCGGATAGAACCCATTGATCTATTTTGTTTCCCTGGATGTCCTGATCGGAGTTTTGCCTATATGTGGAGGTTGATGATAAGTACCTTTTTTCTTTTTCCTCTATGATTTGTTTAATCTTACTATCTGTTTGAGGAACATTTCATTATGTATAATAGACTCTGTATGGACAATGTACCATTATATACTTGATATTATTATTGATGCGCTGCCTTGTATTTGTTACATGCTGTATGCTTTATGTCATTCTTGCAGGTTTGCGCCTTTTTGTATTTGTATCAGGGATTTCATGGATCTTATAGTCGGATCTGTATGGTTTTAACTGATTTTATTGTAATTGGTATATTCCTTGTATCTGAATAAACTTTATATTTTTGTATTCGACTTTACTTATTTGGCTACGGAGTGCCTCATTTAGAAGCTGCTTTCTGTAGTCACTCTGGGAGGATACTACTATTTTGTTCTCCCTGGGGTTTCTACTTTTTGTGAGTCTGTTGTAATATCCAACCTCTCTTCATTTTCTTCACTGACTGTGGGACTTCCAGGATTTGTTGGTATTTAGTAGAATCCATTCTTCCCTCTACCAGCACAATATTTGCTGTGTCACCTGCTGCCACACAACCCCAAAACATAATAGATCCACCCTATGCTTAACAGCTGTCGGTGTTTTGTTTTTGTTTTTTGTTTTTTTCTTCAAATTATTCTCTTTTTTCCCAAAAACGTATCTTTAGTGATTGTAGCCAAAGAGATCAATTTTAACTTCATCAGCGCACAGCAGTTTGTTCTAAAATGCCTCTGGTTTATCTAACTGTGGAGTTGCATACTTCAGACACTTAATTTTGTGATAAGATTGCAAGAAAGGTTTCCTTCTGATGGCTGTTCCATGCAGATCATGTTTGTGCAAACAACATCGCACAGTGGACTTGTACACCCCTACTGCCATGCCAGCTAAACTTTCCTGCAGATCCTTTGCTGTGATATGGGTGTGGGGGTGGGGGGTTGCTTTGCTTTCCTGACCAGTGTATGAGCAATTATATTGGACAATTTTGTCTTGAATTCAAAAGTCACCCTTAGCTTCAATTTCTTAATGGCATTTCAGACAATGGAAATTGCAAGCAAAAAGCATTTAGACATCTTTTTACAGCCTTCCCTTGCTTTGTAAGAGTCAGTTATCTTTCTTTTCTGATCCTCTGTCAGCTGCTTAGAGGAGGCCATGCTTGTTGATTGTGAGCACAACACCCTGAGAGATTGAGAGTCCAGGAATTTATTAAGCTCTGGAATTATCCCCTAAATTAGATTGTCCTAAGGAGTCAATTCAATTCTGATACCTTACAAAAAATAACACTGTAAGGGTGTCCAAACTTTTGCACATTGCACATTTCATGTTTTAACTTCTTTTCACCTCCAAAATCAACATAACAGGAAATTTGGACAGGGGTGCCCAAACATTTGCATACAACTGTAGATATGTTTACTGTAGTTACAAAGCCAATTCAACCGATCATTCACTTCCCCAATAACTACTGCAATATTGTCTTTCTTGGCAGCATAAAGTGAACAGTGTTCTCTTGACATGTTGTCAGGTAACGTCAATATCTGTAATGCTTGGTATAGTGTGTCCATATTAATATAGTCATTAAAAATGTTTGGGATTTTAAGCAATAATTCCCTTCAGAAAAATCAAATCCAGCTGCAATGTTTTCTGTAGCTAACAGTAATGATTACAGTAGCTTACTGTATATGAGGATTAAGAGTGAATTACTGCCAACCTGTGGGTGGATACATAGCCATCCTATATAATAATTTGCTAAAGTTTGTCAGAAGCTGTCATGTGCAGTACAGTTGGTTGCATGCACTGAAGTCATGCACAGTAGAGACTGCCCACGGTTCGGCTGATAACGGAGCGGGCTGCTCTGAATTCAGACCGTAGTCCTCTCTAAGCACTGAAGGTGCGCAAAGAGGACTACGGTCTGAATTTGGAGCGGCCCGCTCTGTTATCAGCAACGCCGCGGGCAGTCTCTACTGTGCATGACTGCACTGTGGCCATTGCTGGGTGGCACTGTGGCCCGTGTACATGGTCTTTTCAACTAGTTTTTTTAATAATGCTATGCATGACCGTTCTAAATAGGGAAAACCAAACAAGACAAGTAATCTTTCTATTGACTTTGTTCAATTGATACTCTTCAAGTCTTTTCCAAAATGGTGGTAGAGTTTACCTATTGAGAACCAGAGAGCAGTGAAATGGATTGTGGAGGAGTGCATTAGACCCCACTGGTCCTCAATGGGTTAACCTCATTTTCTTCTATTGTGTTATTTCTTTTGCAAACTTTTACAAATATTCATATTTCTTCTCAATAGTCAACCTCTTGATGTTTTGTCCGCTGCCTGAAACAACGGACATCGTTTTGATGAACTTTAAAGAGCTTCTCATATATTTTGTTGAGTACTGAAGTAACTGAGGTTAAATGCGGACACTGTTGCGTTTATATGGGATATGAATCTAGTATATAATAATCTCTTGCATTGAAGAACTCTATAAGGACCATATTCAGTAAGCTAAAAAGGTGCTATTTGGAGCAATCCGGCTTCACCAAAAGGACAAATAAAAATCTCCATTGATTGAAATGTCCTAGTGAGGTCTTCAATGCATTGGTTGGTTGAGGATGATGGATATTGTTGTCTCCAACAGTTTGAAGTCCAAAGACTGACTACCTTTTGCATAGCTGATTGCATTTTCTTTAATTAATTACCTGTTAACGTGTTTTTCTAATCCCTAGAGTTGAGCGATCCACTGACCAGGTCATCAAGCCAGTAAATGTGGAAGCGCTGTCAAAATGGGTTGGGAAAATACCAACAGATGTTTTAAGAGATATGCCTGTTATTGCACCGATGTTAGCCAAACTGGGTTATGATCCTTATGCAAACCCACCCAACTATGGAAAGCCAGATCAGAAAGTCCTCGACAATACAAGACGGGTGAGTTTTTGTTGCTATTGTTCATGTTTACACCTCAACTAATGTAAATGCAAACTTGGTTTATAGTGAAAGATTATGTGATGTAATTGAAACATTGATCATACATATAATATATATATATATATATATATATATATATATATATATATATATATATATATATATATATAGTATGTATGTGTATATACACACACATATATACAACAAAGAAGTAGCTTTTGTTTTGAAAGTTTTTATCTATTAACCCCTTAACGACCAGTGATGTGATATGACTGTCATTGGTGGACGTAGTGAAGGACTGGTGGCGGTCCTGACGCGCCATGTAATGCATTGCCCTTAAAAAAAAAAAAATAATAATAATAAAATAAAAAATGTAGTGGTCCTCTAGGACAGTCAAGGGGCTAAACAAAAATAAGAGCCACTTATTCTTAGGTTATATAGCATCACTTTAACCCCTTGAGGACCAGAGGGGCGTGTATTGCTCCAGTATGGAACTCGGGTACCATGGGGTTGAGTCCCTCCTTTTGAAAGGCAGGACACATCTCAAAAGACAGAGCAGTGCAGACTCCCAGCCACTCATCCAACTCAACCCTTCCCCTGCCTTGCAGTTCACAGTATGAATGTGTCCTGTGTGGTGAATGGATGAAGCAGAGACAGTCTTAGTTTTAGATCTCTTATTATTTTTCTGATAAATATGGGTCTATCAAAATTCCCCCAGTAGGTGGGATTTCCGGGGCTTTATAGGCTGAAATATTTGTTTGGGGAATTGTTCCTGGTTATTTATACTAGTGTGAGACACTTTTACTGTCATGATGTTGGCATCTAAGGGACATGGGAGTTAAATCTAAGACTAAGTACTCAGGGTTGCCCCTTGCTTACTGTTACTTATGTCAAATGGGGCTCCCTAGAGATTATTCAGGCTTTCTCTGTTCCTTTTTTTTTGTTTTGTTTTTTTTGTTCTGTGGCCCCTATTACGCCACCGGGGCCCTCCAGCACTGACTAAGAGACAGCTTGGTTTAAAACTCCTCTGTTCTCACTGGTAAAAATCCCCTTCTCTGGTCAGGGGGTTCTATAATCTTGAACCCCCCCCCCACTTCCTTTAACTATGTGGCCCCTCTCCCCGAGTGTTCCTCAGGTTCTAGGGGCCTCCTCAGAGATGGAATTGACAAATGGGAAGGAGGAGGAGGAGGAATATGAGGGTATGGACTATTCCTATTCCTCTGGGGAGACTCTTATGAGACTGACCCCCTTCTTTTGGCTGAGGGACTCATTAGAGCTGTTCTGGAGATCCTTCAGGTCTCTGACACCTCTGATGAGGGGTCTTCCTCTACAGATGTTTTCCCGAGGTGTAAGAAATCTTCACCCTTTTACCCACTTAATGCCACTCATGCCCAGATCCTTCTGGATGACTGGAAGGCCCCAGTCAAGCGGCTGTCTATCACCAAGAGGTTCTCTAAGCAGTATCCTTTTTTAGAGGCAGCTGTGGTGCTGTGGGCCTCTCTTCCAACCATGGATCCCCCTGTTTCCAGTTTGTTAAGTCTACTGCCCTGCCTTTGGCGGATGTAGCAGGTTTGAAGAACCCGGCAGACAAGAAGCTGGATTCTACGATCAGGGCCAACTTTGCGGCCACTGGATCGGCACTGAGACCTATTTTTGCCTCTCCCTGGGTTAACAGAGCTGTTGCTGTGTGGGGTAAACAGCTAATGGAGGCTGTCCTTGCTGAGGTTTCCAAGGAGGATTTTTTGGCCAATGTTAAGGAACCGAGCAGTTATGTATCTGTGTCTCTTTTTGGACGTCAGGTTGTCTGCTAAAGCCTCAGCTTTCTCTGATGATGCTATTGGGGGAAGAGCACCTTGTTGCCTCATATGCCCCCTAAAATCTGACTATGGTGAGGTTTTTCGTTCCCCCCTGCCAAATGGAAGCGCAAAGACCGCAAGGTTCGCAGGCCTCACATGCGTGCTACTCAGCCAAGCCAAGCCCAGCAGCAGCAGCCCCAGCAAACAGCTCCAAGGGCTAAGTCTGTCCAGCAATCTTCCTCATTACTCTCAGAATACTGGTCCACTGGTGCCTGTAGGTAGGGCATCTTCATATTTTTCAAAACACCTGGGAGTCCTCTGTCGCATACAAGTGAGTTTTGTGGGTAATATAAGAAGGGTACAGCAGAATATTTACTGCTGGAAAAGAAGGTTCTGATTCCAGTACCTCCCCCCATAATGTGGTTTAGGTTTTTATCCCAACCTGTTTGTGGTTTGCGAAGAAGGACAGCAGCACACCACAAATATGTGGTGACTGCTAGCGTTTTGCTATCGCAGAGTTGTGCCCAGGGTGGAGTATATGGCGTCCCTAGACTTTCAGGATCCATACCTAGACATCCCCATCCAGATAGCCAACACTAGCTGTGATTTACCTTCGGCTCAGAAAATTACCAGTTCATAGCTCTGCCTGGCTTCTTGACCTCGAGTGTTTACCAGAGTCATGAGGGCCTTAGTGGCCTTCATTCACCCCAGGGACATTTCCATGACACCGTCTGGCTGGGGGAAGTTTTCTCTGCCAGAAGAGAACAGTATTCTCATCATTCAGGCCCTGGAGTGGCTTTTGGCCCGGATCGGAGACTACATGAGAGTGTTGGGCATGTTAGTGTCAATGCCAGAGGCTGTGCCTTACTCTCAGGTGCACACAAGGGAATTTCAAAGGAATGTCCTTTAGAGTCGGTTGGGTAATCCGGCACACCTGGATCTCCAGATCTCTCTCTGTCTCTCTCTCTCTCTAGAGGCCAGCCATGACCTTCAGTGGTGGTTGCTCCAATGCAGCCTGGAACAGGGGAATCCCTTTGTGATACCAGAATGGTATCCAACCAGACAACGCCATGGCTGTGCCTTACATCAACTATCAACCATCAAGGGGGAGCTCACAATGCCGCCATCTGGTTCAGGATGAGGTACATTCTAGGTTGGGCAGAAGCTCATGTTCTGGCCATCTTCACCGTGCATGTTCCTGGGGTAAAAAAATGCTAGCAGACTTCCTAAGTCTCCAAGAGTGGATCCCGGAAAGTGGAAACTCTATCCAGAGGTGTTCTAACTAATTGTGCAGTGGTGGGGTATGCTAATAATAGATCTTATTTTCACCAGGGAAAATGGGGAGGTTCTGACCTTCTGCTCCCACAGGAGAGATCCCCTGGCCTTCGCCACGAATGCAAAGTCGATTATGGTGAATAAATCTAGGTTACTGAAGTAATCCACCTTCTTTGGCAGGCATCCAGGGTACAGAGATTACAAGAGAAGCTATGTGCGCCTGCACAGGCTGCAACTTCCATTACCTTAAGGTAATCAACTAACGTTACCACCAGTCTGGGCAGTGCATGGGACAGACAGTGCAGACTAAGAGGCAACTTTCTTCTAAGATGTTTGTGCTGTTGTCCTCTGGATGCCTGCTGAAGAAGGTGGATTACTTCAGTAACGTAGATTTATTCACCATAATACAACAGTTACTTTGCCTATTGCTATATTACTAATGTATTGGGGGACAATATTATAAAGCTGAAAGTTCTTTAAAGTTTCAAATGTTACCTCTTTCTTTGTTCTTCCAGAGACTTATTGCAACCATTCCAGATTTCAGTGTGTACCTTCAAGGGGGTGGCTCATGCTTTCCTTGCTTTTAAGGCTCCCACTCGTCAGTGGTACCCTAATTTTGGTTCTTATAGTTTTGCAGAGGCATCCTTTTCAGCCTCTTGCTTCTATTTTTGTGTCAATTGAAGCTTAAGAAGACTTTTCTTTTGCCAGTAGTCTCAGTCCTCAGAGTTACTGAGCTCCAGGCCTTGTCTTACAAGCCACCTTTCCTGGTCTTTCATAAACGCAAGGTGGTGCTTCAAACCTCTCAGGAGTTTCTTCCTAAGGTGGTTTAAGTTTCACATTAATCAGACAATTGTAGTGCTTTCATTTTGTCTTGACCCTAAGTCTGACAAGGAGAAGGCTCTCCAGTTGTTGCTCATTATGCACCATATGTGCACCACACTGAGCCTTTTTGTCATTCCTGAGGGTCCCAGGGCAGATCAAGCTGCTTCCAAGGTCACTGTGACCTCTTTGATTAAGACTACCACTTGCCAGGAGTATGAGCTCAAAAAGAAACCTCCCTTTAACGTCACAGCACATTCCATTAGGTCTGTGGGTTCTCCTGGGCCTACAGGAATCAGTCCTCAGCTGAGCAGTTGTGCTAGGCAGGGACTTAATCATCTTTGCACACCTTTTCTAAACAACATCCATGTCGATGTTCTGGCTTCAGCTGAAACCAGCTTCGGCCGGAAGGTAGTACAGGTACCTGCTCATTTTTTTTTTTTTTTTTTTTTGCCTTAATGTTGTTCAGCAGTTTGAGCCCAGTTGGCTCTTGTTCTTATGTGCTGTATGAGTTCAGTTTCCATTGACACTTTTTTGTGTTTGGGCTATTCTGATTCTGGATAGTCCTGGGGAACTCTGGTATCATGGGGACAGATGTAAGGTCCTTACTCCTTTTTTCCACCTGTGTTCTATATTGGATGTAAGAGAAAATAGGATTTTAGTGTTCTTACCTGTTATTTCCTTTTTTCTATAGTCCATATGGAACACAGTCTCCCACCCAATGAAAGGGACCTCTGTTTGGTCTCGCCTGTGTGAACTTGGGAGTCCTGGTAGAATCTTTCTACTCACAGGATATTTCCTTCTTCTTTTCTAGCTTGTCTTGTTAGTGTGGCTTTGGTCACATTCACACTTGGGATTGCAAGGCAGAGGAAAGGTTGAGCTGGAGGAGTATCCACCTGTAAGACTCTTCCCTTTAAGATATGCCCTGCCCTCCAAAAGGAGGGACCCAACCCCATGGTATCAGTGTTCCATATGGACTATAGATAAACGGATTTAACAGGTAAGAATACTAAAATCTTATATTTTTCCATATCAAGCTTTACTATCCCTTCAAACAAAATTGTGGCAGAGCTGTAAAATGAGTGACTTGTGAGACAGATTAAAACTTAATTCCCAGAAAATGCAATAGCAAACCTGAGGCATATGCATCAAAACTAGTGCTAGAAATAGTGACAAAACTGAGTACAGAGAAAATGATTTAACACCTAAAATTATACAACCAAGTTAAAATAACTACTGGATACTTTTTTATGACCTTTAGATACATTACCTTGTAATTTTCAGAGTCTCAAATGGGATTATATTTGCAAATTGAGACTAGTTATTAACATTTACTTGAGAAGATACATAAGGACATCCCAGCTGGATCACAGGTGAAGTAATCCGTGGCTCAGTCACATTAATTGGTCTAGCTGTGCTCACTATTGGTAGCTCTTGAGGACCAGGGTTGGCTACCCTTGCTGTAGTGAATATTATTAACCCCTTAAATGGTAGATAAATCTGTAGCACTGTCAATGTGGCTCATCTGCCAAGAACTACTGTGGTTTTTCTGGAACAAACCAGCTGTACTATAGGGAAGAACACAAATTCCACAAATTTCCATTCATTTAAATGGGGATTTTAACATAAATTGAATAAAAGCATAAACTTGGAAAAAATAATTGTAAAGCCTGAAAGCAGACACTGTGAAGCAGCAATGGGTTGGTGAACTCTACTGCATTCAAGGGATTAAAATCACCATTTATATCAGTGGGAATTTTTGTGTGTCCCCTATAGTGTGCCTGGCTTGCTCCAGATTAGTCTGGTTCCTTGAGTTCATGGGCCTCAATGTGTCTAGCATGCAAGAGGTTAAAAAAGGGTTGTTTTATGGTAGACATTTTGATTTTTAGACCAGTAAATATGTAATTAAATCAGCTGGGAAAATTGAAAAGAATAATGCAGACTAACTAGTATTTAAATTTAGTTACGGGCCACAATTGTTTTTGAGAGTCTGGTGCTTTTAACCCTTTAAGGACTGCACGTCCAGTGGTGGGGAGCTTTGGAGGACCAGGGCACATTTTTTCTTCATATATGTGATCTGTGATCACAGACTTCCGTGACATGCCAGAACCATCACCGGTTTTTAACGTCTGGATAGTCATGACGGTCCTGGCATGTGAATCTTCCTTAAGGGGTTAAGTAGGTGGTGTTCAACATTTGTTATTATTGAAATATAAATTACTGAAAAGGGGACTTATGAGGCTGCGCAATGAGAAAAGTAATAGTATCGAATTGAAGGTATCCTTTTTAAAATGTTGCACGCATAAGAGCGTGCGACATGAAGGCACAATAACCAGGTCACTGTATTGAAAAGCACTACATCAGTATCTTGCCCGAATCAAAAGGGTGAGATTCTAATGCCACAGTCTAAAACGTCACCTCCATCCACTGCCTGCGCACAAAGGATTAAAGCTTAAGGTATGTGGGCAGTGGATGCAGGTGACGTTTTAGGCTGCAGCGTAAGAATCTCCCCCTTTTGATTCAGGCAAGATTCTGATGTGGCACTTTTCAAGCAGGCAACCTGGTTATTGCGCCTTCATGCCGTACACTCTTATGCGTGCAATATTTTAAAAGTAAACTGAATTGAAAGCCTGTGTGGAACCTTGCCCAAAGATTTGTGAACTCTTTTAACCCCTTAAGGACCCATGACGGTCCTGGACCGTCATGGGTTGCTATCCCCTTAAGGACCCATGACGGTCCAGGACCGTCATGGCTTAAATGATAGCAGCGTGCCTCCGTGCACGCTGCTATCATTAATTCAAGGCTGAGACTGAACACTCAGAGTCCTGGGCGTTCAGTCTCAGCCCTTCTTGCTTGTGCGGTTCATGTGATCGCCGTAGCAGTGATCACATGTACTGGCATAGTGACAGACAGAGGCAGCATGCAAAGCATGCTGACTCTGAATGTCTCCTCTACCTCTGTCTCCCTTGCTATCAACGTAAGGGAGAGAGAAGTAGAGAGGAGACACCTAGTGGTGAAAAAAATACAGCAGCTGGGGGTATTAACCCCTTCACTGCTGGTGCAGGAGGCTGGCTAAATGCAGGTCAATTTCTGACCTGCAATGATATACTTTTTTATTTATTTATTTTTTTTTACAAACACAACACACTTTTTTTTGTTACAAAAAAATATTTTATATATAAAAAAACAACAACAACATATCATTAAACAATATTGGAAGTGTGATTGTTGTGGAGCCATGTAATACACTTATACACACAGCCAAATGTTTGGGATAAAAAAAGTGTCAAAATAGGGTGGGAAAAGGGACATGGGGATTTTCACCCGGGGGGCAGTGGCCACTTTAAACTGCGCATTTTGTAGATATGACTGACCGGTCATACTTTTCATGCAGTCTCCATAAAAATTTAACCCTTTGTGCCCAATTGATCCCAAGAAGAAAAAAAAAATGGTGTTTTTTTTACTTTTTTTTTTTTTTTTTTTTTTACTTTTTTTTTTTTTTTAAATTTTCATAAAGTAAATGGTGGGTTATCCATATATGTGGGGTATCAAAAGAAAGCCCTATTTGTGCGTAGAAAAACAGTATATAATTTATGGGGGCGGAATAAAAGACTTAGAGGGAAAAACTGTTGAACAAAGACATAGTCAAAAAGGTCAGAATTGTACTGGTCCTTAAGGGAAAACAACCTCAGATTTTCCCGGTCCTTAAGGGGTTAAATTACTTTCCTTGAGCATACATCAGTTTGTGTGTATCATAGCAACTGTATTTTGTTATTGCCATTTAAGTTCCATCGATGACGACATGCACCATTGACAGTTGCAAAAACATAGCTTCCAGCCTCATTATACATCATCCGTCATTTATAAAGCATTGAATAATTTGAGTTCAGTGGGGATTAAATACAATGAGCTTGTTGCTCAGCATGTAAACTATTACAACATATCATTATTCATTGCAACATATAAAAATTTATCTTTTATGTGTTATTATCTAATATCTCTTCTGCTTTGAAATTATAAGACATGCTTCCCCCATATAATTATACCGAACTGTTTGCCTTCAATGTTTCAATTGTAAAGAAAAAAAAATACTATCCAAACAAAGACAGGTGGCAGCATGTTCAATATTGAACTTCTAAAGCTTTACGTGATTGAATCTAAAACAGATGTCCCACAGCCATTTCCATTAAACTCTGAAAAAGTCATTGCACCATAAAACTTAATCCGAATGGGGAAAAAAAGCCTAATTGTACTTTCTCCCATGTGTTTATGCAGTAAAAGTGAATGTTCTGTTTTAGAGGAACAATTTATTTAAAAGTAACAAAACTGGAATATTTATTTTTGTAGATAATAGAATATTATGGGCCATTTTAGGGAAATACAATGTTAGGAAGAACTATTACAGTGCAGGTCATAATTTTTTTTTGAACAGTGACAAAAGTTTTGTTGTTTCAGCTTTGTACACCAACACATTGGATTTGAAATGAAGCAGTGTTTGAGAAAAAAAAAGGTCCGCTTAAATTTGAGAGTATTTACAATCATAAACCATGACCTTTGTATGAATTAGTCCTTTTTATATATAACCACTCCATTTTAGGCTACCAAATACCATATACCAAATACCATAATCTTAACCCCTTGGTGACTGATGAAGTGCTCGGACTGTCATCTGTTAATGTGACTTAAGGACTGATGACAGTCCTGTCCCATCGTGAGTTTTTTTTTATCGCAGTGCTCCTGCAGGAGCGCTGTGAGCACTACTGGAGTCTGAAACTGACTGCTCCAGGACCCTCTTTCGACAACCCCTATACAAGTTTGGCTCATAATTCTCTTCATTCTCTTCATATAGTGATAAGCTGCAATAGTGTGCTATGGTGAAATTAAGTTTTACAAAGGAGGTCTTGCGTCCGGGCAGACTGCAGTTACAGCTCAGAACTGCAGCCTGTCAATCTTCGTCTGCTCCCCTCCCCACGTAGTACCTTGTTCCAACCTCCTTCAATGATGGGATTTCTCTGCGTAAGATAGAGCGCTCTCGAGACAATGAGAGCTTTCCAGCTTACGTGAAGAAATCCACCGTCATCGGAGGAGGTAGTAATGAGGTACTACATGGGGAGGGGAGCAGACGAAGGTTGACAGGCTGTGGGACAGAGTTGTACCCACAGCCTGTGCGGAAGTGAGGCCCCGGCTCAGTTTTAAAACTTTACGTTTTGCCATAGTGCACATTCTCTAAGAAAATAAAACAACTATTACAGCTTATCACTATATGAAGATAGTTATGAGCCAGACTTGTATAGGGGTGATAGTTCCCCTTTAAAGTGATAGTAATGTTTCACAAAACAAGCAGCTCCAATTAATCTTCATAGTATTTGGACCATGGAGATTGTTATTTTAAAGGGATATTAATACTTCATTTTATCTTTGTTATTATTTTTTTATTTGTAGGCATTAAAAAAACATGAAGAACGATATAAATCTTATCTCTATAACCTTTATGGTTTGAGAGATATTCACAAGCGAAGTTTCCCCCTCCCGTCCCTTTTAACTAGTGTAAGCCATCTCTTCTCAGATGAGGAATGCAGTCTATAGACCAGACAGATAACAGAAGGGGACAATCTTCTTCCTATGAGAACAATGAAAGCCCTGCCCCCCTTGACAAGTTTTTCAGGTTTTTCCTTTATCTTATTTGAAGATTGTCCCTCTCTGCAATCTACCTGGGCACCTCCCTTCTGCTCTGGCTGAGCAGTGTTACATCAGTAAAAGGGGCAGGTGGGGGATACTTTGTCATTGAATTACTCTTGAACTACAACTCTGACAGAATTGAAATAACACACTCCAAGGTCCAAATACTATGATGATTAATTAGAGCTGCTTTTATTATGGAACATTACTATCCCTTTAATACTGTCAGATTTGTAGTTCAAGAATAATTGAATGTTAAAGTATCCTCCTCCCACTCCTTTTACCTAGTGTAAGCCACCTCCTCTCAAATGTGGAATCTGGTCTCTTGACCGGACAGCTCACAGCAAGGGACAATCTTCTTACTGTGAACATAAGGAAAACCCTGCTCTCTTGACAGGTTTTCCAGGTTTTTCCTTTTGCTCAAGTGAAGATTGCTCCTCCCTGAGATCCATCCGGACAGTCTTGCTGCTCTGACGTGAGCAGTGTTACATCAGTAAAAAAGGTGTAGGAGAGGGATACTTTATCATTCAATTACTCTTGATCTACAACTCTGATAGTAGTGAAATAACAGTCTCCATGTCCTAAATACTATGAAGATTAATTGGAGCTGCTTTTATTGTGAAACGTTATTATCCCTTTTAGCTCTACAGAGCATTTTTATTGAAATCGCTTAATGTGCAAAGCAAATGTTGTGCTTTGTACATTAATTGATTTCAATAAAAATTCTTTGTTAGGCTTAAACTTTACTTTCGTGTGCAGACACCACTTTTTCCTTCTGATACGTCTGACCATCAGTGGCACTAGTCTCCAGTATTGTGCACCGATCTGGCTTGTGTGCTAGGGTAATCTTTCTTATACACAGGGAATTCTGTTCCTACTATGAGTGGCAAGGGGGCATCTTTCCCCTTAACCCTTGACCAAAGGGGTGTGCAAGGTAACAGCATTCCTATGGAACTCAAGAGGTTAATAAATTCACACTCGTATCTCTGTGTAGGTATGGAAATTGGTTTAACCCTTTGAGTGCTAGAGAATTATCCAACCTATTGCAACTCAACGCACTGGATACCATTGCAATGCGTTTGATACCTCTCTGGCACTCAGAGGGTTTATATTTATGTAAGATAAATAGCACCTTTTCAATTCCCTAGTGAAGTGTTTATTTACATTAGTATTGACTCGTATAACAACTCCCCTGGCTTTCTAAATAAACTGTTCTATAGAAAGTAGATCTTGTTCTATTGGAATTTATTGACTGAGTGGTTTTGTGATACTCTTGTGTTACAGAAACAGAAGGCCTTGGAGCTTAATGCTAAATAAATATAATTTTTTTCATACTTAGAAGCTCCTTGTGTTTCAGGTAGCTGCTCAAAGGGTTACACACTGTAGTAAGCTCTGAAAAAGTGGCTCTCACTCTTTTTCATTAGGCAAAACCCTTTTTGTTTCAAATTAATCTGTGTAACCCCAACAACCAAAAGACAGAACTCCTTGGATGTTACAGAGGTTTAGTACACATGGCTTCACCATGCTTTTAATGCCTCACTAGCTCTCAGGAGGGGGGATTTGTAGCAGTCTTGCATTTATTGGAATGCTATTTGGTACAACTAACTTAAGCCCCCCCCCTGCACAACCTGATTTAGTATTAAAGCACCCAATGTGTGCTTAATTACTGTGCCAATCTGACAGACATTAGGTTTTCCATTCTTTTGTTTTGTTCAGACTCGTGTTGCATCTTCTTGGTGATGGGGAAGTTGAATTTCTCCACCTCTGACCAGATGCAGCGCTCTCCTTCGATACCAGTTTGGTGGATGGCCCTGTCCAAGGGTGGTGATACCCATTACTTTACTGCCGTGTGCCTGTCTTCCAACTAAATTTAATCCCATTGGAATGCAGTGTGAGGCTGGGATATTCCTCATGTCGCAGCTCAGTAGCGTAGTGACATGTGACATAATGTGGGGGGTGGAGCACTACAGTATTCTCCCCACCTCCCAAGTCCTCCCAATCCCTGATTTCTCTCATTAATAACTTTAGATGCAACAAGACCAACAAAGTAAAATCCAAAATGAATTTCCCCTAGATTATAGGGACAAGGAATGCATAGTACTTTAAAGCGGAACTTTCAGGTATATTAAGGTGCCAACCAAATAATTTTTCATATACTGATAAGCTTATCAGTACTAGTATTTTCCTTAGTAAGTCTGGCATTATTTACAAATCCAACTAAATCGGAGACTCCCCAGCAGACATCCTGACCTACAAGAATCTGTTAGCCTGCACTGTCCATTCTTCCTCTACCTCAAGGTACAATGCCACTCCCCATTACCAATCATAGAGGAGACCGGGACAGACAGCTCTGGAGATTGGATGCCTCTTCGGCAAGATGTCTGCACTGTCATCTGCTGTGAGTCTTCGAATTAGTTGGATTTGTAAATAATGCTGGACTTACTAAGGAAAATACTAGTATTGATATGTTTATTGCTATATGAAAAATGATTTGGGCGGCACTTTAATATACCTGAAAGTCCTGCTTAAAGAGTATGTATTGCTTAGAGGGGGGTCTAGGTGACCTGTGAATGGCCGTTTAAGCCTAAATAATCTCACTAAAAATATTGGATAACAAAGTTCATGTAATTGTATCTGATCATATTATTTTCAAAAGAGAGGCTAGTTATAATGGTTATTACAAGAGGATTTAAATGAACTGTTTTTATTCTCCACATGCCCACTGACAGTCATAGAACCATAGATACAAGGGGCCAATAACTGGAGTTATTCTGGAGTAAACCAATCGCACCATAGGGGACAAATACAAAATCCTGTTAAATTGGACTTTTAACTCTCGCAATGCATTGGAAACCTTTCTAACACTCAAGGGGTTAAAATGATTTATTCAAGTGCATGGGGATTTAAGAGTTTTTATCAGTCCCTTAGGGTTCCGTTGGTTTACTCCAAGATAACTCTTGGATGCTTTTATAAATATGGCTTTATGTCTGTTAAAGGGATAGTAATACTTAAAATGTAAAAAAAAATATGTTGTAGGGTTTATCCCCCTGAGTAAAACAAGAGTACTCCCACTGCTGAAAGGTGTTTAATTCAAAAGTTATTATTTTCAAAGTTGAATTTTTTAGGTGCAATATCACAGTGGCCTGAAATTGTACAGTGGCGCTATTGCTACACGATCCTATGGATAGCTCTGGTCCTGGGACCATAAATCTCCATAGGATGGTGTAGCAACAGCACCACTGTACAATTTCAGGCCACTGTGATATTGCACCTAAAAGATTCAACTTTGAAAATTAATAATTTTTGAATGAAACACCTTTCAGCAGTTGAGGTACTCTTGTTTTACTCAGGGGGATAAACCCTACAACATATTTTTTTTTTTACATTTTAAGTATTACTATCCCTTTAATCTGGTTGTGTTCCAATGTCCGCCATTACTTCCACAGAACCGCTTACATATCTTCAGAGAGCCACAGGGATCATAGAACACAGTTTGAGACCCACTGCTATAAAATATATTTACATTTGATATGTTCTGCAAGCATTCTGCATACATTCACAACCAAATTGAATTAACCTTCTAAGCAATATTTAGAACATAATTCTCATCAAATAAATCTGATCTGCTCAAACTTAAATCCAATTTCCAGTGATTTAATATAAATGTGTTTATTCAATCCCTGTATGTATTATAGCAGTTCCTAGTGTACTCTTTAGCACATTGTCACCTGCAAACGTTAGGGGGTTATTTAATAAAAACAGGAAATATGAGCCGTTATGTATTCAGATCTATGGGCCTTATGTTAAAAAGGAAAGCGGAGGAATTCTGGGGCAAACCATTTACATTATGGGGGAAAATTAAACATTCCACTCTAACCTAGTCTTCAAGGGGTTAAAGAAGAACTAGCATCTCCTTATATTAACACCTTACTACGACCAGAAAATCCTAATGGCCTCTATGAATTTATTCCTTCTGTCGATGTTCAAAAGATATCGTCTTCAATCAGTGCTGATTGTCATGTTCATGAAGGCGGACATGACACTTGCTACCAGGGCCATAGGACCTCAAGGTCTTCAATCAGTGCTGATTGTCATGTTCATGAAGGCGGACATGACACTTGCTACCAGGGCCATAGGACCTCAATCTCTGCACACTGCACATGGTAATCGTAATGTTTTAAGGGCCGGAGGGACTGGTTCTTAACCCATTAACATCTGGTGACGTGTCAGGACCGTCATACTGGTCCGAAAGCTAAGGACCAGTTCTAGCACGTTATTAAATTCTGGGATGGCAAAAAAAAAAGAAAAAAAAAAAGAATGTGGTCCTTAAGGGGGTTAAGGGCTCGATTCAAATGTTGGCGTCGGCAGAAAAGACTGGCGACGCTGGTTTTAACGTCAACTGAGCAATGCAAATGTTCCACTAGTAAGAAGCGACGCCAGTTCTGAAACACACGTCGCCCGTCGCCAGAACAGCAAGATCTCACCCATGGAGGATAATGTACAGGTGACGCCAAAAGCCATTCAAATGTTGGGGTTAGGGCTAACGCGAGTTAAACTACAACATTTCACTCCAGAAATCTAACGCCTATTTTTTTTTGTCGAACATCACACAACTCAGAGTAGAAAACCGCCGTCGAGGGAAATAAAACCGAGAGTTAGGGATAACATGAGTCTGTGCTTCCCTACCCAGCCAGTAGGGGAACACAGAGAAGGCTTTCAGCACCATGGACAGCATTGAATGCCATAGGGATGTGCACTGCTCAACCCTGTGACATTTGAAGGTTGAAACAGAAATAGTACACCAAGCACTACACAATGTCCCCCCTTCGACACCACCCCTTAGTATGTCGACATATATTGCATATATTCGACATACTAACTCCATCCCATATCCACCTTATTGACTCATATAGTAGTTGAACCTGTCTTTATTCGACAATTAACCCTTTGAGTACCAGAGAGGTAGGAAAGCATTGCTTAGCATGTTTCCTACCCCTCTGGTACCCAAAGGGTTAATAGGCAAGGTATGGACTACATACCTTGCCTGTATATATGTGTGTGTGTGTGTGTGTGTGTGTGTGTGTGTGTGTTTTTTAAACTTTTTTTTATTAAAAGACTATTATTAAACATAGTTTAAATTAAATCTCATTCATTTTTAATGCCCTACCTCGTGTGTCCCATTGCTATTAGTACTTTTGCTCCACTCTCCTTCAAATGGAGATTGGAGCAAAAACACTAATAACAATGGGACACAGTAAGTAGGACATTATTAATGAATTAATTAATTACTCATTTGTAATGCCCTACCTCCTGTGTCCCATTGCTATTACTAATTTTGCTCCACTCTCCTTCAAATGGAGATTGGAGCAAAAACACTAAAAACAATGGGACACAGTAAGTAGGACATTATTAAACCTTTGAGTGCCAGAGTGGGATGCAACGCATTGCAAAGCAGTGCGCTGCATTTCACTCTGGCACTCAAAGGGTTACTAAATCAGTGACATACTGTATTGCTGAAGGAACCCTGTGCTGACAGCAGGGCTGCCTTTAGCAAATAGACAACCCCTCTCCCAAGTGTGGGCATGTGCTATATCACAACGAAACTTGGCTTCAGCAAAAGAAGAGGCATTGGAGGAAGCGGGTGGAGGGGAGAGAGACATCGGAGGAAGCGTGTGGCAAGCTTGTATTTGCTGCCTGCTTCCTCCGATACCTCTCTCCCCTCCTCACTTGTCGACATGGACTCGCACACTGAACGACTTCTTGCATGCAGGGGACAATGTTCGAACATTGTCCCCTGCATGCAAGAAGTCGTTCAGTGGCTTTTTAATAAAAAGATATGTATTAACAACACACACACACATATATACAGGCAAGGTTTGTACCTTGCCTATTAACCCTTTGGGTACCAGAGGGCTAGGAAACATGCTAAGCATAAATAAGACAGTTTTGTCCACTACATGGCAGTCCATGAGGTGGATGTGGATGGGGTTAGTATTTCACATATATGCAATATATGTGACATACTAAGGGGGGGATGTGGAAGGGGCATTGTGTAGTGCTTGGTGTACTAGTTTTATTGATTGTAACCCTTTGAATGCCACAGGGGTGAGCAGTGCACATCCCTATGGCATTCAAAGCTGTCCATGGTGCTGAAAGCCTTCTCTGTGTTCCCTACTGGCTGGGTAGGGAAGCACAGAGAATGCTGTTCAGAACTGTCGACGTTGGTTTTGGATTTTCTGACTGAACTTTCTGCTATGGAGTGCTGTGATTGGCTGTGGTGCTAGGTAACATTTTTATCGTGTGTTTTTAGGGAAGATTTCTTATGCGAAGCAGGTTTAAGGTGAACGTGTATTTTGTTGGTCTTCGCTCGTTAGCCTTTCTGGGCAGGGCCGGATTTACCAATAGGCAGACAAGGCACCTGCCTAGGGTGCCAGATTTTTAGGGGCGCCGCCGGGCCTGGCAATGGCCTGTCAGGCCCACTGGCCCGCCCACTTGGGGTTCCCCAGTAAATGCTGTGAGGTCAGTGCGCTCCAAACTCAGTTAGTCAGAGCAGATGCGCTGCCCGGACTGACCTGCCTGTGAGTCTTTGCTCATTTCCTCTTCAAGTCTCACGGGATGACATGGTAATAAGCAGCCCTGCACTATGTATAGCTTGCGAGACTGCTTATATACAGGACAGTGCCTGGACTGCACTGATGCGGAGTATCCTTCCATCCATCCTCCGCTATGCTGGGCTCGCATGTTCCCCTGCCCCTGGGCTGTGAGGTTAGCAGGGGGAGCCTCAGCAGCCAACTGGATTGTGAACTTCTACACTTCCATGGTACAGCACCCGGCACGGCTTCATCGCGGGAGCAGCCTTTCGGTCCAGTATGGCTGCGACGGGGCGGGAGTCTGTGTCTGTGGAGGAGCAGCCTCTGTGATAGCAGGACCGGATTCAAGGTCCAACCAGGGCCTGCGAGGTTGGGTACCCATTGATGTTGGTTGGAGTTGCGGGAGGTGGGTGACGGCCTGTGGGTTTCTAGCCACTGGTCTTATGCATAAGAAGAAGAAGGAAAAAAAGTGTATATGTGTGTGTGTGTGTGTGTATGTATTGGGGTGTGTGTGTATGAATGTGTGTATGTAGTTATATATCATCATGTGTGTATGTATGAAAAAACGTGTATATGTGTTTGTATGTATTGGGGGGTATGTATAAGTGTGTGTGTATGTAGTTATATATATGTATATATATATATATATATATATATATGTGTGTGTGTATATGTAAAAAAAAAAAAAAAGTTTATTGGAAAAAAGACACAGGAAACAACACAACCAACACCAAAAGAAAACAATAAAAAAATTAAAATTAATAAAAATGTTTCTTGAAAACATAAATAATGAAGGGGAAACCAGATGCGGGAAAACAACGCAAAAAAAAAAAAAGTATATATGTGTGTGTGTGTGTGTGTGTGGCTATGTGTTTGTATATATGTGTGTGTATGGCTATGTGTATGTATGTATATGTATATATACATGTGTATATTTTTATATTTTTTTTTTTTATTTTTATATTTATTCAATCAGTCACTAGCAACAGGAATTGTTCCAGAAGATTGGAAGGTAGCAAATGTAGTACCGCTTCACAAAAAAGGTAGCAGGGAAGAGTCTGGTAACTACAGACCAGTAAGTCTTACATCAGTAGTGGGAAAATTAATGGAGACTATGTTAAAGGAAAGAATTGTTGAATATCTGAATATAAATAGCTTGCAAGATACCAAACAGCATGGGTTTACAGCAGGGAGATCTTGTCAAACTAACCTCATAGATTTTTTTGACTGGGTAACTAAAATAATAGATCAAGGGGGAGCAGTAGATATAGCTTATCTAGATTTCAGTAAAGCATTTGACACTGTCCCTCATAGAAGACTCATAAATAAATTGCAGTGTTTGGGTCGAGATGTAAAAATAGTGAAATGGATAAGGCAATGGCTGAGTGACAGGAGACAGAAGGTGGTAGTCAATGGAGAATATTCGGACGAAAGGAGTGTTACTAGTGGAGTACCTCAGGGATCTGTACTGGGGCCCATTCTTTTTAATATTTTTATTAGTGATATTGCAAAAGGTCTTCAAGGAAAGGTATGCCTTTTTGCAGATGATGCAAAGATCTGCAATAGGGTAGACATTCCAGGGGGAAAAAGCCAAATGGCGAATGATTTAGGTAAATTAGAAGAATGGTCAAGAGTGTGGCAGATGCACTTTAACGTTGATAAATGTAAAATAATGCACTTGGGACATAAAAATCCAAAGGAAAAATATACCATTAAGGGTACTGTGCTGTCAGAGACAACAGAGGAAAGGGATTTGGGAGTAATTATTTCTAATGACTTAAAGGTAAGCAGGCAATGTAATAAAGCGATGGGGAATGCAAGCAGGGCACTGGGTTGTATAGCTAGGGGCATTAGTAGCAGAAAAAGGGAAGTAGTCATGCCACTGTACAGATCTCTAGTTAGACCTCACCTAGAATATTGTGTACAGTACTGGAGACCCCATCTCCAGAAGGATATTGATACTCTAGAGAAAATTCAAAGAAGGGCTACTAAAATGGTGACTGGTCTACAGGAAAAGAAATATCAGGATAGACTAAAGGATCTGAATATGTATAGCTTGGAGGAGAGAAGAGAGAGAGGGGATATGATAGAAACATTCAAATACATGAAGGGATTCAACAAAGTACAGGATGGAAGTATATTTCAAAAGAGTAAAAACGTTAGGACAAGAGGCCATAGTCTAAAACTAGAGGGACACAGGTTTAGATGTAATGTAAGAAAGTTTTACTTCACTGAGAGGGTAGTAGACAAATGGAATAGCCTACCAGCAGAAGTGGCAGATGTCAATACAGTGACAGAATTTAAGCATGCATGGGATAGGCATAAGGCGGTCCTTAACATAAGAAAAGACCAAGGACCAAAAAAGGTTTGAGGGTTTTTTTTTTTTTTTTTTTTTTTTTTTTACACAGTAGGAAATTGGGCAGACTAGATGGGCCGAATGGTTCTTATCTGCCGTCAAATTCTATGTTTCTATATGTGTAGGTATATATGTATGTGTTTAACGTGTGTGTGTCTGTACAGCTATGTATATGTAGATAAACCAAACAAAAAAAAAAAACTACTGATATTAAACCTATGAATACTTCTTCTCCCTGACGGTGCTCAAGTATCTGTTGCGGGTGGTGTTCTGCTTATCACTGTGACGGCACCTGGTCTCCACTGTGTCCTTGCAGCAGGATTTTTGGCTCAGCGGTCATCGCTGGAGTCTCCAGTGGGTTTTCTGTTTAGTCCTTCTAGGGGTTTTCCAGATCCATGTCGGTTATAGGTTATATAGATATTGATCTAAGATAGGTGTGGCCACAAAAGTGGGTGTGTTTAAATATGAGAGGGTGTGGTTGTGGGTGGGGAAAAGGAGGGGCTATGGGCGCCACAAGGTGTTGCGCCTAGGGGCGCCTGAGATGAAATCCGGGCCTGTTTCTGGGTAAGGAAGATTTGAATCTCTCGTTACCCAGTTTTGTTTAACTCGCGAAGCCAGTTTTTTTTTTTCACGCTGGTTTTAACGCCAACATTTGCATCGAGCCCTAAATGCCTGATTTGGTCTAGAAAAACAGCTATCTGTATTTAATGTTCAGATATAGGGCTATATGTAGAAAGCAAATGATGAGGCAAACCAACGTCTTTCGAGGGGACACAAAATTTCCAAGTTTGCCAGATTTTGTTTTTTTTTTTTTCTATGTGTGGTCAGTAAAGACCTCACAAATAAAGGCACACAAGCTATACAAAGCACTGAACACTCTGTATGCTGTGTGTAATGGATGACTAGAGGGATAGAGCACCCTAAGCTTACTGCCTCTTCAGTAGCATTGATAGTGCTATCCCTGCTTTTTTCTGCCAGGAACCAGTTTTTCTTTAGAAGTAGAACCTGAAAGAGGCATGAAATAAAAAAAAAAAAAAAAAAAGAATAATAAAAATAGTGTAAATAAACCTATTAGTTAAATATTTTACAGGTTCAAAGTTTAACCCCTTAAGGCCTCTTGACATTCTAGGACCGTCATAATAGTCCCGGGTTTTAAGGACCGGTGGCGGTCCTGGCATGTCATGGAGTTTTGGGATCCCAGAATAATATGCGCGCGCGCACACACACACACAAAAAAAAGCTCCATGGTGCTTAACGGCCACCCGCGTTCTGAATTGGGTGGTCGTTAAAGGGTTAAATTTTTTTAAAAAATTTCAGCCTAAATGGTGAAAATAAAGGGTTACTATCACTTTAACTGTCCAAGGATGGATGCCAGTCACTAGAACGGAATGTCAAGGCTGCAGTGTAGTCTAGTTATACACTATGAAGAACATTACATATAGGGGAAGTGACAAGTGTTGACATTTTTAGTATCTTTCAAAAATAAGAGCTTCACTGATTTGCCTCATTTTATATATATGTTTGACAATAGCTGCAGACTAAATAAAAGTAATTTACAATGGACTGGAGAACTGTCTAGCATTCAAGAGATAAAATAGCTGTTTAAATGAACAGGAATATTCATTATACCCCATGGTGCATTTGTTATTTTTCTTGAATTGCTCAGCTTTCTGAATACAGCCCGGCAGGTAACGGTTGTTAAAGGCACAGTCAATCATGTTTTTGACTTGACATATTCTGCAAGTGTTTAATAGCTAAAGTCAGATTTCCTATATACATTTGAATCCACGACAGTGAGCTCCATAGATAGATTGCTTTCAGGGACAATTAAATCAGAGATAGTGATAGTGATACAATGGATATCCCTGCAGCAGTCAGTGCTCTGTATTATGTATTTAATAGACTGGGAGCAGGTTTTCTGCTACACATTATACTATCCCTGTTTACACAGTCCCTAAAAGAAAGCCCTCTGGAGACAGTAAGCTTCCTAGATCTCTGTCAGAGCAAGGACAAACGTGGGGGAAAAAAAAAAAAAAAAGAATAGGGGGTTTGGCTATACATGTTATGCACTTTTTTTTAGGAGAAATGTAAAAGAAGATTTATGGTCTGTTTACTCTGTTTTAGTAATGGTTTCTATGCAGCCCAGTGAAATACTTGCTTTTGTAAGCGGCCAGTAATAAAAGGTGGCAACCCTACCCGTTCAGCTGAGAATGATGGGAGTTGTAGTCCGTAAAGAGGATACTTTCAACATATTGAAAAGCAATGCACTTTGTTTCCTCTGGCATTCAAAGGGTTAAGTGCTGGAGAGCCTCAAGTCACCCACACACATACTAGAATCTAGGAAGGAACAAAAAAAAATGTACAGTTGTTGATTTATAGACCTATCATGAAGCTGGCCATTCATTAACAATTGTAAAGTAAATGGACATATTTACTGCAAAATGGCTTCAGTACACCTATCCCCAAAAGTTGTAAACCTGTAATGTGCAATAAAAGTGTCTCCTTTGCTTATTAATGTAAACTAGCCCTTAATTGCATCTTAACAGCATTTGTATTGATGTAATGTCACTGTATACCATTGTTATTCTCCTACGGTTCAATGATATCAGACTAATTTTATCATTCACTTTGCATCTGATTGCAGAATATGGGTCCATTAGTTTGCTTTGCCTTATCATACAACAGACTTGCTGTGTTTAATATTATGGTAAAGGAATTTTATCCTGCTGATTCTTTTTGTAGAGTGGACCCAAGTGTCCTTAACCCCTTTTAGTGCCGGGGGATATCCAAAGTATTGCTTTCCAATGCATTGGATTCCCCCTCTGGGACTCATAGGGTTAAGGGTCAAATGGGTGCACAGTGCTTTGTCCTTAAGGGGTTAATGTTATTAATGGATGTTTTACATTAGATGCATCACCCCTTCAATTATTTCTTCCTCTATTTTTTTTCTTATAGTGAAAGGCTTGCTACTTAAATGAATGCTCTGTGTAGCCTGGGTTGGAGCATAAATCCATTTTAGATTTAATGCTGAGTTTGTTTGCATATCAATTTGAAAATACAAGAATCACTGCAGAAACACGTCGATATTTCAATGTATGCACACACACCAACATATTCACTAAAATTTAGGGATGCAGGGTTTGGGGAGGAGAAGGTCCCTATTAGCATACAGAAATGTTGAAATGCTGTAGATGTGCGAAGGGAAGACATCCATTCTACATCACCAACACTAAGACAATCCTGTCTGAGAGCATGCTTATTACTGCCCCACTTGGTCACTAGGGGATTGGGGAGAGGGAGAGAATCTTTTCAGCACCATGTACAGCATTACTCTCTTATCCCTTTGACTGTCATAAGGATGTGCATTGCTCACCCCTGTGGCGCACGCACGCACGCATGCACGCACGCACACACGCACGCACGCACGCACGCACGCACACACACACACACACACACACAAAAAACGCAATTATCCCCTTAGCTCTGTATCAAATATGATACATGTTGTGCACTCCCAGGGGAACAATGCTTGGAGTCAGGCAGCATCTATGGGATTTTGTGGCTACCACTTGTCCCCCAGACTTGTTCCCTTGCCCACTGATAGCCATAGAGCCCTATATGCATTTCCTGACCCCCAGACTTATTCCCTTGCCCACTGATAGCCATAGAGCCCTATATGCATTTCCTGACCCCCAGACCTGTTCCCTTGCCCACTGGTAGCCACATATGCCCATGTACACTATCTGGCCTTCTCCAGCCTTTTCCCCTTGCCTACTGCTAGCTACAGATCCCCATGGGCACTGCTTGGGCAAGGGAAGAAGGCTGGGGGTGTCAGGAAGTGTATTTGGGGCTAAAACTCAATGGTGGTATTCCCCATGCTGCCCCACGATATACAACTCTGACATATAGCCACCCACCCCAGTAAAATTTGACATGTGGTGCCATATTTAATCTGACATGCTGCCCAACAGTGTTTGACAGTGTACATGGGGATCTGTGGCTACCAGTGGGCAAGGGAACAAGTGTGGGGACCAGGTAGTGTATATGGGGTTCTATGGCTACCAGTGGGTAAGGGAACAAGGCTGGTAGCCACAAGTCCTCCTATATGCTGTGTGACCTCCAGCCTTGTTCCCTTGGGAGTGCACAACATATCATATATGATATAGAGCTAAAGGGATAATTGTGTAGTGTTTGGTGTACTTTTTTAACCTGTTGTGTGCCACAGGGTGCGCAATGCACATCCCTATGGTACTCAGAAGGGATAAGGGAGTGATGCTGTCCATTGTGCTGAAAGTGTTCTCTTCATTCCCCTACTAATCAAAAACTAATATAGTGGGAGCATAGGAGAAGAGACCACAAAAGAAATGCCCTCCCTCCCAAAACAACCACCAACAACGACTCTTATAAGGAGGCACTCACACACAAGTGACCAAAAATGTATCAGAAAATATAAATGTTTATTGAGCACACAGAAATACACAAAACACAATTAAAAACATTTAAAAACATATAATGGTCCAGATAAAGTTCCTCAGTACAATAACAATTAGTACTCAAATATACTAAAGCTCATATAGTAATCCTATAGGATAGCTCAACAGTTCAGAAGGGATACATCAATCAGTGTATATTCTATGTTCATAAAGTGCAACACATATCAATATCAAGGTTTAATTTCCTTGACTTCAAATACAAAGTGTATACCTGTGAACCAATATAAAACAAATATAGTGTGTAAAAAATACCAAAAATTACAATATAAGTACTTATCTCTCAGTATCCCTGGCTGGATCATTAGAGCAAAAGCACAGGAACCCTCATCTGGAGCAACTAACTATCCCAACGCTTGTCGCGTAATGGCTTCATCAGGGGATAGTAATCAGTTAGACTAATGCCTTATTTGAATGTTCCAGGAACCAGTCACACACAATAAGGACATCATATGATCCGTCTCCATGTCCCGATCATGTGATACAAATCGCGCGAAACGGACATGTAAACAAAGCAGTCCTCCAATGTTAAAGAGACCATCACCTAGCAAAATATACTGGTCTCTTAACACTGCATTCACAGCAAATCTAACCTTAATATCGGGGAATACTCATGCCCAAGATGGACATACAGCTAGCATCACATACCTCTCCAATTCTTATATATGATATAGAGCTAAAGGGATAATTGTGTAGTGTTTGGTGTACTTTTTTTTTTTTTTAACCTGTTGTGTGCCACAGGGTGCGCAATGCACATCCCTATGGCACTCAGAAGGGATAAGGGAGTGATGCTGTCCATTGTGCTGAAAGTGTTCTCTTCATTCCCCTACTGGCCAAGTGGGGAAGCATAGCGAATTCTCTCAGACTTCAGGATTGTTGTATTGCTGGTGATATGTGAGGAAGATCTTACCTTCCACATTGACAGAAATTGACAACCCTCCCTGCTTGTGTTTGCTTGAGGGCTGTTACAGGGAGTACAGGGAGATCCCAACTTAGCCAACCTCAGGTAGGTGGAGTTGAGACTGTGAACTTTGACAACAGAGGCTGTTTAGTTTAGTGAATGTGTCGAAGTGTCACATTAACATATCAACACACCCTTTTGCATACAATACTGACTCATAATTCTGCATTTCCATATGGAAATGAGTAATTATGCTCCATTTCCATATGGATATAGGCCAGTGTTGATGTGATGAGTGAAAATTCGTAAACTTGTTGGATGGATGTCAATGTGGGCAGATGATTGTCAGACTGATGGTGATGTAATGTTGAAGATATGTTAAGGAATACTGTTGTCGTGCCTTTGACACTGCGGCGACAGGACATGAACATTTTGAGCCCTCTTTTAAATTTTAGTGAATATAGGCCATTGTGTTTTTCAAAGGAATATTACACTGTATTGGAGAGAGTGGAAGGAAACCCTGCAGTACTAGCATAACTATATACTTGTAAGTCCAATATGCTTATTACATGAATTAGGACAGGAACATACCCATGTGAAAAAACGTGTATGTTAAAACTTAACCTTTATTGATATTAAAAAAGACCTGAAGGTACATCAAATATATTAAAATAACAAGGTGAATGTTGGGGCTTAGGTCAAAAAGAAATATCGAAGAAATGTCTGTGAAAGAAGTGACAACCAGCAAACATTCACAGACAGCAAAGTCTAACTAGAACGGTGGTTAATCCTTTCACAGCTTGAACATCCAAAATTGTGTAGTGATTAGACTGCACAGAATAATGTCATAGACAGCAAGTTAAATAATTGGCAGTATTAGTTAGAGTACTAATTAATATCTCAAGAATGACTCACAAACCAAAAAATTATTTTACACGGAGTATGGAGATATGTCGGGTCAGATTCAACCGCCCATTATCTCAGCAAATCATGTGCTATTTTAATTATGGTTACACTCTGCTTAACCTGAATACCTGTTCCCTAAAATACCAGGGCATATAACGGCTTGCCAATGAGGTTTATAGAACAATCTCTTAAGTCATTTTAGAAGAGTAAGGAACATTCTAAGCAGTACATAAATTGCTGAATATGCCGGGACAGCAGATCGGCTTGCCAGATAAATGCTACTGACTAAACTATGCAATGGGTATCACAAAAATAAAGGACAGACAATAATATAGATGAGGGAGCGGCGGTTGATGTGATCTATTTAGACTTTGCCAAGGCATTTGATACGGTTCCACACAAAAGGTTACTGTACAAATTGAATGAAATAGGCCTAGGGGAAAATGTTTGTGTGTGGATTAGAAATTGGCTGAAAGATAGAATGCAAAGAGTGGTAGTAAGTGGCAAGTCCTCCATTTGGATAAACGTGATAAGTGGAGTACCTCAGGGATCTGTCCTGGGTCCTCTTCTTTTTAATTTGTTTATTAGTGATCTCCCAGAGGGCATAGGGAGCCATGTATCAGTGTTTGCCGATGACACAAAATTAAGTAAGGTAATAAAGTCTGAACTGGATGTGTCTTCATTACAAGAGGATTTGGACAAATTGAGTAACTGGGCAGGCAAATGGCAAATGAGATTCAATATAGACAAGTGTAAAGTTATGCATTTTGGGTATAATAATGGTGTTTCTCTGGGGAAATCTACTAATGAAAAGGATTTGGGAGTAATGGTAGACAATAGACTTAGCAGTAGCATGCAGTGCCAGCTGGCAGCTGCAAAGGCCAATAAGATATTGGCATGTATTAAAAGGGGTATTGACTCAAGGGAGGAAGATATTATTATGCCTCTTTACAGGTCCGTGGTAAGACCCCCCTGGGGTGCACAACAGACAGTTACTAAGTGTACAACTGTTTAAATTGAAAATAAAGAAGAGTGATAATTGAGAAAAAGGGAATAGAGGTCAAGCAGACTAAGAAAGAGATAATCGGATACAAAGTCATAGCCATAGAGAGACAGTCCAAATAGCGATTAGTCAGTTACGAGTGTTAGTGGTGCAGTAGGAAACTGATATTATAGACAGACGATGGCAATAAAGTAACGATCGCTAGTAATAGGGAAGCATCAAGTGTGGTAGCCGTGTACTTTAGGACATTAGTGATAATGGATAGAGTGATCTCTAGTAGCTCCTGAGTAACATAGTATAATATTACGATCGCAACTAAATTAACAGATAGAAAATTGACCAGCTTCCGCTAGATCAAAGATTCTAGACGTATACAGAGACAGGACGCTGGGGCGTCAATATAGAGACAGTCCTTAGAGATAAAAGGAGCGGATTGCAGGAGACTGTTTAATTCAGCAATATTGGGAGTTGAACAGAAGATAAGGGAAAGGCTGACCAACCTTTAATAAGCTATGACGGTTTACTAGATTAGGAGACTATCTCAGCAGATACATAAACAGTTAGTACACGTTCCCTCAAAGGCTCCATTATATTCCATGTTAAGGATTCACTCATGGAATTTGTTTTTAAAAGGGTTATTTTCTATAAATGAGAAACTAATAAAGTTTATACATTTTATGGTCCACATAATATAAGATGAACTGGTCTCTGTAGCAATGGGGGACAATCTATAAAATAACAGATAAAGACTGATAAGTCTCCTTAAGGATTTGCTATTTCTTTTTTGTTTTTTGTGGTACATTTGATATATTTGAGACCTGCGACAAAATTATACATTATTTAATACTAATTAAATCTATATCATACTATATAAATATGTTCAGGGCCCATACAAAGGGCTCTCCAAAGACCTGTTCATTAACAGAACAGTACAAAGGACAAGGGGCCACCCGCTTAGACTTGAGGAAAGGAGATTTAATCTACAGCAGTGGAAGGGTTTCTTTACAGTAAGGACAATAAAGGTATGGAATTCACTGCCTGAGGAGGTGGTGCTATTGAGTACATTAGATGCTTTTAAAAAAGGCCTGGATACTTATCTAAAATACCATAACATAGAGGGCTATGTACCTTAGTATTGGGATTAATATTTAATTAGGGCTTGTTGATCCAAGGAGAAATCTGATTGCCATTTGGAATCAAGAAGGAATTTTTTTCCCCCCATTCAGGGTACAATTTGAAATTGCTGTATTGAGGGGGGGGGGGTTTGCTGCCTTTTGGATCAACTATGGTAAACAGGAATAGGAAAAGGGTTGAACTAGATGGATGCAAGTCTTTTTTCAACCTAAATTACTGTTACATCTTCCAGAGATGCCAAAAGTTGGTATCCATTTTTCCCCCCATTACTTTTTGAACATGGTTCTCTTGGAAGAGTGGTAGACTCCCGATAGATGGCTAGTCCTTAACAAGCGCATCCCCAATCTTTATCCTTTTTTGGCTGAGGCCTTGTCACAGTAAGCTTACACTCCTGCTATTGATTCCTCAGTAATGTACCTTGCTAAAAATACTGCCTCACGTCTACCAGATGCTGCAGCCCTTTAAGATCAGACCGATAAATGCTTACATTCCTTACTGAAAGAAAATCGTGTGCCACTTTGCTACCCATTTTTGCTACAGATTGGGTCATGAGCTATGGCTATCAGATTTTATCAAAGAGGAATTTTTGGTCATTCTTGCCAAAATCCTGAGGTTGCAACCTCAGTATAATGCTAAGCGCCGCTTCCTGTAATGCTAGGAGCCGTTCACAACACACCGAAGTAAAGCATGAACATGCTCCCGGGGGCAGCTGGGAGGGAGGTGGGAGGAGAATGACAGACTGCTGGGAGCAATGCTGCAGTATGCGGAAGTGGATAACTTTGAAGTTGAATATCTTAAAAAGTAAGTTACAAAAAAAGAGAGCACGTTTGCCTAATTCTTCTTATCTGATTAAACAAGTGCTCAAAAGTTTTCCCGATGTGAATGTTCCCCTTTAAAGTGCCCCTTTTTTTTTTCTATAAAGACGTTCACAAAAATATAAATATCTGTGTGTATATATACATACATATATATATATATATATATATATATATATATATATATATATATATATATATATATATATATATATATAATAGCAATGTGGGACGGCGTTGCCCGTCAAGATATCTAGGGAATTAATGCACACACATGGATGCAAGACAAACACACACAGAGACACACACGCAAATGCATACGCATGCACTGAGATGCATAAAGAACGACACAGTCATACACACATACATACAATGCACAACATGCAGACACATAGTGTGATACAGACATACAACACACACAGTGAGGAACACACAGAGACACACACACAGAAGTGAGTCATAAGGGGGTGACTTATGTGTCATTGTAATGAGTGTGTGTTTGTACTTATGCCTCCACTGTGGCATTCATTCATATAGTTGAAATGCATGTGGTAATTGCACATACTATGGAGGAAGGTGGATCGTGCTGGCTCCCGGGGTTTGAGTGAGTGTGTGTGAGTGAGTGGCATTCATTCATGTAGCTGAAATGCATGTGGTAATTATACTATGGTAGAAGGTGGATCGTGCTGGCTCCCGGGGTGTGAGTGAGTGTGATTGAGACTATGGTGGAAGGTGGATCGTGCTGGTTACCGGGGTGTGAGTGAGTGTGATTGAGACTATGGTGGAAGGTGGATCGTGCTGGTTACCGGCGTGTGATTGCGTGCGTGTGATTGCGTGCGTGTGATTGCGTGCGTGTGATTGCGTGCGTGTGATTGCGTGCGTGTGTTAGTGTGTGTGATTGTGTGAGTGAGAGAGTGGGAGTGTGAATGTGTGTGATTGAGTGTGTGTGATTGTGTGTGATTGAGTGTGAGTGAATGTGTGAGTGAGAGCGTGTGAGTGTCAGTTGTGTGAATTATTGTGAGTGTGTATGATTGAGTGTGTGATTCAGTGTGTGTGTGTGTGTGTGTGTGTGTGTGTGTGTAATTGAGTGTGTGATTCAGTGTGTGTGTGTGTGTGTGTGTGTAATTGAGTGTGTGTGAGTGTGTGTGTGTTTGAGTGTGTGTGAGCGTGTGAATTATTGTGTGTATGATTGAGTGTGTGTGAGCGTGTGAGTGACAGTATGAGTGTGTGTGTGGTTTTTTTGTCTGATGTGTTTGTGTCTGTGGTGTAGGAGCGAGTGGCAGTATGAGTGTGTGTGTGGTTTTTTTTTTGTCTGATGTGTTTGTGTCTGTGGTGTAGGAGTGAGTGGCAGCCATTTTGTTTTTTCAGTTACTTGGATAGTGGGGCAGGCCAACTCCCTGCATGATTTTAATCACTCCCCCATTGAATCACCCAATGGAAGCAGTAACTCCTCCTTACTTAACCCTTTGAGTGCCAGAGGGTTACGGAACACATTGCAAAGCTGGCACTCAAAGGGTTAAGTTATGGTAACATAGCAATATAACACACGGTGGCTCCAGGGACGGACCTAACATGGGTCCCGGGGGGTCCATGGACCCAGGCGGCACTTTGACTGGGACGGCAATTTGCCGCCCACTGTATGTCAGCCAGCCACCAGGTCTGTGTCCACACGGCACAGGACAAAGAGTTTTGACTCCCTCCTGTGAGCGGCGCGCCCGCTGTGACAGAAATTAGTGTAGCTCAGCCTCAGTCTGTCAGCCTGACTAAGGCTGAGCCAGACTAATCACTGTCACAGCAGGCGCACTTGGCAGGGTGTCTCCTGAAAAAAAAAAAAAAACTTGCCGGCAGAGGCGCTGACTTAACAGCCACTCTGCGGGTGGGCTGTCAGCTTGCGCACAGACATCCTCCCATGTTGCCTCTCTAGCTCCCCGCGCTGTACTGAGGTCAGAGCACCAGGACTCATGTGACCTGCTGGCGCTCAGACATCAGACCACGTGGGGAGTGCGAGAGGCAGCATGGGAGGTCAAGCTGCCTGCCATTAGACACCAGGGAGCTGGACAACTGTGGGTGCTGGTGGGGGTAAGTCCTGGGTGGGCTGTGGGGCATGTCCTGGGGTGCTGAGGTAAGTCCTGGGTGGGCATGTCCTGGGGTGCTGGGGTACGTCCTGGGTGGGCAGTGGGGCATGTCCTGGGGTAAGTCCTGGGTGGGCATTGGGGCATGTTCTGGGGTAAGTCCTGGATGGGCAATGGGGCATGTCCTGGGATTCTGGGGTAAGTCCTCTGGTGGGCATGTCCTGGTGTGCTGGGGTACGACCTGGGTGGGCAATGGGGCATGCCCTGGGGTGCTGGGGTAAGTCCTGTGTGGGCAGTGGGGCATGTGCTGGGGTAATTCCTGGATGGGCAATAGGGCATGTCCTGGGGTGCTGGGGTAAGTCCTGGGTGGGCATGTGCTGGGGTACGTTCTGGGTGGGCAATGGGGCATGTTCTGGGGTAAGTCCTGGGTGGGCAATGAGGCATGTTCTGGGGTGCTGAGGTAAGTCCTGGGTGGGCATTGGGGCATGTGCTGGGGTACGACCTGGGTGGGCAGTGGGGCATGCCCTGGGGTGCTGGGGTAATTCCTGGGTGGGCAATCGGGCATGTCCTGGGTTGCTGGGGTAAGTCCGGGATGGGCAATGGGGCATGTACTGGGGTGCTGGGGTAAGTCCTGGGTGGGCATGTCCTGGGGTGCTGGGGTACATTCTGGGTGGGCAGTGGGGCATGTTCTGGGGTAAGTCCTGGGTGGGCAATGGGGCATGTGCTGGGGTAAGTCCTGGGTGGGCAGTGGGGCATGTCCTGGGGTGCTGGGGTAAGTCCTGGGTGGGCAATGGGGCATGTCCTGGGGTGCTGGGGTAAGTACTGGATGGGCAATGGGGCATGTTCTGGGGTAAGTCCTGAGTGGGCAATGGGGCATGTTCTGGGGTGCTGAGGTAAGTCCTGGGTTAGCAATATGGGTGCTGGGGCATGTTTTAATGTGCATCTGGCAGTGGCATATTTAATGGGCAAACTGGTTGTGGCATATGGATGGAGAAGAGAGACAGACAGACATGGAGGAGAGAAAGACAAAAGAGGAGAAGATACATGGCAAAGAGACACATGGGAAGAGGAGAAACACGTGTATGACATGGTGAAGAGAGAGACAGATATGGGTGGGATGGAGGGAGGGAGAGAGAGACAGACATGGGTGGCATGAAGGGAGGAAGAGAGAGAGACATGGGTGGCATGGAGGGAGGGAGAGAGAGAGACATGGGTGGCATGGAGGGAGAGACATGGGGGAGACACAGATGGTATTTTATAACTGTCCATTTTTTTTACATCTACAGCAGAGTTAGATGGCAATCTTTCACACAGGACACCACTGTAACAATTTCATAACCAGGGATGTCTGCTCCCGTACGGTTAGATTTTATAACCTTTTGAGTACAGGAGCAGAAAATGCTAACCCTTTGAGTACAGGAGCAGACATCCCTGGTTATGAAAGGGTTAAAGTGGTGTCCTATGTGAAAGATTGCTAACACTGCTGCAATTGCAAAAAAAAAAAAAAAAAAAAGGACAGTTTTAAAATATCATCTAAAATGTGCAGTTCTTCCATTTGTCTTCACATTATACTAACTGCACAGGGAATGTAACCAGGGGAGTTGGTTGGCTTTGAAAGACCTGGGGCTTAATCCTTAGTGTGCCAGAGGGGTATGCAGCGCATTGCAATGCCCTGCATACCCCTACATTCAAAGGGTTAAATTTGCTTAGAGCAGCCATATGGGCGTGTTTTGGTGGGTGTAGCTTGGGGGGGGGGGCAGCATTTCATCCTTGGACCCAGGCAGCACAATGTGTTGGGCTGGCCCTGGGTGGCTCTTCAGTTGAGGCAGTGTAGCAGTATGCTGAGGGAACAAATAGAAAGTGGTGTTTGAGGCTTGCCCTCTGTAACATACAGCAAAGCATCTCTCTCCCTTTAAGGAGAAAGGGTGGGAAGCAGGAAGTGGAGGAGTGACAGTTGAGACAGTTAGTGAGGTGACTGAAGAGATGAAAAGCGTTAAATAAAAGAGTTGCTATTAAGTTTATCCGAGTGTTTGTATTTTATGGAAACATTACACCCGCCTACTGAAACAGAGTGCATGGAGGGTTACAGTTATCTGTGGGAGGTGACACAGTGTGTATGGAGGGTTACAGTTATCTGTGGGAGGTGAAACAGTGTTTTTGTGGGGTCATGATCCTGAGTGACAGTGTGAGTGGACCGGGAGAAGTTATTGATATCCCCTACTTCAGGAGCAAGTGGCAGCTATATTTTTTTTTTGTCAGTTGGATAGTGGTGGACGGGCTGTAGGGGGCGGGCCAACTCCCTGTATGATAAACATGCCCCCATTGAATCACCCAATGAGAGCAGTAAAGTCCCCATTGAATCACCCAATGGGAGTTGTGTCTCCTAATGAGACATAAATTATGTAATGAGACATTCTGTTCAATGCGAGTTTCTTTTCTGAGGAAACATAAATTATGTTCTGTGTGTGAGGTACCATAAATTATGCAATGAGGCTTATTCTTATATATATATATACTAGCAATGTGGGACGGCGTTGCCCGTCAGGATATATAGGGAATTAATGCACACACACGGATGCGAGACAAACACAGAGACACACACGCAAATGCACACGCATACACTGAGATGCTTAAAGAGCGACAGTCATACACACATACATGCAGACACATAGAGTGTGATACAGACATGCAACACACACAGTGAGAAACACACAGGCACACACAGAGACACACACACACACACACACACACACACACACACACACACACACAAGTGAGTCATAAGGGGGTGACTTATGTGTCATTGTAATGAGTTTGTGTTTGTACTTATGCCTCCACTGTGGCATTCATTTATATAGTTGAAATGCATGTGGTAATTGCACATACTATGGTGGAAGGTGGATTGTGCTGGCTCCCGGGATGTGAGTGACTGGCATTCATTCATGTAATTGAAATGCGTGTGGTAATTGCACATACTATGGTGGAAGGTGGATCGTGCTGGCTCCCGGGGTGTGAGTGACAGTGAGACTATGGTGGAAGGTGGATCGTGCTGGATCCCGGGGTGTGATTACGTGTGAGTGATTGCATTTGAGTGCGAGATTGAGTGATTGCGTGTGAGTGATTGAGTGAGTGTATTAGTGAGTGTGTGTGATTGAGTGAGAATGTGTGAGTGAGAGTGTGTATGATAGTGAGAGGGTGTGAGTGATTGAGGGTGTGAGTGATTGAGGGTTTGAGTGTGATTGTGATTGAGTGTGACTGCGAGACTGTAAGTGTGAGAGCGTGAGACTGTGATTGAGTGATTGAGTGTGAAAGTGAGACTGTGTGAGAGTGTGAGTGTGATTGAGTGAGACTGTGAGAGTGTGATTGAGTGAGACTGTGAGAGTGTGATTGAGTGAGACTGTGAGAGTGTGATTGAGTGAGACTGTGAGAGTGTGATTGAGTGAGACTGTGAGAGTGTGATTGAGTGAGACTGTGAGAGTGTGATTGAGAGTGAGAGTGTGTGAGTGTGATTGAGTGAGACTGTGAGAGTGTGATTGAGTGAGACTGTGATTGAGTGAGACTGTGTGAGTGTGATTGAGTGTGTGAGTGATTGGGTGTGAGACAGTGAGAGAGACTGTGTGAGACTGAGAGTGTGAGAATGTGAGTGTGAGAGTGTGTGAGACTGTGAGAGTGTGTGAGACTGTGAGAGTGTGAGAGACTTTGAGAGTGTGAGAGAGACTTTGAGAGTGTGAGAGACTTTGAGAGTGTGAGAGACTGAGAGTGTGAGAGACTGAGAGTGTGAGAGACTGAGAGTGTGAGAGACTGAGAGTGTGAGAGACTGAGAGTGTGAGAGACTGAGAGTGTGAGAGACTGAGAGTGTGAGAATGTGAGTGTGAGAGTGTGTGAGACTGTGAGAGTGTGTGAGACTTTGAGAGTGTGTGAGAGACTGTGAGACTGAGAGTGTGAGAGACTGTGAGACTGAGAGTGTGAGAGACTGTGAGACTGAGAGTGTGAGAGACTGTGAGACTGAGACTGAGAGAGACTGTGAGACTGAGACTGAGAGAGTGTGTGAGACTGAGAGAGTGTGAGACTGAGAGAGTGTGAGACTGAGAGACTGTGTGTGAGAGTGTGAGACTGTGTGTGAGAGTGTGAGACTGTGTGTGAGACTGTGTGAGGCTGTGAGTGTGAGACTGTGTGAGGCTGTACGTGAGAGTGTGTGAGGCTGTACGTGAGAGTGTGTGAGACTGTGAGTGTGAGACTGTGAGTGTGAGACTGTGAGTGTGAGACTGTGAGTGTGAGACTGTGAGTGTGAGACTGTGAGTGTGAGACTGTGAGTGTGAGACTGTGAGTGTGAGAGAGAGAGAGAGACTGTGAGACTGAGAGACTGTGAGACGACTGTGAGAGACAGAGAGTGTGAGACTGAGAGAGTGTGAGACTGAGAGAGTGTGAGACTGAGAGAGTGTGAGACTGAGAGAGTGTGAGACTGAGAGAGTGTGAGACTGAGAGAGTGTGAGACTGAGAGAGTGTGAGACTGAGAGAGTGTGAGACTGAGAGAGTGTGAGACTGAGAGAGTGTGAGACTGAGAGAGTGTGAGACTGAGAGAGTGTGAGACTGAGAGAGTGTGAGACTGAGAGAGTGTGAGACTGTGTGTGAGACTGTGTGTGAGACTGTGTGTGAGACTGTGTGTGAGACTGTGTGTGAGACTGTGTGTGAGACTGTGTGTGAGACTGTGTGTGAGGCTGTGTGTGAGGCTGTGTGTGAGGCTGTGTGTGAGGCTGTGTGTGAGGCTGTGAGTGTGAGGCTGTGAGTGTGAGGCTGTGAGTGTGAGGCTGTGAGTGTGAGGCTGTGAGTGTGAGGCTGTGAGTGTGAGGCTGTGAGTGACTGTGAGTGACTGTGAGTGACTGTGAGTGACTGTGAGTGACTGTGTGTGACTGTGTGTGACCGTGTGAGTGTGAGACTGTGCGTGAGACTGTGAGTGTGAGACTGTGCGTGAGAGTGTGTGACTGTGTGTGTGAGACTGTGAGTTTGTGACTGTGTGAGACTGTGCGTGAGAGTGTGAGACTGTGCGTGAGAGTGTGAGACTGTGAGTGAGAGTGTGTGAGACTGTGCGAGACTGAGTGCGAGACTGTGAGTGAGAGTGTGTGAGACTGTGCGAGACTGAGTGCGAGACTGTGAGTGCGAGAGTGAGTGCGAGACTGTGAGTGCGAGAGTGAGAGAGAGAGGCTGTGAGTGCGAGACTGTGAGTGCGAGAGAGTGTGAGACTGAGAGAGTGTGAGACTGAGAGAGTGTGAGACTGAGAGAGTGTGAGACTGAGAGACTGTGTGAGAGTGTGTGAGGCTGTGAGTGTGAGACTGTGTGAGTGTGAGACTGTGCGTGAGAGTGAGACTGTGAGACAGAGAGGTGTGAGAGAGAGCGTGAGACAGAGAGTGTGAGAGAGAGCGTGAGACTGAGAGAGTGTGAGAGAGAGTGTGAGAGTGTGAGACTGTGTGTGAGAGTGTGAGACTGTGTGAGACTGTGTGACTGAGAGTGTGAGACTGTGTGACTGAGAGTGTGAGAGAGACTGTGAGACTGTGTGTGAGAGAGAGACTGTGTGAGTGAGACTGTATGAGACTGTGTGAGAGTGAGACTGAGAGAGTGTGAGAGAGAGTGTGAGACTGTGTGTGAGAGTGTGAGACTGAGAGTGTGAGACTGAGAGTGTGAGACTGAGAGTGTGAGACTGAGAGTGTGAGACTGAGAGTGTGAGACTGAGAGTGTGAGACTGAGAGTGTGAGACTGAGAGTGTGAGACTGAGAGTGTGAGACTGAGAGTGTGAGACTGAGAGTGTGAGACTGAGAGTGTGAGACTGAGAGTGTGAGACTGAGAGTGTGAGACTGAGAGTGTGAGACTGAGAGTGTGAGACTGAGAGTGTGAGACTGAGAGTGTGAGACTGAGAGTGTGAGACTGAGAGTGTGAGACTGAGAGTGTGAGACTGAGAGTGTGAGACTGAGAGTGTGAGACTGAGAGTGTGAGACTGAGAGTGTGAGACTGAGAGTGTGAGACTGTGTGAGACCGTGTGAGAGACTGAGAGAGGTGTGAGAGAGAGCGTGAGACTGTGTGAGTGTGAGACTGTGTGTGAGAGTGTGAGACTGTGTGACTGAGAGTGTGAGAGAGACTGTGAGACTGTGTGTGAGAGAGACTGTGAGACTGTGTGTGAGAGAGAGAGACTGTGTGTGTGAGACTGTGTGAGACTGTGAGAGTGTGAGACTGTGACTGTGAGACTGTGACTGTGAGTGTGAGACTGTGAGTGTGAGACTGTGAGTGTGAGACTGTGAGTGTGAGACTGTGAGTGTGAGACTGTGAGTGTGAGACTGTGAGTGTGAGACTGAGTGTGTGAGAGAGTGTGTGAGAGAGTGTGTGAGAGAGTGTGTGAGAGAGTGTGTGAGAGAGTGTGTGAGTGTAAGAGACTGTGTGAGTGTAAGAGACTGTGAGAGTGTAAGAGACTGTGAGAGTGTGAGGGACTGTGAGAGCGTGAGGGTCTGTGAGAGCGTGAGGGACTGTGTGAGACTGCGAGAGAGACTTGTGAGACTGCGAGAGAGACTTGTGAGACTGCGAGAGAGACTTGTGAGACTGCGAGAGAGACTGTGAGAGTGTGAGACTGTGTGAATGTGTGAGACTGTGTGAATGTGTGAGACTGTGTGAAAGTGTGAGACTGTGTGAAAGTGTGAGACTGTGTGAAAGTGTGAGACTGTGTGAAAGTGTGAGACTGTGTGAGACTGTGAGAGACTGTGTGAGACTGTGAGAGAGACTGTGAGAGACTGTGAGAGTGTGAGACTGTGAGAGTGTGAGACTGTGAGAGTGTGAGAGTGTGAGACTGTGAGACTGTGAGAGTGTGAGACTGTGAGAGTGTGAGAGTGTGAGAGTGTGAGAGTGTGAGAGTGTGAGAGTGTGAGAGTGTGAGAGTGTGAGAGTGTGAGAGTGTGAGAGTGTGAGAGTGTGAGAGTGTGAGAGTGTGAGACTGTGAGAGTGTGAGACTGTGAGACTGTGAGACTGTGAGAGTGTGAGACTGTGAGACTGTGAGACTGTGAGACTGTGAGACTGTGAGACTGTGAGACTGTGAGACTGTGAGAGTGTGAGACTGTGAGAGTGTGAGACTGTGAGAGTGTGAGACTGTGTGAGACTGTGTGAGACTGTGTGAAAGTGTGAGACTGTGTGAAAGTGTGAGACTGTGTGAAAGTGTGAGACTGTGTGAAAGTGTGAGACTGTGAGAGACTGTGTGAGACTGTGTGAGACTGTGTGAGACTGTGAGAGACTGTGAGAGACTGTGAGAGACTGTGTGAGACTGTGTGAGACTGTGTGAGACTGTGAGAGACTGTGTGAGACTGTGAGAGACTGTGAGAGACTGTGTGAGACTGTGAGAGACTGCGAGAGAGACTGTGTGAGACTGAGAGTGTGTGAGAGTGTGAGACTGAGAGTGTGTGAGAGTGTGAGACTGTGAGAGTGTGAGACTGTGAGAGTGTGAGAGTGTGAGAGTGTGAGAGTGTGAGAGTGTGAGACTGTGAGACTGTGAGACTGTGAGACTGTGAGAGTGTGAGACTGTGAGAGTGTGAGACTGTGAGAGTGTGAGACTGTGAGAGTGTGAGACTGTGAGAGTGTGAGACTGTGAGAGTGTGAGACTGTGAGAGTGTGAGACTGTGAGAGTGTGAGACTGTGAGAGTGTGAGAGTGTGAGACTGTGAGAGTGTGAGAGCGTGTGAGACTGTGAGAGCGTGTGAGACTGAGAGCGTGTGAGACTGAGAGTGTGTGAGAGTGTGAGACTGAGAGCGTGTGAGAGTGTGAGACTGTGAGAGTGTGAGACTGTGAGAGTGTGAGAGCGTGTGAGACTGTGAGAGCGTGTGAGACTGAGAGCGTGTGAGACTGAGAGCGTGTGAGACTGAGAGCGTGTGAGACTGAGAGCGTGTGAGACTGAGAGCGTGTGAGACTGAGAGCGTGTGAGACTGAGAGCGTGTGAGACTGCGAGAGACTGCGAGAGACTGTGTGAAAGTGTGAGACTGTGAGAGAGACTGTGTGAGACTGCGAGAGAGACTGTGTGAGACTGCGTGAAAGTGTGAGACTGCGTGAAAGTGTGAGACTGCGTGAGTGTGAGAGTGTGAGAGACTGTGAGACTGCGAGAGAGACTGTGAGAGTGTGAGACTGAGTGTGAGAGTGTGAGGGACTGTGTGAGACTGTGAGAGAGACTGTGTGAGACTGCGAGAGAGACTGTGTGAGACTGCGTGAAAGTGTGAGACTGCGTGAAAGTGTGAGACTGCGTGAGTGTGAGAGTGTGAGAGACTGTGAGACTGCGAGAGAGACTGTGAGAGTGTGAGACTGAGTGTGAGAGTGTGAGGGACTGTGTGAGACTGTGAGAGAGACTGTGTGAGACTGCGAGAGAGACACTGAGAGATTGTGAGAGAGACTAAGAGTGTGTGAGACTGAGAGTGTGTGAGACTGAGAGTGTGTGAGACTGAGAGTGTGTGAGACTGCGACTGTGAGATTGTGAGACTGCGACTGTGAGACTGCGACTGTGTGTGAGAGACTGAGAGTGTGAGAGACTGAGAGTGTGAGAGACTGAGAGTGTGAGAGACTGAGAGTGTGAGAGACTGAGAGTGTGAGAGACTGAGAGTGTGAGAGACTGAGAGTGTGAGAGACTGAGAGTGTGAGAGACTGAGAGTGTGAGAGACTGAGAGTGTGAGAGACTGAGAGTGTGAGAGACTGAGACTGTGAGAGACTGAGACTGTGAGAGACTGAGACTGTGAGAGACTGAGACTGTGAGACTGAGTGTGTGAGAGACTGTGAGACTGAGTGTGTGAGAGACTGTGAGACTGAGAGTGTGAGAGACTGTGAGACTGAGACTGAGAGAGTGTGAGAGACTGAGAGAGTGTGACACTGAGAGAGTGTGAGACTGAGAGACTGTGTGTGAGAGTGTGAGACTGTGTGTGAGACTGTGTGAGGCTGTGAGTGTGAGACTGTGTGAGGCTGTACGTGAGAGTGTGTGAGACTGTGAGTGTGAGACTGTGAGTGTGAGACTGTGAGTGTGAGACTGTGAGTGTGAGAGAGAGAGACTGTGAGACTGAGAGACTGTGAGACGACTGTGAGAGACAGAGAGTTTGAGACTGAGAGAGTGTGAGACTGTGTGTGAGACTGTGTGTGAGACTGTGTGTGAGACTGTGTGTGAGACTGTGTGTGAGACTGTGTGTGAGGCTGTGTGTGAGGCTGTGAGTGTGAGGCTGTGAGTGACTGTGAGTGACTGTGTGTGACTGTGTGTGACTGTGTGTGACTGTGTGAGACCGTGTGAGTGTGAGACTGTGCTTGAGACTGTGAGCGTGAGACTGTGAGTGTGAGACTGTGAGCGTGAGACTGTGAGTGTGAGACTGTGCGTGAGAGTGTGTGAGACTGTGAGTGTGAGACTGTGAGTGCGAGAGTGAGAGAGAGGCTGTGAGTGCGAGACTGTGAGTGCGAGAGAGTGTGAGACTGAGAGAGTGTGAGACTGAGAGAGTGTGAGACTGAGAGAGTGTGAGACTGAGAGAGTGTGAGACTGAGAGAGTGTGAGACTGAGAGACTGTGTGAGAGTGTGAGTGTGAGACTGTGTGAGACTGTGTGAGTGTGAGACTGTGTGAGTGTGAGACTGTGCGTGAGAGTGAGACTGTGAGACTGTGTGAGACTGTGTGAGTGTGAGACTGTGTGAGTGTGAGACTGTGCGTGAGAGTGAGACTGTGAGACAGAGAGGTGTGAGAGAGAGCGTGAGACAGAGAGTGTGAGAGAGAGCGTGAGACAGAGAGTGTGAGAGAGAGTGTGAGAGTGTGAGACTGTGTGTGAGAGTGTGAGACTGTGTGAGACTGTGTGACTGAGAGTGTGAGACTGTGTGAGACTGTGTGACTGAGAGTGTGAGACTGTGTGAGACTGTGTGACTGAGAGTGTGAGAGAGACTGTGAGACTGTGTGTGAGAGAGAGACTGTGTGAGTGAGACTGTATGAGACTGTGTGAGAGTGAGACTGAGAAAGTGTGAGAGAGAGTGTGAGACTGTGTGAGAGTGAGAGAGTGTGAGACTGTGTGTGAGTGTGAGACTGTGTGTGAGTGTGAGACTGTGTGTGAGTGTGAGACTGTGTGTGAGACTGTGAGTGTGAGACTGTGAGTGTGAGAGACTGTGAGTGTGAGACTGAGAGTGTGAGACTGAGAGTGTGAGACTGAGAGTGTGAGACTGAGAGTGTGAGACTGAGAGTGTGAGACTGAGAGTGTGAGACCGTGTGAGACCGTGTGAGACCGTGTGAGACCGTGTGAGAGACTGAGAGAGGTGTGAGAGAGAGCGTGAGACTGAGAGAGTGTGAGACTGTGTGTGAGAGTGTGAGACTGTGTGACTGAGAGTGTGAGAGAGACTGTGAGACTGTGTGTGAGAGAGAGAGACTGTGTGTGTGAGACTGTGTGAGACTGTGTGAGAGTGAGACTGAGAGAGTGTGAGAGAGAGTGTGAGACTGTGAGTGTGAGACTGTGAGTGTGAGACTGTGAGTGTGAGAGAGAGTGTGAGACTGTGAGTGTGAGACTGTGAGTGTGAGACTGTGAGTGTGAGACTGTGAGTGTGAGACTGTGAGTGTGAGACTGTGAGTGTGAGACTGTGTGTGAGAGAGTGTGTGAGTGTAAGAGACTGTGAGAGTGTGAGGGACTGTGAGACTGCGAGAGAGACTGTGAGAGTGTGAGAGAGAGTGTGAGGGACTGTGTGAGACTGCGAGAGAGACTGTGTGAGACTGCGAGAGAGACACTGAGAGACTGTGAGATTGTGAGAGAGACTAAGAGTGTGTGAGACTGAGAGTGTGTGAGACTGAGAGTGTGTGAGACTGAGAGTGTGTGAGACTGAGAGTGTGTGAGACTGAGAGTGTGTGAGACTGAGAGTGTGTGAGACTGCGAGTGTGTGAGACTGCGAGTGTGTGAGACTGCGACTGTGAGATTGTGAGACTGCGACTGTGAGATTGTGAGACTGCGACTGTGAGATTGTGAGACTGCGACTGTGAGATTGTGAGACTGCGACTGTGAGATTGTGAGACTGCGACTGTGAGACTGCGACTGTGAGACTGCGACTGTGAGACTGCGACTGTGAGACTGCGACTGTGTGTGAGAGACTGTGAGAGTGTGAGACAGAATGTGTGCTTTGCTATGCGTTGCTTACCCCTCTGGCACTCAAAGGGTTAAGTTGAGCTAACATAGCAATATGCTGAGGGATCAAATAGACAGTGGTGTTTGAGGCTTGCCCTCTGTAACATACAGCAAAGTATCTCTCTCCCTTTAAGGAGAAAGGGCGGGAATCAGGAAGCAGGAAGTGGAGGAGTGACAGTTGAGACAGTGAGGTGACTGAAGAGATGATGAGTTAAATAAGAGTTGCTATTAAGTTTGTATTTTATGGGAACATTACACCCTCATACTGAAACAGAGTGTATGGAGGGTTACAGTTATCTGTGGAAGGTGAAACAGTATGTTTGTGGGGTCATGATCCTGAGTGAGAGTGTGAGTGGACCGGGAGAAGTTACAGATATCCCTACCTCAGGAGCGAGTGGCAGTTATATATATATTTTTTTTGTCAGTTGGATACTGGTGGGTGGGCTGGAGGGGACTGGCCAATTCCCTGTATGATAAACACGCCCCCATTGAATCACCCAATGAGAGCAGTAAAGTCCCCATTCAATCACCCAATAGGAGTTGTGTCTCCTAATGAGACATAAATTATGTAATTAGACATTCTGTTCAATGCGAGTTTCTTTTCTGAGGAGACATAAATTATGTTCTGTGTGTGGGGTACCATAAATTATGCAATGAGGCTTATTCTTTTATATATATAGATATATATATATATATATATATATAGATATAGATATATAGATAGATAGATAGATAGCTATAATGTGTGTGTGTTTGCATTGTAGCCAGTGTCCAGGATATAATGATATCTATGGAAGTTTGTCTCTGGGTCACCCGTCCTCACACAAAAACAATGGCCTTCAATAGTCCTGAATGAATTACCATGTTCCCTAATCTTTATCAGTTTGCAAACTGAAATAAATAGCAGTGTATTACAAGAGATCCAAAATATATCAATTTAACTGCTGTGTGTAGGATGCTACCTAGGTAGGCTGTGCTGTTAAATTAAAAGCAACTTATTCCTAGGCTACATTTCTACATTAACCCTTTGGGTTAAGAAAATAACTTGCACTTTGATGGTGATTTATCTAAAGGCAAGTGTTAGATTCTGTAAAAACACTTCATGTTTATTTTTGTCAAATTAACATATTTGTAAACAAATGCAGAAACCGATGGGGCCATATAACTTAACCCTTTGAGCGTCAGAGAGGTATGGAACGTATTGCTGCACATTACATTCCTTACCTCTCTGGCACTCAAAGGGTTAACCCACTCAAGACCAGAGGGTCATGCAGTGCATTGTGAAAAAATTGTTTCACAGCCTTGGGTATAACTCTTTGAGTGCCAGAGGGGTACACATTCATACCTCCCAACATTTCAAATTGCCAAGGAGGGACATTTGTGTTGCTGGGGGCGTGGCTGGTGGGTAGGGCATTACTGAGAATTTTTAGACTATTTCAAGAACCAGTGACACCTTGTGTAACCTAAAAAAATTACTTGTAACAAGACCAAAGTATTTTATTTACATAGACTAATTTATAAATACATATACTGACATTTAAATAAACGATAATGTGAGTTTTATTGTTGTAGACCAGTATGATACACTTATATACACAACACACAGTCTGATCTCTTTAAAACGAGGGACACCTGGGCGAGAAAGAGGGACAGAGGGATTTGAGTCTAAAAGAGGGACACTTGGGAGGTATGGGCATTACATATCCCTCTGGCGTTCAGAAGGTTAACTATAAAATGTAATTATATACACACATGTAGAGACTATCGTCTATATTCTGTTCCAGGTGCTAATTATATCACTGCTTTTATCTCCAGTTTTCCCCATAGACTTCAATAGGAAAATGTTTGCTCAAATGTGAGGTGACATTTATCTCCTGCAATAGAATGTAGCCCTGTATCGCTTCAGGTCTGAGAAACTAAGAAAATTAAGGGGTGATATATGCTTATTTATCAATCTCCCCGTTCTAGTATCATAGCTTTATAGAGAACTGCTACTTTTAGATTTTATTATCTCCCACAGATACAAATGTAACAAATTTAATTTTACCACCTTCTGTGATTTTCCTCCTCCATCTCACAGAAAGTGAAGAATGTCTGAAAGAAAGCTGTTTTTTTTACCATTTGTGCTCTGTACTCCTAATCAGTATCCAGTTGTGTTTTGTGTTCCTAATCACATGCCTATTGTGTTCTCTTTGAGGAGCACGCTTGTTCCTATTTAGAAGCAGTATTCCTCCCATTAGGTTGCACATAGCAAAATGGGATCTATATAGAGAGACGTTTCAAAGTCAACCTGCAAAAACTTTGACTGCTACATCTGTGTGGTCAACTTTTTCTGAAATTCCAGCGAGATATTTAGCGATTTGTTGTAACCTCTTCTATTCTTATTTACTGGAGCCTATGCACAAATACATCTTCAACCTGTAAAAAGGGCTCTATAAAAAGAAATCTAAAATATTTAACTGGAGTGACTTCTCATGTTAATACATATAGTCAATTTCTTGTGCATGCTATAGGGAAGACCATTGGGGCTTGCTCAGATTAGTCTTAAAGGGATAGTAATGGTTCTTTTTAACACATTTTAATCTTGTAGACATTAAAAATATGAATAGAATGCACTATGATCCATGTCTCAAACCTTTATAGTTTGAGCGATCAAAGCATCTAAAGTTCCCCTCTCCACCAGGGACCAGGATCAGCTTCTGTCAGCTAGAGCGCTGACATCTCTGAAAGGGGCGGGAGGGGGAAACTTTGAGCGATCGAAGCATCTAAACTATAAAGGTTTGAGACATGGGACATAGTGCATTCTATTCATATTTTTAATGTCTACAAGATTAAAATGTTTTAAAAAGAACCATTACTATCCCTTTAATAATGGAGTGTGAGCTCTGGCATGCAATACAGCAATCATACATGTTCATACATATCCCGAAGTGGAATGGCATGATTTGTAAGCAACTGAATAAGTGCAGAAAATGAGCTATGACTGTGGATTTGTAATAACATGAAGCAAATGAATTGATTCTATGTATAACATGCATCTATTAAAGCTTCTTCCATTCTTGCTAAACCAATCATTGTCATAACCACTACAATGTTAGTTACTTCAGCTGACAAAGCCAGGAAGAAAAGCCAACATGAGGAAGCATTTTATAGGGAGACACATGAGCTGCAAAGAAGTGAGGTTATTAGGTCACTAAATGAAAATTTTCAAAGACCAAAAAAAAAAAAAAAAAAAAAGCAGAACTGTATTCCATTTAGTGCACCATATGAAGAGTTCTATAAACATAGTGCAAGATAGGGGCTACTAAATAGTGAATGTGGTCTGTATTATAATATACTGTATATGTGACAGAGGACTAAAGCATACTGAGAGCCGTATTCAGTAAGGTAAAGAGGTGCAAGTTTGAAACTAAGCAACTGCACCACAGAGGAGAAATGAAAGTCCCCATTTATATCAATAGGAATTTGGTGAATTTTCTCATCTCCTATGGTGCAGTTGGTTTGCTCATGAATTGCACTTCTTTAGTTTATTGAATATATCCCTAATTTACAATCAATTATTCAATAACAATAGAGAATGGGAGCATAAGTTAGAGAAAGAAGTGCATTAACCTTTTGGGTTCCAGTTCCCTGGAGCTCAAAGGGTTAACCGTTTAAGTCCTGAAGTGTCGTGTAGTGCATTTTGAAACCAATATAAATTGCATATGCAAAACCAAATAATTGCTTTTATTGCTAATAAAGAACAATAAAATAGGACTGTAAAATCTAAAAACCTAAAACTAATAATTATAGTGATGGAGATGCATAATTATTGGATGATCCCGCTATTGACGGAACTTATATAACGGGTAGGATTTGAAGATCCATGTGATAGTAATGGTAAAACAATATATAAATCAATAAATGAGATATGTAAGTAAATGCATTGAATCACTGTTTCATAAAGTGCTGATGATAAGTCCCAATCTTGTCGTTATCGATTAGCTAAACTAAGTCCAGATAACCAGTTAAGGTACTTTATATTGTACTATTACTTTTAGATTGTAAGCTCTATGGGGCAGGAGCCTTTTATCCTAATGTATACGCACCTGTTGTTCCCCTTATGATTGTCTTTATAAGCCCTTAAAGGGATAGTAATACTTAACTATTACTAATCCCTATAGTAAAGTCCTATTAAACCTTTATGGTTTGAGAGATGTCCTCTTTCAAAGTTCCCTCTTTTTGGCTTTTCCCCTGACAGCAGGGGAATCTGGTCCGTGAGCAAGCGGCGGCTCTGCAGCAGTGCAGAGATCGCATTATAGAAGCAGAAATCCTTCACTAAAATGGTCTTTGACGTATGCTTGCAAACCAAGCACACACACAAGATCATTTTAGTGAAGGATTTCTGTTTCTATAATGTGATTTCAGGACTCCTGCCGCCGCTTGCGGACCAGATTCCCCTGCTATCAGGGGAAAAGCCAAAAAGAGGGAACTTTGAAAACAGATGTCTCTCAAACCATAAAGGTTTGAGAGATGCTGCTGGTATAGTTGAATTCAGAATTTTAAGGGCTACAACATGGGGGATAGTAATAATGAAGTATTACTATCCCTTTAAGTTATTAATGCCAGTATGCACTAAAGCAGTCATATGCATTAGTGCATACCCACTGGATTTGGATGCCAAGACCAGTGGATCTGTGCTGGTGAATTAATGCTTTCTCCCCACTCTGCTGATCAACCTAATGGCAATGGGGTAATTGGAATGCATGGAACCATACATGTGTATTTTGGCGGGCCCAAGCCACTTGCCATTTTGCAACCAAGCAGCTCCCCTGCACTGCTATGTTGCAGTAGTGCTGCACTTAAATATTGCTACTGCATCTGTTTAAGTGCTTATATGTGTGAATATATAGTTAAAGTGGGTACAGGTTACATGGCAATGCAAGCAGGTTGGTGGCATTTGAATCACACAAAGATCTGAGAATGTAAAGGTTAAGTCACGTAAATAACTCCACTTAGCTTTTATATGATCCACATTTCAAAGATAATTTGAGAGTGGCTCAGCCTGAAGTCCCATCAAACAGTATTTGTATAATTGTATAGAAAATGAACACTTTGAAGAAGTGTAAAAGAAAAGAGGAAGAACAGATGGACAGGTTTGGTTATCCAGGAAGCTTTCAGCTAGTAAAAAAGAACATTCAAATTATTTTGCATTTTATATTCCCAGCAGGAGTGCCACAGAGAATGTGAGCCATTTATTAATGATTATTGTAATTCAGAGACTTATTTTCTTACTGCAGTAATAGCATAAAGTAGGGATTATGAGCTTGCAACAGAAGAGCAGTGTCTTTTCGCACCATTGAATAATAATATATATCAAAATTCATTGTATTGGAATGTTCCTCCAGTCAGTTGGAGTTTTCAGTGGATCTTCTACAGCAACGTGCGTCAGATATACTAAGACAAAGTGGTTCCGTTTTATAGCCAGCTATTTTGCATCTTGGGGAATAAATAAAAAAATCCCCACATTTTTAATTATTTCAACTGGAATTTAAACACCTTGAATTGCAAGAATTGTAAAAAAGACAATTGTCAGGTTTCCTTGCACAGCCTGTGAGTCACTGTAGAATAGAGTACCCAGTGAGTAAATGGAAAGCTTCCTAGTGGTCAATCGCCGTGTTTCAATGTAAACGGCAGGGATTGCATTAAATCAATACCCTTCGATGCAATGTCTCTAGGCTTCTCACTATCCACATTTCTGCCGTTGCGGGAATCCAGCACATCGCAAAGCATGTGCCTATGTGACCAGGCTCGCTAAGGCACAGACTGCTCCACCAATTGTACCCATTGCACCTGCTGGGACAATGCCTAAGCTATCTCGGATGTGTACTAGACATCCTCTCTGTAGTTCAGGAGCGATACTATTACATTGTTTAAGAGTATATATTGCCTGGATGTGTATAATACATGTTGATAGGCTCACACCTACACATACATAAAACCACAACAAATCTGTAATAACACCCTATTCTAGGTGACAGTGTAATCTCTTATTCTGTAGACAAACCAGTATAAATCAGGATAAATCACCCCATGAACGCACAACTTGCATCAAATGGAAAAACATATTGCATGACTGTATACATTAGATGTTAAAAATGTGACCAATAAATACGGTCATATAAATTCATATACCATCTTGCTGAGGGTATATATCTGCTAAAGTCACAATGTATGAGGATCATGTCCAATATGTATCTCCCTCAGTCGTATTTCAGACCTGACAGTATCTCGTTGATGAAATGTGGTAACCTCTCCTAAGTTTCTGACATCCAATGAAACATAATCTTAGAATCATCTGTCATACTCACAAATCCAGTCACTCGTAGGTAATGGAAAAAACTTGTAGGTCAGAGTTCTGTTGGATCAGCATATTACATATCCACAAAGTCATAGGAGGAAATGTGTTACTGAACAGACAGCCCAGTTTCTGGACTAAAGTTCAATGCTCTATGGGTCCAATAGGGCATTGTTTTCAGTACCAAGAAACGATATCCAGCTGTGAGTATGGGGGTGCCATAAGTGCCAACCCTTTGAGTAGAGGAGGCATAACCTAGAGCTAGTCCCGCTTCTCATAGTTAACTCATCCAATCCTCTCTTGATCCATAACTTTGGTACTAGCTCCAGCTATCTACACCCTTATAGGTGGATTAAAATAGCTACTTGACTCTGGTTAATTCAGCTACCTCCACCCTTATAGGTCGATTAGAGTAGCTTCCATATGTTGTGGTACCATTTGTGATATATCTTACCACCTCCATGGGTCAGAGCAGTGCATGGATGGTATCTTTTTACAAACCTTAGGAACATGAGAGTGTTCACAGGAAACATGAATATGAGATGTTTTCATTTAATCCATTAGGTGCCAATGTCCCCAATCACCTAATCCAGCGTAGTTCATTCTGCAATACTTTTTTACCACGATCACATCCTCTAGGGTTTATAGGTTCGTGATCAATCAGCATATATTGCAGTGTGTTTATAGGATATTTCATTTGTGCAAAATGTCTAGCCACAGGTTTGTCCGAATTTCCTGTTAGTACAGCATCCCTGATGGATTTTCTATGATTAGCCATCCTCTCTTTGATCGTAGTTATAGTTTTTCCTATATAATATAGGGAGCACGGACATCTGATAAAGTAAATCACAAATGTTGATGTGCATGTTAGTTTATATTGTATATGTATATTCTTGCCTGATCTGGGATCCTTAATCTGGTGTCCAGTGAGCAGATTTTTACAAGTTACACAACTAGGGCATCTGAAGCATCCTTGCTTGTCTTTGGGGAGCCATGACATGTTCTCAGTACTGTAACAATGCCTAGGATGGGTTTTAACCAGGAGACTCCTGAGATTAGGACCCCTCTTATATCCCACAAATGGGGATCTATGAAGATTGGTGGAAGTATTCTGTCACTGGACATGATATACCAGTTGACTTGTACTATGCGTTTGATATGTTCTGTGGTAGGTGTATATTGTGTAGAGAACACCAATCTCTGTGGTGTTGATGGTTTTGTTACTGTTTGTAGTATTTCATCTTGTGCCTTTTGTTTTGCTAAATCAAATTGTTCTTGCAATTGCTGTTCCTTATATCCTCTTTGTTTGAAACTGGTGATCAGTTCTTCCACTTGCATATATCCCACTTGTCTATCTGTGTTACTGCAAATTATTCTTATCATTTGTGAATACGGTACAGATTTGGTGATGTGTCTAGCATGCAATACATGCTGATTGATCAAGAACCTATAAACCCCAGAGGAGGTGATCGGGGTAAAAAAAACTATTGCAGAGGGAACTACACTGGATTAGACGATTGGGGATGTTGGCACCTAATGGATTAAATTAAAACATCTCATATTCATGTTTCCTGTGAACACTCTCATGTTCCTAGGTTGTAAAACCATACCATCCATACACCGCTTTGATCCACGAAGCCATGGAGGTGGTAAGATATATAACAAATGGTACCACAACATATGGAAGCTGCTCTAATCCACCTATAAGGGTGTGGAGGTAGCTGGATTAACCGGAGTCAAGTAGCTATTCTAATCCACCTATGTAAGGGTGGAGATAGCTGGAGCTAGCACCAAAGTTATGGATCACAAGAGGATTGGATGGAGTGAACTTTGTGAAGCGGGCTAGCTATAGGTTATTCCTCCTGTACCCAAAGGGTTGGCACTTATGGCACCCCCATACTCACAGCTGGATATCGTTTCTTGGTACTGATAACAATGCCCTATTGGACCCATAGAGCATTGAACTTTAGTCCAGAAACGGGGCTGTTCGTTCAGTAACACATTTCCTCCTATGACTTTGTGGCTATGTAATATGCTGATCCAACAGAACTCTGACCTACACGTTTTTTCCATTACCTACGAGTGACTGGATTCGTGAGTATGACAGATGATTCTAATATTATGTTTCATTGGATGTCAGAAACTTAGAAGATGTTACCACATTTCATCAACCAGATACTGTCAGGTCTGAAAGACGACTGAGGGAGATACATATTGGACATGATCCTCATACATTGTGACTTTAGTAGATATATATCATCAGCAAGATGGTAAATGAATTTATATGACAGTATTTATTGGTCACATTTGTAACATCTAATGTATACAGTCATGCAATATGTTTTTCCATTTGATGCAAGTTGTGTGTTCATGGGGTGATTTATACTGGTTTATACTGGTTTGTCTACAGGATCAGAGATTACTCTGTTCCCACAGAATAGGTGTTATTACAGATTCATTGTGGTTTTATGTATGTGTAGGAGTGAGCCTATCAACATGTATAATACACATCCAGGCAATATATATTCTTAAACAATGTAATAGTATCGCTCCTAAGCTACAGGGAGGATGTCTAATACACATCCGAGATAGCTTAGGCATTGTCCCAGCAGGTGCAATGGGTACAATTGATGGAGCAGTCTGTGCCTTAGCGAGTCTGGTCACGTAGGCACATGCTTTGCGATGTGCTGGATTCCCGCGATGCAGAAATGTGGAAAGCCTAGAGACATTGTATCGAAGTGTATCGATTGAATACAATCCCTGCCGTTTACATTGCAACACGAAGATTGACCCCTAGGAAGCTTTCCATTTACTCACTGGGTACTCTATTCTACAGTGACTCGCAGGCTGTGCAGTGCGAGGGAGACACAATACTCGTAGCAAGAACTGAGACTGACTGAGGTACACATAGCACTAAAGGGATAATAAATATTAGTTGAGTGGGCTATGTATGAAATTATACAGCGTATGCTTTTATGATTTATACATTGTTTCTCTGGTAATTAGGATAAAGGTGACATCATCACTCTGTATTAAGATTCCTACCTAAATGTTTCATGTTATACACTTTAATTTGCACTTATGGTGTAGAGATGTCTATACGCTAGGTATAAGTGAATCCAAGGTATATTTTAACTTCCTTTTTTTTTTTTTCGGGCGGGAGAAGTTTCACAGGGTACAAAGGGGGGCTGTTTTGTCTGCCATCTTGATAAAGATCCCGAGTTCGATTGACACGTGGATCTGAAATAAAGTTGTAATTGTCCCGATTGAGCAGACCTGCGAGTGCTGATTACACAACAATAGCTACATGATCTCTTTATTGGCACCCAGACATTTGCATAGATTTTGAGAGTGTGTCCTTTGCATTGCTTTGCAATGTGTCGCATACACCTCTGGCACTCAAAAGGTTAAACTTTATGTTTTGTTGCCACTATGTGGCAGCTTATGCTCACTTCCTGCACAGTATTCTTGAAAAGGCATTATTGTGGAAAGTAATTATTTACACAGTGTGTGTTATTATACCATACCATCTCTGTTCACCGCAGGATTTAGGTTTCATGTGAGACCTTCCTCATAACTTGCAGTATTGTAATATATTTCACCATATGGTGTCCTAAAGCATTTCTAGAGAAGGGCTTAAAAACATTTTTTTGTTTTTGTGAGTGTACATCCAAAAGAAGCAAGTCCATCAAGTTCAACCTTCGCCAGAGTATAACCCACAAAATGTTTGTATGTATCTTTATTTATATAGCACCAGAGATGTGAATTATACATTGGGAAAGGGATTCTGCCCCAAGCAGTTTGCAATCTAATTAAATGAGAATTATATAATCCTTCCTGATTCCAAAATGGTAATTAGCCCTGTTTTTCCTACTATTATACACTATAACACTGTATGTTCCATTCTGCTAGAGACATATCTAATCATCTCTTAAATATATCCATTGCATCCACTATTACCACATCCTTAGAAGGGAATCCCACAGTTTAACAGACCCTACTGTTAAGAACCCCTTCCTTTGCTATGTTGAAACATTCTTTCCTCTAAACATAAGGGGTAGCCTCACATATATACTTATAGTGTAACAAGGGATGATGTCTTACCAATGATCTGTACAGTGGCAAAATGTTGTTCACTCTTGTTTTAATACCCCCTTTTTCAGTACCCCCTTTTTATGCATGTAATACTTTGCTTGCTTTTGCTACTGGCTGTTTGACACTATTGATCACTATTTCCAAGTTCACAGTTTACAAGGACTCCCAGATATTTCTCTAACAACAAAAGATTCCATTAAATTCATAAGTAGCATTTTGATTTGTTCATCCCATACGTTATTCATATTTCATATTCTACTTGATTGCCCAATCTGCTATTTTATTTAATCCTTCTGTAGAGTATAAACATCCTGAGTTTATCACCCTGCATAATTTAGTGTCATCTTCAAATATTGGTATTTTGCTTTCTCTACCTATTTCCAGGACATTTATAAACAAGTTAAAAAGCAGTTGACCAAGTACTGAACCCTGAGGTACTCCACTTTCTGCTTCAATGGTATTGAAGAATTTTCCATTTACAACAGCACACTCTTCTCTATCCTTCAACCAATTTTATGTCCAGTTGCAAAAGTTATTCCTATACACAATTTCCTTTTTATATACCAGCTTGCTTTATGGCACTGTATCAGATGCCTTTGCAAAATCTAGATATACTACATTTACTGTTTACCATTATTTAGGTTGCTACTTCTTCAGAGCAGCTCAATAGATTCCATTTGCCAGGTATGAGCAGCACTGGGCTTTCCTCCAGCTGTTGTTGGACTACAGTTCCTGGATATTGTAGTCCAACAACAGCTAGGGGCTTGCAGGTTTCCTACCACCGTCAAAGACATAAGGTAAACAGCAGCAAAACATTTTAATTAATTATCTCTTTGATCTGATAGAACAAAGTGAGTGGGTTTTCAGGGCAGCAAGCAAAACCAACCACTCAGTTTGCCCTTGTCATGTGCTTCAAACATAAACATTAATGTACAAAGACAGGAGGAATCTATACACCAGTTTAGTGGCTTACTGTCCTATAGATTGCGATCTCGAACACAAAGATTTCCTTGCCAAGATTTATTAATGAAACAAGACAGCAACAAATATGCCTCCACTTCCAAAGGTTTTGATACTATCAGACTTCACACTCAAAGGTTTTCAGATTTATAGAAGATATTCAATGTTACTACAAAACTGCATTTTTTTTTCTCCTGGCCAGCTGCCAAGACCTAAAGAATTTATAGCTCAGTATGAGCCATAGCAGCAGGGCTACGTTGTATATATTTCTCATATTGATTGTGATTGGATTTATCTCTTGTTCTTTGCAAGGCAGGTTCTGCATATATTACACTTCTGTAACACTAGGATTTATCTGTGCCAGGTGGTCTGGAGATTTTGATTCAGCATCTACTAACTATAACATGGATGGGATCCATTTTTCCTCTTAAAATTTGCAACTGTTCCATGGGATCTTTTCATTATTATTGGTTTCATTCTATTCATGTTTATTACCAAAACAAAGGGCATTAGGTAACTTGTGATTTAATTTTCCTTTGTCACCCTGAATTACTAATCGGTACACAAAAGGCCTCATACAGAAAGTGAAGAGTTGAAGCTCTGCAGCATGCAAACTACACTCAAGGGGAAAATGAAAATTCCTAAAATTATTTTTACTTTCGATAGGGCTTTTAACCCCTTGAATGCTGGAAGGCTTTCAATTCAAGGGGTTTATAACCCCATCTTGGGAGATACAATTCCCCCTCCCCCATATACACTTGATTTGTTCCAGAATGGTTACGCTTTGTTTTCTGCAAATGGACCCAAAGGCACAGGCTGTACTATTAACTGCTATATAGGGAACACTGTTCCCAAGGAGTGTATAATTGTCAGCGTTCGGCAGGGTTGCGGTGTTGTAACGGATATCCAAATCCTTGGGTTGGACTCAGGCCATCGTTCCAGGTTTCTCCCTCCAGAGGTCAGCTACAAGCAGGCAGCTCCACCGGTTACTCAAGCAGCATTTCTTCCTAGGATGGGGGACAACAGAAGTCCCTTGATACCACCCAGCAACAGAGAGACAGGAGCCAGTTGAAGTTCAAACTGCACACACTTTATTGCCAGTCGTCTTCTTCTTGCTGATAGATTTTATCCATCAGCGGTGATTTTGGATACCGAGGCTTGAGCCTCACTACTCCATATTCTCGGGTTGGGTTTTTAAGTCACAGGTTTGGATTACTCTTGATCTGTGTTGACTTGTCACAGTTGGGTTAGTTTCACAGGGTCTTCGCACACACTTTATTGAACAAAACCACATCTTTTATACAGTCAAATACAGTACCACAATAGGGATGGGAAGGGCCAGGTATTCTAATACAGGCTTGGCCCAGGGACCAATCAGACACAATGGGTATATGACACAGGGAACAAAAGACCAATGGTAATTGGAGACAAAAGGCCAATGGCAGAGGGTGACAAAAGACCAATAGCAGTTAAGGGAAAAGGGCCAATGGCAAGTGACCTCACAAACACAATACTGTTAAGGGTAGTACAAACAGATCTGATTAATTCTAGACAAGGACAGAGACTTGATTAGAGGGAATACACACCTTTACACAATGGCCAGGGGGTCTGACTGCAGTTCACAATGGCTTAATTAACATACAGCAGGGGGTCTAGCTACAGTACAAATAGTCAAATGGCTGAAGTTACTACAATACCCATCCTAGGGACAAGGGCCCAAGACTGGAGCCTTTGTTTGACTATTTTGAATGACCTGCTCCACCCTTGACCAATCACTGATCTGCCTACCATTCCCCATGTTAGGCTATGGAAGATATTTGCATACCTGGTAGTTGGTGATTGCACAAACCTCTGAATTGGACAAGTACAATTAAACTCATACAATATTTGACAATACATAAAACCAAACTTAATACACTTTTACATAAATGTAAACCAGGACAGCTCTATGTATTAAGCTGTCCATTCACCCAGTGTCTATTTTAGTGTATGACTCTGCGGGCTTTCATAGTTCTGTTATTCACCACCAAGTAACGGCCTAGGGTCCGTTACAGGTGTCCCGAAGCAGGCCGTCGTGACGTTGGTCTCCGTCGGTGTCCGGCGCTGTTGCGGCGTCTCGTAGCGGGACGTCAGACGTTGGCGCGTCATCCATGACGTGCAGGAGGCCTCCTCTATATAGCTAGACGTCACAGTCTAGTCAACGCTTAGTTATACAGTAAGCCTGCACTGACCTTTGGCTTACCCTCCTTGACCATCCATTGAACTCTGCCTGCACTGACCTTTGGCTTACCCTCCTTGGCCATCCATTGTACTCTGCGTGCACTGACCTTTGGCTTACCATCCTGACCATTCTACTTGTGTGCTGACCACCTTCACCTTCTGGGCATACTCAGACCCTTCTCCTCATCCAGGCCTTTCAGTATCCTTTGGAGTGCTACCAGTTAAGGGCCTACTTTGATGTCTCCTCGTCAAGTATCCTGTTCCTGGACTCTCTCTCTCTGGTTCCCCTTTCCCTTAGTTTTTAGAGCTTACAGCTCTGGGGGGGTCCTCAGTGTTCTGTCTGGAGCTCTCCCTCTGTTTTAGCTCTTAGTTGGGCTCCTCCTGCTATTGGGTTTCAATACTGCCTGATTTCACTTCTTAGTTTATCTTCTGACTATTGGCTTTCTGCTGGTTCTTTGTGGGGTAATTAATTTCCCATAGAGTAAGGTTCAGTAAGCGTACAATCCTAACTATTTTACCTTCAGGTGCTGATAATATGGTAAGTAAGAACTATTGGCTTTGGAATAAGTTACCTAGACCATCACAGAGCTAGGAACTGCCACGTAAGGAACATCCAAAAGACGTGGATCAAGAATACCAAAATGCAAAATGTTTTTATAAGTTTGCGTTAGAGACCGTTCTAGAATTCCAAGTATTTAAAGCCCAATTTTAATCAGTGGGAATTTTTATTTGTTCCCAGTGTTGCCCCAGATAGCTCCACTGTTCTTATACATTTCTCATTGTGTAGTATATTCATTACAAAGATGGCTAAATCATGTAATCTCTGTCAACCATCATAATGACAGAAAAGTGCACTTCAGTTATTAGCCCCAAATATACAGTAAATACAATTATTATAGGTATGGCTAGACCTTGTTATAATCAAATTTCAAGAAAGACAGTTATCTAGAAAATATAGTTAGCTAAAGGCTAATAGGGAACAAGATAAATCCATGTTAAAAAAAAAAAAAAAAAAAAAAAAAAGAGTGAGATAAGTACTATATTAATAACCAGTAGTAAAAGGGGGGAGTACAGCGCATTATCCTAAGTAGTATTAGTAAATAAAATACATACCTGGCATACTACGAGCTAATAGTGAGTAAATAGTTCTTGAGAGAGATCTTTATATTGACTTTGATTATATGTGTAAATGGTAATCATATCTCCCCTTAGACGTCTCTTCTCTAAGGTAAACAAACCCAGCTTGGCTAGTGTCAAAATTGTACTCCATATTCTAGATGAAGCCTTACCCAAGGATTTATACAGGGAGTAGCATTATATTCTTCATTTTGCTAAATGTTCTTCTGGCTGTTGAAATTCAGTCTGGGATCTTAGCCTTTCATGCAGCTGTAATCCCCATACTGTTGCTAAAATAAGGTGATAGGACCATCACACACATGGACTTATGTACTATATACAAAGGCAAAGTAAAAGCAATTTTGGGGCAAACCAACAGCAATATAGAGGAGACCCCAACACTTAATTGATTTCAATTGTGGCTTTATCCCATTGAATGGTAGAGAGGTCTTCAATGCATTATTTAGCAATGTGTCGGAGACCTTTCTAACATTCTAAGGGTTAAAAAAAAAATTTAAATAAAAAAAGGATTTGGGGAATTCTTATTTGTCAACTATGGTGCAATCGGTTTGGCCAGGAATCATTCAAATTTACCTTTATGTATAAGGTCCATAGTTTTGGGTTAATAGGAGGCACAATCACAAGAGGTGTTAGAGACCGTTTAGTCTTAGATGGCAGTTGTAAGCTGATAACTAAAGTAGCTACCAGATCAATGGAATTTTAACTATTTGAGTGCAAGAGGGATATGCAGTGCACTGCAAAGCAATACTTTGCATACCACTCTGGCACTCAAACAGTTAAATCCCAAGCCAGCTTTTAGTGGTAGCACTAGGGTAGTAGTCATGTATCTCCTGCACATAGTCAAGTCTGATCCCTACAAGGTAGACTGGTTGAAAAACTGAATGTTCGCATACATTATTTCTATTTATGATGATTAGAAGTTACAATCATTATGTTTACCATAGTATACGTTAATCCCTTGGATGCAGTAGATGTCTTCATAGGTTTCCATGTTGGCAACACCTCTAAAATCCAAGGGGTTAAAAGGATAGTAATACTTCATTTTATCTTTATTGTATTTTATAGGCATTAAAAAAACATGAAGAAGGTTATAAGTCTTATCTCGCAAACCTTTATGGTTTGAGAGATATTCACAAGCAAAGTTTCCCCTCCTGCCCCTTTTACCTAGTGTAAGCCATCTCTTCTCAGATGTGGAATGCAGTCCATAAACCAGACAGTTAACAGAAGGGGACAATCTTCTTCCTATGAGAACAATGAAATCCCTGCCCCCCTTGACAAGCTTTTCAGGTTTTTCCCTTATATTGAAGATTGTCCCTCTCTGCAATCTACCTGGGCACCTCCCTTCTGCTCTGGTTGAGCAGTGTTATATCAGTAAAAGGGGAGGGAGGGGGATACTTTGTCATTGAATTACTCTTGAACTAGAACTCTGACAGAATTGAAATAACACTTTCCAAAGTCCAAATACTATGATGATTAATTAGAGCTGCTTTTATTATGAAACATTACTATCCCTTTAATGATTGTTGACAATTGTTAAAAAAGAAAAAAAATGTTAATTATGCCTAAGCAATAAAAAATTGTGTTGTATACAGATGTTGTATACTTGAGCTCCAGAGAAATATACAATGCATAGCAACGCAATGTGTTGGATACCTCACTGGCACTCAGAGGGTTAAACTTCTCTTCATATTATGCTTATAAACATCATAGAAACCTGCAGTGTAAACAGAGCACACGGAAATGAGTGATTGCTCGGAATAAACTAAGAAGTGTTCACAGTTGAAGGTACATATTCTTGTCAGTTGTCCATGTTACTGTCTCCCTGAATTGACCTTTGCCATTCATATTTGTTTGCAAAAGATGGTGCATAATACCACAGCTGGTAGTCAGATGTGGGATTTGTTACATCTGGCATCAGTCCATATATTTCTGGTGTACTTTATTTTTGAACACAATATAAGAAAATGGTGTCCATTTATTTTTTGTTTTCTGCACAATCATACCTGTTTTCTTCTTTATTTAGTTACTGGCACAAGTATGTTCAGTACTTCACAGAATGAACAAATCCGTATGAAGAAATAAGTACAAGGTCATCAACCCCTTGGGTGTTCAGTGCATTAGACACCCCACAGATAACCAAAGGGTTTATAGTTATATTGACAATGATAATCACAGTCTGGGTCTAACATGACTTTATAGTTATATTGACAATGGTAATCACAGTCTGGGTCTAACACGACTTTATAGTTATATTGACAATGATAATCACAGTCTGGGTCTAACACGACTTTATAGTTATACTAGCAGCATGGGACGGCGTTGCCCGTCATGTTATGACCATTGGGCGCACGTGTTTGAAATGCAGACACACTGATAAACACAGACATATGCAGCATACAGGCAGACACATACCATACATCTCAAGTGTCCCTCTTTAGGAGGGACAGACCCTCTTTCAGGGCCAAATCCCTCTGTCCCTCTTTCCCACCCTGTTGTCCCTCTTTTTAGGAGGTCAGACTGTGTGCAGGGCAGATCCACCTATAGGCGAGGTAGGCGCCGGCCTAGGGCGCACACGTACTGGGGGCGCGGGCATGCAGCGGAGAAGAGGTGCGCCCACACACACCATGCCAGGAACCACAACACAGTCAGGTCTGTGTTGCTACAGCGCTCCCTCATCTGGTCGGATCTTTAGTAATGCAGAGCGCGCTGGGAGTCATGATCTCCCGCCGCGCTCTCCATTACTGAAGAGAAGACTGCGCGGGAGATACAGGTATGTGATGGGGGGCAAGTTGGAGCTGAGGGGGCATAGTGGAGCTGAGGGGGCAAGTTGGAGCAGATGTGGGGCAAAGTGGAGATGATGGGGGCAAGTTGGAGCTGTTAGGGGAAAGCTGGAGCTGAGGGGGCATAGTGGAGCTGGTGGGGGCAAGTTGGAGCTGATGAGGGTCAAAGTGGAGCTGATGAGGGTCAAAGTGGAGCTGATGAGGGTCAAAGTGGAGCTGAGGGGGGGCAAGCTGGAGCTGAGGGGGGGCAAGTGGAGCTGAGGGGGGGCAAAGTGGAGCTGGTGGGGCAAGTTGGAGCGGATGGGGGGGCAAGTTGGAACGGATGGGGGCAAGTTGGAGCTGCTGGGGGCATAGTGGAGCTGATAGTGGAAAGTTGGAGCTGAGAGGGCATAGTGGAGCTGGTGGGGGCAAGTTGGAGCGGATGGGGGGCAAAGTGGAGCTGATGGGGGTAAGTTGGAGAGGATGGGGGGCAAAGTGGAGCTGATGGGGGTAAGTTGGAGCTGAGGGGGCAAAGTGGAGCTGAGGGGGCAAAGTGAAGCTGAGGGGGCAAAATGGAGCTGGTGGGGGCACGTTGGAGCTGATGGGGGCAAGTTGGAGCTGGTGGGGGGCATCTCTTACAGGCATCTCCAGAACAGGGGCAGAGTGGCTCAGGGGGCAGAGAGAGGACAATCATGAAAAGAGGTTGGGTATAAGTAGGCGGGGTATAAAGGGGTGGGACACAAGGGGCGGAGCGAAATGGGCGGCAAAATTAGGTTTTGCCTAGGGTGGCAAAAATCCTTGCACCAGCCCTGACTGTGTGGTGTGTATTACTTTGCTGTACAGCAATAAAGCAATAAACTTCAGTATATGTGTTTATACATTAGTCTGTGCAAATAAAATACTTTGGTCTTGAACTAAATCATTTATTCACTTACATAAATAGCCAGTAATAGGTCATGAAATAACCTAAAAATTCTTACTAATGCCCCGCCCACCAGCCACACCCCCAATAATATCACCTAAAACTAACGTGTCCCTCTTTGGCCCTGTGAAATGTTGGGAGGTATGCACATACACACAGTGAGCGGCAGAGACATGCAAAACACATGTACACACAGACACACTGGAGATGCACACATGGACACACATATGTAACAGAGATGTACACACACAGACACGCAACATATATGAGCAGAAACACATGTGCTCATGAGTTGTGTACCCCTCTGGCACTCAAAGGGTTAAGGTACAGAGAGGCATGTGAGAGTTAAATAGCAGTGGGAAGTGTGTTCATACCTGGGAACACTGACTTGTGAAGTCCCTAGAGGGGACTGATGTGGTGCTGATGTGGAGAGAAAAATGGGGCAAGCTGGGTTAAAAGTGGGTGGGGCTTAATCGCGAGTAGGGGGCGGGGCTTAACATAAATGTGAAAAAGTGTTAGTAATAGGCTGGGGAAGGAGGAGAAGTGGGAGGAGAATGCAAGTTTACAGTGTGAGGGGTTTTAACACACTTCATGAGGGGTAAAACTTGATACAGAACCCTGTGGCAGTCAGTGGGTTAAGTGTGAATCTGATGGCTGTCTGTCCTGTGTCTTGCATGGCAAATGGTGACAGTGAAGAAGTAATTCAGCAGTGAGGGCCTACCTTAACACTTTGAGTGCCATTTTGTTCCCCTGGTGATGCAGCACCGTTCAGTGGCTTTACTACAGGTCCTTCTGAGGCCACTGGGAGTCAAGGTGAGTGACTGTGTGTCAGCCATCTTTCTTTCTGGCTTTGTGTGTGTTTGGTGCTGTGTGAGTGTGTGTATGAGTGTGTAATACCTGTGAACTTTTATTTGTGGAGTCCCTCATGTGGTGCTGATGTGGAGAGAGCAATGGGGCAATCTGGGTTAAAAGGGGGCGTGGCTTAATCGCGAGTAGGGGCGGGGCTTAACATAAATATGGAAAAGTGTTAGTAATAGGCTGGGGAAGGAGGAGAAGTGGGAGGGAAATGCAAGTTTACAGTGTGAGGGGTTTGAACACACTCCCTGAGGGGTAATACTTGATACACAACCCTGTGGCAGTCAGTGGGTTAAGTCTGAATCTGATGGCTGTCTGTCCTGTGTCTTGCATGGCAAATGATGACAGTGAAGAAATAATTGAGCAATGAGGACCTACCTTAACCCTTTGAGTGCAATTTTGTTCCTCTGGTGCTGCAGTACAGGTCCTGCTGAGGCCTCTGGGAGTCAGGGTGAGTGACTGTGTGTGTGTATCAGCCATATGTATTTCTGGCTTTGTGTGTGTATGTGGTGCTGTGTGTGTGAGTGGGGGCATGTCTGTTTGGTGCTGTGTAAGTGGGGCGTGTGTGTGTGGTGCTGTGTGAGTGGGGCATGTGTGTGTGGTGCTGTGTAAGTGGGGCATGTGTGTGTGTGTGTGTGGTGCTGTGTGAGTGGGGCATGTGTGTGTGGTGGTCTGTGTGTGTGAGTGGGGCATGTGTGTTTGTCTGTGGTGTAGGAGCAAGTGGCGGCCATATTGTTTTTTTCTGACTTTGATAGTGGTGGGCGGGCTGCATAGTGGGGGCGGGCCAACTCCCTGCATGATTGAATCACCCAATAGGAGTAGTAACTCCTGCTTTATGCCTCCCCTGGGTGTGTTTTGGCAGGCACAAAGTCTTCTTTTATATATATATAGATTGACAATGGTAATCACAGTCTGGGTCTAACACGACCTTATAGTTATATTGACAATGGTAATCACAGTCTGGGTCTAACACGACCTTATAGTTATATTGACAATGGTAATCACAGTCTGGGTCTAACACGACCTTATAGTTATATTGACAATGGTAATCACAGTCTGGGTCTAACACGACCTTATAGTTATATTGACAATGGTAATCACAGTCCGGGTCTAACACGACCTTATAGTTATATTGACAATGGTAATCACAGTCCGGGTCTAACACGACCTTATAGTTATATTGACAATGGTAATCACAGTCCGGGTCTAACACGACCTTATAGTTATATTGACAATGGTAATCACAGTCTGGGTCTAACACGACCTTATAGTTATATTGACAATGGTAATCACAGTCTGGGTCTAACACGACCTATAGTTATATTGACAATGGTAATCACAGTCTGGGTCTAACACGACTTTCTAATTGAAAGATAAGAGAAATCACTCCAGTAAAAGTCTATTCCATGGAGTCTTTAACCCTTTGAGTACCAGAGGGGTACAGAGCACATTGCTTAGCAATGCATTCTGTACCCCTTTAGCACTCAAATGGTTAACTCCACGGCTAGCTAAGGAGCATTTTTTTTTTTTTTCTTTTTTTTTTCGCGCATTGGATTCAGGGGTGTGCAAGGACCCCTGAATTTCATGACGTGCCAGGGCCATCACTGGTCCATAAGTGCAGAACTGCACCATAATGGTCTTGCCACTTCATGGGTCCTTAATCCCTTAACGTCCAGTGCCGTGCCAGGATCGTCATGGCTGTCCAGCAGTTAAGGACCAGTGACAGTCCTGGCATGTCATGGAATTCAGGTCTCCCCGCACAGCTGCACGCCGATCGGGGATCCCTGAATCAGAACAATTAAAAAAAATGCCCAGTGGTCGTTAAGTGCCGGTCACGCATGCGCTCGCCGGTCCTTAAGGGGTTAAACTAGGGAACGTGGAGATACAACCCAGGATGGAGGAAATGGGATTAGATAAGGGGCATGGGTGTGGAGAGGGGAGAGACTAGTTCATCTAATTGGGAGGTCACTGTTACAACCTGATAAAAGCAAATGAATAACTCAAATAATGCAATTATTCAGAATGGCAGTAACTTAAAATGAATGCATGTAAATGCTCATAATCTGGCTGGAAAAATGGGGGTACTGAATTGATTGGAGTGGAATGAGCATTATGATCTAATAGATGTAACCTGGTTAAATGATATTCATGATTGAGCAGTCAATCTAGAGGTTTATTCACTTTTAGGAGGTATAGAGTCAATAAAATAGTTGGGGGCTATGCCTATATGTAAATCACACCTTAAAACCTAGTATAAGAGAAGATATTAATGAAGGATACAGTTAGAATGTAGTGGCCCTCTGGATTGAAAAACACGCTAGGAGAATACATTATAAAAGGTTGTTATGGGAATTTTACAAGCCACCTATTATTGGAGAGTTTGAAGAAGCCCAACTTTTGCTGAAAATGGAAAATATAATCATAATGGGGGATTTCAGCTAAACTGAAATTGACTGGAGAAATTAAACTTCCAGCACAACAAAGGGAAATAATTTTATAATTATTCTTAATGTCCCAAATAGTAGAGGCTCCAACTAGAAAAATGGCCTTGGTGGACCTTGTGGTCTCAAACAGTTCTGAAATGGTAAACAATATACAGGTAGAGGAACATTTAGGAAGCAGTGACCACAAAATGATGTGTTTTGATATTTGTTATGATAAACATATTAACAAGGGTTTAAAGCGGAACTGTCATCAAAATTAAATTGCCCCCCAAATCCTTATTACCATAGCCATAAGCATATACAGACTGTTATTCTGCGACATAAGCCTGGAATTAGTGAGAAATACAACTCCGTTTGGCAGGCATCAGCAGCAGGGCTCTTGATGTAGGCGCTCTCTGCTCCTGCGCCGTCAGTTCCTTCCTGTAAGGTACCAAGGAACTGCATTCACCAATCCTGGAGGTGAATGGGATGGATAATGCAGATGTCTTTTCTGCAAGATGTCTGTGCTTTTGCCCGCTGATGCCTGCTGAACAGAGTTGTATTTCTCACTAAATCCCGGATTTATTCAACATAATAACTGTATGTATATGCTTATCGCTATGTTAATGAGGATTTGGAGGACAATTTAATTTTGATGATCCTCTTCTTTGATTTAAACATTAAACTTTAAAAAGGCTAATTTTACAATGCTAAAAAGCAATATTAAAGGACATTCACTGGGATGTAATCTACAAAGAAAAAAATGCGTAAGAAAAATGCAATTTGTTGAAAATGCTGTTAGATAAATACACATCCGTATATACCACTGGGGAATATATACATGATGAGCAAATTAAGACCTTAAGTGACTTAATAGAGATGTTTGTAGGGAAATGAGAAATATGCAGGCTTTTTAAACTGTTTGTTAGAAGGGTCATCAGATGCACAATTAAAAAAAAAAAAAAAAAAAAATTATGAACGTAATAGACTGCAAACAAGTAATACAGCTAGCTAAAATTGAAAATGAGAAAATGATTGCAAGAGAGAGCAAGAAAAATCCCAAGCTTTTCTACAAGTATATAAATGGCAAAAATATTAAGGTTGATATTGATCCTCTTAAAACGGAGACAGGTGAATTAATTAGTGAGGATAAAGTTAAGGCTGAAACCTTTTATGTCTCCTTTGGAAAGGAGACATAATAGACATATACATTGGCTTGATTTCTCTCATGGAGTAATCTCTCTCACCTTAGCGCATATGCTCTCAGTTTAGAATGCAAACAGTACGCACAGGCCATATTGAAGAAAGACTTTGTGAAAATGTGAGATTACTTGTGTCATTTACATATGGAGAAGTATTTGCATAAGAGAATTTCTGCCTTGTTTCACCATCACAAAAACATTGATCTTTGTTTCATCTTGTGGGCGCTTTGTCGTATTCATATATATCCTATAATATAAAAAGCCAGATGTATGTTTGTCCAATGCAGTCATGCGCAGTAGAGACTGCCCGAACGCAGGCCAATTGATTGGCTGCTCCTGAATGCAGACCAGCTGATTGGCTGCTGGCCAGTCCATAGCGGGATGCTTGAAAAAGTAATTGCTGGTTCCCGCGGTTATGGTATTTCCAGATGTCCCCATCACATCGGGGGAAGTAAGGTGGAATGCACCTCTCCGAAAGGTGCCAGCTGTGTGTCTATGCGGTCCCCGCTACGTGAAGCCGGAAGTAGAAGGGGACTGCCAGATGTGACGTCGATCAGCAGGGAGAGCAATGCGCAGTAGCAGGACGGAAACAGCAGAACAAAGGACTAGGTGGTTCCCAACCGGAACCACCTAGCCAAGCCCCACATTCCCTCAACCCATTAATAAACTGGGGTAGCGATCTGCACCCTCAAAGATAAACCACCAGGTGTCGTTATTGGAGGATCTTTCGGACACCACAGTGGTTTCAAGGACGCCCCGACTGCTTGATGAAAGGAAATACGCACTTTGGTCCTTGTACACGGGCTTTTACACTAAAATATTAGTGTGCTGTTTCTGGTTTGCTCTTTGCCCCTCCCCTGGACAGCAGAGAGTGGACTTTGCCCCTGGGGCAGTGATTTTGTGAAGTGTGGCCATTCCTGTCAAAGCCACTGCAGAGACATTCACAGGGGTTGAAGGGGGATACTTTATGATTCAATTACTCTTGAACTAAAAATCTGACAGAATTTAAATAACACTCTCCAAGACTCAAATACTATGATGATTAATTAGAGCTGCTTTTATTATGAAACATTAGTATCCCTTTAACACTTGTGTGTCACCCATGGTTGTGAACTGCATTGCACACCCTATGGCAGTCAAAGATTAAACTAGGTATGTGTGAGTATGTAAATGAACCAATATATCCCATCTCTCTCATACATCCATTAGGCAGGAAGAATTCCCTGGTAAATGGTAAGAGAATTCAAGTTGAATATGGAAGAGATGACTATTGTGAGGAGCTTTATAATAGAGGAGAGTATAGAGTCAAATTGAAAAGAATGAATTAACCCTTTGAGTGCCAAGTGGGTACATTGTACGAGTTTGGACAGCTGTACCCGCTGTGCCAAGCTCGTACAATGTACCCACTAAAATGCGGTCATTGCATGAGCTGGGCAATCGTGGGGGGACATGAGGATCACTCCTCATGTCCCCCCTGTTATTGATCTCCCAGCCGATCGCGCTGGGAGATCAATAAAAGCAGAGGAGAAGCGCAGCAAAAGCGCAGCTTCTCCTCTCCTGTCTCTCCTACCCGAACTTCCGGGTAGGAGTGGGCGGGACCTGGGGAAGCCTCCCAACGTCATCGGTCCTGCTCACTCCTACCGGTGGTAGGAGAGAAGGGCAGGAGAGCTTTTGCTCTCCTGCAGTCGCCTCATTGATCTCCCAGCCTATCGGCTGGGAGATCAATGACTGAGGGGACACCAGGAGGGGTCCTGATGTCCCCCACGAGGTCTGAAAAGTTAAAAATAAAAAATAAAAAAAATAAAAGTAACCCTGTGAGTGCCACAGGGTCCCCAGCACATTGCTTTGCAATGTGCTGGAGATCCCTGTGGCACTCACAGGGTCACTTGCTTTGGGTTTTTTTTTTTTTCTAAAGACCTCATTGGGGGGATCAGGGGGGGTCCTGATGCCCCTCAATGAGGTCTATAATTTAAAAAAAATATATAAAAAAAATTTAACCCTGTGTGTGCCACAAGGGGGTCCAATGCCCCCCCCCCTTCGTGTGGCACACACAGGGCTTTTATCATTACTTTGTTATCAGAGATTGTTGGGGGGTCATCAGGATTGGTCCTAATGGCCCCCCAACAAGCTCTGATTACAAAGTAATGATAAAAAAAAAATTAACCCTCTGAGTGCCACAAGGGTCCAATGCATTGCTTTGCAATGCGCTGGAGACCCCGGTGGCACTCACAGGGACACTTTTTTTGATAACTTTTTTTTTTTTTTTTTTGGTAAGACCTCATTGGGGGGATCAGGGGGGTTTGTATACCCCTCAATGAGGTCTATAATAAAAAAAAATTAACCCTGTGTGTGCCACGGGGGGGGGGCAATGCAGCCCCCCTTCTGCGGCAAACACAGGGCTTTTATCATTACTTTGTTATCAGAGATTGTTGGGGGTCATCAGGATTGGTCCTGATGGCCCCCCAACAAGCTCTGATTACCAAGTAATGATAGAAAAAAAATTAACCCTCTGAGTGCCACAAGGATCCAATGCATTGCTTTGCAATGCGCTGGAGACCCCTGTGGCACTCACAGGGTCACTCCGTTTGTGGACATATTTTTTTTTTTTTTTTACTAAGACCTCATTGGGGAGGAATCAGGGGGTTCTGATGCCCCTCAATGAGGTATATCATAAAAAAAAAATTAAATAAAAAATTAACCCTCTGTGTGCCACTGGGAGGGGGGTTCAATGCAGACCCCCTTCCTGTGGTACACACAGGACTTTTTATCATTACTTTGTGATCAGAGCTTGTTTGGTGGCCATCTGAATACAAAGTAACGATAAAAAAAATTAACCCTTTGTGTGCTGGACACCCCTGTCGCACATAAAGGATTTTTCCCCCCTTTTTCCCCCTTTTTTTTTATTTAGACCTCATTGTATGGGTTCTGATGCCCCAAAAAATGCACGTGCAATAGGAAGGGGGTCCAACGCAGTGCTTTGTATGAGGGGACATACAGTGCACAATGGTAGTCAGAGATCTCCCATACCCTCTATCAGACACTGCCCCACCATCACCACCATCCTTGCTCCTCTTCTCATACCCACACACACTGCCTAATCCCTCACCCTCTCACACATTTTGTTAGACTTGTAGTCACAGGTCCGCACGTACACCGGCTGACGTCCTAGCTTCTTTCATCTGTTAGCCATAAAATCACACATACACTGTTTGCTTTCCCATTTCTGTTTCACTGGTAGCTACGCTCTTGTAGCGTAAATTGGTATGTCAACCCAGAGCAGTGGGGTACCATTTTTTTTTGGCTGGCAAGAAGTCCTCCTAGGAAATCCCACGCCATTGAACCATTTTAGTATCTTTGAAGTGACTGATGTGTAAAACAAATATTTGTTTTTCTTTCCTGTAGCACCACATTCTGGAAATAGTTGTGCCAATTAACTTAGGGGTACAAAGGCAAGTGACCCCTCATTAGATGCGGCAGGTTGTCTTCTTTCCAAAATGGTATGGTTTATCTACCTTTTCTTCAATTCTGAAGGTGTTATAGCCATTTTCGTACAGGCAAGTCAGGTTTGAGAAAATGTTTGAAACATCAGAGTTTGTAGTTGGTGTAGTTTTCTACTTCTAGCACCCCCTAAGGTAGTTCAACTCATACCAATGGGGTGTCTTTTGACTCCTAAGAGCACTAGCAAACAAATGCAGTTGAAAATTCCATGGTTTTCACAGAGCGCCATACATTTGAAGGGGCAGAAATGTAAGAAAATGCCTTTTTTTTCATTAGCGCCACCTCCTGGAAGCATTTGTGCATACCAGCCTTTGGGTAAAAAGGCAAGTGACCCCTCATTAGATGCGGTAGGTTGTTTTCTTTCCAAAATGGCATTGTTTCTCTAACTTTCCTGCATATCTATTATGGTTATAACCATTTTAGTGCAAGCAGATAATTTAAAAAACAAAAGTGTCAGGTTTACGTACGTGTTCCTAGCACCCACATGTTGTATGTTAACCCACACAAATGGGCTACCATTTTTCTCATGTTGGTATCAGGTTCTGAATACAGCAGGAAATGTTATGGTTTTCAAAGATTTTAGTATCTTTGAAGTGGTGGAAATGTAAAAAAAACATGTATTTATTCCCATAGCGCCACCTTTTGGAAATATTTGTGCACTTCAGCCCAGGGGTAGAAAGGCAAGTGACCCCTCACTTGATGCGGGAGAATGTCTACTTTCCAAAAAGGTGTACCTTTTATACCTTTCCTTCATGTCTCTAACAGTTATGGACATTTCAGTACAAGCAGCCATTTTCGAAGAAGCAAACAGGTAGGTGTAGTTATGTGCTTCTGGCACCCCTAAGGTAGGTCGACTCATTCCAATTGGGTGTCATTTTTCTCCTAAGGGCACTAGCTAATGAATACAGTTGGAAATTCCATGGTTTTCACAGATTTCCATACAGATGAAGGAGCAGAAATGTAAGAAAATGCCATTTTTTTCCTAAAGTGCCACCTTCTGGAAGCATTTGGGCACAACAGGCTTGGGGTAATAAGGAAATTCACCCCTCATTAGATGCGGCAGGTTGTCTTCTTTCCAAAATGGTATAGTTTGTGTACCCTTTCTTCACTTCTCTAGTTGTTATAACCATTTTTGTACAGACAAGTAATGTTTGAGAAAATGTTAGAAAAATTAGAGTTTGTAGTAGGTGTCGTTTTGCACTTCTAGCGCCCCCTGAGGTAGTTAAACTCATACCAATGGGGTGTCATTTTTCTCCTAAGAGCACTAGCTAATGAATACAGTTGGAAATGCCATGGTTTTCACAAATTTCAGTACATTTGAAGGGGCAGAAATGTAAGAAAATGCCTTTTTTTTTCATTAGCGCCACCTTCTGGAGGCATTTGTGCACTCCAGGCTTGGGGTAACAAGGCAAGTCACCCATCATTAGATGCGGCAGGGTGTCTTCTTTTCAAAATGGTATGGTTTTTGTACCCTTTCTTCACTTCTGTAGTTGTTATAACCATTTGTGTACAGACAAGTAATGTTTGAGAAAATGTTAGAAAAATTAGAGTTTGTAGTAGGTGTCGTTTTGCACTTCTAGCGCCCCCTGAGGTAGTTAAACTCATACCAATGGGGTGTCATTTTTCTCCTAAGATCACTAGCTAATGAATACAGTTGGAAATGCCATGGTTTTCACAAATTTCAGTACATTTGAAGGGGCAGAAATGTAAGAAAATGCCTTTTTTTTCCATTAGCGCCACCTTCTGGAGGCATTTGTGCACTCCAGGCTTTGGGTAACAAGGCAAGTCACCCATCATTAGATGCGGCAGGGTGTCTTCTTTTCAAAATGGTATGGTTTGTGTACCCTTTCTTCACTTCTGTAGTTGTTATAACCATTTGTGTACAGACAAGTATTGTTTGAGAAAATGTAGAAAAATTAGAGGTTGCAATAGGTGTAGTTTTGTACTTGTAGCACCCCCTGAGGTAGGTGAACTCATACAAATGGGGTGTCATTTTTCTCCTAAGAGCTCTAGCTAATGAATACAGTTGGAAATGCCATGATTTTCACACATTTTAGTACATTTGAAGGGGCAGAAATGTAAGAAAATGCCTTTTTTTTCATTAGCGCCATCTTCTGGAGGCATTTGTGCACACCAGGCTTGGGGTAACAAGGAAAGTCACCCCTCATTAGATGCAGTAGGTTGTCTACTTTCCAGAAATATATAGTTTTGTATAGTTATTCCACTGTTTTTGGGTAGATTTACCACAAAAACCCTAGAATGCGCATTTTAGTTTATAAAGTTGAAAATGTCATTTTGCGCTGCTGGTGATTAGGGCTCTACGCTAGCCATGGACGTAGGTAAAACTATACAAATTTGGTATTTTTTTACTCGGGGGACTCGGGGCTTTTTCAAATAATTGAAACTTTTTCAATCAAGGTAAATGTTTTTGATACATAGTATGTGATTTTAGCAAAATGAGTAAATTTTCATTTTTTTTGTCATTATGACATCATAGCTTTTTGCACGATGTAAAATTCTCTTCATGTAAGGTACCACAAGAAAAATTAGAAAAAGCTCAATTCAATTGAGCTCAATTGAGAAAGCTCAATTCGTTCTGAAAAAAACAATATATAGTTTTCCATATTTAACTAAAAATCCCCAGAGGAAATCAAGCCTAAACGGAAGGATAGCAAAAATGTTGAAAATGTGTCTGGCCTGCAGGGTTCAGAAAATGGCCCGAGCCTCTGGCACTGAAGGGGTTAATACAACAAATAGTAGATAGGAATCAGAATGAACTGAAATGAAATATGGGTTTAAATATAATTAATTTTAAGCTGTCATTCATTTAAAAATGTTCTAGTTCCTTCATTGTAATCATAAACTTACATTTCTAATGCATACACAGAAAGGAACACATTTTATTTGTGTGAGCTTTGTAAAAATATCTAAGACAGTTACTTTATCAAGTATAACAACTGCTTCTCTCCTATTCAGAAAGGATTTACGCTTATGTCTGATAGTTTTCAGAGAAAACAGCACTATGAAACTTCTATCAGAGCCTATACGAAACATGAATCTATATCAGTGTAGGACATATTTAATTCCCATTTTTTAGCCGCAGATATTGAGCGTTTTTTTTAGCGTATAGGGTATTTAATTGGAAATAAACACATTTTAATCATTTTAGCAATGTCTCTGTAAAAGATGATGAAGATGATGATGGAAGATGGTAGCTTATCTCTAATATTTGCAGCAGACTGGAGTTGTAAAAGTGGCCTTGTCCACTTGTTAAATCGTAGTGTCTCTTAATAACTCAATAACAGCGCAAAATAACAAAAAGAGAAAATTAAAGCCAATCTAAGTGTAGATATTTATTAGGAAAAGGCAATTAAATAAAAAATGAGGTATTTCACTCACATTTGCACTTCTTGCGCTGGTCCTTAAGGGTTAAGTAAATCTGTGGATGTATTTGGAGTGTTCTGGTGCTTTAAAAGGTAGCTGCCTCGTGCAACAATTCCCTTCCAGATGTGATGGCGAGTCTGAGCTTCTCAAATGTCGTGGGATACTCAGGAAGGGGTGGAGAGGAGAATACCCACAGGGGTATACCAGGCGACACGGGAGGGGTGAAATACCTCATTTTTTATTTAATTGTGTTTTACTAATAAATATCTACACTTAGATTGGTTTTACTTTTCTCTTTTTTTTATTTTGCGCTGTTATTGAGTTGTTACAGAGACACTACAATTTTACAAGTGGACAAGGCCACTTTTACAACTCCAGTCTGGTGCAAATATTCGAGATAAGCTACCATCTTCCATCATCATCTTCATCATCTTTTATTATTATCTTTCATCATCATTCTCATCTCATCCTCATACTAGACCTTCATCTCATCTATTTTAAAGGAGCAGTAAACTTTTTTTTATGAAAAAATATATATATATTGTAGAGGTTTTCCTACTGAGTAAAATAAGGGTACCCCCACTGCCAAGAGATTTATATTTCCAGAGTTATTACAGTTTAAACCCATGTTTTTTTACATTAGCAGTGTCATCTAGTGGTCAAATTCTAATTAGATTTCCTGTTAGATTCTAATGGAGAGGAAAGTCAGAAAAGTCAGAGACATACAGTTCTCCATAGAATGTGACAGAAACTGCCTGTCACTTCCTGTCAGTTAGAACTATCAGGAAGTAAACACAGTAAATTCACTTCCTGATTATTTAAACTGCTATAAATTTTGAATGAAACAGCTGACAGTGATGGGAGTGACCTATTTTTATTCAGCAGGAAATGCTCTATAAAATGTTTTCATAAAAAAAGTTTACTGCTCCTTTAAGAGAAGCCTTACCAATCACCTTCATTCATCATATTCTCTCTTTGCATTATATTCTTTGTATTATTTTCTCCTTGAATATTTTCTAGCATTATTATCGATTCTATAGTGAATGCTATTGTAAGATTGCTATTTCTATATTGAATTGCTGTGAGCGCTTTAGAGTTTTCTAAGTATTTAATCATTTTAGCACTTACAATTCTTTTAGTTTATTCTGTCAAGGACATTAACAGTAGAGAGAGAGGATAGGGAATGATGTTTTGTCATTTGCTATTATCACCTTACAGAGAATACTGTGTTCAGATATTGTAAAGGACATAACTGTTAGTGATGACAATGAAGGGATACTGTATTGGTGCACAGGCTAAAATCTAAACAGTGTGGTGCTTTTTCCTCACAGATGCAGTCTTTGAAGTCTTGGACATTTAAGGGTTAATTTAAGTATATTTATATCACTAACACTGGTTTAATATTCTTCTTAATTTGTTTAGCTTGGGGGAAAAAGTGTGGGGAAGAGGGGTACCATAAAAACTGTCAGATAAGCAAAAGTACTAGTAGATAGGGCTGAAAACAGAAATAAACATGTTAGTATGAGTATATAACATAATTATTATTGTATTGCTATTAGCATGTACAGTATTTGAATGCCATAGTATCATGTCCATAGTTCCATATAATGGGTTAACAAAAACATTGGTAACAATTATGAGGATAAATGTAAGTGAGAACCCTGCACAGAAGACCATACACCAGTGTTTCTCAACTCCTGTCCTCAGGACCCACTAACAGGCCAGGATTTGATGATTTCCTTGTTAGAGCACAGGTGAGTTAATCATAGGGTTGCCACCCAGTCGGTATTTTGGCTTCTGTCCAATGTTAAGTCTATGGAGGGAATGCTATGGCTGGTATTTTTTTAAGAAAAGGTGGCCACCCTAGTTAATCAATGTGAATGAGCCTCTGATCACCACACCTGTGCTCTAGCAGAGAAATCCCCAAGTCCTGGCCTGTTTCTGGGTCCTGAGGACAGGAGTTGAAAAACGCTGCCATACACCCCTCCTAGTCACCCACCCTTCCTCCTAATAATGTAAAAAAAAAAAAAGTTGAAAATATTCCCTTGAGACATGGAGGGTTATTTACTAAGGCGTGAGAAACAGATGATAAAGTGGAGATGACTTCTCCAGTGATCTAACTTATCCAGTTCCTATGTTAGTCTACAGGGCCAATTCCCTAATATTTCTTACGTTTTTGGAGATCTTGGTGCATTGGCTCCATAGAATAACATAAGAACTGGAGAAGTCTTTCCCCACTTTGTCACCTCGTTATCACCGCTTAGTGAATAACCTCCAAGGTTTCAGAAGAAAATTTATGTAGAGGAGCCATGCTTTGCCATACTGCATAAGTGATGGGGTGAAGAAACAAGAACCTTTCTTCTTATCTTCCTCCTGGTGCTGTATAGACATTTGTTGGTGTCTAGTTAATCCTTTGCAATGTGTTGTGCGCCCCTCTGGCACTCAGCATTTTGGGATTTCACAAGTGATTCTAAACAACCAGGTACTAGGGACATCAACACTTGTCAAGAATTGTGTGACAGTGTAATTACTTCCTGAAAGATGAAACTGTAAGGAGTAACTCAGCAGTTTCTATCACATTCTATGGAGAATTATTTGGCAGTGGCTCAACTCGCCCAGAAAATGCAACAGAATAACCAGTTGGAATCTGACCACTAGAGGGCTCTGTTAGATTTTAAACTCTGTTTTTACATTAATACCTGTGGAAAAATGCACACTCAGCAGTGGGAGTAAATTTGTTTTTCTCGCAAGGAAAAGTCCTAATATACATAATATAAAATTTTCATTAAAAAAAAACAAGTTTACTGCTCCTTTAAAGAATAACTTCACTGATAAAATAAGCAGACTTGGTGATCTAAAACTTTTGCTTAGGGTACATAATAATCTAGGGGGCCCAAGGTGGCAAAGAAAAGTCTTTGTAGTCTGTGCAGAAGCTTGCATACCATAGTTTGGAAAATACACGCTTATACTCTAAGGAATAAGCTCAGTTAAGTGTAACAGTGCTAATGTTTGCCAGATGGAAAATATTCAGAATACGAAAAATCTGTTTTTCTGTTGGCATTCCATTTCTAACATTAGGTGGATTACCATAACTGACAATGCCCTTAGATGTGGCTAGCTCAGTAACCAGGTGCTTTTTGTGGACGTTAAGCCCTGGGGGGAAAATCTTGGCTACAAGTTCTTTCCTTGAGAGTTGCCCACCGAGGCTTCTTCTTAATACATAGTAGTCTGAAGACAGAAGATCTGCAGGAAAGGTGAGAAACCCTTTGAATGCTGCAGGTCCACATGTTCCATAGTGCCCCTCCGCACAGGGGTTTTTCATTTGGAGTTCCTATTGCACACACCTGCACTCATTGGTTTGGGTGTTTTGGAGCAGGTTTATGTGGTAACTTTACCCTTTAGCTGCTGGTTTTGCATCTTTTGGGGGGTTGTCTGACACTTTTCCTACTGGTTCAGTGTTTTTTGGTTATTCTAACATGTTCTAGTGATGTTTCATGCATTTTTACTTTACTGTTTCAGTTTTGTAAAATTTGAGTTGCGCTCTTTACTGCATAGGCGCCATTGCTCCCATTCACTCCTACGGGACTGTACAGTTTGGGACATATCTCTGCAACCATTTAATCTAGTGACTTCAGAGATGGCTCATTTTACTTGTCTGCCCTTGCTCTATCATCCGCTTCATGTTTCTAGTGTGTTGGGGGGCTCGGAGGACTTTGTGCACTGTTTGTGTACCTTTTCTGGGAAAACTACATTTCCCATGAGCGCTTGCTTCACGCGCTCGTTTCTGATAGGCTCCCGCCGCAGCACCCATTTTGTGCTACTTCCAGAACAAGTATCCTACGCAGGGCTTGGGCTCTCCTTTTCTCCTCTGCTGATTAACCCTTCGTCTGCCAGATAAGTCTAAATTAGTGCTTTCTGGGGTGAAACTTTAATCCTACACACTGTAATTGGGTGATTTATTATACTGTAAGGTTATTGACTCTGTGAGAATGTCTATACCGTTGGAACTTGGGGCCAGACCTAAGACTAAGGATGCTGGGGTCTCTGTATCCCCTATTGTGCATTGGTCTTCCTGTCATTCAGGGTTACCTAGAGAATTCTCAGGTCATTTATGCCCAACAAGTTCTGATGTCCCTGAGAGTCTCCCAGGGACCTCCAGCCATGCATTAGAGCCAGTCTGGGTGCAAGAGTTCAAGGCTGCTACTAGGGACCTTAGGTTTACATTGCAACTTTCCATCCCAGTTACAGGGGGTCTTCCATTCCTGGCAGACCCCCTCTTCCATCAAGTCTTCCCTGCCAAAACCACAGTGAGTACCTGACATATCAGATTCCTCTGAGGAGGAACTGCTTGTGGATTCAGATGTTGAGGAATGTTCTGCTGTGGGCTTCTCTCAGTTTTTTGGGGATCCCTTTGAAGCTGATCCTGAGCCCTCTGCTGAGGGCCTGATCAGGGCTGTTTTGACTACCCTAAACATTCCCTTAGTTCAGGAGGTTCCTTCTGATTCCTCTGATGTGTTTCAGGAGCCTAAAAAGCCCCTTACTTGCTTTCCACCTAACACCACTCTTGACCGCCTTGTGTCTGAAGATTGGAAATCTCCTGACAGGAAATCTTCTGTGTCCAAGAAATTTGCCAAGCGTTATCCCTTTTCTGAAGCAGTGCTTGCTAAGTGGGTTCATCCTCCCAAGGTGGATTCTCCTATCTTCAGGCTATCTAAGTCTACTGCCTTGCTAGTTTCTGATGGTGTCTGCTCTGAAAGACTGGACTGACAAAAAACTTGAGTTCTCCCTCAAGTCCATTTTTGCCACTGCTGGTACTGCCATGCATCCAGCATTCGCTGCAGCATGGGTGAACTGGGCCATTGCGGTCTGGACTGAACAGCTCACCCTGGCTGGCTGTCAGGGTTCTCCTACTTTGGATATGTTGCGCCTCCTTGCTAACATTTCTGAGGCACAGCACTATGTTTCTGCTGCCTTATTTGATGCCATGCATTGGTGGCCAGGGTTTCCACTATGTCTGTGGTTGCCAGACAGGCTCTTTGGCTCAAGATCTGGTCTGCTGACACTGCTTCTAAGAAAGCATTGCTTTCCTTACCTTTTCAAGGTACTTCCTTGTTTGGGCCAGATCTTAAAGATCTGATCAGTGAGGCCATTGGGGGTTAGAGTACCCTTCTACCTTTGGTCCCCAGGAAGAAAACGCTGCTTAAGCGTAATCTGTATTTTCGTTCCTTTCAGACTGAGACACGTCCGGTGAACCAGGCTGTTCCCTCAGCTCCGCGTGCCTCCTCCAAGCCCAAACAACAGTGGAAGCCCAAGGTCTCCTCCCAGCCCAAGGCTTCCAAGCCTTCTTCAGCATGACTCACCGAACCCAGGTCCCCACTCTGCTGTGGGTGGCCGTCTGCGTCACTACCACAGCATCTGGGAGGCTTCAGTGGCAGACCCATGGGTTTTACAGGTGGTGGCGGAAGGATACAGGATCCCTTTCATCTCTCTTCCTCACTTTTGTTTCTTTCCTTCTCATACGTCTCAGGGCGTGGAGAAACCCCGGCTGTTCACCGGCTCTATTCAGGCTCTTCTGGACTAGGATGTTCTAGAGCAGGTTCCAGTTCAGGACAGAGGTATGGTTTTTTACTCAAACTTCGTTGTGGTCTCCAAAAAGTATGGCGGTTGTCACCCTATTTTGCATTTGAAGGATCTCATTTCCTTCGTGATCTAGACTCATTATCACCAGGAGTCTCTACGGACGGTGATTGCTGCCATGTCCCCGGGGGAATTCCTTGCATCACTGGATCTTCAGGACACGTATTTACACATCGCCATTTATCCAGAGAGCCGGCAGTATCTCAGATTTGCCTACGACCGAGGGCACTTTCAGTTTTCAGCTCTCCCCTTTAGTCTGATTACAGCTCCTCAAGTTTTCAACCCTGTCCTAGGAGCCTTAATGTCCGTCCTCCACTGAGACGGCATCAGAGTTACTCCATACATGGACGACCTGCGTCTGAAAGACCCCCCTCTGTGGAACTTCTTCATCAGCAGGTTCAGCTATGCATTCACACTCACCCATCATGGGTGGATCATCAATATGGACAAGTCAGATCTTGTCCCATCCCAGCATCTGGTCTTCCTGGGCCTTCTCTTCAACACTCAGAAGTGCACAGTGTTTCTCATGGACGAGGTAGCTCACCAGATCACCCACAGGGTTTCTGCGGTTCTGGCTCAACATCCAGTTCCAGCCAAGAAGCTGTCCTCTCTAGTGAGGAAATTCATTTCCACCATAGAAGCGGTCCCGTTTGCCATGGCACACACCAGGGAACTCCAGAGGTTTGTGATCCAGGTGTGCAAGGGTCAGCTAGACTTTCTGAAGATGCCAGTGTCCCTCCCTTTTCATGTGGAACTGAGTTTGTTGTGGTGGATCGACCTCTCCAATCTGCTGAAGGGCAGGTCCTTCCTGGTATCCTTCTGGACCACAGTGACAACGGACGCCAGCCTCTCCGGCTGGGGAGGGATCCTGGGTCGCCTGAGTGCTCGGGGTCGGTGGTCTCCGGAGGAATCTCTCCTTCCCAGCAACATGTTGGAGCTTCGGGCGATATTTCATGCCCTTCATCATTGGACATATCAGCTGAAAGACTGTCCAGTCTGGGTCTAGTCAGACAACGCCATGGCCATGGCTTACATCAACAAGCAGGGCGGAACAAGAAGTCTTGCCGCTTGGTTAGAGGTCAAGGCTATTTTGTCCTGGGCAGAAGAACACGTTCCTGCCATATCCTCAGTGCACATTCCTGGTGTAGACAACGTCATGGCGGACTTCCTCAGTTGACGCAAAGTGGACCGCAGAGAGTGGGAACTGTACCCAGAGGTGTTCCCCCACATTGTTCAGAAGTGGGGTCTTCCTTATATCGACCTGATGGCGACAAGACACAACAGGAAGGTTCCGATGTTTTGCTCTCGGTGGAGGGACCCTCTAGCTCTGGCGGTGGATGCAATGTCCATTCCTTGGTTGTTTCCTCTGGCCTTTATCTTTCCTCCTCTCCCAATGTTGCACAGGGTGTTACTGAAATTGCGACTAGAATGCTGTCCAGTCATTCTGATTGCTCCTTACTGGCATTGCCAAGCTTGGTTTCCATAGCTTCTGGATCTGTCAGCGGTGGAGCCATTCCGGCTCCCTTGCCATCCGGATCTTCTTCTACATGGTTACCTTTGGAAGGAAGATGTATCGGCTAGCCTTGACGGATTGGAAATTGAATCCTCAATATTGAAGAGAGGTTTTTCTTCTGGGGTGGTGGCTACTATGCTTAGTGCCCGCAAACCTGTTTCTTCCAAGGTCTACCATCTTGTCTGGTCTACCTTTCTATCTTGGTGTGCTGACAAGGACCTGTCTCAGGAATTTGATCTGCCTACAGTCCTGGCATTTTTGCAGGACGGTGTGTATAAGGGCCTCAGCTTAAGTTCAATTAAGGTTCAGACTTCTGCTCTCTGTTTTCTTTCAGAGGCGCATTGCCATCCTTCCTGACATCAAGGTTTTCTTCCTGGGTGTTGCTCATTCTCGTCCTGCCTTCAAGAATCCCGCTCCTCTGTGGGATCTTAACTTGGTTTTGGGTATTCTTCAGCGCCCTCCATTTGAGTCCTTGGCTACTATTCCTCTCTGCCGGTTGACGTGGAAAATGGCCTTTCTCCTGGCGATCGTGTCTGTTCGCTGTGTCGCAGAGTTACCTGCTCTGTCCTTTAAACCACCTTTTTTGGTGTTTCACAAGGACAAGGTGTTGCTTCACACTTCTAAGGAGTTTCTCCCGAAGGTGGTTTCGGAGTTCCACATCAATCAGGAGATTGTGGTACCTTCTTTCTGCCCTGACCCCACCTCTGACAAGGAGAGGGATCTCCACTTGGTGGATGTGGTGCATTGTCTCAGGTTTTATGTACATCGCACTGAGTCTGTCGGGCAATTTGACGCGCTGTTCGTCATTCCTGAGGGTCTCAGGGCAGGAAGACCTGCATCCAAAGTGACTATTGCTTCTTGGATCAGGTCCACTATTCGTAAGGCTTACGAGCTGTGGAAGAAGCCTGTCCCCTTTCAGGTCATGGCTCATTCTACGAGATCTATTGGGGCTTGTTGGGCTTACAAGAATCAGGCATCTGCTGATCAGTTGTGCAAGGCTGCCACTTGGTCGTCTGTGCACAACTTTTCGAAGCACTACCTTGTTGATGTGCTGGCATCAGCTGATGCCAGCTTTGGGAGGAAAATCCTGGAGGCAGTCTTGCCTGTCTAGGATCTTCTTCAGTTCTTGGTGCTTCCTTCACTTTTGAGCCCTGTTGGCTCTAGTTCAGTGTGCTGTGTAATAGTTTGGGGTGTTGTTACCCCTGTTTAGTGTCTGTTGACACTTCATTGTTTTGTTGGGCTATCTCTGATCTGATGATTCATATATGCTCTGGTGACTTTGGGGGCCTTGCGCCTGGTCCTTGCCTTACATCCCACCTCTGGGAAACTCAATGGTTGGACATCCCAAAGTTACCAGTAACCTGTATTGCACAACAGAGAAAAGAGGATTTTAGTCTACATGTTAAATCCTTTTATGTTAGTCCATACAGGTTACTGGTCTCCCACCCTGTCAAGGGACCATGCTTGGCTCTCCTGTGGCAGACCGTGGGGGCCTTTCGGGGTCATGCTTACAGGAGTCTTCTTTCCCTTCCACTATCTAGTTCCTCAAATCTTTCTGGAGCTGGTTGGCTAGCTGCAGCCAAGGAGGGAAGGTAGGGTCCACACCCTGCATACAATTCTAGAATTGTTCCTACCTACAATTATAGGGGTGGATTGCCTACCCAAAGTTACCAGTAACCTGTATGGACTAAGAGAAAAGGATTTAACAGGTAAGATTAAAATCCTCTTATTTATTTGCCAAGCATAATGCAGATATAAATTTGCTCCCTCTTCTAATATGTGAATAATTTTTGGGTTGCTCATTTCATTTAACCCTTTGAGTGGCAGAGAAGTACATTTGCAAAGGGTTAAAGGACAATTATCACATGTATAGTGCTGCATACTCCACTGGGAGCAGATCTGCCAGTGAAGCTGCAGACCAACAGGGGAAGGGGGGGAGACAGAATGAAGGGCTGGAAAGTGACCCCTGGTGCGCCCTCGTTGGTCTTGCAAAGGAGACTGAACCTTTATTATAGGGAAAAAAAATGGTTTATAGCAAATGAATATTCTGCCATTGTGGTCTAATGATAACATATATATTGCAGTCACCCATGCCAAGACTGTTAATAAGCAAATCAACCAATGTAGAACCGTCTCACTTGTAGTAATGTGTTACTGTCTTGTACTGTGATTCATCATGGGAAGAAGATCTTTATTATCTTACTTTGTTTCTCCAGGTTTATAAAGGTGAATTTCAACTCCCTGACTTCCTGAAAGAAGCACCACAGGTAGTGTATTAAAGCTATTATTTATTTGTAGAACTTGACTGTATATTGGAATTGCCTAAGAAATAACTTTGACAGTACATTCAAAGCTTGTCTTTGCAGAGAAAGTGGTGCAATGCTTATTGCATGGCCAAAGGCAGAACACAACATACAAACACTATCATTACTGGTCAGCTGCGTTGGGAAAAGCCTGACATGACTTTGCTTACTCCTTTCATTCCATTTCAAATATATCTTCTTTTCTTGTTACCTAGAGCAGGTAGACTATTGCATGTCTTAAGATGGAGAACAAAAAATAAGAGGGGAATATTTTGATTTTAATTAATAAATCAGTGCATCATACCGCAAGTCTAAGACTCCAAGTCAAAATAGAAAAGAAAGAAAGAAGAAAATAGAGGATTAGGGAGGAGACAGAAATAATCCACCATCTGAATCCAGACATGTGGTAAATCACCTCCCCCCACTCCTCTACTAGAGGCTACTTTGGTATATAACAACACACAAAAGACTAGGGTGACACCTATAGTGACATGTCCCCTTTAAAAACATAGTGCAGCCTAAATTCGTACACTGTCTTCCATTTCTGGATGTATAATATGTCAATACTGGAATCAGTGTATCCCTAATATCCGGCTCATATTGGTTTCTGAACTGTGAGATAAGCCAGAAAGAAGCTCGGAGCACAGAGAGAGTGAGTAGTGTATATTTGAAGTAACCATTAGAACTAGCTAAAGTAGTAATCTATCAGTCTCACCCAGACAGTATAGCAGGGTGCCTGCAGTAGTCCTACAGGCATGGTATTTAAAACAAGGGCCAGAACTCAGTCCTTAGTGTTGCATACTTATATGTCATATATATTTATCCGACTCGATAATGAGCGGGATATTAGGGATACATTGATTCCAGTATTAACATATTCTACATCCAGAGATGGAAGATAGTATATGAATTTAGGCTGCACTATGGTCTTAAAAGGGATGTGTCACTATAGGTGTCACCCTAGTCTTTTGTGTGTTGTTATATATATCTTTTAAATTTGACTAATAAAGTAACATTATAGTATATTAGACTCCCGTCTTTATACTGAAGTAGTCTCTAGTAGAGGAGTGGGGGGAGGTGATTTACCACACGTCTGGATTCAGATGGTGGATTATTTCTGTCTCCTCCCTAATCCTCTATTTTATTATCTTTCTTTTCTATTTTAAGATGAAGAACAACAGATCGGAACCAATTACTAATTACCCATTTTCCTACCTGTTTAAAAAGCTCGGACTACTTTAAAGTGGAGCTAACACTAGTTGATTTTAAAAGTGCTTTTATTTGTGTTAGACATTCTTTATTCAAAAATATAGTTTATTCAAATTAGGCAGTACTGGCTGTTACAGCCCAGTGTGTCAGATACTAATGTTGCAGTCTCCCTCACAAACTGCCACTTCCTACCACAAAGTGCTGGCTAATTTGCATAGATGGGCAGATAAATTAAGCAAAATATCTCAGTCTCTTGTTTTAAATAGTGGCTAACATAGTTGATTTTGAAAGTTCTTTAAAAATTAACCAAATCAGAATAAAATGTTACTTCAACTGTAATCCTGCCTAGAATAACATTACATCAATATGAAAATATTATTTGTAATTTTACCACTATTAGCATGTGCTTCACTGAAGGCTAAATTACGGCAGAATTATGCAAGTGCTCCCTCATTTTTAAATTGGCAATGATCTAAATGAACACATTGAGGAAGATTTACTAAATAAAAGCGGTATAATTCTGGGGCAAACCAACTGCACCGTAGGGAAACAAATAAAATGCCCTATAGATTAGAATGGGTAACTAACCATATTGCTTCACATTGCATTGGATTTCTCTCTGGAATTCAGGGGGTTAAAAGCTCCAATTTAATCTATGGGGATATCAGGAATTCTTATTCCCTATGGTGCAAATGGTTTGCATCAGAATGGTACCACTTTTCCTTAGTAGATCAGTATTGCTGTTATTTAGGTTTTAGGCCAGGCATGCATGATCATTATGACTGTTGATTGTTTTCTGGCCATGATAGATTAACACGTTTTCTCCTCATCTTCCCTCTCTTTCTCCCCCGCTTCCTGCTCTTCCTTTTTCCTCTGTATGCATATAAATAAGTGACTTAAAGGAACAGTAAGCTTTTTTACAGTCTGTGTTATACAGAGTTGAGAGCAGTTCTTCACACTTGAGTGTTTTATTGTGCTCCACTCCTCCCTGTCATTCTGCACACAGAGAAGGGGAGTGAGAGGCCACAGCGGCTTACTAGTAAGTGATTGAGAACCAAGAGGATCAGCGGGTGTGAGCGTGCGAGCCTTGTGTTTGATAAAATATTAAGCCAGTGAAATGTTCCCATGTCTGAACTCCTGCAGTACGCAGCACAGATACCCAGTGACAGGCTCTATAATTATTCTATACAACGTTCTGTAGGAGACATGAGAATGTCGAGCTATCACTCAGTGCGAGACTCTCATATTGCCATTTTTAACCAGGCGACATTGGCTGTAAAACTCATACTCTAGCATCCTTTTAACACTATGAGTGCGAGGGGATTCGTCCATACCCCTCTGGCACTCAAAGGGTTAAAAGGATGCTAGAGAAGGATTGGGTGTTTAAAATCCTGCTATCAACAACCCTTTATCTGAAAGATTCCAGTACAGTGTTAAACCATCAGACAGATTAACATTTCAAAGTCGCCTTAGCGTACTTGTGCTTCAGAAAACGCATAGAAACAAGAAAAGAAAAATGAATCACTATTAGGTCTGGAAAGATATGTATTTAGTTTGTATTTAAAAAACAAAACAAAAAAAAAAACAAAAAAAACAGACGATAGGTGATAGAAACATTGTACTTTAACATTAAAAAAAAAATTTCCAGTTGATAAATGTCTTTTATTGCACAGTCTCTGGTGGTGGTACATTAAAGGGATAGTAATACTTTGTTTTATCTTTATTTTATTTTGTAGGCATTAAAAAAACATGCAGAACGATATAAGTCTTATCTCTCAAACCTTTATGGTTTAAGAGATATTCACAAGCAAAGTATCCCCCCCCCCGTTCAGCCAGATCAGAAGGGAGGTGCCCAGGTAGACTGCAGAGAGGGACAATCTTCAATTAAGATAAGGGAAAAAGCTGAAAAACTTGTCAAGGGGGGAAGGGCTTTCATTCTTTTCATACAAATAAGATTGTCCCCTGCTGTTATCTGTCTGGTCTTACAACCAGATTCACATCTGAGAAGAGATGGCTTACACTAGGAAAAAGGGGCGGGAGGTGGAAACTTTGCTTGTGAATATCTCTTAAACCATAAAGGTTTGAGAGATAAGACATATCATTCTTCATGTTTTTTTAATACCTACAAAATAAAATAAAGTTAAAATGAAGTATTACTATCCCTTTAAGCATTGAAAAGGGCTGGATTAATATTTCAGGAGCCAGTAGGCAAAGAACCCTCCCCTCACATGACTCCACCTCCCAATCAGTGCACAGAAAATACCCTTATCGTATAATTTACAAGTAAAGAAAGCTTTTTATTCCTGGCTGTTAGAGAGGTCTCTGGAGCCTCGTTTTGGAGACATCTCTAGCATCAAAAGATTTAAATCCGTCATTCTTAACCCGTGTGCAGTGGCACTTTGGTGTGCCATGGACAGCCACTTAAGGTGCTCCATGTTTTCTATGAAGACCTTAACAAAATTATGAAGGTGGAGTTTCAAATTAATATTTATGGAATTGTATATGCTCAATATGTTTGTTTTTTATTTTGAGATCTAATAATAACTATATATTACTTATTTGTGCCCTCCATAATGCCCTTGAAAAATCACACAAAATGGTTTAAATAATGGCCTTTAAAGGTATAAGTAAACTGTCCTCCAGAAAAACAAAGGTTGGGTGTGGTGAAAACATCTGAGGCACCCCTCAAAACTTACATCTCTAGGCAGTTCCCTACTCCACTGAATAAGAAATCTCCCCCAGACTAATCAATATAAAGGGAGATTTTGTGTTGCATTAATTAACATTGTTAAAAAAATAAATTGGTTTTAATGAGTTGCAAACCATTCTCTCCAATCAAATGTTATTCTAATTTAGGTCACAATTTACTAAGCTGTGAAAGTAGAGATGGGGCAATTTTGTGGCCTCGCAAGCCAAAAAGATAGTGAAGATATTTCTTTCTTTGTTACAAATATGTGTTCTAGTCAGCAAACACACACAACTAAATGTGGCCATCATTTTACTTGATCCAATACAGGCAGAAAGGAGCTCACTAACAGAAGCAATCTCAATTAAGCCGAGGCATTGGTAGTGTTGATCCTGTTGAAACATTGATTTTGTGAGTTGACTGAAATGCATGATAACTGGGAAATGGTTCTCAGACCCCACAAAAAAAAACTTAATCCAGTGAGATAGGAAATGGGTGTGAATTGCCTCACTTGCTTACTATACTCTCAGTAAATGGACATCTCACTGCTTATTAAAACCCTTGCATGGAGGAAGTAGTATACTGTTTCGCTTCGGAGATATTCAGAATAGACACTAGATGAATGTAATATCTTATATTTATGAAGCTGACTGAAGTATAAAGTACATAGTATTGCATTTTTCTTTGCTGTGGGCCGTTCACTAAGAAAACTAATGTATTTAGGTGGCAGTATAATTTAATGTGCTTTTAAGTATTTTAGGTTTATTATTTCATATAATTCTTTAGAAACGGCAAAACACATTTTACAGCAAACGAATATAGATAAAGATAGCTAGTATTAAGAAGACATATTTTGCTTTAAGATGTTTTACATACTGGTAGAATTACCATGGCACCAAGACTGTTCTCTAGAGTACATCATTTTAGAGCAAATTAATATTTGAATGCAAAGCAGTGCATTGCATTGGAAAGCATTGGTCAGACCTTTGGCACTCTATTGGTTAATCTAAATAATGGTGGACAGTTATTTTGGCCTGATTGCACATATTTGTGGGACATTAGTTAGTTCTCACAACCCTGTTGTCCTAAAAAATGTAATTGAGGGGCATTTTGCCAGTAGTATCAAGGTGCTATACAATGTATTGCAATGTCCAGTTCTTTAAGGATAGAGAGGGGAATTTCACAATTGCCTTTTTTTCCCTTTTGTCCATTAGACTGTAACCTATAACATAGATATCCAAACTCTGAATATAGGAGGGACATATTGAAATACAGTTTTAATATCTTCAAACTCATTTTACTGCCAAAAGTTCTCTAATAACTCTGTAAACATCCAAAAATTGCAGATGGACAGATGGTCTCTCTCTCCTCAAGTCTTAGAATTAGCATGGCTAAATAAGAATTGTTGAATATTGGTTTATCCTTCTCATTAAGAAGCATACTGTTGTTGTGAGACAAACTATATTCTTTACCACAGATATACATTTTGACAGCAAACCTCTAGGGCGTCATAAATGGGACTGTCAGTCTCTCTTCAGAAATAAGATCTAATAGAACAGTCCATCTGTGCTTATCTTCAGTATCTAGATTCTGTTATATTGCCTAATATAAGCCATACTTATCCAATCAGTCTGAACGTTTGTAAAATTAAGTATCTACAGTCTTTCAATTTCAATTTAATTTGGCCTTCTAAATATGGTAAAATGAATGTCTCTGGTCAATGGAAGACAAAACCGCCAACTATTTTGCAGCGTAACACACTAGGACAGATGTGCTAAAGTGTTTGCACAGACTTTTCAGGCTCAAATGATGTTTGTGTTCCAAGCAGGTCTTCATTCACTTTTTCCATAGCAAGTTGTGCATCAAAATGTTCACAGGTACCTGTGCCAAGGCGTAGAAAATGTGCATGGAGTATACACCTCTGCTGTGACCAAGTGCAAGCTATTTACTAACTGGCTGCCCAAGACAGGCAAAGTGTTATTTTAGCCTGCTTTAGGGGTGATGTAACTGAAGGTGCACCTAGATGGTTTGTACAATGTGCTCCTATATGTATTAATGCCCCCATATAAACCCATAGGCATAGGTGCTTATATTGAGTGCCACCCAACAGGAGCTCTGTATATGATGAGCCACCCAATAAAGACTCTCTGTATGATATGCCCACCTTTGGTGCCGTCAGATTCCAGTACTCTTGGAGTTAAGGTAATGTGCCCCACCTAGTTGTTACTTGTCCTCCTTCCTGTTAGAGCCTTTCCTCTCCTTCTGAAGCTGTTAGTCTGTGATCCATCATACCTGTTTGGTCCTGCTCATCTGCTGTGATCCGGCTTGTCCTGGGCTGCTACTGTTTTCTAGTGTCCTAGACGTGATCTTCCCACTGACTGCCACTTGTAACCTTCCCTTGTATCATACTCTGGCTAACTCCGTTCCAGGAAAGACCTTTGCCTTCTTTTGACTTAGCTATCTGTCTGGTCCTCTGGTACAACATCTCAACTGACTGACTTACTGTTTAGTCCTTGGCTTTTTTCTTTCTCTGCTGACTGCCTTCTCCATTGATACTACAGTCTGATTGAAATCCTCAGTAGACTTTATCCATCAGATGTATATTTTTCAAGCTGGCCCTCATAGGAAGTCTACCCATCAGCCAGCGTGGTTTTGTTCTCATCCTTTTTTCTACCAGAATAGCAGGATGCTGCTATACTATTGGGACTTTTGTAACTATCTCTTCTAACACTCACAAGCATTACATCTTGTTCAAGGACTGCATCTCATCTACTGGTGGCAAGCATGGGTTATGGGTCGAAGAGCTTTTGGAAGACAGTGCTATACTACAGTAGTCACAGAACAACTTTTTCCAATGGTCACCACTAATATTCTTTGTAATTCCTTACACCTACTTAACACCAGATTTTGGAATGTTTATCTTCCGATCTTCAAGCCTGACAGGTGGACCAGCATCAATGTTATCTGGAACAAAGTACCCCAAAATGGATGACTATATTGATGACATGTTCAGTTTCTGCAGCCTAATAAGACTAATTTTGTAAAAAATTATAAAATTGCCCTTTATGCAATTTAAAAAAAAAAAAAAATAGAAAATTGCCCTCATGGATAAAGTCAAAAATCTCTGTAGTAATTTGTCAGTTTAAAATGTCTCATATTTATCCTGCATGCCATTGAATCATTTTGTGAAAATGTATAAAATTATGTTTTTCAGCTAATGATGAACTAATTAAAACGCTGCGTTATGGGTTTTCTACAGTATCTGAAATTCAAAAGCTGTAAAGCCAAAATTTTGGCATCAGACTCTTAACATGTTTTTTTTTTTTTTTTTTTTTTTTCACATCGTGTTGTTTACTACATAAATACCACTGTTACGCGTATAACCGTTTCAATGTCTAATGAAAAATAACCGAATCTGGAAATATTTCTCTAAGCACCATCTTACAATAGTAAAATGTGAAATGACATTAACTGAAAGCCGTGTGTCTATTGTTGAAGTGGGATATTTTATTATGGAAAAGCCTGTCCAAAGATAATGGACCAGAATATACAGAGTGGTATTTCTATATCTCTGATTTAACCCTTTGAGTGCCAGAGTGGTACGGAATGCATTGCTTTGCAATGCATTCCGTACCACTCTGGCACTCAAAAGGTTAAAGTTGAGGAGCAGTCATATATATGAGACATGCTTGGTCTTCATGGGATGTACTGTGTGCACTTTGTAGTCTGTTCCAGATAATGTCTTTGGAATAAAACAACAACTACAAGAAACATTATCAATGAACTGTACAATTGTAATGATTATATCCAAAACCTTATTTTATTAATTATAATAAAGTTTTTATACACATAAGTACAATTCACATTTTTTTGCATCCTCTTAGAAAATAACAATTCTATAGTTTGGGTTATTGCACACTAGAAGTAGCTTAGCTCATGTAGTACCTCAGTCAGGGGGTTACTGTACATCTTCTCACTAAAGCAACACTCTGTCCCTTTTTCCCCTCGTTTCAATGGCAGTACCTGTTCCACTATTTGATACCTCATTTGTGAAATATTATGTCCCATTTGATTAAAGTGTCTGGCCACTTATGTATCCTTATGTGTCCGTATATCAGACTTTTGTCCAATCCTGTCCTTCAGAGCTTTCAGGGTCTTCCCCACATACCACAGTCCAAAGGAACACTTAATTAAGTAGACCACAAATTTGCTGAGGCATGTATAGAAACCTTTCACTTTAAATATTTTCCCAGTACTTGGGTGTGTGACCATCCTACCCTTAATCACTCATATTCCATTAGAATAGAATTTAGATGGTTCTTTTAATGGGCTCATATATGTTCTAAGTATTTAATGATCTGATGCAATATGATACTAGGGACAACGTACTACCTTACTATAGCCATTTACTGGCTAAATGAAGAAGGCTAAAGAGAATTTCTGGAGCAAGTTAACTGCACCAAGGGGGCAAATGAGCAATGTGTTGGAGACTTCTCTAGCATTCAGTAAGTTAATAGCCCCATTTAAATCAAATAACATTTTTATTCCATTCAGTGCAGTTTGTTGGCTCCAAATTTGTTCGTCTTTAGCTTCCTGAATACAGACCTACATTTATTTTTAATGTGTCTCTATGTGTATTTTAATATCTGAATCTTTATATACACTCATGTGCAAGTAGTCTGTCATGGGAGTAAAGGTCGGAGTTTATATATGTTTGCTAAACCATGCTTTTGGACACAACTTCTTGCTGATATGTACAGTAATGAATCATATTGAGTGTTGGCACAATTTGTTTCTTACTCTCCCACAAGTTTATTCCAAAGAAAATATCTTCTGCTTATTTCACTTTCCTCTGTATTTATAGAAGTGACGTGAGGACTTAATTGTGCCAAGTTATGAATCTTAACTGTTTGACATTCTTAGTTATCAAATTAATAACCATGGCAGTTATGCTTGTTTAAGAATAATTTAAAATGGCTCTAAAATGGTTATATTGCAGGAACATGTGTTAGTTGTATGACTAGTGTAAATTGTTTTTGTCAAAACACTTTGAATTATATCACATTGCCAATCACTATTTAAAGAAAATACTGTAATGTTCAAGTACAACATAGTTTTTTTTTCTTATTGTGACAGACTAAGGCCAAGATAACATAACAGTTGATGTTTTATTGCTGGTTTTCATCTAACAGATTAAAACAGTTACCATCTGCAGTGGAATCCAGGCCTAAGATCTCTGTTAAAAAAAAAAAAAAAAAAAAAAAGATAATAATAATTAAAAAAATAATAATTATATATATATATATATATATATATATATATATATATATATATATATATATATATATATATATGGCTCAAAATTTCCACTAGCCAATGGCTCTAGAGAGTAGAAATACAGCCCTGGTGGGTATGTTATGGCTTGCAGTGGCGAGTAACTTTTCAGGTCTGGCTAGTAGCAAAGGACTTAAAATTATAAGCCCTGTATTGTGTGTGTGTGTGTGTGTGTGTGTGTGTGTGTGTGTGTGTATATATATATATATATATATATATATATATATATATATATATTTAGGCCACTAATAAAAGCAGAATATTTTTTTTTCTTTCTTTAAAATTAGAGTTTTCAGAAATACAATTTTTTGCTAGTTAACACCATGAAAGACAATTTTAAAGAAATAATCTTAAAAGTGGTTGTGATCAGTTTTATCAAAGCAAATGTTTTCAAAGTGAATTCAGATTTTTACCTCTAAAATATTTGTCAAAAACCTGTTTTCTTAAAGTGGAACTTTCACTTTGTATAAAGTCGCCCTGCAATAATTTAACATATGGTGACTAGCTTCATAATTCTTCTATTACCTTTCAAAAGTGCCAGATTCTAAAGTAATCCTTAATCTTCGGACACTGACGGCCAGGTTAGTGCAGTCTGTGTCCCTGTGCCGTCAGTCCCTTCCGGTTACCTTATGGCACAGTGCAGTGCTTCTTAGAGGAGACCTGGACTGACAGTGCAGGCACACAGACAAGATGTCTGCACTGATGCCTGGCTTCCGGTCTCGGAAGATTAAGGATTACTTTAGAATCTGCCATTTCTAAGCGGTAATAGAAGTATTATGAAGCTAGTCGCCATATGCTTAATTATTGCAGGGCGACTTTATACTAAGTGAAAGTTCTGCTTTAAATTTGTGGGTAAATACTATAGTTGCATGTATATATCTTTTGTATTTTCAAAGAATGTTTCTGTTCATCATTTTTCTGATCCAACTGTACTAATGTGTAAAGTCAAGTTATGGTTTTGACTTTTTCAGTAGCAGATCTGAGTAGAACTGTATGAAGGGGCAGACGAGAGGAGGGCATTGAATGAGAGGGTTTTGTATGATATATGGAGTTTTTTTTGGCAACTATTAGAGAGATTGGAGGAGGAGCAGAGCAGATACAAACCTAGGCGAGAGTAAGTCAACTTCTGCTGCAACATTCTGTATGGATTGTAGTTTATTGACTTGAACTGCAGGAAGACAAGAGAGAAGAAGGTTATAGTAGTCCAGGCGGGATAGGATTAATGCTTGTATAAGAGATTAAGTTGTGGAGAAACAGAGGGGAAGGGTCAAATTTTGTGGAATGATTTGGCAGAAGCGTTAATATGAGAAGAGAATGCGAGAGTAGAGTCATTATCACACTTAAGCAACGTGTTTCAGCGACTGGATTTGTGGTGGAGCAGTTTACTGTGACACAAAAGGGCATTACTGGGCCTGGTCTAGATGAGATGGAAATTAACTCAATTTTAACATGTTGAATTGGATGCGTCTATTGGCCATCCAGTCTGAAGTAGCCAAGAGGAACTGTATGTTTCTGAATTCAATTCAGGAGTTAGTTGAGATGTGGTTAAGTAAAGCAGAGTGTCTTGGATATTGGAGTCTGAATGAGTGAAGATCAGCAAGTGTCTATAAAGAAAACAGAAAACGTTCTAGAACAGAACCTTGAGGTACCTCAAAACAATTAAAAAGAGGGCGATGAAGGAAAAGTGAAGACTGTGATACTGTGTTATCACTGCATACTCAAAAAATAGCATATTTGTATCAGATTACCGTAAATAATGTATAATATGAAAATTGGAATTCAATATGTTAATAGTTCCTTGGCTTATATGAGGTGTTACTAAATCTAATATGCTGCTGTTATATCCAAAATGTAATGTCCATGTGTAGTAAGCAAGCATTTAATGGATAGATATATAAAGAATTATTAGCGGTGTTGTTAATCTGATTTGCACACGTGTGCAAAATGTTATCTCTGATCTTTAGCAGCTTGGAAGGAGAGAAATGATGAGTTCATATGGTATTCTTTGTCCATAGAAAGAGAAGCACAGAAAGGGTACGCAAACAGGGAGACAAATGTTCATTAATGCTTGCATAAGAATATTGAATATGATAGAATTTGACTTGAGTTGTTAAACAGTCTTTACTCGCCATCCATTTATTTCAAAATCCAAAAATAACAGAACTTAGCATAATACAATAGGCCTTCCAGGTGCAGGATATTTTATGGATGTAAGAACACAAAGGTGAGTAATATATAGTGAAAAATGTTTGTGTCCTGTTCAACTAAAAAGGAATACAAAAATGTCCTCTTTCGTTACCTGTGACTAAATCAATTTCATATATGTGCTGTAATGTCTCTGTTTTATACTTAGAGGACAAAGAAAAATACTAAGAGATTGCACCAAATATAGTGTTAAATCCCATTTTAAGCAATTTCACACTTCTAGTTCCAGGAATCTGTTATTTTATGGAATAGAAATTCTGGAACCAAATTGGAGTTCCTATAATTACTGGTATTTTGTGGTTAGGTTTTATGTTTGTAGTCCCTTCAACATCAATATGGGTTAATTGCTAGCTAAAGTTGAATGTGATGTCCGTTTAAAATTCCAGAGATACATCTGAGTAAATGTTATAAATATCATATGACCGGAGTAGTTCAATACATTTGCCCTATGAGTAAATGTTATAAATATCAAATGAACGGAGTAGTTCAATACATTTGCCCTGGAAGGATGAAGGACAGGCCTACCAAAATGCAGTGGGCCCTACAAGACAGTGTGTTCTAATTTTCAGGTGTCGTGTCAAAAGAACCCAGTTGCTGTAACACATGAGATGATAGCAAATCTCTATGTGCACACATCATAAACCGATACATGTGATTAACTAGGGAGGAAGGTAGGTGGGATCAAGGTCCAGTAAAAGTATACGAAAGTATCATCACCGGAAGTGTAAACTTGTGGGAGCATTTGCTACTGGTCTTTTTTCCTTTTATCCTATGAGCAAGTCCAACTCCATTTTTGGCATTTTCTTTTTATTTTGAAATATTAACAATATACCCTTTACTGGAAACGCATATCTATTACATTCCAGTCTTTTTTTCCCTAGACTTTTACTCACATTTAGTCTGTATTACTGAAAATTAAAATCGGTCTATATGTTATATTATCAATTTTTCTGTAAAATAAATAGTTTTTGTGAAATGAACCTTTATATTTTGGTGGCACATTATATTCCCTACAGAGTACAATAATTAGTTCTGTTAGATGCCACACACACCACTTGCTGAGCTATTAGAAATGGGCTCTGCCTAGATTCTTTCATAGCTTAGTGTCTGGTAATACTGGCCCAGCAAGAAACTAATTGGCATGAAGTACCACACTGTGCCACCAACAAATAAGTTATTTTCTCAAAAACTATCTATATTAGAAGCAAATGGCTAGCACAACATATAGACAGAGGTTAATTCCTTTTAAATTAACCAAACTCATCTCATGAAAGAAGATTTACAACTGTGAAGCAAGTGTTTCTGCTTCCATAAATGGTTTGGCTCATTGACCACTGTGCAGAGGTTAGTTGTGTTGGAGTCATTCCCAATACCATAAACGTTTCCTCCATAAATCACTTATCCATAATCTCCCACAGCTAAAGGACTCATTCATGGAAAAGGAAAATGTATTATAGGTCCTCGTAGTTTATAAAAATAATAAATACAAATTTTATAGAAATTACCAGTTTGTATCCGCTTTACAATCTTGGTGTTCCTTATACTCCAGTGCATCTTATAGCCCAGGAATTATGGTATTTCTCTTTGTAAGAATAGAGAGTAGTATTGTATAACAGTTTGCACTGGCTTTTACTGGTAACCCTGTGTACTTGTAAAAACTGTTTAAAATGTCTACCTAAAAAATAGTGCTTTTATTATTTGTATTCACTATGTTTTGCTTTGAAGGGAAATTCATAACAAAAACAATTCAAACAGAACTGAAGTATGTGCTTAATGGTGTGACAAAACGGCCTATTATATAAAATAACAGCAAATGAAAATTCATCTTTTTATAATTGTGTGCTCAGAATAGTGTTCAAAATAAGTTTTACTGCTTCATACAGGATGAAATGTCTTCCACTGGTAAAGCCCTTTCACACCTAATTGAATTTAAATAAGAAAAATTGTTTTAGTCCATTACTAAACATAATCCTGAAATGTGTTGTGATAGGTCTTTGGTGAGGTACCATAATTTATCTGTAAAGCTAGAAAGAAAGGCTTTCACATGAAGATTATTTTCTGGGAGGATGCAATTCTGATGGATATGTTAAACTTCTTTCAATGTTTAAGGAAGGTAAGGAGAAAAAACATTGAACATCTTGCAGCACTGTTTTCTCCTGTAATATTAAATAAAGGCCAGAACTTGAAATTATTGAGTCTACTTAAAGGGATAGTAATACTTCAGAATTACAAATCCCTATATTAAAGCCCTTGTAAAAAGAAACGTTTTGCCCCCAGTGTCATAAAGGTTTGAGAGATGAACGCTTCTAAAGTTGCCCTCTCCCTCCCCCTTCCCCGTAGTCAGCATTTTAGCTGACTCAGGGAAATCCGGTCAGAGCTCATCAGGCGGCTCTGCAGCAGAGCCGCGATCTTGTTAACTAAAAAAAAAAACTTTCACTAAAATGGTCTTCTATGTGTGCTTTCAGTGAAAGTTTTTTTTTTTTTTTAGTTAACGCGATCAGGCTTTGCTGGAGAGCCGCCTGAAAGTCGTACGACTCTCTTCCCTGCAGTCAGCTAAAATGCTGACTACGGGGAAGGGGGAGGGAGAGGGCAACTTTAGAAGCGTTCATCTCTCAAACCATAAAGGTTTGAGAGATGACAATGGGGGCAAAACATTTCTTTTTACAAGGGCTTTAATATAGGGATTTGTAATACTGCAGTATTACTATCCCTTTAAAGCGGAACTAACACCCCTGCAAGATGTAGCCTCAATTAGAGGGCTACAATCCATGATAACTCGCTGTGTAATTATTTATTTATTTTTTTAAATGTGTTATTAAAGAGTAATCCGTTAATTCCAAGAAGTACCTGGTAACGTCTTCCCCCCAGAAAAGCGCATTGTGCATGTCAGCACAGAGCCGATCGGCTCTCTTGTAACTCCCTCCCGCTACACAAAAACACCTACGTCATCAGCTTTAGATTCTCCTGCTGGTTTCTCAAAAGAGAAACTAATTACAACAAATCCTATCTCTCAAACCACTATGGTTTGAGAGATATAGGAACTGAAAATTTCCCCCTCCCCTTCTCCTGATGTTAGCGCTGTGCTGACAGCAGGATATGCCGGTCCTGGGACCAGCAGAAGACTCTGCAGCAGAGCTGAAATTGTGTTATTTCAAAAGAGTTACTTAATTGGAAAGGTCTACAAAGTGAGCTTGGTTTGCAAGCACACTTTGTAGACCATTCCAATGAAGTAATTATTTTCTGCTGAAGAGCCTCCTCCTCGAATCTCCTGCTGTCAGCTTTACAGCTGACATGAACGGTGAACTTTGAAAGTGAATATCTCTCAAACCATAGCATATTTTTTATGGGACATTACTGACCCTTTCATGAGGAAAAAAAAAAAAGAAACTCATTTTACCTTAATTAATTATAGGCCATAGTAAAACAGGGTTACCATTTGTTGTTGGACTGCAGATGTAAGCCAGCTACTGCAGGATGATAGGAGTTGTATTCCATAACTGGAAGGCCACAGGATGCCGATGCTCACTCCTGACAGAAATAGAATATGTGGTATTCTTAAAAGCAAGCATATTCATTTTTCTTTGTGTCTCTATTTCTTATTAATGGTAATTTACAATTCCTACTTGTAGCAAAATGAACAGAAGAAAGGGAACATATTTTCTGTTGAGCACAAAAGAGTATGCTGCCAACTATTCAACAACTTGTATATAAATGTTATGTGAAACACATATCACAAAAATATTTTTCGTAGTGAAATCTGGTATTATTTTGCAAGGTTTTTGTCCTGTACTTGCTGTTATCATTGTTAGGTAAGAGGTCTGAGAAAGTATTCATACTGTTTGTTAGCATCCTGACTAGACAATGCATTTAATAGGAGGATCTCCAATAAGCTTAAAGGGATAGTAATGTTTAAAAATAAAAGCAGCTCCAATTAATCCCTACCCCAGTGTGTAACTATCTGAAGTAAAAATAGACAAACTGCAAAATATATCTGCTTTATTTGTACTTTATAAAAATATATAATAAAATGAATAAAAGCAAATGCAACAACATGAGGAAGAAAATACTTTTTGACAATTCTGTCACAGGCAACAAACATTAAAGGGATAGCAATGTTTCAAAATAAAAACATCTCCAATTAATCTTCATAGTATTTGGGCCATGGGGAGTGTTATTTCAATACTGTCAGAGTTGTAGTTCAAGAATCTTTGAATGATAAAGTATCCCCCTCCTGCCCCTTTTACTGATGTAAAACTACTTACCTCAGAACAGAAATGTGGTGTCCAGATGGCTTGCAGAGAGGGACAATCTTCAGTTTGCATAAGGGAAGAACCTGAAAAACCTGTCAAGTGGGTCAGGGCTTTCATTGTTCTCACAATAAGAAGATTGTCCCTTGCTGTGAGCTGTCTGATCTTAAGACCAGATTCCACATCTGAGGGGAGGTGGCTTACACTAGATAAAAGGGGCGGGAGGGAGATACTTTATCTTTCAATTACTCTTGAACTACATCTCTGACAGTATTGAAATAGCACTCTCCATGGCCCAAATACTATGAAGATTAATTGGAGATGTTTTTATTTTGAAACATTGCTATCCCTTTAATGTTTGTTGCCTGTGACAGAATTGTCAAAAAGTATTTTCTTCCTCATGTTGTTGCATTTGCTTTTATTCATTTTATTATATATTTTTATAAAGTACAAATAAAGCAGATATATTTTGCAGTTTGTCTATTTTTACTTCAGATAGTTACACACTGGGGTAGGGATGGGAGAAAATTTTCGCCTCAAACCAAAATCTGCAAATAATGGCACTTCCCACTTGGTGAATAATTTCCTGCAAAAAGTGCTATTTTTCCGTTTATTTTTTCACCTAGCTAATTCCATTGAAATCAATGGGAACATTGAATTTACACACAAAATACACAGCAAATGTTATTTTATTTCCCAAAAGCATAGTATAAAAGAGGCATGAGGGGGTACCTGTGTTGGAGTGTGGGGAAAGAATCAGTTGAACAGGGAATGTTTTTTTTTGGGGGGGGGGTTGCTTACTGGGATTGGGGGGCAGTTAATAAAAATCCCAAATACAATTAAAAAAAAAATCCATAAGACATGGTATAAAAGAGGTCTGAGGAGGGTGCCTGTGTTGGTGGGTGGAGTCTGGAGAAAGAATCAGTTGAACAAGGAATTTTTTTTTTTTTTTTTTGGGGGGGGGGGGGTTGTAGACTGGAATAGGTGAGACAGTTGATAAAAACTTCAGAGGTTTGTGATCCAGGTGTGCAGGGGTCAGCCAGACCTTCTGAAGATGTCCGTATCCCCCCCTCTTCATGTGGAACTGAGTTTGTTGTGGTGGCTTAACCTCTCCAATCTGCTGAAGGGCAAGTCCTTCCTGGTATCCTTCTAGACCACGGTGACGACGAATGCTAGCCTCTTTGGCTGGGGAGGGGTCCTGGGTTGCCTGAATGCTCAGGTTCGGGGGTCTCCGTAGGAATCTCTCCTTCCCATCAACGTGTTGGAGCTTCGGTCGATATTTCATGCCCTTCGTCATTGGACACCCCAGCTAGATGAATGCCCAGTCCGAGTCCAGTCTGACAATGCCACAGCCATGGCTTACATCAACAAGCAGGGCGGAACAAGAAGTCTTGCTGCTTGGTTAGAGGTCAAGGCTATTTTGTCCTGGGCAGAAGAACATGTTCCTGCCACATCCGCAGTGCGCATTCCTGGCGTAGACAACGTCATGGCAGACTTCCTCAGTCGACACACGGTGGACAGCGAAGAGTGGGAACCGCACCCAGAGGTGTTCACCCTCATTGTTCAGAAGTGGGGTCTTCCTTGTATCGACCTGATGGCGACAAGACACAACCGGTAGGTTCCCGAGGTTCTTCTCTCGCTAGAGGGATCCTCTAGCTCTAGCGGTGGATGCCATGTCCATTCCTTTGTTATTTTCTCTGGCTTACATCTTTCCTCCCCTTCCCATGTTGTATAGGTTGTTACGGAAATTGAGACTGGAGCGTTGTCTAGTTATTCTGATTGCTCCGTACTGGCCTTGACAGGCTTGGTTTCCGGAGCTTCTGGATCTGTCAGTGACGGAGCCATTCCAGCTCCCTTGCCGTCCAGATCTTCTTCTACAGGGTTACCTGTGGAAGGAGGATGTTCGCAAGGCTGCCACTTGGTCATCTGTGCATATCTTTTCAAAGCACCACCGTGTTAATGTGCTGGCATCGGCTGATGCCAGTTTTGGGAGGAAGAGCCTGGAGGCAGTCTTGCCTGTCTAGGATCTTCTTCGGTTCTTTGGTGCTTCCTTCACTTTTGAGTCCTGTTGGCTCTAGTTCAGTGTGTTGTGTAACAGTTCCTGGGGTGTTGTTACCCCTGTTCAGTGTCCGTTGACACTTCATTTGTTTTGTTGGGCTATCTCTGATCTCTGGTGACTTTGGGGGCCTTGCGCCTGGTCCTTGCCTTACTTCCTGGGAAACTCAATGGTTGGTCATCCCAAAGTTACCAGTAACCTGTATTGGACGACAGAGAAAAGAGGATTTTAGTTTTACTTGTTAAATCCTTTTATCTTAGTCCATACTGGTTACTGGTCTCCCACCCTGTCAAAGGACCATGCTTGGCTCTCCTGTGGCAGACAGTGGGGGTCCTTCGGGGTCATTCTCACAGGAATCCTCTTTCCCTTCTACTATCTAGTCAATAGTTAGTGTCTCAGATCTTACTGGAGTTGATTGGCTAGCTGCAGCCAAGGAGGGGAAGGTAGGCTTCACCCCCTGCATTCACTTCTAGAATTGTTCCTGCATAGTTAAAGGGGCGGATCATCTACCCAAAGTTACCAGTAACCTGTATGGACTAAGAGAAAAGGATTTAACAGGTAAGACTAAAATCCTCTTTTTTTTTTTTTTTTTTCTGAAGGAAATGGCCTTGCTTTAGCAAACAAAGGTCTTGTTTTTACAATAAATTTGACTTTGTTCTTGCATCTCATCCTGATCTTTGTTCAGTGCAATACCCACAGCTACATACCCCAGTCCAGAACGGGGATACTCCTTAGAGGTTATTATATATTAAAGTAAAGTTGCAAAAGTGAAGCAAAGTTGGGACAAACAAAACCGCATCTGTATCATTGTAAAGAAACATAGAATTTGATGGCTAATAAGAACTAATCGTCCCATCTAGTCTTCCCATTTTTTCTACTATAAAAACCTCAAGCCTTATTTGGTGCTTGGTCTTGTCTTATGTTCAGGACAGTGTTATGCATATCCCATGCATGCTTAGATTCCATTACTGTATTAACTTCTACCACTTCTGCTGGTGGACTTTTCCACTTATCTACTACCTTCTTAGTGAAGTAAAACTTTCTTATATTACATCTAAACTTAGTGGTCCTCTAGTAGCTTTAGACTATGTGGTTCAGTTATGTGGCAAAACAACTGCATCTTGTGTAACAAAGAAAATATGATGCTTTTTTAAATAACTAGAGTGTAGAGTTTTTTGTCACATTATTGCTCCACATTTTCCTTTATGCCTATGTGCCACTTTTTGCCCTAGAGGACCAGCGCCATTTTATTTGCAGATCCAGCACTTGTGAGCGATCCAGTTGTGGAGCAGTCAGTTGTCAGGACCAACACCAATCCTTAATTGACGGCAAGCTGTGATGGATTTGGAACTTCCACAGTCCTTAAGGGGTTAAGAAGTGCAGTTTAGAAACAGTGATATAGACATAACCCTTTGAGTGCCAGAGGAGAACCCAACAAATTGCAAAGCAATTTGTTGCGTACCCCTCTGGCTTTTAAAGTGTTACGGAAAATATAGGCCTGAAATAGCATTAAAAATACTATCTCTTCCAGAGAGATCATACAAAGTTACATAATTGAGGAGGTTAAAAAAGACATCCATCCATCAAGTTCAGCCTTTGCAGCATAACCGTTGTTGAGTGTTTTAATATTTATATTTTGTATCAGTGCTTTATTTGTATATTATTGGTCTTTGAAATATATTGGTTAAAGATGCAGATCCACTTTAATTCATCCTTATAATGCTGATCTCAACACTCACTTTGCTCTTTCTCTGGCTGACATTTACGTAATTGGAGCATTTCGTGATTTAGCGGTCATATAGATATTGATCATATTTTCCCTGGACTCTGATGGTTAGTTTTCTTTTCTTACAGTGAATTTTCCCTTGTCAAGTTTTATACATCATGCAGTAAACTGTAACCTGGACCTGTCACCAAAAAATATTTGCAGCAATGTAGAGATTTTTGTGTCACAATATCGCGCCACATTTTCCTGTATGCCTTTGCTCCACTTTTGCCCCCAGAAGACGTTAGTACATGAACCTCAATTAAATGTCACCACCTCCTACTCGTTCTTTAAACCATCACTCTTTTCATCTTGAAATGTTTTGTAAAAGCTTAACAGAACCCAGGCTATGCTGCAGAGGGTCCGCTTTCAATTCCATGACCTCTTTGTACACAACAGCCACATTTATGTTTCTATTTTCCCCTTTCTTGGTTTTAATTATCTTCCAACTCTTTCATCTTATCCACCCCGGCTTCCTTCCAGTAGCTTAAGATTCAGGGGGACTCGGACATCATGGGATAAAAAAAAAGCCTATGATGTCTGAGTAGGCAAATTGGACTCAAAATATTCACAATATATACAAGATATAGATCCGCTTTATTTCCAACATTTTACAATCTCATGAGTAAAACTTTGCTAAAACAAGTTTGGATCTCCCCTTCCTGAGTTGTTGTGCATTTAAGTGGTACTTCTCTAGGGATCATTATTAATCAATGACTAGCTATAGTTATACTTCCTGAATCAGTGAGGCTGGTGAATTAGGAAGACTTGGAACAGTTCTAGAACAAACCATTTGCAATCACAGAGCCAGCACATGTGAGCGATCCAGTTGTGGACCAGTCCATTTTAGACTCCCAGCATGATCATCTCAGGTGCAATTTGATCATAAAACTCATGACCTGCCAGGACCAACACCGATCCTTAATTGACAGCAAGCGGTGACGGTCTTGGAACTTCCACAGTCCTTAAAGGGATACTAATACTTTGCTTTAAAAATCTCTAACATTATAGATATTAATAATAGAATTAGAATAAGCTACTTCCCATGTCTCAAAACTTCATAGTTTTTGTGTTGGTAGCATTTAAACTTCCCCCCCCTCTCTCCCCTTTCTCATACATGAGCGCTCTAGCTGACAGCTGCAGAATCTGGTCATTTGACCAGACGGAGGCTCTTCAGCAGAGCCGAAATCGTGATGTTTATGAAGAACTACTTAATTGGAATGGTCTACAAAGTGTGCCTGGTTTGCAAGCACATATTAACCACTTAAGGACCAGTGGTCCTGGGACATTTCTGTCCCATAAGGACCGATTTGATCCTTGCCGACACGCCAGTACAAGTGACCTGTTGCCTGTATCAGCATGCTGCTTTGGGGCCCGAAGGAGCTCGCTCCAGTCTTGAAGCAGTCAATTTCAGGCCCCATTTTTACTTACAGCGCTCCCGGTGGAGCGCTGTGAGCAAAAAGTATGTGACGTACTATGACCATCGTCGGTCCTTAAGTATTTAAGCACCATGATGGTCATAGTACGTCATATTGTCCTTAAGGGGTTAAAGCTCATGCAATGTTCTTTAAACCTTTAAGGACCCATGACATGCCAGGACCCTCATGGGTAAACTTCCCATAAGGACCCATGACGGTCCAGGCACGTCAAGGGTTAAACGATAGCAGCACGCCTCAGTGCATACTGCTGACATGCTGCAGAGGCTGAAACTGAGCTCTCCAGTTCCTATATTATTCTTGGGGGCCTATGCACTAAGATATCTTCAGTTTTGGAGATCTTAGTGCATAGGCTATATAGAATAACATAGAAACTGGAGATGTGATAATGTGGAGATGACTTCTCCAGTTTATCACCTTTTTATCACCGCTTAGTGATTCTCCCCCAATATGTTTTTATACAGTGCCTTTGTGTCTGTTCTCTGTCTCTCTCTTCCTTACTATGAGAGTAAGGGAGAGAAAAGCAGAGAACATACAAAAAAAAAACAGAGGCCAAGGTTGGGGGCATTAACCCCTTCAGTGCTTTAGCTGGGAGCTGGATGAATGCAGGTCCATTTTTTAGAGAAAGAGGGGCGTGGATATTTTCCTCCCCAGAGGGACAGTACCCCCTAAAACTGCACGTTTTGTAGGTATCAATGACTGGTCATACCTTTCATGCAGGTACCCATTGTGCCCAAATGATCATAAGAGAACCAATAAAAATTGTGGGATTTTTTTTCACCGTTTTCTTTAATTTTAATTAAATTAATGTGGGTTATTCATATAAGTGTAGAATCAAAAGAAAGCCCTGCTTATACATGAAAAAAATGGTATATAATTTGTGTGGCTGGAATAAGGTACTTAGTGAGAAAACACTGTTGAACAAAGACATAGTCAGAAAGGTCACAATTGCTCTGGTCCTTAAGTGCAAACCACTTCAGATTTTCACGATCCTTAAGAGGTTAATACTAGATACAGATTGTTTGTATTAGTGAAATAAATATTAAACTATAGGCTTTTGAATACCTGGATATGGCTTCTTCTGCAGCTGTTACTGGGAGCAATAAAGGGTCTGGTAGGGCTTGGAAGGCTGCGAAGATGTGTGTGTCTGCTTTGCCCCGCCACGTGATGTCACACACTGCTCTGCTACCCAGCAGTGGTGTGTGGCTTTTAACCCCTTGAGTGCCAGTGCTCTGCAATGCGTTGCGTACCACTCTGGCACTCAGAGGTTTTACTAACTTTAAAAATTATCTGTATGTAGTGGGGGGCTGGGAATCCTGCTCCAGCTTCATACTACATTCAGACTAGTCTAGAAGACATGCAACTCTGCTCAGTAGCGAAGCAGCACATAATGTCATGCGGGGATGGGGGCACAATCCGAAGAGACACCAGTGGGTGCAGAGGCTTTATCTCACTGGTATTGAAGGATGACACTGCACAGTGGGAAGTGGGGAAGCTGAGCAGGAAGCTGTGACACGATAAAGAGAATACCTAAAGAAATTAAAAAAAAAAAAAAAAATGCTGCCTGTCAGATAGGCATAGTATTAAAGTACAAAATGTGTGCTTTAATACTAAATCAGGTTGTTTTGGGATATATGTCTCTTTAAATCAATGGGGCTTTTGGGAATGTTCATTTGTCCTCCTTTAGTGCAGTTGGATTGGCCCAGAATTGCTCAATTTTTGTGGTACTGAGAAAACTCATGAGGAGCAACTCTGGGGAAACCAACTGCACCAAAAGGAAAAAATTCCCATTAATGTAATGAGGCTATTAACCCTTTGGATGTCCAAGAGATCTCCAGTGAATTGCTTCAGAATGTTTTGGAGACCTCTCTAGCATTTAAGGGGTTATAAGCCCCAATTAAATCAATGAGATACTGCAGAATTTCTTCTTGTCCTGCATGGTGCAGTTGGTTTGCCTCAGAATATATATATATGTGTGTGTGTGTCTTAACATATGTCCCTATGTGTTTAAAACCTCTCCTCTTGAACACTAGAGGTTGATGTCTACAGACAAGGAGACTCCACAATATAACAGTGAGAACTTTTTTTCTACACCCAGACAAGCATGGTCCAAAAAGTACACACCCACCAACCTGAACAGTGCCACAAAGCACACCAAAATAATTGATATACAACATGCTTATATCTTTATTGCTAATCACTGATTTGGTCGGGAAAGGCCTTTGTCAAGATCAATAAAATGTGAAAGTAGAATCTGTATGTAGCACTTTGAGCAGAGATTTATTTAACCCTTTTTTAGTGGCAGTGGTGCCCTTGGCACATGAAGGGTTAATACACGTCAGGTTATTCTATGACTAGTCACCGCTTAGGAGCTCCCTGAGCCATTACATACAAGAAATGTCCGTATGTATATTAGCTTGACCCAGAATTTAAGATGAAAAAAAGTCCCCTTTAAATCTATGGAAATGTGTATTTGTAACCTGTGGTGTAGTTAGATTGCCCAGAAAGACTTACACTTTTGTTTTGAACATCAGGCTCTGAATGTCCTATTAATTATAATTTGTGGAATGGACTTAATGATTTAAATATTACAATGAAATAATTGACCCAAAAACCATTCAATCTTAAAGTGGACCTTTAACCTTGAAAAGTTCAGTTAGTTTTAAAGAGTTAGAAAAACTGTGTATACATTTTGCTAGCCATTTGTTTGTAGTGTATACAGATTTTGAAAAATGAACCTTTAGGTTTTGATGGCACAGTGATATTGGTGTCAGTACTGCACTAATATTACCACTTGCTGTGCTATGAAGGCATCTAGGCAGCGCACACACAGCAAGTGATGTGTGACCTCAAATAGAACTCATTAGCGTATTGTTCAAGGAATCTGCATAAAGCGTCACATTGTGTCACCAAATCATAAGGATTAACTCCTTAAGGAACAGAAGGGTGGGCACCGCATTGTTTTAAAATTTGTTGCACACCCCTCCGGTCCAAAAGGGGATCCATTTTCAAAAGCAATTTACTGAAAAATAACTAGTACAACTTAGAGGCAAATATTAATTCTCTGTAAAACAAACGAAACTGATCTTAATGTGGCAGGTTCACTTTAAGAGTCTTTTCTTTCACTCAGCCTAAAGGAGTGTGAAATACTCACTGAGAACCACAGCACTCACTACTAGCATTTTGAAAGATGAGAATTTTCTTTTATCTCCAGTGCATTTTCCAACATATTGCCAGACCTCTTTGATATCAGTGATGTTAAAAACGTATTTTAGAAAGGGTAATGCAGTGTTTAGAATATAAATTGGATGAAGGAGTAAAAGACTTTCAAAACTAAATCCTTAATAAAGAGCAGAAATGGAAAGTGTAAGTAGGTACAGAAAAAGCAGCAACAAGTAGATTTTCTGGTTTTACTTTGTTGCTCTCCATTGCCTTGGACTGCAGCCTCCACAATTCTAATAAAAATCCAATTTTTTCCAATTCTTTTATGCCAAGGCTTTTCATGCTGCATATCATGCTGACATTGGCTATTTTTAATGGCCTGCAGAGTGCTGGAAGACAATAAAATGCAGATGTATCTATTTCAGATCAGAACCTTTTAAACTCATATCAAGCACACGAAAAGTCATGGAGGACATAAAGTCATTAGGTGATCTTCTAAAAGCTGTAGTCGATATTGCAACTGTCAGCTTCAGCTGTTATAGAAGGCCAATCCTTAGAAATCTATTTCAGCAATGGTGGCACGGCATTGCCTATGCATTAACCCATTGAGTGGCTGAGAGCTATGTCTCTGGTACAAAGAGGGTTAACCACCCTCTAAAAAAAACCACACATACCACGGATCACATCCTCTCCACCAGCCCTTCTGTATACTGCACGGAGCGGAACACATCTACTGTGTACAGTTTGATGGTAGCTTCTCTCTGACGATTGCAAATGGAGGGGGCAGACAAAAGTTATGAGATGGAGAGGGAAGGTGGCAGAAGGGAGGGGGGACATGCCACTGTGGCAAAAGGGAGGTGGATGAGAAAGGGAGACAGGGGGAGGTTGCCAAAGCAGCAAAAGGGAGGGATGGGAAGGGAAGCCATCAAAAGGAAGGCGGATGAGAAATGGGGAGGTGTGACCATAGCAAAAGGATGGGATGGGGAGGAAAGAGGAGAAAAGGAGGTGAGTGAGAGGGAATGCTGCAAAAGGGAGGGGGCTGCAAAGTGATGAAAAGGAGGACGTAGGAGGGAAATCGATGCAAGGGGAAGGTGGGAGGAATAATGATGAGATATAAAGTAATACAGAGGGTTGAAGGCGATAAATGTGACTCGATGTGGTGAATTGGAATGTGGGGAGGGATAATGAAAATGAGTGCAGTGCCCCTAGTGAACTCTTTGCAGTGATTTTGACAGGAGTGGGTAGGGGGGCCCGCCATCTGTCAAAATCACTGCCCCTGGTGACTCTCTTCATTGATTTGCACAAGAGTGACCAAGGGAGCTTCGCCCCCCTTCCTACTCCTGTCAGAATCACCGGCCCTTAACGCTCCTTCCTGTCACCCAGAGTTAGAGGCTCACAGCAAGCCAGCAACATATATAATACATATATATATATAATGCAACAGTTTGGGCACCCCCTGGCCAAATTACATGTTTTGTTGACTGCAAACTTAAACTTGACATATTCATGCAAAATTTTAATGTACAGTTACTATTTATTTCCTGAATTTAACAGATTGAAAAAATAAAACTGGAAATGTGGCATTCAAAGGTTTCACCACCCTTTCCATTCCATCCACTAGTGTAATTTTTTGTAAGAAATTAATTGACTTGTTAGGCCGTAATCTGAGTTAGATGATAACAGTTTCATGGCTTAATAAATTCCCTGAGTCGCCAAACCTCTCAGGGTCTTATGCTTACACATAAACCATGGGCTTCTCTAAGCAGCTGACTGAGGATCAGCAAATAAAGATAACTGACTCTTTCATAAAAGGTGAAGGCCGTAATGATATGTAAATGCCTCCTCCTTTCAGCTTCCACTGTCTGAATTGTCATTAAGAAATGAAAGTTAAGGGGAAGTGTTGAAGTCAAGACAAGATCTAGAAGACAAATGAAAATCTCTGATAAAAATGCACGTAGATTGGTCAGGAATGCAAAACAAAAAAGCCATATCACCTCAAAGGACCTGCATAAAAGTTTAGTTGGCACATGACTAGTGGGGCCTAATTCCACTGTACAGTTTTGTTTGCACAAACATAATCTTTACAGAAGACTCATCTGAAGGAAACCTTACTTCAGATCTCATTATAAAAGTCCATGTCTGATGTAGGCTACACAACATATAGAAAAGCCAAATGCATTTTATAACGAAGTGTTGTGGTCTGATGAAGTTAAAACTCTTTGGCTACAATCAGAAAAGGTATGTTTAGAGAAGAAAGTGAGAAGCATTTGAAGAAAAGAGCTACATGCCAACTGTTAAACAAGGGAGCTTATCTATTATGACCTAAGTGGTCTTGGAAGCTTGCACTCTAAAGCTATTCAGTTAGCTAATATAGGTATCAGTTTGACTTTACCAGTCTCCTGAGATTCTATTCCTGTCTCTTCATAGTTCCCATAAAAAAACGGCAACTGTCATCTTCTTCTGGACTTCAAGTCTCTCAACCATTTTATTCACAGAACCTGATAGGGTATTTTCACTTTTTCATTGCTGCTGTGTGTCCAGGGGAGTTTTTAGCATAAAGGACACTTCTCTGCATATTCCCACCAATGCAGATCCTGAGTGCTTCCTTTTGTTTGTCCTTCAGGACCATCATTTTCAGTTTACTAACCTTCTTTTTGGACTGGAGTCTGCTCAGCAATTTTTATAAAGGTCTTGACAGCACTGACCGTGAACATTCGATCTCCAGGGATTTCTCTTACTCCCTATCTGGATGACCTTTTGTTAGAGGCGCCTTCAGATTCAGATTTGTATGTTCCTTCTGAAATTTGGTTAGGTACTCGGTTTCATAAAATCCTACTCTTGGCATGATATGCAACACTCTTCAGGGTTGGATCTTTCTGCCAGATAACAAAATGTAATAGTTGTCAACCTTACTTAGTCTGTCAGCGACATTTGTGAGTACATGAAGGTGCTATAGAATGTGATTTCTGTCTTGCAGGCAATCCCTTTTGCCCATATCCAGAAACTGCAACTGGAGATTCCCAAGAATTGGTCCAGGCAGCAGTGCCATATCTGCAGTGTTGTATGTCTATCTGATCAGATGAATCAGATCTTTGTTGTTGGCTTCAGATGTCCCATCTGTAGTTAGGATGGCCATTGGTCATTCTAAATTGGGTGGTAGTCATGACAAATGCCAGCTTCACAGGTTGGGGAGCCACTTTGTCCCTTCTCACATTTGTGTAACACTACTTTGTTAATTTTCTGTTTTCAGATGAAGCTAGTGGTAGACGGAATGTCCTACAGTCTGTTGTTTCTTCAGGTTACCTTTTTTTCCTGTTATTTAGCTAGATGTATAGGTTTCTTTTGACACCTGAAGTTCATGTTTGTTTCATGGAATCTTGGTGTACGACTTTGATATACCCCATGGTTCCAGTGTTCCACACTGGATGATAGATTTTGTGTACTTAATCATAATTCCTTTTCTTTTAGTCCATGTGAAACACAGAACTTCACCCTCACTTAAATGATAATATGCCATTTTGCCAAATGCTGAGGTCATTAAGGATAGAAAATGTGAAAACTAAATGGGAAGAAGTATTGGATAATATAGTAAATACATTTAAAAGAAGGGGATATTCAGAGAGCCCTGATGAGGAATAAGGAAAGAGAATTAAAGGTGATGACAAATGCAAATATTATAAAAGAAATTATGATACAGAAGAGAAAATGTCTTTGATTATGCATTATGATACCAATACATCAGAAATGAAACAAAGTGTTAATAAGCACTGGCATATATTGGCATCAGATCTGGATACACCGCAAATAATGGAAAAAATGCTGAGAATGGGGTATAAAAGAGTACCAAATTTAAAGGATAGTAATGTTTCAAAATAAAAGCGTCTCCAATTAATCTTCATAGTATTTGGGCCATAAAATGTGTTATTTCAATATTCTCAGAGTTGTAGTTCAAGAGCAATTGAATGATAAAATATCCCCCTCCTTCCCCTTTTATCTAGTGTAAGCCACCTTATCCCTTATGCTTATTGAAGATTGTCCCTGTCTGCAAGCCATCTGGACACCACCTTTCTGTTCTGACGTGAGCAGTGTTACAGCAGTAAAAGGGGCGGGAGAGGGATACTTTATCATTCAATTACTCTTGAACTACAACTCTGACAGTACTGAAATAAGTCTCCATGGCCCAAATACTATGAAGATTAGTTGAAGCTGCTTTTATTTTGAAACATTACTATCCCTTTAAAAGATCTAGTGATGAAGACAGACCTGAGACAATCATATATTAAATCAGGAAAAATACAGCAGGGATGCTATAAGTGCTTATCATGTGTAACTTGTAAATATCTCATCGAAGGAGAGAAATGTATCCACCCAGGAACGTGAATAAGTTATAACTTGAAGTATCGAGTGACCTGTACGTCAGTAAATTGTGTGTGTAATAAAATGCCCATATAATTTACTTAAGTGGGAAAAACAATTATAACATTTGGAGAGCGACAAGGTCAACGCCGCAGTTCAATAAAGTTTGCACTTGAAGGGATCTCCAGAAGAAAAGAAAGCTCTAGTGGTGCAACCGGTGGCAACCCACTTTGTCAAAATGGGTCACTCACTTATGGATCTAAGCTACATGATTATAGACCATGTGCCAATCTTGCTGAGAGGAGGTGACAGGGAAAACATTCTCTTAAGAGTGAGGCATGGTGGATAGATGTCCTAAATACCGTATACCCTAAGGGGTTAAATGAAAGACAAAATCTAGGTTGCTTCATAAAAGCCTGCAAAGATTAAGAGGAACCAAAAGGATGTGTTCCAAAATAAAGGCTAAATGAGCATAAAAGGTGTATGATGGAAGGAAGGACTTTCTAACAAAATGGAGAACTATATAAATGAAGAAAGTGGCATAACAGGATCCACGCAGTCTTCCAAAGGGAAGTTGCAGGAATATCAGCACTATTTTCTTGTATCTATATCCATCGATGCATACTAAATGTTAATGGAACAAATTTCTGTTGTGAATTTAATCTTGGCAAAGTAAGACAATATGTCAAAAGAATGATTGGAAAGACTTAAAAGATAAGTGGGATTGCCCTAGTGTTGCTCTAATGTAAACTCAAATTAAAGTACAAGGAATCTGAACAATACGATCACTGTTAGTGGATGAAAAAAGAAGATACTTAATCATTTTAAGTGTTTAGAATACAGTTCTAAAGTATGAAGTCAGATAGGTTAAAGATAAAGTTAGACAGTGAACGTATTATATTAGGCTGCTTTCAGCTGTATGTTTTAAAAGAATGTATAGAATTAGAGAGATATAGTAATCATTTAATCACATGTTTTATGGTATACATGGTACAGGATAAGGGGTATTCCTTACCAGGTAAAGTGGCATCACAGGAAACACCTAGATAAAGTTAATTAAGACTAACCTGTTTCTGGGTCTGCTTTCCCCTTAATATTTCTCATATCTGCATTATGAACTATGTGTAATAAGAGTAGTGATTGCAGAGCACATGAACTGCATCTATAAAGACTCCCAACATTCACATTGATTTAAATGGGGCTTTAAGTTCCCTAAAACTAGGTCTTCATAGCATTCAATTAGTTAAAACCCCAATTAAATCAATGGAGCAGTTAACATGCTACAGAATTGCACCTCTGTATCTTTCTGCATATGGCCATAAGTTCTGAGAGACTTAACTGTCCTATTGCTATTCTGTATGCTTTTATCCGTTAACCCTTTCAGTTCCACATTCATGTGAAACTCAATGTAAGTTATTTTTTTCTGAAAAGTTTTAACAAGCGATTAGGGTATCTATGTGCACATTTTGTTCCTATCTGATTACTAGTTAATTAAATAACAGATGTTTTAAAAACAAAACATTAAGAAAGCTGAAGTACCTGCAACTCAACTGAAATTTAACCCTTTGAGTGCCAAAGGGGTACGCAACGCATTGCAAAGCAATGCGTTGCGTACCCCTCTGGCACTCAAAGGGCTAGAGGATCAATGATTACCAGTCATTTGCAAATTCCAAGGTTCAGACGATTCCAGGAAGGAGTATTATTTTATAATCAACAATGAGGAGCTTGCTGAGGACAAAACAGTGAATCATAATACCTTCCTTGTTCTTGGAAGTGAGCCTGCATTTCATATGATGTGTAGGGCAAGTAGCCATTTCACTGACAATTGTAGGATAAAAATAAGAAACACATTGGGGGAGATTCACTAAGCAGAGATAAAGAGGTGATGAAGTTAAGATAACTTCTCCAGTTTATCATTTCTCCAATTCCTATGTTATTCTATGGAGCCAAAGCACAAAGATTTCTTCAACTTTGGAGAGTTATCTCTGCTTTATCACCGCTTAGTGAATCTCCCCCATTATTTCCTTAAAGAAATACTGAATTGGTTCTGAGTATCCGATTCATGGAGGAAGCCATGATTATTTTCAGGACTCATGGACTCTCTTAACAAGTTTGGGGTTTGAGTCCTACAAAAGTAATTGATCCTTTCTGTCTAGTACTAATTAAATATTAATTCTATAGAACCAGTCTACTCAGAACTGATTCATAATGAGCATAAGCATTTTATACCCAGAATAAGGTAAGTGGGGGTTTATAAACAGAAATGTGCATGTTGTGTTAAAGATACATTTATACTTCAAATGAACTGGGGGTTATATATACTTAACCCATTGAGTGCTTGAGAGGTCTCCCATGGATTGTATTGCAGTCTTAAAGGGATAGTAATAGTTCATTTTAACTTTTTTATTTTGTAGGCATTAAAAAAACATGAAGAATGATATAAGTCTTATATCTCAAACCTTTATGGTTTAAGAGATATTCACAAGCAAAGTTTCCCCTCCCGCCCCTTTTACCTAGTGTAAGCCATCTCTTCTCAGATGTGGAATGCAGTCCATAGACTGGACAGATAACAGCAGGGGACACTCTTCTTCCTATTAGAACAATGAAAGCCCTGTCCCCCTTGACAAGTTTTTCAGGTTTTTCCCTTATCTTAGTTGAAGATTGTCCCTCTCTGCAGTCTACCTGGGCACCTCCCTTCTGCTTTGGCTGAGGAGTGTTACATCAGTAAAATGGGCAGGAGGGGGACACTTTGTCATTGAATTACTCCTGAACTATAACTCTGACAGAACTGAAATAACACTCTCCAAAGTCCAAATACTATGATGATTAATTAGAGCTGCTTTTATTATGAAATATTACTATCCCTTTAAATTTTCAGGGCACCTCTAATATTTATAGGTCATTTGTCAAGAGCGTAATGAAGGGTAAAGATGTATAAACATACTTATTTTGAGTTCTCAGAATTAGAATAACAAAAACAAATGTATCGCGCATTAAAATTTTTATTGTTATACATCTTAAACTAAACATTTTTGTAAGCCTTCACAGAAAACATTATTGAAAAAGTGAGGAAAAAAAAAAAAAAAGTGAAGTAGCACTCTACACTGCTCACCAAAGCACACCAAAGAGCCATGGCATCCTGTTTGGGAATCACTTACATGTGCCCTGTGGGAGCAGCCATTCCTGACTATTCCAAGATTCACTTACTCCCATACTATAGTTATCTAGATAGGTATCTTAGATTTGATAGTGTTGTATTGTCTGTAAATGAACTGAGATTTGGTAAAAGCCTTTCTGAATAAAACTGAAGTGGGTATTGATCTCTGTACATTAGCTGCATAAGGTTTTGTCTCTCATTTCATAGAGCACAAATAAATCAATCGTACTTTCTTTAAAAATGTGTATTTTACCCTTTGAGTGCCAGAGTGGTATGCATCGCATTGCTTTGCAATGCGTTGCGTACCACTCTGGCACTCAAAGGGTTAACATTAGGTTTTAGGGATCTAAAATAAATTAAAACAAATTTTTACAGATGCTAACTATACATGGTATACATGAATACATGATATTTAAAACTATATAACGCATTTTTACTTTTAGATGTTACTGTTCCTTTAATGTTTAGAGATTATTAATCCTTTGAGTACTGAGGGTTTGCAACACAATGTGTACACTCTGGCACTCAAAAAAAAAACCTTTGCTTTTGCAAGCTATAGTTTCAGAGAATAACTTATAGAGATATAGTATAGGTAGACGATATGTCTTTTGCAGGAAATCATTTATTACAGAAAAGGGATGGGGTGGGACAGCGCATAAAGGTAGATCTAAGTGTAGTATTTTACTAATAAAAAGAATACATATAAAAATCAATAAAGATCAATAAAAACACAAATTGTATGTGTTGACAGAAATAATCCCAAAATACTCAAATCGAGATCAAAGATACTAAGAGAATAAATAAATTCACATAAAATAGTAGTGAATAAATATATACATGCTAAGTTGTAGAGAATGAATACAAGCGTATAAAGTGAATATGGAGCACTTTGTATGAATACAACATAGATGCAGGTGTCATAAATGGAGACTATTGGAGTATCGGCATCTTATATATATACTCAGGGGGAACTGCAGTGGTTCGAGTGTAATCAGGAAGGAATGTAAGCAGTCAGTATAACCATCTGAATCAGTGCACTTGTTATAGAAATCCCGGTTTCCCGGTGTGTGTGGCCGCTTACTTCAATCTCCTGATGCGTCTTAACCCTTCAAGTACAAGCAGAGTCTTGCCCTTGGAACCGTTTCCCCGCTGCTGTATAGTCCTGTGCCGGCACTTCTCTCCGTGACTCGATACCAGTCCTTCTGCTCCCTCAATGTTCCTCTCCACATTCGGCGTTCCATATCATCGGACGTCAGGTTGTTTCTTCAACGCGTTTCGGCGCTATTTGCTTTTTTGTGCCTTCTTATTATACATATATTTTAACCACAGTGCATGCAATGTGCACATGAATACATTTGCATTCACGTCCACAGGAATACAGGGTGCACGAGAGCTCAATTTTATTCATGTTCCCTCTCCCCCATCCAACTCACTGATAGTGAGAATGCCAGCTGATCATAGGTGTCCATTTGGTTTGGAAGTTGTTCATTATGAATAGTACAACAGCTGTATTGTAAGTCCAGTGAATGAGCAGTTTTCCCCTCCATCATATGAGTGGGTTTATACTAGCCCTTTAAACAAATAGCATTGGCCTGTAATGAGGACAAATAAGGTGAGCAATCTGACTGCACCATAAGAGACATTAATTTTCCCACAATTCCCACAGATAAAGATGGGATTTTGATCTCCTGAATGTTAGAGAGGCCTCGCATTGGAGACCTCAGTCAAGTGGTTAATCATCCCAGTTAGATCAATGGAATTTTTTATTTTTTGTTATTATGGTGCAGCTGGCTTGCTCCAAAGTTGCTACTCTGTAATTTCTTAATTGCAGCCCGTAGTATGGTTATCAGGCGTAAGGCCTTTCATTGAAGCTTGTGTGATCGCTCATCTGTTTGCTATTGTCCTCATTTCTGCTAAGAAATGTTTAAAGTAGATCTGTCACTTAAAAATGCCTGTGAAGTAAAATAAAAAGTTAGCAAACAATTTTTTTTCTAAGTTTCATTGTTTACTGTTATTTTAACCATCAGAAACTGATCTTTCAATTACTTTGACTGTTTTAGACATGACATACTCTCAGCTCACACTGGTGGTGGAACACTGGCTGTATTTTAAAAAGTATTTGAGTTTTTTAACAGAAATATTATGTATTCCACTACCACCCTTTACTTACATCCAGCCACTAGTTTTGTGATAAACCGATCGAGACACCAATGTACTTTTATACAGCATTACTCTCAGTTCTTGCATTATTTAGACATCCCCATTAGGCATTCTGGGCATCCCCCAGATTTTAGTAGTGATTCTGGGGGAACCTCTTGTAGTAGTATTCATGCAACCACCAAATGTACAATAACCCCGTCATTCATTTCAAATTAAATTCTTTGGGGATATAACTAAGGAGTGACAGGACGATGAGGAATGGTGGGGGATACAAATACACTTATTAACCTCATGAATGCTAGAGATCTCTCCAGTGTATTGCTTTGCAATGATTTGGGATGTTTTGACTTTTGAGGTGGATGCTGAATTGCTCGACATTGAATTCCCCACTTGCACCTTGAGGTTGAGCCTTAAGGAGTGTGTGGACGATAGTCGTAAGGAGAAACATCTGAGAGTGCGGTTTGGATCAAGAAGAAGTATAATCAGAGTTAGAGGTCAGGGCAGTTGGCAGAGTAGCAGGTCAAAAATTGAGCCAAAGGTTGATGGCAAGTAGCAAAGAAGAGTCTGTTAAACAGACCCAAAGGTCAGCAGCAGACAGATAATGAACCGTGTCAAGAGACATGCCAGGGTCAGAAAATAGCAATACCACACAGGAGTAACACTAGAGCAGAGACGTGCTAAAATTTGATGAGGGCTCAGTATGGCAATGTTGTATCGGATCTATGTCGGAGGCACATCATCTATGTACACTAACCCCATCCAATCCACCAACATAGCCATCAAACCTGCCATGCCTTCAACAGGTTTTCGATTGTGGTTGAACACATTGATAGTGTCTCATTTACATATGGAAATACAGTTTTAGGAACCACTGTGATAATTATGTGGGTGTGTTTATACAACTGATGGACTTTTTAAATTAAAATAAACATGGGGCAGAACATTTTATAGCATTTTCTTTTTCAATAGTTCCAGATTTAAATTAATTGCAATAGCCACTTGATAATTGTTCAAAGGAAAGCATGGAAGAGGTTATGTTTTAGTTTATCTCCATAACTAATAGATATTCCAATATGAGAACAGGATTAACGAGCTACAAGTTATAATTTCTTTATTATGCAACATCATGATTGAAGCAGATGTGCATACTGTTACATAGAGCAGGTGCGGACAAGCAGAGGTCCACCCACTACTGGATGAGAAGTGTAGTTCAACAATAGCTGGGGGAGTTTAGATTGCCCATTTTTAATATGTGTTTTGCACATCTTTTAAAAAAAATGTGTCTTGATTGTTAGAGGTAAATTACAGATGAGAGTTGGTACTGTGTGTGCCGTAAAAATACAGGAGGCAAATAGAGTTGTTGATAACTTTATTGGCTAACTAAGCAGATTTAGGATGTAAACTTTCAAGACCTCTTAGGTCTCTTCCTCAGGCATGTTATACAGATAAATATGAAAACATCTCTTATATACAAGTACACATTGCATTAATCTTACAATCTTATCTGATTTCCATGCTAAACAATGCAATATGTACTTGTATATAGGAGAGATGTTTTCATATTTATCTGTATAACATGCCTGAGGAAGAGACCTAAGAGGTCTTGAAAGCTTGCATCCTAAATCTGCTTAGCCAATAAAGGTATCAACAACTATATTTGCCAGAGATAAATTACACACAGACATTAAAATCTGATAATGTAATTACCAAAACATAAACACACAAGAAAAAAAAAGAAAATTGAAGCATATAATGAATCCAGACAGTCTCTGTAAAATAGTCCAGTGATTTTTTTTCCACACAAGATTCTGTACTACAGAGCCCTTGAAGGAATATAGGTTGAATTCCAATAATTGTCAAGACAGACAATATTATGTTGATATGTTTTATCATCACCATAAAACATTTAAGAAGTAATGCATTCAGACTTTACACTTTAAAGTGACGGGGAACTTACTTTATTTCAATCAAACTACACAAAATTGTTACCTTATCTACCCCCACAGTAACATCAGTATTTCTCAGACAGCAATGCTGGTGAAAAAAACTTTTTTTTTTTTTTTTTTTTTTTTTTTTAAATGATGAATGGGTTAAAAAAATATGAAAACTGTGAGCAATTTGATTTTATGTATTTTGCACTTACAGAATATATCAAATCAAAAGTACATTTGCTGTCATTTTAACCCGTTGAGTGCCAGAGTGGTACGGAATGCATTGCGTTGCAATGCATTCTGTACCACTCTGGCACTCAAAAGGTTAAGGGAATAGAAAGTTATGTGGAAAATATTTTGGTGTATAGAATTTTAGTTCCTAATGAAGGGGGAGTAGGACGTTTGTCCAGAAATGAAAAAGGGGTGGTATCATTGTATCGGTACAGTTTTGTGTAGTTATATGCAAATAATAATATAAAATGTATCAGAGAATAGATGATATGAGTAGAATGATGTTCCACTATGTCAGTTCAATTTTTAAAGGTATAGTAATGTTTTTGGGGAAATAAATATTTTAGTGCATTTCCTGCAGAGTAAAACAAGGGTACACCCACGTGAGAGGTATTTCATTCAAAGGTTATGGTTATGCTGTTATAATTAGTTTGACCAGAGGTTGTTTATTAGCCCTTTGATTGTCAGAGCGCAATGCATTCGAAAGGGTTAAATGTCGATACACAAATACTTATATTTTGATTACCCACTGAAGTAAAGTTTTACAGTTTTTATTCAGGCAAGATTCTGTTACTTGTCTGATTTATATAAATGAAGTAAAATTAATTTGTATCATCATTGAAAAGCATTTGCTACTGATCTGTGACTGTCATACAAGGAAATATTCAAAATGGGCTGACCCTGAGATCTTTGAAATGTCAACCCTTTGAGTGCCAGATGGGTACACAATGCATTGCATTAAAGTTCCACAGAAAGTAGATTCTGCTTGCTAAATCCTTGTTTGCTTTAATCCGGCAATGGTCCAAGGGACCTTTAACATGCTACAACTTAGAGATCTCACTGCTCAAATAGGACATTTCTCTACCTTTGTTGTAGAAATGACACCAATGCAGATATTAAGATGCAGCTTATTGGTGCAGATCAGATAGTAGATAACACTGGAGTCTCCTTACCCTGAGATTTTGTCCTGTAACCCTATGAATGCCAGAGAGTACACAACGCATTGCTTTACAATGCGTTGCATACCTCTCTGGAACTCAAAGGGTTAACACCAAGATACTGAGATTTTGGTAAAACTCTGAGTGACAGGGTCAAATTATTGAGTTCCCAGGTATGGTGAATATGCAGAACTCGCATGTATGCTCTTTTAATTAACTCTGCAAATTTCTTGCAAGTAACCCCTACATCTTTACATACATAGCACGTACTGACATCATTGTGATATCTCCTTTCCCTTTCTTACAGACGGAAGCGGTGGAATAGCGTGGATGTCTTTTTCACTCAAGGTAACTAACAAACATAGCTCAGAATGAAGTACTGATTGAGATTTATGCTTTATTCATATGTGATGTTCTGTGTAGAGCTGGCAACGAAACAATGGATTGGAAAAACTGGTTCTGGGCTGTTTATTATAGAAGAGGAGAAATATCTCTTCTTAATAATAATCTCACACTTACCTTACTATGGCCAGAAAATCCCAATGGCCCCTATAAATCTTGCCATTATGCCTTTGATAACTTCTTCAGTCCTAGATGTCTTATGTTGAAGTGGGTATGACAATTGGTAGCAGGACAACAGGACACATACTCTACCCACTGCACATGGTAATCTTAACCATTTGCAATTCGTTCCACATGCCTGTGGCCTTTAACCCTTTGAGTGCTAGAGTGGTGGACAGTGCATTGCAAAGCAATGTGTTGCACACACCTCTGGTCCTGAAAGGGTTAAGATTACCATGTTAAAGGTTTAGGTAGGCTCATGCACTCTTCATGCTTCATTTTGAAAGAAAAACAAGTCAGAGGGAGGAAAGAGGCTTACCCTGGTTGCTATGCTCCTTGACGCTGCATTCTGAGGGAAGCTATTAACCCTTTGAGTAGGAGATGGATGAGCAAAGAATTAATTCTCAATGTGTTGCTCACCTTTCTGTCACTAAAAGGGTAAAGTGTGTAAGCGACATCAATATGTATTAGGGAGAGTCTGCTTTGCATATTTCCCAAGCTGAGGAGCAGTCTCCATGTTGTTACGGATATATACAGTAGGAATATGGTGTTGCCCATAACACAGTCACACATACAGACAAAGCCATGAGAAGAGGGGCTTGTGAGAGAGACATAGGTAGTTACAGATGTATACATGCACACACGACAAGAGGGTGTCATGAGAGACACACACATACGTAGATATAGAAAGAAAGAAAAATCAAATAGTACTAACTTAACCATTGAGGAGTATGCAACCTGATGATAAAGGCAGTATGGACTGAACGGTGGGGGGAGGTGAGTGTAAGTCAAACGGTGGGGTTAGGTGAATGTGAGCCAATTGGGAGAATGTATGTGTTGTGTGGGAGGCTGAAGTCATTTAGGTGGTGAATGGGAGGGGAGGGTGTAGAGGGAGGAGGTATGTACTGTGGTGGAGGGTGAAGTCCTTGCCCATACCTTTGAAAATCACGCCCCATGCTGTACCAATGGAACAGAGAGTATAGAGGAGATATGCATAACTCCTCCTTAGTGCCACCCCTGGGTGTGTTTGTCTCCCGAGGGAGACATAAATTAGGTTGCATGATGCTTCATAATATATATGTACAGCATCCTCCCCTTTATACACAGTGACAGAGCCAGGGCCGGATTTACATCCAAGGCACCCCCAGGCAGGGCACTCTAGGCACCTTTAGCCCTGCTAGTGGCCATACCCCCACTCCTCTCATGACTCCCAGACCCATCAGCTATTTACTGGCACATAAAATAACCTTGGCCTGTTGTGTGTGCAGGCCAGAGTGAGTGTAGCAAGATGGCAGCGTAGTGGAGCATGAAATGTTGTGAACGTGTAGATTAAATGGGAATAGACCATTAGGACAGCATGTATTGTATTGTGAATAGAGTGGAGCGTATACTTCAGTTGTGGTACACATACAGCTTGCATGTTCATGCAGTAAAGTGGCCATGTTTGAGCAGAGGGGCTTCACCCCCTGCCAATTCCTGTCCAGATCATCTGACCCAGCCAAGTGTGTGTGTGTTGTGTGTGTGTGAGGTCCAAATGTCTGAGTCCACTACCCCAATCTGTTTTTATTTTGGCATTTCTGGAAAAGGAATTTGTTTGACAAAATACACAGTATTTCTCAACAATACATAATTTATTTTAATACAGTAAAAATGTTTGTTAGTACATACTGAAAATAAAAAAATTATGACCACCATTTGCCTTAATAACTGCTGTATCTCTCTCTGGCATTGATTTGATACGTTTGTGCATAATTCTACTATACACATTATTCCAGCACTCCTTTAGAGCATCCCAGAGAGTGTCTAGAGATGTCAGTGTGTTTCGCCTTTTCAAACGTTCCCAAAAAAGGTGTTCAATGGGGTTGTGGTCCAGTTGCGGTGAGAAAGCCATGCAAATTAGCACTCCTATTTCTTCCTTGGACTTCAGATATGCCTAGCACTGCATCGAGGTGTGTTTGGGATCATTGTCCTGCTGCAAAAATGAATCCTTTTTCATACAGATTTAGACTAGAAGGGATGGCGTGCCTCTGCAGAATAGAGTGGTGCTTTTCTTTGGTCAAATGTAGTTGCAGGACCATACTAATAGAATTGCTATCAGGTGTTAATTGTTAAAAATAAATAAATAATAAAACAACTTGTTTGCTAGGATGTTACTCTTTGAATTAAATATTGAATTTATAAACATAAAAACTGTTACAGTTTTGAAAATGTATAAGCAAATGGTGTGTGAAGAGAATAGTCATATAAGTGACAATTTCACATAAAGATTTAACAAAGAGATAAAAACTTGATTTGTCTCGGTGTTAAATAATGTATTCCTGAATAATACATTTCAACTGATTACAATATTTGTTTACTTTTGAATAAATTATCAAATAAACCAGTTGGTGATGACAGCAGACTCAGACGTTTGGACCCTTATTGTATGTATAATATCAGAACACCATTGTTCTCTACAGCTAGATGGTGATATTTTAATATCGTGAAAGGCTTACATTATTTTGCAGAATGGGTTTTTTATGGTCTTTCTTATTCAGACTGTAGAAGCCTATTGTCTGTTCTAATGAGGTATGAACTATATACCGTAAAATCTCGGGTATAATAAGCACAATTTTACCCCACTTCACCTTATGTGAATACACAAGATATTTTTTTTTGAAGATCTTTTTTTAATGCTGGCGATCCCTTCCCTCCCTCCTCTGATGCTATCCGCTTTCATTATAAAGCTTACTGAGGTCTGTAGGCAAACTTCATCTGCATCTGGGTAAATCTCTGCGGGCTGCATGCTTGCATTTGCCGGCCGCCCGCCCGATTCCTTCCATGGCTTTCAGGACCTTCCGCCTCCAGCCAATGGTACACAGGGCATTACTATTGGCTGTAGGTGGAAGGTCCTGAAAGCCATGGAAGGAAGCGGGCGGGCGGCCGGCAAATGCAAGCATGCCACTCGCAGAGATTTACCCAGATGCAGTTGATGTTTGCCTACAGACCTCAGTAAGCTTTATAGCTTTATTATGAAAGCAGATAGTGCCGGGGAGGGAAGGGAAGGAAGCATTAAATTTTATTTTTAGAAATGGGGAAAACAAGGGTGCGTGTTATACATAGGCACTCTTGTTTTCCCCTATATCTTGGGTATAATACACACCTGTGTATTATATACAGGTGCGTATTATACCTGAGATTTTACGGTACAGACCCAAATTCAGTATAAATCACTTTTACTTATGCACACACACACACACACACACACACACACACACACACACACACACACACACACACACACACACACACACAGCAAAAAAATCATGTTGTTGAAATCTGAAAATAAAACCAGTTCCATTTATCACCTAGAACTGAATCTAGCCCAGTTAGAGACGCTTTCACCAAATAATAAATCTCCTGACAGCACTTTGAAGCCAATGCTATAAAACATTGAGGCTGATATACAATAAGGAGTTAAACTAAATCTGGTGAAAACCAACTGCACCATTATGGACAAATACAACTTCTCTATATTACCATCGATTTAACCCCTTAACAACATGTGACGTACTATGACCGTCACGGTCCTTGAAATACTTAAGGACCGATGACGGTCATAGTACATCACATACTTTTTACTTACAGCGCTCTACCGGGATCGATGTAAGTAAAAATAGGGCCTGAAATTGACCGCTCCAAGATGGGAGCGATCTCTATCAGGCCCCAAAGTGACGTTCCGATACACGCAACAGATCACGTGTACCGGCGCGTCGGCGTGGATCAACGTGGTCCTTATGGGACGGAAACGTCCCAGGACCGCTGGTCGCTAAGGGGTTAAATGGTAGGTTTAACCTCTTGACTGCTTGTGAGACCTCCAGTAGCTTGTAAAGCAATGCTCTGCATACCTTAATAGCATTCAAGGGCTTAAAAACTCCATTTAAACCAAGGTTAATTTATGTGCCTTGTTCTGACAAAACTTACTTGGCTGACCTGGACCTAATTTCTCATGTGTCATTTATTTTTAATTTCTTTAACCTCTTAAAGCGGAACTATCATCAAGATGACATTGCCCCCCAAACATTTACTAACATAGCGATAGGCAAAGGCATACTTCTGTTATGCTGAATAAGTACTGCATTATTTAGGAAAAACAACTTCTCCGGCAGGCACCAGCAGACAACAGTGCAGACATCTTGGAGAAAATGTACCTGTGTGTTTGTATTGCCTGTCTCGTTCACTGCTAGGATTGGTGAATGGTGTTCCTTGGTACCTTAAGGTACCGGAAGTTACTGTTGGTGCAGGCACACAGAGCTCTGTGCAGCTGATGCTTGCCAAAGAAGTTGTTTTTCCTGAATAACGCAGGACTTATTCAGCCTAATAGAAGTATGCCTTTGCCTATCGCTATGTTAGTAAGTGTTTGGGGGGGGTGCAATGTTATCTCAATGATAGTTCTGCTTTAACCCTTTCAGTGCTAGAGAGGTACGCAGCACAATGTGTTATGTATCCCTCAGGCACTGAAAGGGTTAAGAACCAGAGGGATATGTAGCACATAACGAAGAAATGTGTTGTTCACCCCTCTAGTCCTTCAGGGGTTACAGTTCACCTAAAATGCATTTTGTACTACTTTTTAATATCCTTTCTTTAAACAGGAACGGCCCCTTCTGTCCTTGGGATTGGACACATGATGACGATTTCCAAGCTACAAGTGGTGAATTGGTGTGCACGTCTCAGCTGCATCCTGACCTGTCTCCATCTCTGTCCTGCTTCACACCACCTATTCCCATGGATACACCTGTAGCAGTAACAGGAGTCCTTTGTGGCCGGTGCTACCTGTCCTCTAGCAGTGGTGTAGTACTGTATTTACCAGCTGTGTGTTTTGTTTTTTATGTAAAAAAATAAATAAATGCACCACTTGGTTGTTAGAGACTTCTCCAACACATTGTGAAGCAATGCATTGTAGATGTCTGTAGCACCCAAGGGGTTTAAAAAAATAACCCTTTGTAACTGTTGAAAACTCTGTACTGTGTTTGTTTAGCCCCACTCAGTGCCAGAGAGGCCTATTAGGCATTGCTTTGCAATACCACAGTGATGTTTGACCACCTTCTTTCAAATTATTGTATAGCATACAGCAGTGTACACATTGGATGTACATACATTGAGTTACTCACACACAACAATTGAGTTTTCACCAGCAGTCTAATGATGCAGTTGCCTGAATCAAATGGTCTGTCTTACGTGCAATGTGAATATATTTAATCAGCCCTTTGTTTACGAGACAAAGGATGGAGCAGACTAATAGTCAGGCAAAGCTGTATTTATTAGTACATCACTGTATACATAGTGTTCAGGGGTAAAAACGCCATAATCAGATGTACACATGAGGAAAGTTTTTACTCCAGAAACATTGTGTGTATTGTGGGTATTCAGTGAGTGTGGCTCCATAGATTACCTTTTTGCTCAGTTTTTGGCTGTGGCTATCCAGCTTTTTTGATCTTTGCAACGCGCAGCCTCATATCATCCAAGTGTGTGGAGTGTCAGCCCCTTTGTGTTCGTTTGTTTACCAGCCTGTTAGTGCAGTGGTGCTCAAACTGCATGCACCCTTTCATGAAAGCTTGGACTCTTCATTGCCAAAGTAGTTTGCAAATGAATTCCACCGCTCTATCAACTTAAACATTTAACACGAATCTCAAATTAAAAGAAAAATACAACTATAATAATGCCTAACTATATTCAGTAATTTTATGTTCTTTCACTATTGATTGGCAGCATATTGATCATTGTGAATTTGGCGATTACCTGGTATCTAATGCTAATTATTTCCAATAAATCCTTATCCAATATACTGTAGCACAGTATCGCACTGTGGCCTTTGATGAATTCTGAAATTCGGACTGCAGCAGAATGCAGTGATATTTTGAAAATTGCACATACATATGTGATTGAGAACTAATCAACAAGACATAGATGATCGCTACACACCTTGCTCTTTGTTAAAACAGATGCCCAGCTGGACTGGTAGCTGCTGCCAACTTAGGACTAGATTCATGGCATATCTGAACTTGAATTTGAAAACAAAATAGAGGTTTGGGTGTAATTTGCCATGTTTTCATGAGTCCAATGGGTGATTGTCCTGATGGAGGTATGTTGAATCTTAGTGAAACATTTGACTTTTAACTAAAGCACTTGATAAATGATCAACACACATTTTTACTGCATTTTACTATTCCCTGATTTTATAGTGAAAGAAATGGTAGGCCTCAATAAGAGGAACAATTATGGAGTAAACCAACTGCCCCACAGAAGTCAAATAGACGTTCCCTAAATCCCCATTGGTTAAAGTGGTTGGAAGTCTCATTTTAATCATTGGGAATTGTAATATCTCCCGTGCAGTTGATTTACTACGGAATTGCTCCTCTGGCTTATTGAATACGGCTCTAACGGCCTTATGCACAAAATGAAAGCGGGATAATTATGGGGCAAACCAACGGCATTATAGGGAACAAATAAATATTCTCCATTTATGTAAATTGGGATGCTGGAGAGGACTCAGTTACTGTTAAGAAAAGAGTTGGACACTCTAGTGTTTGAGTGGTTATAAAGGCCCATTTCATTGGGGAATGGTGCATACCTCCCAAGTGTCCCGTTTTAGGAGGGACAGTCCCTGTTTGAGTCCTAAATCTCTCTGTGCCTCTTTCCCACCCTGGTGTAGTGTGTATATAAGTGTATCACATTGCGCCACAGCAATAAAACTCACATTAATGTTTGCTTTTATAAATTAGTGTGTACAAATAAAATACTTTATTCTTGTGCTAAATAATTTATTTATTCACACAAAGAGGTGTCAATAGCTCATAAAATAGCCTAAAAATTCTCAGTACTGCCCCGCACACCAGCCACCCCCCAGTAACACCACCTAAAACACCAGTGTCCCTTCTTGGCCATTTGAAACGTTGGGAAGTATTATGGTGTATTTGGTTTGCATCTGAATTACTCAACTTTCTTTGTACATAAGGCTCTCAAAGTGTAGAAGATTTTTTCTTTGTGGGAAAAAAAAAATAGTATTACATTGGTCCTGAAAAATAACTTGTCACAGTGGAGATATCCAGTCAGTATTTGTACAGGCGCAATGTACACCACATTCCAAGCACTGCTGTGCAGTGCTCACTAGTGCCACAGGGGACATCCTACTATTATTACAAACAAAGGCCTAGATGCTGTTGCAGGTGATAAATATTATCACTGTTTTTGTCTCACAGAGTCCTATGAAGTCCATTGGACAATCTGTAGGCAAATCACCTGGCCATTATCCAGGCCATTATGTGGAAGTGTTATAAAAAAACAAGCACTAGTGTAACCTAAAAAAATATATTCAAGTTCAGCCACCAGTAAGCTGATTATGTACAAATCGATAAACTTTCTTTTTAATTAACTTAATACAAATTTCCAAAGAAATTGTGAGGGGTTTGGGGTTTAAGAAAAACATGTACATTTACAGTTTTATTGACTCTTTTGTATTTTATTTTTCAAAATAAAAGCTTTAAATGTGAATTGTTTTTTTAAGGAGTCTGTGTATTACTTCCTTAAAGGAGAACAAACACCTTCTAATTACATCACACTTTCACTGTAACCAGAAATCCTAATCTACTAAGGCAACTCACTTGTTCTTGTACATAAGCTTTGTACTTGTGAGCATTGCTAATAATGTGTTTATGGTTTAGTGCACCAGTGCTGTATTGGCCCTCAGCAGAAGAATGAGGGGTTCAGGTGTCAGGAGATTAATGTGCCGCCACCTCCCAACATTTCCCTATAGAACTGGAATCCACTTGTAATCCTAATGAGTCTGATCCTATAACATAAAGTGGTAGAATGCATCGCTCACTGTGAGCGTAACTGCTCATGCGCAGTAGAGAGTCTCTACTGTGCACGTGTGGTTTCGCACACAGGGAGCTTCGCTGTGACTGTAGTCATGCCCAGTAGAGACTCGCCGAATGTGCTGCCCCGCTCCGGACGCCTCACGTCCTGTCTCTGCTCCCGGCTCCGGGGAAGCTGGGTGCACTTTAGCCGTGTATACGGGCTTTCATACTAGTGTACTAATAAGAACTGGGGTTATGCACTAAGGTGTGATAAATAGGAGATCACATAATTCTCAAGTGGGAGAGATCTCACTATGTAGGATCCATAAAATAGTATAGGAATTAGAGGAATTATAACAATGAAGAAGGCATCTCCACCTCAGTGCATAACCCCATGGAGTAAATCTGGAACAAACAAAAATCATCATTGATGGAAACTGGGCTTTTAATCCCTTGCTAGAATTCCAAGACATTGTGAAAGAATGCATCGGAGACCGCTCTAGCATTCAAGGTGTTAAACTTGCTTTCACGGGCATTTGGGGAATTTTGTATGTCCCCTATTGGTGCCATTGGTTTACTCTAGATTTACTCCAGTTTTAAAAAGTCCCATTGATTAAAATGCAGCTTTTAACCCTTTGAGTGCTAGAGAGGTCTCCAACACACTGCAAAGTCAGTGATGCATTCATCACCTGAAGTTTAATTCAGCCCACTCAGAGAGGCTTTCCCCATAGAAACCAGGTGACAGCACTTTGAGATTGATCTGTGCCATAGGGCAGTGCTGTCCCAGTTCAGTCCTCAGGGGCCACCAACAGGCCAGGATGTAAGGATTTACCTGATTAAGTACAGGTGAGTCAGTCACAATGAATGATCCACTGATTAACTCACCTGTATTTAATCAGGGAAATCCTTACATCCTGGTCTGCTGGTGGTCCTTGGGAACTGAACTTGGCAATTTTAACCCTTTGAATGTTGGAGACATGTCTTTGATTAAAGGGATTGAAAATAATGTTTAAATCGGTGTGAATATTTTTGACTCCAAGGATGCAGGTTGGTTTGTCCCAGAATTTCTTCCGTTTTTGTATTTTAACCCCTTCAGTGCCAGAGGCTCGGGCCATTTTCTGAACCCTGCAGGCCAGACACTTTTTCAAAATTTTTGCTATCCTTCCGTTTAGGCTTGATTTCCTCTGGGGATTTTTAGTTACATATGGAAAACTATATATTGTTTTTTTCAGAACGAATTGAGCTTTCTTGTGATACCTTACATGAAGAGAATTTTACATCGTGCAAAAAGCTATGATGTCATAATGACAAAAAAAAGTGAAAATTTACTCATTTTGCTAAAATCACATACTATGTATCAAAAACATTTACCTTGATTGAAAAAGTTTCAATTATTTGAAAAAGCCTCGAGTCCCCCGAGTAAAAAAATACCAAATTTGTATAGTTTTACCTACGTCCATGGCTAGCGTAGAGCCCTAATCACCAGCAGCGCAAAATGACATTTTCAACTTTATAAACTAATATGCGCATTCTAGGGTTTTTGTGGTAAAACTACCCTAAAACAGTGGAATAACTATATAAAACTATATATTTCTGGAAAGTAGACAACCTGCTGCATCTAATGAGGGGTGATTTTCCTTGTTACCCCAAGCCTGGTGTGCACAAATGCCTCCAGAAGATGGCGCTAATGAAAAAAAAAGGCATTTTCTTACATTTCTGCCCCTTCAAATGAACTAAAATGTGTGAAAACCATGGCATTTCCAACTGTATTCATTAGCTAGTGCTCTTAGGAGAAAAATAACACCCCATTGGTATGAGTTCACCTACCTCAGGGGGCGCTACAAGTACAAAACTACACCTATTGCAACCTCTAATTTTTCTAACATTTTCTCAAACATTACCTGTCTGTACAAAAATGGTTATAACAAATACAGAAGTGAAGAAAGGGTACACAAACCATACCATTTTGAAAAGAAGACACCCTGCCGCATCTAATGATGGGTGACTTGCCTTGTTACCCCAAGCCTGGAGTGCACAAATGTCTCCAGAAGGTGGCGCTAATGAAAAAAAAAAGGCATTTTCTTACTTTTCTGCCCCTTCAAATGTACTGAAATGTGTGCAAACCATGGTATTTCCAACTGTATTCATTAGCTAGTGCTCTTAGGAGAAAAATGACACCCCATTGGTATGAGTTTAACTACCTCAGGGGGCGCTAGAAGTGCAAAACTACACCCACTACAACTTCAAATTTTTCTAACATTTTCTCAAACATTACTTGTCTGTACACAAATGGTTACAACAACTACAGAAGTGAAGAAAGGGTACACAAACCATACCATTTTGAAAAGAAGACACCCTGCCGCATCTAATGATGGGTGACTTGCCTTGTTACCCCAAGCCTGGAGTGCACAAATGCCTCCAGAAAGTGGCGCTAATGAAAAAAAAAGGCATTTTCTTACATTTCTGCCCCTTCAAATGTACTGAAATATGTGCAAACCATGGTATTTCCAACTGTATTCATTAGCTAGTGCTCTTAGGAGAAAAATGACACCCCATTGGTACGAGTTTAACTACCTCAGGGGGCGTTAGAAGTGCAAAATGACACCTACTACAACCTCAAATTTTTCTAACATTTTCTCAAACATTACTTGTCTGTACACAAATGGTTACAACAACTACAGAAGTGAAGAAAGGGTACACAAACCATACCATTTTGAAAAGAAGACACCCTGCCGCATCTAATGATGGGTGACTTGCCTTGTTACCCCAAGCCTGGAGTGCACAAATGCCTCCAGAAGGTGGCGCTAATGAAAAAAAAGGCATTTTCTTACATTTCTGCCCCTTCAAATGTACTGAAATGTGTGCAAACCATGGTATTTCCAACTGTATTCATTAGCTAGTGCTCTTAGGAGAAAAATGACACCCCATTGGTATGAGTTTAACTACCTCAGGGGGTGCTAGAAGTGCAAAACGACACCCACTACAACTTCAAATTTTTCTAAGATTTTCTCAAACATTACTTGTCTGTACACAAATGGTTATAACAACTACAGAAGTGAAGAAAGGGTACACAAACCATACCATTTTGAAAAGAAGACACCCTGCCGCATCTAATGATGGGTGACTTGCCTTGTTACCCCAAGCCTGGAGTGCACAAATGCCTCCAGAAAGTGGCGCTAATGAATAAAAAAGGCATTTTCTTACATTTCTGCCCCTTCAAATGTACTGAAATATGTGCAAACCATGGTATTTCCAACTGTATTCATTAGCTAGTGCTCTTAGGAGAAAAATGACACCCCATTGGTACGAGTTTAACTACCTCAGGGGGCGCTAGAAGTGCAAAACGACACCCACTACAACTTCACATTTTTCTAACATTTTCTCAAACATTACTTGTCTGTACACAAATGGTTATAACAAATACAGAAGTGAAGAAAGGGTACACAAACCATACCATTTTGAAAAGAAGACACCCTGCCGCATCTAATGATGGGTGACTTGCCTTGTTACCCCAAGCCTGGAGTGCACAAATGCCTCCAGAAGGTGGCGCTAATGAAAAAAAAAAAAGGCATTTTCTTACATTTCTGCCCCTTCAAATGTACTGAAATGTGTGCAAACCATGGTATTTCCAACTGTATTCATTAGCTAGTGCTCTTAGGAGAAAAATGACACCCCACTGGAATGAGTCGACCTACCTTAGGGGTGCCAGAAGCACATAACTACACCTACCTGTTTGCTTCTTCGAAAATGGCTGCTTGTACTAAAATGTCCATAACTGTTAGAGACATGAAGGAAAGGTATAAAAGGTATACCATTTTGGAAAGTAGACATTCTCCCGCATCAAATGAGGGGTCACTTGCCTTTCTACCCCCTGGGCTGAAGTGCACAAATATTTCCAAACGGTGGCGCTATGGGAATAAATACAGGTTTTTTTACATTTCCACCACTTCAAAGATACTAAAATCTTTGAAAACCATAACATTTCCTGCTGTATTCAGTACTTGCTACCATCATGAGAAAAATGGTAGCCCATTTGTGTGGGTTAACATACAATATGTGGGTGCTAGGAACACGAACGTAAACCTGACACTTTTGTTTTTTAAATTATCTGCTTGCACTAAAATGGTTATAACCATAATAGATATGCAGGAAAGGTAGAGAAACAATGCCATTTTGAAAAGAAAACAACCTGCCGCATCTAATGAGGGGTCACTTGCCTTCTTACCCAAAGGCTGGTATGCACAAATGCTTCCAGGAGGTGGCGCTAATGAAAAAAAATGCTTTTTTTTACATTTCTGCCCCTTTAAATGTATGGAGCTCTGTGAAAACCATGGAATTTTCAACTGCATTTGTTTGCTAGTGCTCTTAGGAGTCAAACGACACCCCATTGATATGAGTTGAACTACCTTAGGGGGTGCTAGAAGTAGAAAACTACACCTACTACAACCTCTGATGTTTCTAACATTTTCTCAAACCTGACTTGCCTGTATAAAAATGGCTATAACACCTTCAGAATTGAAGAAAAGGTAGATAAACCATACCATTTTGGAAAGAAGACAACCTGCCGCATCTAATAAGGGGTCACTTGCCTTTGTACCCCTAAGTTATTTGGAACAACTATTTCCAGAATGTGGTGCTACAGGAAAGAAAAACAAACATTTGTTTTACACATCAGTCACTTCAAAGATACTAAAATGGTTCAATGGTGTGGGATTTCCTAGGAGGACTTCTTGCCAGCCAAAAAAAAATGGTACCCCACTGCTCTGGGTTCACATACCAATTTACGCTACAAGAGCGTAGCTACCAGTGAAACAGAAATGGGAAAACAAACAGTGTATGTGTGATTTTATGGCTAACAGATGAAAGAAGCTAGGACGTCAGCCGGTGTATGTGCGGACCTGTGACTACAAGTCTAACAAAATGTGTGAGAGGGTGAGGGATTAGGCAGTGTGTGTGGGTATGAGCAGAGGAGCAAGGATGGTGGTGATGGTGGGGCAGTGTCTGATAGTGTGTATGGGAGATCTCTGACTACCATTGTGCACTGTATGTCCCCTCATACAAAGCACTGCGTTGGACCCCCTTCCTGTTGCACGTGCATTTTTTGGGGCTTTTTCCCCCAATATTTTTGTGTAGACCTCGTTGGGGGCATCAGAACCCATACAATGAGGTCTAAATAAAAAATAAAGGGGGAAAAAATCCTTTATGTGCCACAGGGGTGTCCAGCACACAAAGGGTTAATTTTTTTTTATCGTTACTTTGTATTCAGATGGCCACCAAACAAGCTCTGATCACAAAGTAATGATAAAAAGTCCTGTGTGTACCACAGGAAGGGGGTCTGCATCGAACCCCCCCTCCCAGTGGCACACACATGGTTAATTTTTGATTTAATTTTTTTTTATTATATACCTCATTGAGGGGCATCAGGACCCCCTGATCCCTCCCCAATGAGGTCTTAGTAAAAAAAATATATATGTCCACAAACAGAGTGACCCTGTGAGTGCCACAGGGGTCTGCAGCGCATTGCAAAGCAATGCACTGGATCCTTGTGGCACTCAGAGGGTTAATTTTTTTTTATCATTACTTGGTAATCAGAGCTTGTTGGGGGGCCATCAGGACCAATCATGATGGCCCCCCAACAATCTCTGATAACGAAGTAATGATAAATGCCCTGTGTGTGCCGCAGAAGGGGGGCTGCATTGGCCCCCCTTGTGGCACACACAGGGTTAATTTTTTTTTCTTTACATTTTTTTTTATTATGGACCTCATTGGTGGGTATCAGGACCCCTCTGATTCCCCCCAATGAGGTCTTAAAAAAAAATAAATAAAAGGAATCAAAATAAATGTCCCTGTGAGTGCCACATGGGTCTCCAGGGCATTGCAAAGCAATGCACTGGATCCTTGTGGCACTCAGAGGGTTAATTTTTTTTTTTATTATTACTTGGTAATCAGAGCTTGTTGGGGGGCCATCAGGACCAATCATGATGGCCCCCCAACAATCTCTGATAACGAAGTAATGATAAATGCCCTGTGTGTGCCGCAGAAGGGGGGCTGCATTGGCCCCCCTTGTGGCACACACAGGGTTAATTTTTTTTTCTTTACATTTTTTTTTTATTATGGACCTCATTGGTGGGTATCAGGACCCCTCTGATTCCCCCAATGAGGTCTTAAAAAAAATAAATAAAAGGAATCAAAATAAATGTCCCTGTGAGTGCCACATGGGTCTCCAGGGCATTGCAAAGCAATGCATTGGACCCTTCTGGCACTCAGAGGGTTAATTTTTTTTTTTATTATTACTTTGTAATCAGAGCTTGTTGGGGGGCCATCAGGACCAATCCTGATGGCCCCCCAACAATCTCTAGTAACAAAGTAATGATAGAAGCCCTGTGTGTGCCACAGGAGGGGGGGGGTGCATTGGACCCCCCCTGTGGCACACACAGGGTTAAAATTTTTTTTTTTTTTTTTTTTTTTTTTTTTTTTAATAATAGACCTCATTGAGGGGCATCAGGATTCCCCCTGATCCCCCCAATGAGGTCTTTAAAAAAAAAAAAAAAACCCCAAAAAATGACCCTGTGAGTGCTACAAGGGTCTCCAGCACATTGCAAAGCAATGTGCTGGGGACCACTGCGGCACTCACAGGGTTATTTTTTTATTTTTTTTATTTTTTATTTTTTTTTAATATATTCAGACCTCGTGGGGGACATCAGGACCCCTCCTGGTGTCCCTCAAGTAATTGATCTCCCAGCCGATAGGCTGGGAGACCAATTTGGCGACTGCAGGAGAGCAGAAGCTCTCCTGCCTTTCACTCCTACCACCGGTAGGAGTGAATGGGACCGGGGAAACTTCCCCAACGTCATCAGTGACATGTCACTGATGACGTTGGGAGGCTTCCCCCGGTCCCGCCCACTCCTACCCGGAAGTTCGGGTAGGAGAGAAGGAAGAGGAGAAGCTGCGCTTCAGCTGCGCTTCTCCTCTTCTTTTATTGCTCTCCCAGCGCGATCGGCTGGGAGATCAATAACAGGGGGGACATGAGGAGTGATCCTCATGTCCCCCCACGATTGCCCAGCTATTTTTTGTTTTTTAAATGCGGCCACTGCATGCCGGTTATACCGGCTCATGCAGTGACCGCATTTTAGTGGGTACATCGTACGAGCTTGGCACAGCGGGTACAGCTGTCCAAACTCGTACAGTGTACCCACTTGGCACTCAAAGGGTTAATATATGATCCATATTGTTCACTCAAAGTGTATGGAGCCATTTCTCTGGCACAGAGCCGATTTTGAAACTATGGACACTGTATGGGCCTCACAGAAATGTCATCATTACTAAAAAGTAACGAGACTTTGTGTCAGTTGATGCATTGAAGAATTCCAGAATAGGCATGTTTCAGTGAAGAGCTGCACAATAATTAGCTTATTTCACAGACCACCACCATGGAAACCAATGCAAAATCTAAAATAAAAAATGGGGTTAGGAGAGTTTGTCTGTATTAGGGCAAAAATGGCAAAGCACAAGTCATGCCCTTGATGAATCATGAGATGAGTTCAAATTCTTTGTCCTCTACTTTGTGTCTCTTATTCCCTTCAATAAATACCTGTTGTTATACAGTGACACACACTTTACCAAGGTTAGTCCTGAACAGATTGTTTGCAAAATAAACAGTTAATGCTTTGAGTGCCAGAGAACTACCCAATTCATTGATTTGCAATGCATTACATACCACAATGGCACTAAAAGAATTGTGTTGGATACCTCTTTGGCACAAGGGGTTAATGCATGGGGCTATAAATATATACACACCAATGATTGACTGTGCACTCACAGACTTCAGTGATGAAAAATCCGCTACTGGGACCTTTGTCAAGCCAATATGAAAAACAAATGAAAGCATAAATAGGGAAGTCGCCCAGTGAAGTCCTGAACCTGGAAATATGATGTCATAGAGGACGGACAGAACCCATGAGGTAAAATCCATAGAGATTCCAAGAGTACCAACGAAGAACTAAAAGATCCCACCTGGTGGTTAAGTACACATAGCTACATTGTAACTAAGTAAAATCAAATCAGAAGAAACAGATACAAATGTCAAGGGCAGGAGCATAAATTCTAATGTAGCAAGAGTTTAGAAGTTACCAAAAAAACAATATAGTAAAGAAACTAAATAAAGTACTGAATTCTTAAGAGCAGGATGGTGGAGGCTATTATAATAAAAGAGAGTGTTTCTGTCCATACCCTTATGATATAGGCTGTATCCTAATGTGTTACACTCCTTAAATATCCTAAGATCCAGGAAGGCAATAGAACATGTACCATATTTGTAAGGCATCCTGACCGGGGAGGTGAGGCTATTGAGGTATCCCACAAAGCATAAAAAAGATTCCTCTGTCCCAGACCAATTGATGAACAGGTCATCAATAAATCTCTTGAAGACTAGAATGTTCTCTCCAAATTTTGAACAAATATGTGCTAATACATATATATATATGCATTGGCATACGCTGGAGCCCTCTCAGCCCCAAATGATGTTCCAGATATTTGCATATAGAAATTACCTTCAAATTACAAAAAGCAACACTTTAAACATATTTCAAGAAGACATGGTAGGAATTCAATTGGAGGACCGGTGTATACCTCAGATGATATGAGTTTGTCTCACTGCATTGATGCCTTCTTCATGTGGGATGATGGTATACAAACTGCCCACATCCACTAAGAGCACTTCCTTGTCAGGTAGAGACACATTTTATCACTTTGATAAACTGGAGTATCCTTAATGTAAATTGGTAGTTTTTGTATAGTGAGTAGCAAATGTCAATCAATATATATGGCAGCCTGTTGGAGAAGGCTGTGACCTGCCTATACTATCAGTCTTAGTGGAGGATTGGTTACTGACTTTTTAGGATTTTAGGAAGTCCATAGAGAATAGGACATACTGGAAATTCTTCCTTTAGATACCTTGCTTCATCTTCTGTAATCCTGTTCTGACCAAGTCCTAACTAGACAATCTCTATATTGCGTGTCATCACTTCTCTGGTAATATCTTTATTAAGTCGGCAATATGTTTTGTCATCATTAAGTTGTTTCATTAATTCTTTACTGTAGCCACAATAATCCAGTATGAAATTTGCACCACCTTTGTCTGCGGGACGAATGCAGATGGGAAAAACCATCTCTTAGTGTTTTGATGTCAGATTAGGATGTATCCTGTGCGGATTAAGGTGGATATCCTCCATGTCATTCTTTAGTAACATATCAAATGTCTGCATAGATGGACTACAGGTCTGAGGTATGTATCTACTTTTGAGTTTAGATGTCTTTTCTTAGAATGTTGTAGAGTTCTCAGATGTACCATAGTGTCCCTTAAGATGCATTAAATGGTTCATCTTAAAACGATCCACTTCACCTTCCAAACCATCATATTTAGTGGTATGAATAAATGATAATCCTTTATCAAAGTGTAATTGTTCACCTGGAGACAATGTGTGTTTGGAGAGGTTGTAAATAACTTGCTCCTGTCCTTTTTTTTTTGAGCCTCTGGATGCAGTGTTGGTCTCCTGTTTGACCTCTTCTGATGTGGTTTCTCCTTCTACTGATTGTATTGAAGGGGGTTTGGGTGGCTTCCCATTGACATTCCCCAAAAAATTAGCCCTAGAACTAACTCTCCTTGTGGTGATTTTTGGAATTGCTCATGCATTTATGTTGGATTTGGTTGCCGAGTTTGGAAATTAGGCTATTTAACGATGGGACGATTAGCTCGTCTTCTATATGGATTACGTTTGTTATGACTACTAAGCCTTTTATACACTCTGAACGGATTGTAGTAATCATTGACTCTCTGTAATTTAACTGTCTTGAATTTCAAAAAGTTCTTGTTGGTGTTTCTCAGTCTGACTCTTTAAACTATTCAGATTGTTCAAGTTTGAATTCGGCTTTCAGTGTCTCCTCATGTTTTGTTTCAAATTCCAAGATTTGTTTCCTGGTTTTCATTAATTCAGATCCAACCTCCTCCATCACTAACATCATGAGGTAAAGCAAGCATTGGTTCAAGACCCCTACCCATTTATGGCAGAATTCTGCACTATATCTGCCAGTTGTAGGTATATTCTTTATCCTAAAGCCATGGAGTATACATTTTGCTCAATCGTAACAGGATAAGAACATCCAATGTAGATCCAAGTCAGTCTCCTTTTTTCTTCATTTTTGATAATTCAAAGGAAAGTATTTAACTGAGGTATTTCCTTGTCCTTGTGCAATGTCTTCCACAGAGCATTAGTAATATGTTCTTCCATGATATTGATAGTTTCAGCAAAGCCAATGGTAATCCTGGCAGTCTCTGAAAAGTTTTCCATCATTGCAAAAGACTTAACAATGTGTCTGAACACAGCAGGTGCTCAGTAGAATCAAGTATATATAAAGGCAATGTGGGTCATATCCAGGGAAAACCACTGTCCTGAAGGGAGCACATTCCCCAAATTCTCACTGATTTAAATCGATCTTTTCAATCTCTTGAATGGCAGATGTCTCCAATGATTTGCTTCAAAATTACCTGGTGCACTCCCTAGCATTCAAGAGGTTTAACCTTTTGAGTACTAGATGGTTATGCAACTCATTGCAAAGCAAAGCCTTGCACACTCCTCTGGCATTCAAAGAGTTTAAAGCCCAATGTAAATCAATGGGAATTTCTATTTGGTCTCTGTGGTACAGCTAGTTTTCCCTAGATCTGCTCTATTTTGTCTTTGTACCAGAGGCTCATCTTTACATGATGACTCCAGAGACAATTGTGAAGGTACGTTATTTATTATCATTTTTATTATGTAACTACAATGGCTACATGCCTACCAGAGGTGGAAATAGTAAAAGACTGAGGTATATATATATATATATATATATATATATATATATATATATATATATATAATTATTATGATTATTTCTTTATTTTAATTTCACTGTCGTCCAGTACAGGTTACTGGTAACTCTGGGAGGCGTCAGTCCCCTTTAAGTAGGCAGGAACATTCTCTAAATGTATGCAGGGGGGGTGTAGCCTCCCTTCCCTCTCAGGCTGCCTTATCCAGTCTGCCTCCAGAATTGTTTGTTCCTGTGTGTGAACACACCAGGTGGAGAACATCTCGTCAGTTTTTAGTTTCTTTTTTGTTTTTCTGTCAAATATGGAATACCACCATTAGGCGGGTTACCTTTCCTGACAAATGCACTCTCCAAAGTGGCTAGCTCAGTGTCCAGGGCCTTTTGGTGGACCTTAAGCTCTGAAGGGGGAATATCTTGGTTACAAGTGCTTCCCCATGGATTACCTTTCTGAGGTAATTCTTACTACAGGGTAACCTGAAGACAGAAGATCTGCAGAAAGGTGAGCCACCCTTTGAGTGCTGAAGGTCCACTTGTCCCACAGTGTCCCTTAATTGGGCTTGTATTTGGGAGTTCTCATTGCGCACTCCGGCACTCATTGGGTGTATGTCTGTGGGTATTTGGAGAAGGTTTCTGTGGTAACTTAACCCTTTCTCTGCTGGTTTGACAGGTTTGACTGGCACTTTTCTTACTGGATCAGTGTTTTCTCTATATGCATACATGTTCACTGCATGTGTTTCATGTTTTTAACTTGTAGTTTAACTTTTATTAACATTGTGTACTGCGCCTTTAAGGCATGCTTTACCGCGTAGACGCCATTGCTCCATTTACTTTCTATGGGTTAACACTGTTTGGGACGTATCTCTGTAACCACTTCACACAGCAAATTCAGAGAGGGCTCATTTTAATTGTCTACCCTTGCTCTATCATCCGGTTTATAGTTCAAGTGTGTTGGGGGGCTTCGGGTGCTGTTTTGGGGTACTTTTTGGGAAAAACTACATTTCCTATCAGCGCTTGATTCGCGCCTAATTTCTGATTGGCTCCCGTCGCGGCAGCCATTTTGGGCACTTTTCTCATTGAGTATCCTACACAGCGCTTGGACAATCCTTTTCTCCTCTGGAGATTGACCCTTCGCCTGCCAGAACAGCCTATATTTAGCGTTTCTGGTGTGAAATATCAATCTTATACACTTCAGTTGGGTGATTCATTGTACAGTTGGTTATTTTGACAATGTGAGAATGTCTATACCGCTGGTGCTAGGGGTTAGACTTAAGACTAAGGAAGATGGGGTATCAGTATCCCCCACTGCGCATTGCTCTTCCTGTCACACAGGGCTACCTAGAGTGTTCTCTGGTCATTTCTGCCCAGCAGGTTTTGAAGTTCCTGGCAGCAACCCAGGGCCTTCCAGCCATGCTATTGAGCCAGATTGGGTGCGAGAGTTTAAGGCTGCAACTGGAGACCTTAGGTCCACTTTACAGCTCTTTACATCCCAGATACAGGGGGTACTTCAATTATGGCAGACCCCCTCTATTATCAGATCCTCCCTGCCTCAACCGCAGGGAGCACCTGATGTGTCAGATTCTTCTGAGGAAGAAATGTTGCTGGATTCGAATATTGAGGTTGGTGCTCTTTTGGAATCTTCCAGGTCTCTTAGGGGACCCATTTGAAGCTGATCCTGAAACCTCTACTGAGGGCCTGATCAGGGCTGTATTGTCCACTCTCAACATTCCATCAGTTCAGGGGGTTCCCCCTGATCCCACTGATGTTTTTCAGGTGCCTGCAAAGCCCCTTACTCATTTTCTTCCTAACCCAACTCTTGATTGTTTGGTTCTGACGCATGGACTACTCCGGTCACGTCCTCTTCAGTGTCTAGAAAGTTTGCTAAACTTTTCCCCTTTTCTGAAACAGAAATGACTGCATGGGTTCATCCCCCTACGGTGGACACACCCATATCTAGACTGCCTAAATCTACTGTCTTACATGTTTCTGATGCTTCTGCGCTGCAAGATTGGACTGATAAGTAACTTGAGGTTCCCCTCAAGTCCATTTTCTCTTCTATTGGCTCTGCTGTGCATCCAGCCTTTGCTGTTGCATGGGTTATCCGGGCAGTTGCAGTCGGGACTGAGCAACTTATGATGGCGGTCCGTCAGGATGCGCCTACTTCGGAGAGATCACGTCTCCTTGCTATTATCTCTGTGGATCAACAGTATGTTTCTGCTGCTGCCTTTGATGCCATCCTCATGATGGCAAGGGCCTCCGCTACTCCTGTGGTGGTTGGGCGTGCGCGTTGGCTTAAGATTTGGTCTGCTGTCACAGCTTAAAAAAAAAAAAAAAAAAAAAAAAGTGGCCGTTTACGCTTAACCGGTCCTTTCGTTCCTTTTACTCTGAGAAACGTACGACGAACCAGGCGGTTCCATCTGCTCCGCGTTCCTCCTTCAAGCCCGTGCACCAATTGCAGCCCAAGGCCGCATTCAAGCCCATGACTTCATGGCTGCTTCTGCATGACTCACCAACACCGTGGGATGATTCAGCATCGGGCCCATGGACTTTTCTGGTGGTGTCTGTGGGATATAAGATCCCTTTCTTTTCTCTCCCACCTTTTCGTCTTTATCTTTCTCGTTCTCCTCAAGAAGTCGAGTGAAGCCGTCTGTTCGAAGACGCTATTCAGGCTCTTCTGGACTAGGTTGTCCTGGAACAGGTAGCCCCTGCGGACAGGGGTTCAGGATTCTATTCAAGCCTTTTTGTGGTGACAAAAAAAAAAAGGGGACGGCCCTATTTTGGGTCTGTGAGATCTTAATTCCTTTATAGTGAAGTCTCACTATCGTCAGGAGTCTCTGCTCACAGTATTCGCTGCCATGTCTCCGGGGGAGTTCCTTGCTTCTCTGGAACTTCAGGATGCGTATTGCACATCCCAATCCATCTAGAGAGCAGGCAGTATCTGAGGTTTGCCTGCGCCAGAGGTCATTTTTCAGTTTCAGCTACCACTGGTCTGACAATAGCCCCCCCAGGTTTTCCAACGGGTGTTGGGGGGCCTTGATATCCATCCTCCATCTGGACGGCATCAGAGTGCCTTCGTACATGGACGACTTGCCTTTTGTAACCATTATCTGCAGACCTTCTTCATTAGCTGGTCCAGACCTGCATTCACTTCCTTACACATCACGGTTGGATTGCGAACTTGGTCAAGTCTGACCTTGTTCCGTCTCGGCACCTGGGTCTTCTGTTCGATACTCAGAGGTGCATGATTTTTCTACCGGACGAGGTAACCATCAATTTGCTCAAAGGGTCTCTATGATCCTATCCCGCTACTGGATACTGGTTCCGAAGTTGTCTTCTCTGGTGGGGTAGCTCTTCTCCAGGATAGAGGCGGTTCCATTTGCCATGGTACACACCAGGGAACTTCAGGGATTTGTGATACGGACATGCAGGGTCCGACCGATCATCAAACACTATCGTTCACCCCCCACTCATGTTGAGTTGAGCTTGGAATGGTGGTTGGGCCTTCCGATCTCCTACAAGGAAGATCCTTCCGGATTCCCTACTGGACCGAGGTCACAACGGATGCCAGCCTCCTGGGCTGGGGAGCTGTTCTGGGTCGCTTTTGCGCTCAGGGGAAGTGGTCTATTGAGGAGTCCCTTCTTTCCATCGAGTGTCAACTGGAGGAGCCAGTCTGAGTGGAGTCCGACTTCGCCACGGCAGTGGCTTACATCGACAGACAGGGCGGGACAAGAAGTCTCGCCGCTTGGTTAGAGGTCAAGGCCATTCTGTCCTGGTCAGAGGTTCATGTTCCGGTCATTTCGGCAGTGCTCATTCCAGGCGTAGACAACGTCATGGCAGACTTCCTCAGTCGTCACACAGTCGACAGCGGAGAGTGGGAACTACATCCAGAGGTGTTTCAACTTCTGGTTCTGAGATGGGGAATGCCCCAGTGGATCTGATGGCAATGGGACACAACAGGAAGGTTCCGCCGTTTTGCTCCCTGTGGAGCATCACTCTAGCTCTGCTGCTCATAGAATGTCCGTTCCTGGACATTCTCTCTCTGGCCATTTTTCTTCTCTCTCTCTCTATCTCTCTCTCTCTCTCTCTCTCTCTCTCTCTCTCTCTCTCTCTCTCTCTCTCTCTCTCCCTACGTTTATATGGGCGTTACGGGCATCGTGATTGGTACGTTGTCCGGCAGTTCTGATTGTTCGGGATTGACATCGTCAACCCTGGTATCCGGAGTTTATGACCCTATCTGTGGTGGAGCCATTTCGGCTCCCCTCTCGTCCAGCTCTTCTTCTTCTACAGGGTTATCTGTGGAAGACAATGTTCTTCTGCTCAATTTGACGGCCTGTATGTTGAATCCTCTGTGTTATGGAAGAAAGGGTTTTCTTCTGCTGTGGTTTCTACTATGCTTAGTGTCATAAGCCTGTTTCTTCCACGATCTATCACCGTGTCCAGACGATATTTGTGTCTTGGTGTGCTGACATAGATCTGTCTCATGACTTTGATCTTCCCACTGTCCTGTCCTTTTGGTTTGACGGTGTTGGCACGGGACTCAGTCCGAGTGCTCTTACCATTCTTACTTCAGTGCTTTCTGTCGTTTTCCAGAAACGCATTACTATCTTCCTGACGTCAGAGGTTTCTTCCAGGGTGTTGCTACTGTGCGCCCTGCCTTTCGGAGTCCGGCTCCTCAGTGGGACCTTAGTCTGGTTTGGGGGTTCTCCAGCGTTCCCCCTTTGAGTCCTTGGCTACTATTCCTTTGCGCCTTTTGTCGTGGAAGATGGCCTTTCTTCCGGCTATTGTGTCAGTTCGCCGGGTGGCGGATTTGCAAGCTCTGTCCTGTAACAACCTTATCTGGTGTTTCACAAGGATAAGGCTATGCTTCGCACCTCTAAGGAGTCCTTGCCTACAGTGGTCTCCGCGTTCCACATCAATCAGGAGATTGTGGTGACCTATTTCTGCTCTAACCCTGCCTTGTCAAGGAGAGTGATCTCCACTTGTTGGATGTTGTGCGTTGTCTCACGTTTGATGTTCATCGCACTGAGTCTATCAGGAAGTCTGACGCCCTGTTCGTCATTCCTGAGGGTCCTAGGGCAGGGAGACCGGCATCCGGGGTACCTTTTGCATCTTGGATTAAGTCTTCTAATCGTGAAGCTTACGAATTGAGGGATAAGCATGTTCCCTTTCGGGTTACAGCCCATTTTACCAGATCAATTGGGGCCTTTTGGGCCTCCAAGAATCCAGTGTCTGCCGCTCATTTGTGCCCGGCGGCCACTTGGTCTTCTGTGCACCCCTTCTTGAAGAGCTACCGTGTGGATGTGCTGGCCTCGGCTGATGCCAGCTTTGGGAGGAAGGTCCTGGAGGCAGTTTTGCCTGTCTAGGATCTTTCTTTTTTGAGGTTCTCAGTGCTTCCTTTCTGTTGAGCCTTATTGGCTCTGGTTCAGTGTGCTGTGTAACAGTTCTTGGGGTCTGTTTTTACCTCTAGTTGGTGTCGGTTGACACCTCTGGTTAGTTGGGATCTCTGACCGGTTGGTTCATGGAGGTCCTGGTGACTTTGGAGGCCTTGCGCCTGGTCCTTGCCTTCTTCCCACCTCAGGGTACCTCAATGATTGGACATCCCAGAGTTACCAGTAACCTGTATTGGACGACAGTGCAAATAGGATTTTAGTCTTACCTGTTAAATCCTTTTCACTTAGTCCATACAGGTTACTGGTCTCCCACCCTGTCAAGAGACCATGCTTGGCTCTCCTGTGGCATTCTGTGGGAGTCCTTCGGGGCATGCTCACAGGAGTCTTCTTTCCTTCTTCTATCTAGTCTGATTAGTTCTCAAACAATTCTGGATGGCAGACTGGATGAGGCAGCCTGAGAGGGAAGGGAGGCTCCACCCCCCCTGCATACATTTAGAGAATGTTCCTGCCTACTTAAAGGGGACTGACGCCTCCCAGAGTTACCAGTAACCTGTATGGACTAAGTGAAAAGGATTTAACAGGTAAGACTAAAATCCTATTTTCATATTGTTAATAGCCTTTTAAGGAGGTACAAGAAAAATTAGTGCAGATTATATCTGTATTGTCCATTGATTTAGACCGCCATTATTGATGGGTAGAAATGTTTGTTTCTACTATATAACATACAGTGGAAGAGAGACAATAAGAGGTGGAAGAGCTCTCCTATATCTTAGCATAAGAGATCTCTCCAGCTTCTGTGTTTTTGTGGGTATCCAAATCTCCAAAAATCTGCAGGGGCCTAAACATAATAGGAACTCTGAACTGATCTAAATATAAACTCTATTTTGTCACTTTTTAAGACCAGAATGTTCATAAAGCAGAAAATCACGTTTAGAAATTGAAACAAGCTGACACTGACAGATTTAGCACAGATAAAAAAATGTTTTTCAAAATATAAAAGATATATGCACTTAATTATAGCATTTATACATTCAATATATAAGATTTTTTATGGCATTTATAACATTAAAACTTAAGGCAATTTGTTTTTGCCATTAATTTTGACCAAGCTCATTTGCCACATTTTAAAATTTTTCATGGAATTAGTATAAAAATTGTCTTGGAAAAAATGTTTTTAGAGGAGCGATAAAATGGTATGTTAAGAATTCGACTGAATAAATCAAGGTTATACCAACTACTGGGAGATTTTTTAACTCAAAAGTTATTACTTTTTTGCAATTTTCTGCTGTGATCACCACATGTTGCTGTTCCAATCATAATATGGGGAGTAGAATATAGTCTACGCACTAGTCACACCACTTGAAATTAGGCATTTTAGGCAAAATTTAAGATCAGCTATACAAACACACACAAAAAAGGATATAGAGATACATAAAATAACAATAATGAGTCATTGATATGAATGAATAAGAAACAAATAGGACGGCAAAATAATAGAATGAAATGAACCCGTTATACTGATCTCAAGGGTGCAACCTAAAAATAGCTCAAGGCCAATGAGACACCCTTAGAGAAAGTCCACCCAAAAGTCTCTGATACTGCAAATGAAGGAATGATGAACAGTCAGAAATGGATACCTGAAACGTTCTATGGTAATGGTAACAATGGTAAGATAAACAGTCAGAAATGGATACTGATAGATCCTCAGCAGAATTCAGTGTGAAAATTCGGTTAATGAAAACTTTCAATGAAATGAAAAATGATTGAGAAGTAGCCAAATAGATTACTCTGGCCAATAGCCTTCCAAAGACAAAAGTCTGGTTAACTCCTTATCTCTTGCTGCTCACAACAGAGGGGCTTGATAACCATCACAAATAAACCTCCATGTACTGTAGTCAGTGCTAAAAAGGGAAACACAGGAAAAATAAGAGTATGTCTAAGTGTAATATTTATTGAACCAACAGTAAAATTGCAAGCCGAAAACACAATCACAATACACCATCTTGGACTCTTCTCTGGTACCATTTTGCTCTGTTGCTGGCCTAAAAGGATCCTTCACCATGTTCTATAAGATGCCAGATGTGTTTTCCAATATGGCCACAATGAGAACCTCCCTCCAGGCAGCTACAGATAGGGGTTTGTGGAGGGAAACTCACTGGGGATGTGATGTTGGACCTATTCCAACATGAGCGTCAACTGTGATTCGGATCACTTAGGAGGGAAAGGTTTGGCTAACTGCAGAGTTGGACCCTAGATTGATTGGCAGGACAATGTAAAGCTGCTATAGTGGCAGCTTTGGGTTAGTGAGAGTTATTGGGTGCAATTTTTTTTTTATAGATTTTGAGGGGTCGCTTTAAAGAGGAACTTTAAGGCAATACCAAGTCGCCATGCATTCACGGCGACTAGCTTGAAAATAGATGTCTTACCATTAAAAAATAGCTGTCTAAATTAATCCTTCCTGTTTCGGGACTAACGGGCAGGTTATTGCGTTCTGTGCGCCTGCTCATCAGTCCCTTCCAGTGACCATATGGTGCACTTACTCTACTTAGTGGAGACCGGGACTGATGGCGCAGGCACAGAGACGAGATGTCTGCAGTGTAGCCTGGGTTCCGGTCTCCAAACTGGTAGGATTTCTGTAGGCAGCTATTTTGTAACGGTAAGACATCTATTTTCAAGCTAGTCGCCATGCGTTTAATGAATGCATGGCGACTTAGTATTACATGAAAGTTCCGCTTTAAAGAACGAAAGCTAGGGAAGGGCGTGATGGAGCATCAGACCTACAGAACCATTTATTTTCTGACGCCACAAGTCATGCTTTCGAAGGGAAACTAAATTATGTCAGGAGGGAAGTTGATGTTTATCAGAATGTGTCAGTTTGATGACTTAAATATTTACAGTTTTGCCTTAAATATATATACCTCTGACTTTCTCTTAACTCCTTGGGTCCAGAACATTCATGAAATGTGAATAGCGATGACACTAAAGGTTCAACTCAATAAGCTAAAAAAAATTAATTCTGGAACAAACCAACTGCATCACAAGGAACAAATAAAAATTCCCCAAATTCCCATTGATTTAAATGGGGCTTTTGACTCCTTGACTGCTACAGAGGTCGCTAAGCAACTTTCCTAGGATTCAAGAGCTTAACAGACCCACTGAAATCAGTGGGAATTTGGTGAATTTTTATTTGTTCCCTATGGTGCAATTGGTTTGCTCCACCTCTTTAAGGTATTCAGTTGCACCTTAAGAATACATTTTTAACACAAAAAAATTTGTAGCTAACACTCACTGCCACCCCTCTGACATCAAGATACACCAAGACCATTACACCCTTATAGTAAACATAAAGTATATACATCAAATCCTGACCCTCACCAATAAATAACCCGTGACTTACTATAAACAGTACGGTTTAGTTACATGTTTCAGTCCAAATCCATGATAAGCTTACCTGCCCCATCAAGGCATCCTAGCTTTTGGCAAGTCCACTATAATTCAAACCAGAACTCTAACTTCCACACATATATGAATACTAGTTGAACAGCCTGTTACACGGGCCACAGTGCCACTGCCACCCGGTCGCGGGACAGTCACGCGCAGTAGAGACTGCCCGCACCACGACTGACAAAGAGCTGGATGCTCCTTCGGAGCGCCCAGCTCTGTATCAGCCACGGCGCGGACATGACTGCAGCACGCACAGTAGTGTGTACTGCGCATGTCGCGGCGTTACACACGATTTTGCGAATTATTATATAGGATTAGGATAGTATTACAATCCAATACAAATATTATCATAACAAAACCTTGGGCTCTATAAAATCCATATCATAAAATAGCATAAACGATAAAGCAATGCCCCTTGTAACCAATTTCTGTCCTTTGTCAACTGATAACAATAACAAATTTTAGCATATGAAAAATGAATGCTGAAAAATATTGGGAAGTCTATAGAAATCTTGTAAGTGAATGAGATAAGTTATTGTAAGAGATTGTACTTAAGCCCTACTAAATTCCAGTGCATGTGTCACCCACCATGAATCTTGAATGAGTTAAAGCAGTCATCATATTAACTCTCTTTTTCTGTTAGATGTTATTCAGCTGTCCAGGCTGACATAAACTCCTTTACTTTTCTGAACACTACGGTTCCTACAACACCAAACAGCTTATTTGTCAAAGTTGGTCTTATCTCTGTGTCAAGTGCATCATTACAGCATCTCACACCCACCTTACCCTTCTGCAGGTTTTCCTGCTTTTCTTATGGTGTTGCTTGGGTAGCGTCTCACAGTCGCCACTCCAACCTTGGGGAAGATGAGCTAAGAGGCAATATGGGGCAGAGGTGGCGAAGTGGTGTCAATGGCATATCGACAGCATGCACTAAAGTTGAAGGTCTTCGCCATCATATTCCTGTGAATCCACCACTGATCTGACACAATCTGCAGACATCAATATCAATCCACCATGCCATCAACAGGTTTAGGATTTTGCACTTACTATTTTACAATGGCTTATTTGCATATGGAGAGACATGTTAATGAGCCATTGTCATATTCATGTGGGTGTGTTTATATGTTATGTGGCACATCACAGCATGCACTAAGCTCTGATAGCAGCTTTTGCTGTCAGAATTCACAGTCCCAACATCGCCAACCTGAGGTTAGTGACGTTGAGATCTCCTTGTACTTCACTATGGAGCCAGAGGACAGTTTGTAGTCTCTACGGGAGAGCAGAGACAGCAGCTTTCATCCTTTAACACTTTCAGCGTAATATGGATGTCCACTGCACAACCCTGTAGCACTGAAAGGGTTACAACATTAAAAGACTTTTCCAGCATTAACTTTTCATTTAGAGAATGGCAGAGACGATGTGATAAGTTTAGATGGCAAAATCTGTTAATGTTGTAAACCCCTTCAGTGCCACAGGGGTGTGCAATGGCCATCCATATGTCACTGAATGCAATAAGGGAGCAATGCTGTTTGTGTTGCTAAAGTCTGAGTAAATCCTCTTCATGCCCCCAGTGGGCAGGCAGGGAAGCACACAAGATGTGGTCAGACTTCAGGGTTGTTTGAGGACATCCCTTACACATTTCCAGCAGTTTGTCAAACCTGCATGCTAATGAGTAAATTCTCCTCCCCTGCATACTTAATTATTAGTGCATATGGCGATGTGTGTCTCCATCGTCAAGGCGATGTGCTCACCACACATCACCATAGCAATGTTGCTTAATGCATCTCCTCCCCCCACACACACATCTTACATACGAATAGGTTGGTTTCCTTTGATAGCATCTCTCACCCACTATCCTTAAACCTTTGAGTGCCAGAGAGGTATGCAACGCATTGCAAATGTTGCGTACCCCTCTGGCACTCAAAGGGTTAAATAGGCACTTCAGCTATACCATAGCCTTCCTTTCTGTGTCTCTCAAACAGACTGTCTCTCCTGCTGCATAACAGGGATATTTCCACATGATGCTTTCTTGCCAGTCATAAAGTGTCCATTGCAAACAGTTTAAAGCCTCATAGCTGGCATAAATCCATCTTTTGCAGCATTGATTTCTTATTGGGAAATATCCAAACATGTTTCAGATCCTCCTGGTCCCTTCTTCAGGCATTATTTGCTTAGCCAATCCATGGGCAGTTTGAATAAAGGGTGGCCCCAAACATAAGACAAGGTCACTTTTTTCCGACTAAAATGCCTGGAAAAAAAAATTACCTTATATTCAAATAAAAACGGTAGTTCGTAAACATCTAAAAAGCAATAAGTAAAATGATCGGCATATGCAAGTGTCCACACTCTCTATTTACATATGGCCAATGGGGGAGGACATGTAACACCACCCCAGTATACATATGCAAATGTAACTTCTTCATTGCATAATCACGTGTGCTGCATTTGCACATGTATACTGATGGAGTGTTACACATCCAGGCAATGTTTTGGATACCTCTCTGGCATTTAGAGGATTAAAGTGACAGACAAAAAAATTGAGTTTTTAACCACTTGATGCTGGACTGCAGAGCACTTAAATATTTTCTCTGTCTCTGGAGGGCCTCACCCTGCCTTCCAGCGACCTATAGGCTACATGTTTGACATGAGAAATTAAAAAAAAAGTGTCATTCGTTGGCCCAGGACAGTCCCTGATTTTAAATGTGTGTCCCATGTCCCAGTCAGTCTCTTTCACGGACAATACAAAGTCTCTGAATGAAGACTCCAGAGCACAGAGGTCTAAACACTATAAGGAGAACTGCCTATTGCCTACTGTGACAGAAAGTGTTGCCTCTGCTGGGCTACAAGAAAATGGCTTAGAGAGAGCTCTAAACACTAGAGAGAGAACTGAGCCTGGATCCTGAGATCAAACAGGACAGGACCTACACTGCATTTTTGTTGTAGTGTAATATTAGTCTATGGCTTTGGGTATGATGAACATTATCTTGTGGCCCACCACAGGCATCATGTTCTGTCACAGGAGTCAATGGGCAGTTCTCCCTCTAGTGTTTAGAAGTCTGTGGTGCGCTCATCTCTGCAGTGTCCCGGAATGGCAGAATTGCAATGTGGTCACCCTATTCTTTGGCCATTTGAAATGATGGAATTTATGTAACTAGCAATGCAACAGATGCAAAACACAGGGACCCAGACAAATTTGTATGCTGAAAATAAAATAGATCCATCATTTGATATACTACAGTATTATCGTTCATTTATAAAGCACCAGCTTAATCCAGGCCACTGTAGAAGTAATATACAAACTGTGACATATGGCAATACAATTAGAACACTGGGAGTCCAGTGTGCGGCCTGACGACCAAATGCAGCCCATCTGTGATTATTAACAAAAACACATGCACTAGTAGTAACATCTAACCACATGCCTGCTGGTACCATACAGTTCTCTATAATAGATGTCTGTTAAATATGTGTATAATTGTTGACTAGTGCTAGGCCTGTAACTGCAGTTTAGTACAAATAATGTTTTTGTTTTTTTTTTGCTACTGGTTTTGTTACTGCAAAAAAATCCATATTTCTGTATACCTGGCAGTCTAATAATTTACCTTTGATATCAATAAAACATGAATGCACGAATATGAATTTCTGATCATGTGGATGCCCCTGAATTAAAACATACAATATGAAAGGTTCAGATGGCCCTGATTGTGAGAGCTCAGTCTACAGCTATGGTTCCCAAACCTCTGCTCAAGAGCACCTAACAGGCCATGTTTGTAGGATTTCCGTGTGTGTGTGTGTGTGTGTGTGTGCGTGTGTGTGTGTGTGTGTGTACTTGAGTTAATCAGAGTTCTTTCATTAACTCACCTGTACCCTACTTACCTGCAGGAATATCCTAAAGTTGTAGACTGCAAGGTTTCCCTGAGGAGAGACCTGGGAAGTACTGACCTACAGGAAGATGGAAACACAGATGATGTAGGGGGCTATGCACTAAGGCGTGATAAACAGGTGATAAAGCAGAGAAGACTTCTCCAGTGATGTCACTTCTACAAAACTTAAAGTGGATGTGTCACCTCAATATAACGTTGCAGAAATAGTTAGGCTATATAGCAAATATTACTAAAACCGTCTTTTTTTTTTTTTTTTTAGCTTTATTTGTTGTATATTTAAGTTATAAAGTTGGTCCTGCAGCCACTCCTCCGTAGGCTGCAGTTCGTCGCTCTCCCTCTGCTCCCCTCCCTCTATCCAGCCTCCTCCGATGACAGAGGATTCTGTCTGTAAGCTGGAGCGATCTCATTGGCTAGATATCAGATCTCTGACAATGAGACCTCTCCAACTTACAGACAGAAGCCTCTGTCATCAGAGGAGGGAGGAAAGCAGAGGCAGAGCGACGGACTGCGGTTACAGATCTACAAATAAAGCTAAAAAAAAAATAAAAAAAGATTAAGACCGTTTTAGTAACATTCGTTATAAAGCCTGTTTATGCTAAGTTATATTGTGCTGACATCCACTTTAAGAACTGTTAGTGCATTGGTTTCGTAGAAGAACATAGGAATCGGAGAAGTGAAATCACTGGAGAAGTAATATCCACTTTATCACCTCTTTATCACACCTTAGAGCATAACCCTCATAGTGTTACAGGGTGAAAGAGCCTCTAGGTACATGATCTGCCAGGTCAATGTATCAAAAATATAAGTGCCATGTAGTGCAATGCTCTAGACATGCCTCTGGCAGGAAAGGGAGCTGTGAGAGCAATGAGGTCCAGTCATGCTGTGATCCATATAGTGTTATATTTGGGCATGTGAAGTGGAATTAGGCCCAAGATTGAGTAGAGGGTGGGGTGCTATTATATGGCCCTGCTTATAACTGTTATGGAGGCAGTTGATAGGGAATTCTATAGCTTACATGTTACAAGCCCTGTATGACAACAAGTAAACAAACATAGTTGTTAAACACAATCTCACACCTTATTGTCTAAACAGTTAGATCCCCACACCTGCATGTGTTTGTAATGCTAGGCAGCTTCTGTGCAGTTGTTTACCAAGGTCCCTGCATTATTAACAGCACTCCAGGGGCAATGAAAGCAGCAGGCTTCCGCTCAGAATGATTTTGATTAGGATTTATATGTACACTCGCTCCCTGCAATGCAATCAGCATGGTAATAAAAAGGAAGATGAGAAGCTGTTGCTATATCAACCGCATTGGTTTTGTGCAGCAACTCTGCCCAAAAGCCTTCGAGATACTGTAGCATAATGTACTTGTGTACACAAAGGAATGCTCTTTGTGAACTCCAACTCTTAACCCCTTACACACTGCGTGGTCCTTGACCAAGAAGCATAATAGAATAATATAACAGTTCCAGATCTCATACTTAATTTAGATTTTTAACTCCTTGGATGCTTGAGATGTCTCCAATGCCTTACTTCATAATATATTGCTCTATAGCATCCAAAGGGTTAAAAGAATATTGAGTCTTTATTTTTACTATTATTTTAGTTGTTTATTTTAATTTACTATATTCCTTTTTTGGGTTGGTAACCCTTAAGAAAGTGGACAGCGAGGCCCGTGGTATATGTTTGGGCTGTAATTGACATTTTTGCACACTCCGGACACGCCCCCTGTGAGCAGATCCTTATTGTCAGTCATAATCTATTTTATTTCCAGTCATTTTGCTTTAGTTACTATTCTAACTAATTACTTTAGTCTAGGACACTTTCCCATTTTTATGTTGTGGTGACTTTAAGAACGGATATGTGCAGCAGCAATATTGGTCTGGAAAATAGTTGTGTATAAAGGAGTTCTCTTGTCACCAGTTGTATTCTGGTAATGGGGCTTATGTTGCTTCTACCTTTATACTCTATTTAGCTGAGACCCGAAGGACCCACCCCAGACTCCTTAATAGCACTCGGGTGAGGAGGGTGGGCACATTTGAGCAAAAGCTGGAGAGCCACAACAACATTTTTTATTAAAGAAAACTACAGTACCTATAAGCCTATTTTTCCCTGGCTTTGGGGCAGGGGAAGTGGTAGTCCTATGCAGATCCACTTCCTTTTTTCGATTCAGCCTGTTATTCAGCTGCTTGTCTCTCCCTCCATGCTTGCCAAATTAAAGGGATAGTAAAGTCCCAAAAAAAGTATCCTGTAAATGGTAGCTGCAATAAAAAAACACTTAATGCGCTTAATCCTTTCTCTCAAACCATTATGGTTTGAGAGATATAAGAAAATAAAGTCCTCAGTTCCCTCTCTTTCTGCCTGATGAGCTGTAAAGCTGTCAGAGGCAGAATCCGGTCGCCCGACTGAAGGCGGCTCTTCAGGAGTGCTGTCATCGGGATATCTAACTATAATTACTTCATCGGTATGGTCTACAACGTGTGCCTGGCTTGCAAGCACACGTTGTAGACCATTCAGATGAAGTAATTATACTTAGCTATCGTGACGACAGCGCTCCTGAAGATCCACCGTCTGGTCCTGGAAGCAGGATCTCATGACGTCTGCTTTACAGTGGACTCATGAAAAGGGGGAGGGAGCGGAGGTCTTTATTTTCTTACATCTTTCAAACCATAACGGTTTGAGAGAAAGGATTAAGCGCATTAAATGTTTTTTTATTGCAGCTACCATTTAGTAGATACTTTTTTACAATCCCTTTAACCAACTACTTTTAAAGTTAAATAAGTACCTTTATCCTACTTTTACTATTAATCATCATACTTTAAGGGGTGTCTTGGCTATGTTTGAGTATAAGGGAGACATGGACAAGACTAAGGCCACTAAGGTTTCCGGGATTCCCTTAACACCAGCAAGATCAGGCAGGGTATCAATGCCTCCCCGCTGCGGCTATCATCTCCCACAAAAAAATAAAAATCAAATCCACATCCACTACATCTATTGGTGGTTTGCTCCCCTTCTGCTTTTGTTCTTTTGTGTTTCAAGGGTCCTGAGGATCTTCCTTGTGTTTTGGGAATTGGCATCTACCTACTATTGAGGATTGACTGAGTGGGGGCAGTCTGGAATCCCTCATCCGTTTTACTGACAACTTGTAGTGGTTATTCAAATTGTGAGTACTGTGGTGTACTGGTGGAGGTCTATATAACAAGGATTATTGCACTAGGAAGCTCCCCTCTCTTCTTCTTATCTATTGCAATGCCACTGCTACTAACACACTGCTTCAAGCCAACATCCAGCTGCTCTTAAGAATGGAATTCCCATTGGCCAATATTTAAGATTAAGACAACTATGTAACTAAGATGAGCAATTAACGGTGGAAGCTAGAAAACTGAGAGAGAGATTTATACAACACGGCTATAGCAGGTCAGTGGTAAAGAAAGCTTACCAGAGAGCTCTATTGGCAGACAGAAACACACTTTTAAATCCAACAATCAAACAAGAAGTGGATAAACACACAAGACTTGTTGGTGTATTGAATGAAAATAATATATCCATTCGACAAATTCTCTCTAAGAATTGGGACATATTAAGAAATGACCCAGATCTAACTGAAGGTTTGGCACAATATCCCCTTTTAACATTTAGAAGGGGAAGAATATAAAAGATATGATAGTCCATAGTCACTTTAGTAGGCCACAAAGAGGCACATGTCTAAACAAATTTGCAGGGCATTTAACCGTGTGGAAACTATACACATCTCCACCATATCAATAAAGAAAAACATATTTACAGATCAGAGGGGATACAAAGTTTACCAAATTAAATAATTTATAAACTGCAATAGCAAGGCAGTGGTTTATTTACTAAATTGTGACTGTGGTATAAAAAATACGTGGACAAGACTTAGAGAATGCTGAAACAGTGCATACTGGAACACGTAGGAGACATTAGAAATTTGAGAGACAAGCCGTAATCATGACATGTATTGAATCATCAGAACAAAGATATGTCCGTCATAAAATTCCTAGGCATTTGTCACATCAAAGGATTGATTTGGAGAGGTGATACTGATTGCAAGCTCCTAATAAAGGAAGCAGAGTGGAACCATTGGTTGGGAACCTTAAGCCCCAGTGGACTGAACAAGGACTTCAAGATTACCCAATTCATTAAAGACAGTAATATGTTTCATGGCCAATATCCATTCCTTGGTAAGAGTCAGTCAGGTATTATATACAGTTGAAACCTGAAGTTTACATACACTATATAAAAAGACACATATGCATGTTTTTCTCACTGACATGAAATCAGAATAAACCTTACCCGTTTTGGGTCAATTAGGATTACTAAAATTATTTATATTTGCCAAATGCCAGAATAATGAGAGAGAGAGAATTTTTTAAGCAATTTTTATTACTTTCTGCATAGTCAAGTGTTTACATACACTAGGATTACTATGCCTTTAAACAATTTGGGACAGCCCATATGATGATGTCATGTCTTTGGAAGCTTCTGATAGGTTTATTGGCAACATCTGAGTTAATTAGAGACATACCTGTGAATGTATTTTAATGCACACCAGAAACACACTGCTTCTGTGTGTAACATCATGGGAAAGTCTAAAGAAATCAGCCAAGGTATCAGGAAGAGAATTATGGACTTGCACAAGTCTGAATCATACTTGGGTGCAATTTCCAGATACCTGCAGGTGCCTCGTTCAATCTGTACAAACAATTATACGCAAGTACAAACAAGATGGGAATGTCCAGCCATCATATCGCTCAGGAAGGAGATGGGTTCTGTGTCAATGTTTTGGAGTGGCCATAACAAAACCCTGATCTCAATCCTATTGAAAATTTATGGGCAAAGCTGAAAAGGCAGGTGCGAGCAAGGCGACCTACAAACATGGCTCAGTTACACCAGTTCTGTCAGGAGGAATGGGCCAAAATTCCTACCAACTATTGTGAGAAGCTTGTGGAAGGATATCCAAAATGTTTGACCCAAGTCATACAGTTTAAGGGCAATGCTACCAATGACCTGTGGTGGGATTGGGTCAAGAGGGTATGTGGTTAAGTGTGAGCATGTAAGGAGAATGGAAATCTCATTCTCTATCATATGTAAAAGGAGTTAGGTTTGTATGTAGGAGAGGCAACAGGGAAAAGACGGCTGGGAGAGGGTGGAAGTGGAATTGATTAAATAAAAGCCCTGTTTAAATCAATGGAATGGCTATTTGCACCTATGGTGCAATTGGTTTGCCCCACAATTACTCCACTTTTATTTTCAACATAGCTTCTTAATTAGACATGGGCAACTTGGTGGAACAAATAACTAAATAGTAAGGGATGTAATGGAATTCAAGACAAGCTTGCACAATAAGAGAGCAATCCAGTTAGCATAACAAGCTACCTTACATTTGCTACATTAACTTACACTGTCAGCTTTAACCCCTTGTGGACCAGAGTGTTGTGTAATGCATTGCTTTGCAATGCATTGATCACCCATCTGGTCCTCAAGGTGTTAATACATTAAATGAGGAAGTTGACTAATAACAGCTAGAGAAAGGCACAGCTTCACAATAGTAACAAACATTTCACATTATTGAAGTGCTAAAACTTTGTCTTACTTAATCTGATGAAGCAAAAGAGTCCATCTGGGCAACCAGAAACCCCTTTGTGTTTTTTTTCTTGGGTAGCCAACCATGGTTCTCAACATGAACCTTTATCATGATAAATATATTTGAAGATACAGAGAGTTAAAATATATAAACCCTTTAAAGGGATAGTAATGTTTCATAATAAAACCAGCTCTAATTAATCATCATAGTATTTGAACTTTGGAGAGTGTTATTTCAGTTCTGTCAGAGTTGTAGTTCAAGAGTATTTGAAAGTATCCCCCTCCTGCCTCTTTTACTGATGTAACACTGCTCAGCCAGATCAGAAGGGAGGTGCCCAGGTAGACTGCAGAGAGGGACAATCTTCAATTAAGATAAGGGAAAAAGCTGAAAAACTTGTCAAGGGGGGCAGGGCTTTCATTGTTCTCACAGGAAGAAGATTGTCCCCTTCTGTTATCTGTCTGGTCTATGGACTGCATTCCACATCTGAGAAGCGATGGCTTACACTAGGTAAAAGGGGCCGGAGGGGGAAACTTTGCTTGTGAATATCTCTCAAACCATAAATGTTTGAGAGATAATACTTATATCGTTCTTCATGTTTTTTTAATGCCTACAAAATAAAATAAATATAAAATGAAGTATGACTATCCCTTTAAGGACCTGAAAAGTCTGAAGTAGATTAAGCAGGCACATGCATTCTGCTATGCTCATTTTTCCTTAAAGGGTTAACAAGTATATCTAATAAGATCAAAGCCTAAACACTGGATCATAAATGTATAAATTAATTAATCAATTAAGAGTTTCATGTTTTTAGTCCAAACAGATCATTATTTAACATCTGTTATACCCTTCATGTATCATAAGCTGTTTTTCAGGCTGTTACTTGGTCACCTTAAATTCCCATACAATGCACTTATTTTGTTATTAATTATATAATCAAGAGAGTAATTGACAAATACACAAAATCTATACCCACTAACATTTTCACTTATCATATTATGACCATCTCTCAGGAATATATATAGACATTTCTGGCCCAGGGTTTCCTTTGCTGTGTTGAGTAAAACACAGCAGGTGTTAATTTTGACTTTATCTCCCTCTTGTGGCCTAATAAAGAAATGTAATTCACTATCTTCAATAGATGTCAGGGATTGCAATTTTGATTTTAAGGGAAATTTTTGTTAAAATTAAAAGTGACTTACTTTTCTCCTGAAGTAATGTGTGAGGGTTAAACACATAATAGATAGAAAGTGACCCTCTACTTTAAAATGTAATATTATATAATAAAATCCATTATAAACTAGAACCAATATAGATAAAAAAATCAACTGAATTGTAAAACACTCATTGAAACTTTAATGAGTAGATGAAAGTCTTAGAGTCCTCTCCCATCCTCAGCAAAAGAATACTCTGAGTGATGTATAATAGAAATCCTATAGCAAATACTGGTAGCTGCTTGCAGTGCAGATTAATTTAAAGGAAAATTGTATCCAATTATCCAAACAATCGCAGGGAGATAAAGTCCAACATTGCTTGAAATGTTCTGTGTGATGTTTCAGAAGTAATGTCAACCTTCCATTACAGGGCTGTCTCTCCTGGCCTCTGCTGTGGATGTAAATATGTTCTATAGTGGATAAGTAATCTCAGGTCTAATATGTGTGGGCAGAGTATATGATGGGCAGGTCCAGTATTTATGAGGCAACAAAGTCCTCAAATGTATCAAATAAATTGGACCAGTGAGTAGATGCAATAATAAAAATGTATAATATCCTGGGGGTGTGGCCTGACCGTGAAGAGAGATGGACGTGTGAGAGATGAGCTCCTGGGCGCGGCCAATTTTTACACATTTATACTCCGCACTCCCTATTGATTCTCTCCCATATACATTGTGAGAGATATTTTTGGAACCTCTACATGCCTAATTGCAAGAAGAAAGCACTTCTTGCTGGTGTTAAACCATCTCATTGGACTGGCTCTTTGGCGCCCTTTCTACATCGAGTCTCCCACCAGGGCGTGCTACTGTCCTCTGCTGAGCTACATGGTGTTACTCTTGAACGCCATACTGCTGATACTGTATCTTCTGGTGATATGGAGTCACAGCCACAGATACCTCCAGGTCTACTGGATACCCTATCCACCAAAGATGACTTGAAGTCCCTGGCGGAGGACATTAAAGCCTCTTTGAAAGCAGCTGTCATGGACGTCAGGATATTCGCTACCTTTCCACCAGGGTGGATACTATAGAAGAGGCAAATGTGGAATTATCTCATGCCTACTCAGCCTTGGAGCAGCATTTACAATCTCAACAAGAAGCTATCAATGAGTTACAATATCGCATGGATGACCTCAATGATAGGGGACATAGAAACAACTTATGACTCCGTAATGTTCCCAAGAACGTCCCACAAAAGGATCTCATGGTGTTCCTACAATCCTTCTTCGCCCAAGTGCTACAGAGGCAGGACTAGGAATCTATACTACTGGATAGGGCCCATCGAGCTTTAAGACCACTCGATCCGGGTGACCCCCCGCGTGATATTGTCTGTCGCTTGCATTACTACCGGAACAAGGAGGCCATAGTTATGGCGTGTCATAATAGAAGCTGTGTCACATATGCTGGGACTGACATTCAAGTTTTTCAAGACATTTCACCACGTGCTCTCTACTTACGGAGGCAACTGAAACCCCTTACGGAACACCTAAGATCCCTGGAGGTGAAGTATAAGTGGGGCTTTCCATTTAGACTTACAGCACAGCACAACTCTTAGTCTGCCACTCTACGAGACCTTGCAGGGGTTCAAGAGATTTGCATGGCACTGAACATTTCCCTTCCGCCGCCTCCGGTTGCCACAAAGGAGCAACTGCTATTTCCCACCCTTGAGAAGAACCAACGCCTTCGCTAGAATTTGGTAGCTGAATCGCCCAAGCAGAAGAAACGGAGAGACCATCAGGATGATTCTGCCCCTATGCCATTGCTGGAAACCTGAGAACTTTTATATCTAATCTTCTGCTCTTCCCGTATTACTAAACCATTTGCTGTCCTTCCTTGCGAGCCTTGTAGCACGTCTTCCCAAAGACCTGAGGATTTTACTTTTCAATAGATTGGAACGGTAATAAGTTACTATAGCAAGCCACTAACGTGGTTTTTTATTGTTCTTTTGAATGCTCTACCATTATCTCTCATGTAGGTTCTATTGCTTGACCTGTACCTTAATTACATTCACTGTTTAAAATAGTTCGGTAGTCCTCAATTGACTCTATTACCTTGTACTCTGCAGCTCTTTTTCGTCATTACTCTCCTCCTCTTCTATACTCGCCTGGACTATATTCATCTCTTTACTCCAATCTACTTTGTATAAGAGTTAGTTGATGACATTGGTCTCTTACTACACACAGTAATAGCGTAATTTTCCTCCCTTGCTTATATCACAACCTTCCGTGATATGTATTAGGGAAGCCCCGATCCAACCCTCTTATTGCCTCTAATATCTGTTGTAATGAACAGTGGCATTTTCGTATTGGATCATTTACTGCTCCCATGTGATGGCTCCTCCTGCTCCCTCATGGTGGCTTGGAGGCCTGGGGGTCTGGTCCGGATCATGCCCCGCATCTTCCCTGGTTGGGGGCACCGGGCACCATCTGGGGTTTTTCCTACCCTCGTGCGAGGATTAGCCAATTTTACTTTACATTATTAGACGCTTTCATAGTCTCCCATATTGTGGAGGTTATTTACTTGTTCTACTGCTTTATTATATTGCCCACTGCTGTGGATGCTCCACAGCTGATATATTCTCACACAGCAGTGCCCAAAATTACTCACCTTCTAAAAAATCTAATAACCATTGACACTTGGCAGGCTTTCCATCCAACCTTGAAGGACTATTCTTTTTTCTCTAATCCCCATTCCTCTTACTCGAGGTTAGATTACATTTTCATTTGTCAATCCTGTTTGTCTGCTGTTCACAAAGTTGAAATTGGTAACATAACCGTCTCGGGTCATGCTCCTGTCTCTTTCTGACAATTTCTATCTCCACTGCCCCCAGTTCACTACCTCGTTGGTGCTTAAATGATTCCCTCTTATCAGACACCACGATTAAAGCCCATATTGCTAAGGATCTAGATCTTTATTTTGCTACTAATAATGCAACTGAGGTTTCTCATTCTTCAGTCTGGGAGGCAAATAAATGCTTAATTAGAGGTTCATTTATCTCTGTAAGCAGTTGGCAGAGAAAATAAAAATTTGCTGCTACTGACTCTCTCCAAACCTCAATCAGACACCTTGAATCTTTACATAAACAGTCTTTATCCCCATCCATCCTGCAGCGCCTGACTTCTCTGCGTAATGACCTGTTGACCCACTTGCATTCCCTCACCCTTAAATCTTTCATGTGGCACCGTTATAGATACTACATCTCGGGTAATAAATGTGGAAAAATATTGGCCAATTTGATTCGTCATGATAGGGCCCTCACCCATGTACACGGTGTCAAAAATATAGGTGGCGTGACGGTTCACTCACATGAGCAAATTGCGGAATCCTTCCGAGCATTCTATCATTCCTTGTACGACATCCATGATCCTGTATCCTGGGAAATGCCTGCTTCTCCAATAACTGCCAAATTTTAGTTGCATGCTAACATTCCTACTTTGTCACCTTCAGATGCAGCTTCGTTGGAAGCTCCCATTTTGCTTACGGAGATTGTTAAAGTTCTACCCCCAATGGTAAAAGCCCAGGTCCGGACGGATTTACAGTATTATATTATAAAACCTTTTTAGACCGCCTTTCTTCCTCCTTACTTTCCACTTTTAACTCCATTCTACCTGGTGCTCCCTGGCCCTTTGTGTCTCTGTCCACACATATCATGGTCTCACCTATGCCAGGTAAGGATCCCTTACTCTGCAGTAGTTATAGGCCGATATCGTTGATCAACATGGATCTTAAACTTATCTCTAAAATTTTAGCTTCCAGACTGCAAACTCATCTACATGATATCATCGACCTAGATCAATCGGGTTTTATTCCATGCAGGGAGGCCAGGGATAATCTTATTAAAGCTATTGCTATGATCCACTTGGCCAAACAATCTCACACCCATTTCTTCTACTCTCCCTAGACGCTGAGAAGGCTTTTGACACAGTACACTGGGGATTTATGTCTGCCGTCCTCAAGTGGATTGGGTTAGGCCCACGCCACCTCACGGCAATACTCTCTTTGTATAACTCGCCCTCTGCAAGTGTCTCTGTCAATGGCCTTCTCTCATCTCCTTTCAATATTTCCAATGGCACCCGCCAGGTTTGCCCTCTTTCTCCCATCCTATTTGTACTAACACTTGAACCTCTTCTATCATCCATAAGGAAACACCCTGACATTCGAGGAATAGAGGTAGGTTCACGAGTTTTGAATTGTAAGGAGAAAGTGGTATTGTGCTCATTTTTACTTACTTTGTGTTGATATGGTACAATTTCTGCCCTATCACTACTCTGTTTTATTCCTGTGTAATTAATATTATTACTGCTTTTCGGTATGCTTCATATTTGAATTTGTACTGTATTGAATCTTAAATAAAGTTTAACAAAAAAAAAAATATATATATATAATATCCCTACATGTTTTGCATCTGCAGTAACACTTCCACAGGGGATCAACAGAGCTTGGATATTTGGCATCTGTTTAACCCTTTGAGTGCCAGAGAAGGTCACAATTCATTTGCGTTGTGCACCTCTGGCACTCAAAGGGTTAAATAACCTGCCATTACATTTCAACAAATGAACACCTTTAAATGGCCATTAAAGGGATAGTAATGTTTCACAAAAACAGCAGCTCCAATTAATCTTCATAGTATTTGAGCCACATAGAGTGTTGTTTCAATACTGTCAAAATTGTAGTTCAAGAGTAATTGAATGATAAAGTGTCCCCCTCCCACCCCTTTTACCTAGTGTAACATTTCTCTCCTCAGACTTGGAATCTGTTCTCAGAGTAAGAAGACTGTCCCCAGCTGTTATCTGTCTGGTCTTACAACCAATGAAAACCCTGCCCCCTTGACAGTTTTTTCAGCTTTTTCCCTTATCTTAATTGAAGATTGTCCCTCTCTGCAGTCTACCTGGGCACCTCCCAGCTGTTCTGAGGTGAGCAGTGTTACATCAGTAAAAGGGGCGGGAGGGGGATACTTTATCATTCAATTACTCTTGAACTACAACCCCAAATAACACTCTCCAAAGCCCAAATTCTATGATGATTAATAACAGCTGCTTTTATTATGAAACATTACTATCCCTTTAATTAACTGGATAGGTAAAAATAATGTTATATATATATATATATATATATATATATATATATATATATATATATATATATATGAAGAAGTCTGACTCTCTGCCATACACACCCTGGGGCTGCAGTAAGGAGGAGATATTACAATTTTCTGTATACTGCTTTTCCAGGAGATATAGGGGTTTGTGATTTTGAAAGGACAAGGAGTTGCCCTTCCCCCACTATCTCTACTTCCAAAAAACAAACATGGCCTTTCAACCCCCTGCCACTCCTGTGAAAATCTCTGATAGGACTTGCAGGGATCTTCAATACATACACGCAATACATATGCACAACAAAAAACAGACAATATACACACACACACAATACACACAAACACACCACAACATGCACAACACACAGACAAAACACGGGCCCACAACACACGCACAACATGCAGAAGCACACACACACACACACACACAAAACACAAAAAACACACATACATGCAATACATGCACAACACACACATGTGCAAAACACACACGCACAACACATACACACAAACAATACACATGCAGTACATATGCACAATACAGAGTCACACATACAATGCACATACAACACACACACACTCAATACACACACCCACAAGACAAACACACAAAAACACACACATGCAATACACAAACACATGCACAAAAAATGCACACAACACACACACACACACACACAATAAACTCATACAACATACATGCTCAAAACACGCACACACAATACACACATACAAAACACACAATAAACATGTGCACAACACACATTATACACACGCACACAACACATGATCGTGTGATTGTTCAGTCTGTTTCACATCGGTCTGTTGATATGAGTACTTCCTGATATGCAGAAGGCTTATCTGATGCTCATCAATGATTGGTTTATTTCACATGCACAGCCCCTTTCAGCTGCCCAATGACAGACTCACATAACCCTAGGTCTTGACTATAACTTTGGGAAAGCGGTGTTTATAGCCATGAAATGCGTTAGAGAAGTACCATTGGTTAAATGCTTTCTTGTTTTAATATATTATTAATTGTTATTATACATATATATATATATATATATATATATATATATATATATATATATATAATTTTTTTATTAAATTTTGATATTTTGGAATATTGGAGCCGAGTCTGAGTATCCTGTGTATTATTGGTTCCCAAACAGAAGTGGGTATTTCTCTGAATGTGCTTTAGTCAGCTAATTTAGTGCTGACCATTACAATTGTGAGTACCCACTTTTATTGTTTTACATTTGCTGCTTTTGAAGACCATATTACACTATTGGGCACCCTTTCTGTTTGTTCCTTTGTCTTTGCAGATGCAAAGGTTTGCACCCACAGTAAGGGCTGCTCAAACTGGATGTCGGAATGAATAATCCAGCTTATTACAGTGTAAGAGAACACTAACTGTATCTTGGTTAGTGCATAGACCTGATGTAAGGTGTAAAGTGTACTACTGGGCTAATATTCCGGCTTGCCGACAGATTAAAGTGCTCAAAATGGGATCCAATGGGAAAACTACTCACAATACAACCGGAGATCATAACTCGACTTGCTACAGTTCACAATGAATAAATCCCAAAAAATGTGACACTCAATTACTGAATGCTGATTAAATCAAATAGCAGCATCACATCTATGTAACATGTGGCAATCTTCGCTTACCTGATAAAGGTAAGAAGTAAGAACAACTTTAAGAGGAAGCAACTCTTATGGGGGGATTCTATATTAAGAGGAGTGACTCTGGAGGATAGTCACGGTGATGGCAAAGAAGTCAGATGTCCTCCTGGTGCTACAGCTCACAGAGATAGAAAACGCATTTTAAAAATTGTTAAGGAAGCAAGACAGAATGGAGAGTTGGATGTCATAGTCCATTTAGGGACAAATGATTTGGCTTGTAATGAGGTAAGTGTGGTAAAAGATGTTTTTAAGAAGCTATGTAAGGATCTGCAGCAAGTTGCTTCCACTGTATCCGTTTCAGAAGTTCTGCCAGTGTATAAGGAAGATGATGGTAGGATGCAGCGAATAAGAGATTTTAATTCATGGCTAGGGAAATGGGGCCAAAAACATGGATTTGGCTTTGTTTCTCACACCAAACCTATTTGGTGTAACAAGGAATTGTACAAAAAGGATGGCTTGCATCTTTCTCAAAAGGGAACAGAGGTTCTCAGCAAGCAATTCAGAAGTTTTGTTAACAGGTATTTAAACTAGTAGAGGGGGGCAATGGAATGATACAGGAGATAATCAATTGCACCCCACAGCATTGCACAGATGAATTTGATCAAGGTATGTCTGTGGCACATAGGTCAAAAAACAGTAGACTTCGAGCCATGTGTACAAATGCACGCAGTTTAGGGAACAAGATCCCTGAACTCATTGCAATAATAACTAGGGAAGATGTGGACTTAGTGGGAATTACCGAGACCTGGTACAATGATAAAAATGACTGGGATGTAGAAATACCGGGGTACTCTCTATTCAGAAAAGACAGGAAAGGCAGAAAAGGAGGAGGGGTTGCCATTTATGTCAAAAATAGCTTAAAGGTTAATCTTATACAGGGTATGGAGGACAACACAGAGACTGTTTGGATAACTTTAGAATATGGGAATAAGATGGTCACTCGTATAGGTGTGATCTATAGACCCCCAGGACAAACAGAGGAGTTGGATCAACTGTTGGTCAAGGAACTAACTAAGATGACTGTGAAAGGTGAGGTTATAATTATGGGGGACTTTAATCTTCCAGATGTGGACTGGAAAAACCAAGTAGCAGGTTCAGCCAGGAGTAGAGATATCCTAAATTCTTTACAAGGATTAGCTCTTAGTCAATTAGTAGAAGAGCCGACTAGGAAGGAAGCCACACTAGATTTATTATTTACTAATGGAGACTTGGTATCAGATGTAGCTGTAGGAGAGTGTTTGGGCTCCAGTGATCATCATTCTGTGTGGTTTAATATAAAAACAGAGGCTGAGTTGCACCACACAAAAACAAAGGTTCTAGACTTTAGAAAGGCTGATTTTTCTAAAATGGAAACATTTTTATGTCAGTCTTTAACAACTTGGAGATCTTTAGATGGAGTCCAGGAGAAATGGGATTATCTGAAATGTGTTGTACTAAACGCAACAGAGCATTGCATTAGAAATGTCAGCAAGGGTAAAAGAAAGAGAAAACCACTGTGGTACTCAGCAGAAGTGGCAAATATAGTAAAAGAGAAAAAAGAAGCATTTAAGAAATATAAGCAGACGCAGAAGGAAGAAGATAGGTATCGGTACAAAACTAGGTTGAAGGAGGCCAAATGTATTATTAGATGTGCCAAAGCACACACAGAGGAAAAAATTGCCCAGTCAATAAAAAAGGGGGATAAAACATTTTTTAGATATATAAGTGAAAGGAGGAAAACGAAACAAGGAATAGTTAGACTAAAAACAAAAGATGGAAACTATGTAAATGAGAATAAAGGGCTAGCTGACTGTCTCAATGAATATTTCTGTTCAGTTTTTACACAGGAAGATGAAGGGAAGGGACCTCTGTTAGAAAAAAGAAATGGCAAGACACGGGAAACATGCATGTTACAGAAGAAGAAGTTCTAATTCAACTTTCTAAGGTAAAAACAGATAAATCAATGGGTCCAGATGGGATACACCCAAAGTTATTAAAAGAACTTAAGTGTGTTCTGGCAAAACCTTTAACAGATTTATTCAATCAGTCACTAGCAACAGGAATTGTTCCAGAAGATTGGAAGGTAGCAAATGTAGTACCGCTTCACAAAAAAGGTAGCAGGAAAGAGTCTGGTAACTACAGACCAGTAAGTCTTACATCAGTAGTGGGAAAATTAATGGAGACTATGTTAAAAGAAAGAATTGTTGAATATCTGAATATAAATGGCTTGCAAGATACCAAACAGCATGGGTTTACAGCAGGGAGATCTTGTCAAACTAACCTCATAGATTTTTTTGACTGGGTAACTAAAATAATAGATCAAGGGGGAGCAGTAGATATAGCTTATCTAGATTTCAGTAAAGCATTTGACACTGTCCCTCATAGAAGACTCATAAATAAATTGCAGTGTTTGGGTCAAGATGTAAAAATAGTGAAATGGATAAGGCAATGGCTGAGTGACAGGAGACAGAAGGTGGTAGCCAATGGAGAATATTCAGACGAAAGGAGTGTTACTAGTGGAGTACCTCAGGGATCTGTACTGGGGCCCATTCTTTTTAATATTTTTATTAGTGATATTGCAAAAGGTCTTCAAGGAAAGGTATGCCTTTTTGCAGATGATGCAAAGATCTGCAATAGGGTAGACATTCCAGGGGGAAAAAGCCAAATGGCGAATCATTTAGGTAAATTAGAAGAATGGTCAAGAGTGTGGCAGATGCACTTTAACGTTGATAAATGTAAAATAATGCACTTGGGACATAAAAATCCAAAGGAAAAATATACCATTAAGGGTACTGTGCTGTCAGAGACAACAGAGGAAAGGGATTTGGGAGTAATTATTTCTAATGACTTAAAGGTAAGCAGGCAATGTAATAAAGCGATGGGGAATGCAAGCAGGGCACTGGGTTGTATAGCTAGGGGCATTAGTAGCAGAAAAAGGGAAGTAGTCATGCCACTGTACAGATCTCTAGTTAGACCTCACCTAGAATATTGTGTACAGTACTGGAGACCCCATCTCCAGAAGGATATTGATACTCTAGAGAAAATTCAAAGAAGGGCTACTAAAATGGTGACTGGTCTACAGGAAAAGAAATATCAGGATAGACTAAAGGATCTGAATATGTATAGCTTGGAGGAGAGAAGAGAGAGAGGGGATATGATAGAAACATTCAAATACATGAAGGGATTCAACAAAGTACAGGATGGAAGTATATTTCAAAAGAGTAAAAACGTTAGGACAAGAGGCCATAGTCTAAAACTAGAGGGACACAGGTTTAGATGTAATGTAAGAAAGTTTTACTTCACTGAGAGGGTAGTAGACAAGTGGAATAGCCTACCAGCAGAAGTGGTAGATGTCAATACAGTGACAGAATTTAAGCATGCATGGGATAGGCATAAGGCGGTCCTTAACATAAGAAAAGACCAAGAACCAAAAAAGGTTTGCGGTTTTTTTTTTGTTTTTTTTTTCACAGTAGGAAATTGGGCAGACTAGATGGGCCGAATGGTTCTTATCTGCCGTCAAATTCTATGTTTCTGTGTTTAAGGGAGGAAAACTATGCTTGATATCAAAGTTATCCTCCATTCCTAATAGTGAGATATCACTATATATATCGAATTCTGACAGTGTTAGATGTTTTAAAAGTCCATATTTAGGTCTATAATCTTGCAATATCAAGAATTATCATTAGTAGGGGGTAGATTAAAAATAATCCACATTTTGGTCTCAGTTATACCATGTGAGGATATGTGCCATTGATATGTGAAAGTTATTGATAAATGCTGTATGAAATAATCTCCTATCTATTGGTGTAGTTTATGAATTAGTAAATCTCATTGAAAAAATATCATCATATAGATTGTATAGTCCCAAATATGTGTACAAAAAATATGTGTATATTGTATAAAGCATATTGAGAATAATGTATACGTATAGAATTTTGCACGTTGTGTATAACTTTTGCATACAGTGTATACCATACAGCGTGTTCTGTAAAGCCATATGCATATATAGCCGGAGAGATGGCTCAGTTGGTTAAGGCACCAGCTGTAGAATCTGCTCAGACTGTGAGGTTGCAGGCTCTAGTCCCGGCAAGGTCAGCTCAGCCTTTCACCTTTCTAAGGTAGATAAAATGAGTCCAGGACATACTTGAAAACGAGAGACAATCTCAATGTATTCTTCCTGGTAAAATACTTTCACAAAATAAAATATGGTGTATAGCATTTTGCTTATGTTTTGCATATACTGCGTATAGTGTATTGCATATAGTGTTTTGCGTATTGCATTTTGCTTATAGCCTGTAGTGTTTTGCATATTGCATATAGTTTTTTCCATGTTGCATATAGCGTATTGCATTTTGCTTATAGCATTTTGAGTATTTCTTTTTGCTTATAGCATTTTACTTTTTACGTATTGCATTTTCCAAACAGTGTAATGCGAGTAGAGTTTTATGCATAAATCCTGCCCCTGGGTGTTTGTGTCATGGCCACAGAATTTGTGTCACATGACCTCTTCTTATTTTATTTGTATAGATTTAATAGATGGATTTATACATGTAGATATAGAGATAGATATAATAGATATACTGGGCTTATGTACTAAGAAAAACTGTATGAATCCAACTGTACCATAGAGGCCAAATAAAAATTCTCATAGAGTTAAAAGGGGCCTTTAACCCTATGAATGCTATAGCACTTAATTTCAATATCAAACAATGCTATATTATAATTCGCTAAGGATGTTTGTCAGAAGCCTTCATGCGCAGTAGAGACAGCTGCGCGTGCTACAGTCACCTTCAGGTGCACAGAGAGGACTGCGGTCTGAATTCAGAGCACCCCGCTCCATATCAGCAGAGGCGCGGTCAGTTTGTACTGCGCATGACTGTAGCGCCACCAGTGTTGGCCTGTGTACACGGGCTTTAAAACTAATGTTATAATAATTTTTTAAGCAAACTCTTTTTATAATTTTTTAAACTGCTCACTTCAGTCTCTTGTAACAACAATGGCATGTTGTACTCTAAATGTTCCAGGGAAATAGATTTTATTATCTATAATCTAATATTGGAGGACATTTGCTGAATCTTCAACCATTTCTCTTCTTCTTTATTTCAAGTTTTGTCTCAGTATAATGACATCTGTTTAAAGATTCCCTCTTCATCAGCTTTTCAACATTAAATACTTATTAATGTATAAAGCTTATCTCTGTTAATTGTTTTGCCATGGTGCTTACATTTAATTTGCTTTTTCATTATCGAAGATAGTTTTTTGTCTGTATTACGCTGTATTAATATTTGAATTATATTATATTTTCCAGTGGCTTGATATCTGAGTGCATTTGAATCGCTGCACTTATCAGCAAGACTTCCCACATGCAGTGATAAAGCTTACCAAGGGTATGAAACAGAAGGTAGGGCATAGCACGCCCTCTGTATTCTGTTTCCTCTTCTACATCGGGGTTCCCAGTAGACTTTGGAGAGTGAGAGCTGCTACTGAAGATTTGTTGCTGAATTGAGAGTCTGTGTGGATGTAGTATATTAGCAAAGTTAGTTAATGTGTCTATTTATTTTATAGTCAATTAACTATACATACAACATTGGATATTACGTCATTAGGTACCCCTTGTTTTCTTATGTTTTTTTTAACCCTGGTCCACAAGTACTGCTAAATGTTTACGTTTTCAGTATATCCTTTCTTGAAAACAGGCTTAACTTAAGTAAATTGCCACTGATAATCACGAAGTTGTCCTCTCTGCCTTGTTCTCTGCTTGACAATGTAAGTGATCATGAGGCATAATGCCTAGGTTGGCTTGATGTTCTTTCTTGATGTATATTATTTCCTGCTATCTTTCTTTCCTTTATTAAGATATCTGATCATGATTAAATGAACGTCTACATTCCAATATGGAAGATTCCTCTGAATCCAAGCTTGAGGACAAGCTTCTGCAGAAAGCCTACTCTTAAAAGAAAAAAAGAGAACATTTTGCATATGTACCTCTTTACTTCTGAAGAAGTTTCCATATTTGTGCATTCTGTTATTGATATTGATGATTCTCCTGAGGTGCAGTGGCATTAACTTTTTAAAGGTGTCTCCAAACAGTTGAAAATCTTCTTAGTCAGTGATGTTCTAGCCTCCATGACCACAGGTGAATGGAGAATGCATGAATGAATGCTAGCTAGCCAGGAGACTCTTTTCCTTTAGCACTAAGAGCTGCAGGAACACATGTGTGACTTTTTGTATCTATTCTATTTTGTGTTAGGTATTATTTGTATTCATTTATCAACTACTAGTTGAACAGCCCGTTACACGGGCCACAGTGCCTCTGGCAGCCGGTCACAGGGTAGTCACACGCAGCAGAGACTGGCCGCCGCTCCTGATACAGAGCTGGACGCTCCTTCGGAGCGCCCAGCTCTGTATCAGCCGTGTCGCGGGCAGTCTGTACTGCGCATGACTGCTGCACGTGCAGAAGTGTCTACTGCGCATGTCGGGCGTTACACACAACTTAGCGAATTATTATATAGGATTGTTATTTTTTATGCTAGTGGATACATTACTGACATTGATGGTTATATATACCTAAGGTGTCAAGTTGTGAAAGTATCAACTAAGATCAGTTTTCAATTTGAGTGAACACCTTTCTCATATCATAACAGTGATTACGGAGTTCATTCAATTTGTGATAGTATTTACTATGAACAGTGTATTCTGTGAATGAACACCGTTCTCAGTATATTTCAATTACAGGGCTCATTCAACTGAGTATATTGTAATGATCTAGTTCTATATAGGCTTCTTACTTTTATTGATATATTTGTAATTTTTTCATTCATCGTAGTGCTACTTCATCACATTTATTGACAATGTTTAAAACTATAAGATTACAAACAGGACTACAGGAGCAAAGGCAAGGATTACAGCTTTTTTCATGACTAGCAGGAATATATTTTCCTCTCATTCAAGAGATTCTTTCAGACCAGTGGTAGAACGGACTCAGCTTTCATCTCATCTACAGGTCAGAAGCCTTCATCTTCCTGACACCAGAAGTTTATAGAATCTTGTTCCAATGGGGAGGCAGGCTTTTCTTCTTTCTTCCTGCAGGGGAGCTTGTAATTTCAGGCCTATGGATTCTCAACAAACTGAAGAACAAATAAAGAAAATAATTATCTTATTTTTCTGCAAGATGTATTGTTTAACATCTGTTTCATCTATCTATTTCAGGAGAAAAGGCCTCCTGCAGATCATCTATTAGTTTAATGAGGCAGAAATGTTTATTCCAGTTCCTCCATATCAGAGAGGAGATTACATCTACTATACTCTTATCATTGTTTAAATATCTATAGGGGTTTCAGACTGGTCATAGACCACTGATTTGTGAACAAATCCATCCTCCAAGGAATACAAAAACTCAACTGGGGCACAGACACAGTAATGTCATCACAGCTGCTTATTGACGCTATATATGTAAGCCTTGCAGCTGTGCTCCCCAGTTTACCAAACTTATCATTAAATTGTGATGAAAACAAGAAACACAAATATAAAGTAAACTTTAACCCCTTAAGAACCGGCCTCGCATGCACGGTGCAGTCACTTAAGGAGCAGGGGCTCTTTTTTTTCGAGGAATCCGATTCCGGACTCCCTGAACGGCGTGCAGCCACGCTGGGAGCCCGGAATTCCATGACGATCCAGGACCGTCACGGGTCCATAAAGGTATAACAAGCCATGACGGTCCTGGACCGTCATGGGTCCTTAAGGGGTTACAGAGGGCACATAATGACTTGAGTGTTTTATTGTTACATATGTGGAGACTAATGTGTAGATCGGGAGAAAGTAACTAAAACTTAGAATTTTCCTGTGTATACTCCAGCTTTACCATATAGATACCTCAGTCTAAAATAGAAGTATATGTATAAGACACAGTAGTCTCTAAAGAGATAAAAATACCAGTATCTAATAAGTCTAAGATAACCGGTATCTGTGCAAAAAGAGCAGTCCTTGTTTATAATTTGGCTGCAATCATAAACTTCTTCCCAACCGGTAATTTATCTAATTGAGAAATCTAACTTATAATAAATCATAAACAATAAACCAAAAGGACTGTTATCACAAAACAACAGTGGGTAGCTGCTATTTTAACTAGGCAGTTACTAATACTATCTAGTCCCTTATTTTCCCACTGCCAAAATGGAGGTCCTCTAATGTCAGAATCTCATTGAAGCTACGATAGGTATACTCCGTTGGTAAAGCTGGATGAAAAAGATTGACTGAAATTGTTACAGTCATGTCATGGCATGGTGTGCACTGAAGCATTGACCATACAGCATAGTTTCTGTGGACAACTAAGGGTAAGCTCCAAATTGTAATTAGAAGCTACATATCATTGCCAGAAATATTTATTCTAGTTCCTCCATATCAGAGAGGAGATTACATCTACTGTACTCTTATCATTGTTTAAATGTCTATAAGAGTTTCAGACTGGTCATAGACCTCTGATTTGTGAACAAATGCATCCACAAGCTGAAGTTCAAGATGGTAGCTCCAAAATTCACAAAAAATGTTCTATCACCAGGAGACTACTTGGCCATAGTAGAATTAAGAGAGGTGTAACTACATGTTACAATACATCCTCTACATCAACATTTCTCAAGTGTAGCAATTACTACGTCCAGAAAAGTGGTCCATTATCAGTTTCCAGCTCTACCCTTTGGAATTTCCACAGCTACCAGAACATCCAGACTTTGTTGCTTGCTGCTCTCCATCTCAAGAAGGAGGGGATTTCAGTGGTCCCATCTTTGGTTGGTGAAGGAGGCATCTCTTGCTTTTCCCTGAGAGCACTTTCTGAGGGTTTGAGAACCTGCCAAGGCTGATCAAGTGGTAGAAATTAGACTTGATACCATCCCAAAGAAAATATTTTCTGCATTTGGTTATCACATTTTCAGAGGCAAAAACATTCCTTTCCACATCCAGACTGGCTAGTTTCACACAGAAGACCTTGAGAACCCTGAAGTAAGACAAATCCCATATCGGGGATCTCATGTCTCTCCCAGGCCTCATTTCATTTTCATTGTATGCAGTTCATGGGTGATTCCTCTCTCACACCTTTCCAGGCCTTTTTGTTTTTGTGTGTGTGCAGACACAGTATCTCAATGAGAATCTTTCTGTTCCTTGCTGGTTAAACTACCCCTCAGATAGTGTCAGAAGGAGAAGAAAGTTTGCCTGGGCCTTCTGTGTACATTCCAGTTCATCACATTGTGAGAACAGATGCCATTAGTTTTAGATGGAAAACTGGACCGCATTAGAAGCCAGGAGACCACCTAGTTACAGATAACTATCTGGCAGGCCCTTCTTTACTTGAGCACCTACTTTGGAGGATGGAAACACACATTTAGACAAAGAATCTTTTAGTAATGGCATATCTGAATCATCAAGGTGGTGCTAGATGACATACCATATAAAATCTAGTAGTACAGACCTGATTATGGGCAGTCTACTTTTCTAGCCCTGTTAGCAACACATTTGAAAACAGCCTAAACTGGAAGGCAGACTTTTGAGCAGACATCAGTTTCATCAGTGAGAATGAACTCTGAACCATTCTTTCTTTAGATTACTCAAACCTGGGGATTTCCATGGCCACTAGGCAGAATGTGAAAACAGTAGCTTTTTTACTCACTGACTCTATTGGACTCTCACATAAATGTTAATGCACTACCTCCAACTTATGATTTCCAGCTAGGATATGTTTTTCCTCTGATCCCTGTGATTATTAAGTTCTGAAGAAATTAGAACAAGCCAAGCCCATTTGGAACAAATGTGCCTGGTATATGGATCTCCAGTAAATGTCTATTGTGAACCATCTTTACCAGATGCAGTGTTTAACAGAAGTCTTCACTTTCTCATCCTGACAGATCTGACTCTGGTAGCGATGTCTTAATATCTCAAGGGTTTTCAGCTTTTATCTTTGAGAACTTTCTCCATAGCTGTAAGGTTGCAAATACGAGATTCAACAATATCTGATATGTCTTCTCCACCTGTGCCCTCACTAGGAGATTATACGCACACTCTACTGGGATGGATTAAATCCTGGAATTTCTTTAGCAAGGCTTTGACTCTGGACTAAAACCTGCTATACTAAAAGCTGACACTATTATTATATTTATTTTGATGTTTAGAGATGGAACAATGTGTGAAGTTAGTGTATCTGGAAATAATAAATGCTAAGGTACAGGCAATTTTAATATCCTTGATTGTGTGAAATATATATCTATATATCTATACCTCTCTCTCTCTCTCTCTCTCTCTCTCTATATATATATATATATATATATATATATATATATATATATATATATAGCACAACAAAGTTTCAAGATAAAATGGGCTGGAAAAACAGATGAACTGAGTGGTCAGAAACATGGTGTGATATGTTTTATGTATTTAGTTTTTCTAAATGTAGTAGATACAATGTCATGTTCAGTTATTTATTTTTTGCAGAAGTAAATCTGTCATTTGTAATAGGCAAAATGTATTTATTCATTATACTATATTTTTCAGTTCTGTGTCCTAATGGCAGGCTATTGCAATCCTATGTAGTCAAAGTTAGAGTTTATAACATGTAGCAGTTTGTAAGCCAAATGATATGGTATAATGTATTAGGACGTTCCTATATTGGTGCATGTTTAATTGGCGGGCAAGCATGGACATATTTTGGCCAAACTATGCAACCAAAACCCCAACTTGACAAGTTAGTTAATATGTGGGAGCTATAGGCAGTAATATGTGCAAACAGTATATAAATGGTTCAGACTAGACTGCAATACATTATGAATAATAAATGATGCTCTAACACTCTGACAGTCTTCTTTATGAAGATTCAATATAACAATAAAATAATAAAAGGAGAAAGAGCAATATAGAGGTGCCAAAACCAAAGCTCATATTTATTGCCAAGTAAGCATTGTGTTGTGTGGTTTCTGATTACAGAATAATAAATACTGTATGGGCAAAGGCCCCGACACCTGTTTATTGCTCCTGCTACTTTTATTATTTGAGGGTAAAATGCACTAAACTGAAGTTCACAAGAATTCTGTATGAAGTAGTGCATGTTTGTCTTCAGTTTATTATATTTTTCTATAGGTAAGAATAGATTTACATTTATCCAACTTGTTTGTATATAAAGAATATTCAGTATTCTCCATATTCTGCTTACTAGGAGCCTATCCCCTTAATCTGCCGGGATGGATTCAATCTTGGAGGGAGATGCACTAAAGGTCGAAGAGAGCTCATAATGTTGATGTCCTGTCGGAGCAGTGTTGAAGGCACATTGACAGTATGCAATAAAGTGTCTTCAACATCATATCCATATCAATTCGACAAAAATCTGCCCTCATCTATCAATCCAACATGCCTTTGACAGGTTTTCACTCATCACATCGACAACAGCCTATTTCCATATGGAAATGCAGGATGAGTCATTATCGTATTCATGGAGGTGTGTTAGTGTTGTACTTCACCATATACACTAAACTCCGATAGCAGTTTCTGCTGTCGGAGTTCACAGTCTTAACTTTGTCTACTTGAGGCTGGTGAAGTTGTAACCTCCTGGTAGTTTCCTATACAGTAGCAGCCCTCAATCAGTCAAAAGCATGGTGAGTTGCCGAACTGCTGTCAGTGTGGAAGGGATGCTGTTCCTCACACATCACCAGCAGTAGACAATCCTGACGTCTGAGAGCATTCTCTCTGCTTCCCCGCTCAGTAAGGGAGTGGAGAGGATCCTGGTGATGAAAGGATTCTCTCCTCTCCCCCAATGGCCACTCCCTGAAATCAGGATTGTCGTACTGCTGGTAATGTCTAAGGGAGGGCATCACTTACACATCAACAGTAGTTCGACAATCCTCCATGCTTATGGGGACCTTCTCCTCCCCTCCCCTTGGATCCTTACATTTTAGTGCATATGGCGATGTGTGCTTTGAACACACCAACAAAATCATATCGCTACAGCCTTGAACTTTAGTGCATCTCGGCCCTGGTCTTTCTTCAACAATGCTTTGACTCTGGACTAAAACCTACTATAGTAAACACTAACACTATTGCTAGATTTACTTTGCTAAATAGATGCGGAACAACGCATGACGTTAGAATATATATAAATCATAAATGCTAAGGTAAAAGTAATTTTAACACATCTGATAATATCAGTATTGATACATATCCTTGATTGTGTCATAATATTTATTGATCATATATATTGAATGCCAGAGGGGGTGTGCAACACACTACATAGAAATGTGCACATCCCTCTGACACTCAAAGGGTCAATACCATACCAACTGGGTTATCAGCTAGCCATCCTAAAATAAAGGCCTTTCTTACATGTAACCCTTTAAGGAATAGATAGGTGTGCAATGCATTGCAAAGCAATCTGTGGCACACCTCTCAGGTTCTTAAAGGGTTCTTTTAATAGTATGAGGTAATTATTTATCTTAACGACTTCACCAAACCTCAGTTTCCTCTATCACCCCTACCAATTTAAACCCAACATCGATGACGCCCCCTTGTCTCCATTCTTGTTTTTTATACATCTCCCCAATTCTGCCCCATCTCTCCCGCTACCTTGCTTCTCCTCAAAACTTTAACACTGGCTGTATCCCCCCCCAACATGATCTTACCTCTCTGTGTTAACCAATGTTTCCAACCTCCAGAGGTGATATCCAGATAAGAAAGGTAACAACTCATGTGATGGTGTATTGTCCTGCTGGTGGCATGAGATGGTGTATTGCTCAGCTGATAACACTAAATAGAAAAGTAATAGGTCATGGACCTGGCATGACATGGCTGAAAATCAGCCCTCTGGACCACTTAATCTATCTGTTCTTTCCAGACAGCACCAAATATATGGAAGCTTTGTTGAGCTACCAGTGGCCATCAAGATAACAATATAGTTCAACCATCCAGCTTAAGGCTAGCATGATCAAAGGTAGTTCATCAAAGTTGCAAGATATCTTAAATGGGCAGAAAAAACAGTTGAACTGAATGGAAACATAGTGTGGTATGTTTATTTTTCTAATTGTTGTGGATACAGTTTCTTGTTCAGCTATTTATTGTTTGCAAAATATAAAACTGTAACTTGTAATAGGCAAAATGTATTAATGCATTATATTATAATATTTTGCAACAGGGTGGCCTAATGGCAGGTCATTGGAAACCTATAAAGTCTATATAAGTCTGTATTGCAAATTGCTTCTTTTCTAGTGGAAAATCTCTCAAACTTTTTTGGGGTGAATTTCCGTCCTATTGGGACCTTCAGGAGGGAATGTCTTGCAACATAGAATTTTCCACAGTCTTATACTAATGATATTGGGTGGCAGGAATTTCCCACCACATTGAAACACAGATCTGTCCCGATGAAGTGTCGAGTTTCAATATGAAACACATAGGCCTTTTAATATTTTTATTTTATATACACCTTATTTCACTGATACCATTCTATGATGCACATCAGAGCTGGGAGGTCATTTTATATAGGCACTCTGCGCGCTTTATTATTATCCTCCGCTAAAGATATTCTGAACTATATACCGGCATTAGGAATTGAGTGAGTACACCTGCTAAGGGAGACAGAGCCAGGCCATACTTGGCCAGCAGAGAAATCGTGCTCCAGTCTCCTCACCTGTGGAAGGTGAAGTAACATCATGTCTGAGCCACACATCTGTTTTTGTTATCCACTGAGCTCACATGACAAGAGAGATGGAGCCAGGCCACATTTGGCTAATCGAAAATTGTGCTACAGCTTCCTTAACTATGGAAGGTGAAGCAACATCACATCTTCAACCTCACTGCCAGTAATATCAGCAGTATTCTTTGTCATCTAAAAGAAAAGCCAACCAGTGATATTTTACCTTATATCATACAGAGAACAATTAATTGCAAAGGACGGGAGAGTGAGCCTTTACTGTTTAAGACCTGCCCGCAGCTCTGTTTATAGGACTTGATTATTTTGCCATCATTGGGTAACCCACGTTTATATCAGTGATTTTTTTATATTCTTTGTTACTGTTTTTCAGTTGTATAGTTGTGTGTTCTATTGTACTTTGGTACTGGCTACATGTTATATTAATATTGTGCTATCTAGTATTTTAAAAGATGTTTATAAGTCATATCTAATCCCATTTTTACAATTTAATAAATATATTCTTTGATACAGAGAACCAGAGCGCTATTCCTAATTTTTTGTCTTCCATATTTTGTATTTCCGGTCTGTCCACTAACAGATTCATAGGTTTTTAGCAAACTGTTTCTGTATTGATATATTTCTTATTGGTGGTGCTGTGCTGCAGTTATTTATCTCCAACTCTGCAATTTTCTTTCCTCTCTCTCTCTCGCTATATATATATATATATATATATATATATATATATATATTTGAAGCACCAACACCTGCCACTTATATATGTCATGACATCATATAAGCAATTGATTTGCTGAATGTAAAAAAGACACCATAATGAAAATAAAAATAGTTTATGATGATACAGATAAAAACATTGTTTACCAGTGACACATATTTCCCTAATATATAGACTACACAGATAGGTGACTATCTACTCCAATCATAACCCCCCCACACTAGTGGATCATCCTATATAATAAATCACTAAGTTGTGTGTAACGCCGTGACCTGCGCAGTAGACACTGTATCAGCCGTGGCGCGGGCAGTCTCTACTGCGCGTGACTGCCCTGCGACCGGGTGGCAGTGGCACTGTGGCCCGTGTAACGGGCTGTTCAACTAGTCTATATATATATAAAAGAAGACATTGTGACTGGCAAAACACACCCGGGGCGGCAGTAAAAAGGATTACTGCTCCCACTGGGTGATTCAATGGGGGTGTGATTTTTGACCCGCCCCCACTATCCAGCCCGCTCACCACTATCTAAGGCTGGAAAAAAAAAATGGCTGCCACTCACTACTACAACACAGACACACACACATCCCCCCCCACACACTGGCAGACACACACACATATACACACACACACACACGCATGCTGAGCAGCTGAGGATGATGGGAGCTATGTTTAGGGAACTATGTTCAAGCTACAGCTGGAAGGCCATGGTCCAATCTGTATTATGCAGCTTCTTCATTCCCTGTCTGTGAGTTTGCACAGCCCCTGCCAATTACTACAAGTGAGCTGACTTCTAAACAATCAGCAGGCAGGATGCTGGCTTGCTGGGAAAGTGGAATAACAGCAGAGAGGTGATCAGGCAGTGCAGATCAGGGCTTCAGCTGAGCCGGTAAGTGGCAGAGACATGGGTGTGACTGTATTTATATATTGCACAAAGAGAGAGAAAGAGAGCAGATTGTTTGTCAGTCTGTCTGTAAGTCGAGGTGCCAGTTCCTGCAATCATCTCCATGCTGTACATAGCTCACTGTATAGCATGTATGACAAACTATTTATATATGGTCTGGCACTGTATAGAATACAGTCTGTGTATAAGGACTGCCACTATACAGTATAGGAGGAACAGTCCCTGTTTGAGACCCAAATCCCTCTGCTCCTCTATTTAGGAGATCACACTGTGTGGTGTATATACAATAGGCTGACCAGACCTCACCTTTAACCAGGGACACATAGGAAATAGGCATATTTCAGGAGTGCATCAAAATCAAAGCAGCCCTGCAGTATGCATTTTTCATATGCGTCCCTGGGTAAAGGTGAGGTCTGGTCACCCTAATATGCAAGTGAATCAGATTGCTCCATATCAGTAAAACCCACAGTGATGTGGGTATAAACTTCTGTATATATCTGTTAAATTAGTCTGTGTAAAAAAATACTTTCATCTTCTTCTAAATCATTCACTTACAGAAAGAATAACTTAACCATTTCAAGTCCTAAGTCCTGGCCTGTTAGTGGCCACTGAGGGCATGAGTTGAGAACCTCTGCTGTATAGTATACAGTCTGCATGTGTCTGTGTATAAGGACTGGCACTATACAGTATAGGAGGGACAGTCCCTGTTTGAAACCCAAATCCCTCTGCTCCTCTATTTAGGAGATCACACTGTGTGGTGTATATACCAGTGTATTAGATCGCTCCACATCAGTAAAACCCACAGTAATGTGGGTATAAACTTCCGTATATATCTGTTAAATTAGTCTGTCTAAAAAAATACTTTCATCTTCTTCTAAATCATTCACTTACAGAAAGAGTAACTTAACCATTTCAATGCCAGAGGGGATGCAATGCATTGCTTACCCCCTGGCACTCAAAGAGTTAAAAATTCTCTAAAATACATCACCAGCCATGCCCCCAGTAACACCACCTAAAACACAAGTGTCCCTCTTTGGCCATTTGAAATGTTGGGAGGTATGTTGCTTACACTGCTCACACTGTATGTATGTATGTTCTGATTTGCATCTGTGTGTCACTGTTTGTGTATGTCAGTGCATGTGTGTGTATGTATGTATGTGTGTTGCATGTTTCTCTATCACTGTGTCCCCCCCGTATATGTGTGTGTTTGCGCATGTGTCTGTGTATCACTGTGTGTACCTTTCTGACACGTACATCCTACGCTATATTTCACTATCATAATGCATTGCTTAACCCCTGGCACTCAAAGAGTTAAAAATTCTCTAAAATACACCACCAGCCACGCCCCCAGTAACACCACCTAAAACACAAGTGTCCCTCTTTGGCCATTTGAAATGTTGGGAGGTATGTTGCTTACACTGCTCACACTGTATGTATGTATGTTCTGATTTGCATCTGTGTGTCACTGTTTGTGTATGTCAGTACATGTGTGTGTATGTACGTGTGTTGCATGCTTCTCTATCACTGTGTCCCCCCCTGTATATGTGTGTGTTTGCGCATGTGTGTGTATCACTGTGTGTACCTTTCTGACACGTACACCCTACGCTATATTTCACTATCATAACATTTATTAAAAAAGAAAAAAAAAACATTCCCTGCATAACATGACAGGCAACGCCATCCCAAATTGCTAGTCATAATAATAAAGATAAAACATAGTAACATAGTTGATGAGGCTGAAAAAAAAGACATGCATCCATCAAGTTCAGCCCAAGCCACGTCACCACTGTTGAGCCTAATAAAGCCTCAAGGGCTCGATTCTATTACCAGTGCTAAAAAAAACAAAAAAACAAACAAACAAACAAAAAACAAGTGCTGTGTTTTTTTAAGTCAGGTTTTAGCATCCTATTACCCGACTTGTGAAAACAAAATCAGCGGTAATTATACACACCGCCAGTCAAAAAAAAGCCCATAGGAAACAATGAATAACAATGTGCAAGTAGTATCCTATTACCCACGTTCAGTATCATCTCCCATGACTTCTTTGTATTTGTATTGTATAATTAACCCTATGAGTACCAGAGAGGTAGCAACGCATTGCGATATGTTTTCTACTCCTCTGGTACTCATAGGGTTAATAGGCAAGGTAAATAGGCAAGGCATGTGGCTGCATACCTTGCCTGTATATGTGTAAAACATTTTTTTTTATTATATATTTCATTTTATTAAAAAAAAATACTTCAGACCTCAAGGGGAAGTATCATGACCCCTCATGACACTCCCCCAGCATGGATAACCTATCCCTCCTGATAGCCCCCCTATCATGGATCATCTATCCAAAAGGATATATGATCCATGGGGCAACCCAAAAACATTCTATGCCTTCTTTAGCACTGGAGTGGCTGTATAAGCCGCATTCAGTACAAGCGCTTGTAGAATGAATGAACCCTGTCACCGGGCCATTCCTAGAAAGCGCAGAGCTGCGCTTTCAACGTAGAATCAGTCACCCAGGTTAAAATGTCGAATGTACAATATATGTCGAATTAATGTGGTGAAAGAAAGCACTATAAGTCCAGTTTTGAAGGGGAAGGGTTAAAATGTGGAATGTGAACAATATTTGTTGAATGAATGTGGTGAAAGAAAGCACTGTAAGCTGAATTTTAAAAGGGGGGTTAAAATGTCTGTCTCTGTCAGTCACCTAGCATTAAAACTATTTGTATCTTTTGTATTTTTTAATTAACTGCCCTAGCAATGTCTACAAAAAAATAAAACACATTCCTCATGAAACTACTTCTCCCCTATTAGCCTCTAGCTAGTCTCTTGAGTCAGTGTCAGTTGAGTCAGTATGTCTACTGAGCATCAGTCTGCAAATTATTCTGTCAGTCAGTCAATGACAGAGGCTCAGTCAGCTCAGGAAGGAAATTGTATCATAACTGCCTGTCTCCTCTCAGTCACTCAGGATATTGGGATAAATCTTCTGTTCTCCCTTCACACACACCCAGACTCCACTAACACAGATAGAACGGACCGATCAAAAAGGAACTTGGACCACAGCTGTCTGTCTCAGTCAGCAAAGATTTTGGGATATTTGGGGCAAATCTCCTTTCACACACTCCTGCATAGTCTCCCAGACTCTGTTTACAAGACTCCCCTAAACTAAGAGACTCCAGCTCCACTCTCTTTGACTTTCTTTATTAGGTCAAAAATGCAGCTGCTTTCTCTGTCATAAATACGAAATGACATGCTGCGGGAACCTGACACCCCTTTTATACTATCCTGGCAGGAATAGAAGGGGCACGTTCCACATGTGTGTGTGTGGGGTGGATTCATTCTTAACATTGATTTCAATGAAATGAGCTACGCGTGAGAAAGCACACAATCTGCACTTTTCACAGAAAATTTCCAGCTTGGTAGGATATGCCATTATCTTCTTTTTCTCTTTTGAGTTGAAAAATGTTGCCCATTAATAGCCGTAGGTAGAGTTTCTAACATGTAGCTGTTTGTAAGCCATATGAAATGGTAACGTATTATCTAGGACTTGCCTACATTGGGGTGCCTTGGTGTAGTGTGCAAGTTTGACCATATTTTGGCAAAACTATGCAACCACAACCTCAGCTTTACAAAGGTGAATTAATATGTGGGAGATATGGGCAGTAATATGTGCTAACAATATAAATGGTTCAGAGAAGACTACAATAAATTATGAATAATAAATGCTCCACCATTCTGACAGTCTTCTTGATGCAGAGTCAATATAACAATAAAATAATAAGACGAAGGAGCAATATAGAGGTTCCAAGGCCATAGCTTACATTTATTGTGCAGTAAGCAGTGTTATGTGGTTTCTTATTACAGCATAATAAATACTGTATGTACTAAGGTCCTGACGCCTGTTTATTGCTCCTGCTCCTTTCATTATTATACTGTAAGATGCACTTAATGCAAGTTCACATTTAGACCTTTGAGTACCAGAGAGATAGAAATGCGTTGGATACCTCTTTGGCACTCAAAGGGTTTATGCAATCTGTATGAAGAAGTGAAAATGTGTCTTTATTATATTTTTCTATATAGAATAGATTTACATTTTTCTAACTTGCTTTTATAAAATGAATATTTAATATTCTCCTTATTCTGATATATCACTTGAATGAAGTGGACCTGTTATACTAAGATATATTTAGTTTGTTTTACAGAGAATTAAAATCCTGTACACAGAGAAAAATTATTTGATCCCCTGCTGATTTTGTACGTTTGCCCACTGACAAAGAAATTATCAGTCAATAATTTTAATGGTAGGTTTATTTGAACAGTGAGAGACAGAATAACAACAAAAAAATCCTGAAAAACGCATTTTTCAAAAAGTTATAAATTGATTTATATTTTACAGAGTGAAATAAGTATTTGACCCTTTTGCAAAACATGACTTAGAGCTTGGTGGCAAAACCCTTGTTGGCAATCACAGAGGTCAGACGTTTCTTGTAGTTGGCCACTAGGTTTGCACACATCTCAGGATGGATTTTGTCCCACTCCTCTTTGCAGATCCTCTCCAAGTCATTAAGGTTTCGAGGCTGAAGTTTGGCAACTCGAACCTTCAGCTGCCTTCACAGATTTTCTGTGGGATTAAGGTCTGGAGACTGGCTAGGCCACTCCAGAACATTAATGTGCTTCTTCTTAAGCCACTCCTTTGTTGCCTTGGCCGTGTGTTTTCGGTCATTGTCATGCTTGAATACCCATCCGCAACCCATTTTCAATGCCCTGGCTGAGGGAAGGACGTTCTCACCCAAGAGTTGACGGTACATGGCCCCGTCCACTTTCCCTTTGATGCTGTGACGTTGTCCTGTTCCCTTAGCAGAAAAACACCCCCAAAGCATAATGTTTCCACCTCCATGTTTGACCGTGGGGATGGTGTTCTTGAGAACTGCTAATTTATTCTGTAAATGCCTATAGGGCATTATTCATCAAGCAACAAAGGCACAACTTTGAACTGTACCAAGAACTGTACCTATAGGGGTGTAAGTAAATTCTGCATATTACCATTGATTTAAATAGTGCTTTTTAGCACCTTTAATGTTAGGGAGGTTTCCAGGGTATTGCAAAGCATTCTCTCAACCATTCAAGGGGTTAATCCCTTAAGGCCCAAGGACGCACATATACATCATGATTGTACTTTAGATTGTAATCTTTCGGGCAGGGACCTCCCACCCAATGTTTCACTCTACAAAGCACCTGTAACCCTGTATTGTTTAAAACCTTAAATTGTAAAGTGCTGTGTACACTTGTGGCGCTATAGAAATAAACAGAAACAAACAAATCATGAGGAAAATGTGCATTAAGGACCCATCACTTATATGTACATCCTGGAATTCAGGGGTCCCTCCTCGGCTGAACGCCTTTTGGGGACCTCTGATTCCATTAACACAAAAAAAAAAAAAAAAAAAAAAAAAAAGCTCCGTGGTCCTTAAGAGCCGACTGCGTGGTTGGTCCTTATGGGTTTAAAGTGGAACTTTCATTAAAATTAAAGTGCCCCTCAAATCATTACCCATATAGCGATACGCGTATCAATACTAGCATTATCATGAATCAGTCCGACATTATTGAGAAATACAACTTGTTTGGCAGGCATCAGTGCAGACATCTTGCCAAAAAGCAATCTGTGAGTCTGCGCTGTCCGTCCTGGTCTCCTCCAGGATTGGTGATGGGGAGTTCCATTGTACCGCACAGTACAGAAAGGGACTAACGGCGAAGGCGCACGGATGCGTTTACAGCAAGATGGCTACCGAACATGTTGTATTTCTCAATAATGCCGGACTTATTCAGGATAATAAAAGTATTTAAATGCGTATCGCTATGTGAATAATGATTTGGAGGGCACTTTAATTTTAATGAAAGTTCCGCTATAAAAGCTCAATTTAAGTCAGGTAATTTTAATCTGTTTACTATGGTGCAGTTGGTTTGCTCCAGTATTGCACTCTGCAGAAGCAGAAGTATCAATATCTTCTAAACCAGGTTTACAAATTGTGGGGTTGGCCCCTCTAGGGGGACACCAAATCTCTATGGGGCTTGCCATCTGGTAGAGCCCGCAATCTGTCCTTAAAAGCTTGGGTCTTCAAGTGCCTTCTTCGGGGTATACTTTCAGGATATCCCAGCTTGGTTACAGGTGGATCAATTAAATTAACTGAGTCACTGATTCATTTATCTGACTGATTCACCTGTACTCAAGCAGGGATATCCCGAATATAAGCACTGGTGGTGGCACAGTACTACCCGTTTTTCCCATCCTGATGTATAAACTACAGGAGGGCACCATCATTTATTTTCAAAAACTCTAACCATCCCTGTCACGTTCCGGAAGGATGTGCAGTGCATTAATTCACAGTGCTTTGCATGCACATCAGCTTGTTAACTCTCTGAGTGTCTGTGTGGAATGCAACAAATTGTGGAGCAATACGTTGCACAACCCCTCTGCCACTCAAAGAGTCAAAAGGTTGAACTATGCACCTGCTGATATTTTTGCTAACATAACACATAGGCAGATTTGAATTAAGTTTTCAGTTATACAAATCTGAATTCAAAGGGACAGGTCAACTTTAATGGTTACAATTACTTTGCAATGCTTTGGAAAGTTCTCTAGAAATGAAAAGGTTAAAAGCCCCATTTATAGTACAGTTGTTTTATATCTCCCAACATTTCAAATTTCTAAAGAGGGACACTTGTGTTTTAGGGGGTGTTGCTGGGGGTGTGGCGGGCGGGGCATTACAGAGAAATTTTAAGCTATTTCATGACCTGTTGACAGCTCCTTGTATCCTATATAATAATTCACTAAAATGTGTGCAACGCTTAGTCATGCGCAATAGAGACTGCTGCGTGTGCTCCAGTCATGCGTAGTAGAGACTGCCCGCGCAGCGGCTGATACAGAGCTGGACGCTCCATATCAGTCGCGGTGCGGGCAGTCTCTACTGCGCATGACTGCCCCACGACCGGCTGGCAGTGGCCCGTGTAACGGGCTCTACAACTAGTAACCTAATAAATGAATTAGAACAAGACCAAAGTATTTTATTTACACAGGCTAATTTATAAACACACGAATGGATGTTTAAACAAACAATGTGAGTTTTATTACTGTAGAGCAGTGTCATTTATACACACACCACAAAATCTGATTTCCTAAAAGAGGGACATCAAGGTGGGAAAGAGGGACAGAGGGATTCGGGTCTAAACAAGGGACTGTCCCTCCTAAAGAGGGACACTTGGGAGGTATGGTTGTTTTTCCCTCACAATAACTTCAGTTTCTTAGTACATCTGTCTCACTGAGTCATAAACATAGCTGTGATTATAATTAATTAATGGGAGACCTTGAAAGAAAATACTAGTTTTAATTTTCCAAGATAAGATTGTAATAAAACTTACAGTCTGACTGTAAAAACACCAAATGGGAAAAAATGTGATTGATTAGAAATCACTGCAGCCTGGTCAGAGGTGAGAAACCATCTGGAATTCTTTTTTTATGTATAATTGTTCATCTTTTCATAAATCTTAGGCCCACAGCTGTCTAATTATCATCAAGTAAACAAACCAGGTTTAACCCTTTGAGTGCCAGTGGTTATTTAACATGCATTGGATACAGCTTTGGCAGTCAAATGTTTAATTATTCTTTTGTAAATGTATCTCTCCCTAATAAGCTTTTATTATTGATTGTGATTGCTATCCTGACTTCATTTTTTTTTTTACTGTAAATAAACTAAATCCTGTGATTGTATTTTAGCAGTTATGCCTGACAAAAGAAAAATTATATCAATATTTTACACTTCTCTTTAAGTCAGAGTGACTAACGAGTTTTGCAATATCCAGCAAAAGTACCAAACCACTAATGGGAACATTTAACGTTTACGTCAGGAGTCGGGAAAGCAGACTTGTCAGCCTAAGAAATGTTTATGTAATTTTAAAGAGTGTTAAAAACTGTCTGTTGTATTAGCCACTTGTGTGTAATTGTATTATTTTTCAAGAAATTAACTTTTATGGGTTGTTTCACAGTGTGGCACTTTATGCTAATTTGCTTTGTCTGCCCAATAGTACCACACACACTTTGCTATGAATGAATGTATATTTCTTATCAGGACACTGGGAGAGCAAAATTGATATCTTTACCTATATTTCCAATAGCACATCAAGTGGAAAATCTGGCTTCAAATGTAGTTAATTACTACAGAAATTGGTATAAAGTTCCACACGGGGTCAATAAAACATAAAAATGTATTTCTCACATGCAATTTATTTTACAGAATAGGGGCTATTAAAACATATATGCAGAATATAAATATCTGTAAATAAAACAGCAAACTAAACTAAAGTGCTCTTTAACCTATGAACCTCCATCTACCACTCCCATAAACCCGGTTGACTGGGGGATAATGGGAGTAGTAGTGTCCAACAGCAAGAGGTCCAACAATTAACTACCCTGATCTACATGTTTAATATGAAGAAAAATTACTAGTTTGATGGTTTATTATTTTGCAGTATTCAATGCTACATCCCCTGTACACATGTCTACGTTGTTTAACTTTAATTTACTGTATGTTTGTTGCAAAGGAAATATAGATATTTTACTTACAAGGGAATCACACATAAATGTGAAGTAAATGTTGATGTGTAAAACAATGCAATTACCATTTATGGTGATTTATTGTTTAAGCAAAAATAAACTGGAAAACCCTAATGAATTATTGATCTTTCTTCTGTTATCAGCAAACAGGATGCGACCTTTCATGGTTCTGATCATTAGTAATGACCTGTCTTGTTTTCATTTAGTGCTTAAAGGGATAGTAATGTTTCACAAAAAAAGCAGCTCCAATTAATCGTCCTAGTATTTGGGCCATGGAGAGTGTTATTTCAGTACTGTCAGAGTTGTAGTTCAAAAGTAATTGAATGTTAAAGTATCCCCTCCTGCCCCTTTTACTGATGTAACACTGCTCACCTCAGAGCAGCAAAATGGATAGCAGAGAGGGACAATCTTCAGTGAGCATGAGGAAAAACTGTAAAACCTGAAAAAATGAAACCTACAGCATCTATGCTATGCAGAAAATGAACATTGCTACATAGCTCACGTTATTAAAGGGATAGTAATGTTTCACAAAAAAAGCAGCTCCAATTAATCTTCATAGAATGTAAGCCATCGAGAGTGTAATTTCAATACTGTCAGAGTTGTAGTTCAAAAGTAATTGAATGTTAAAGTATCCCCTCCCGCCCCTTTTACTGATGTAACACTGCTCACCTCAGAGCAGCAAAATGGATAGCAGAGAGGGACAATCTTCAGTGAGCATGAGGAAAAACTGTAAAACCTGTCAAGGGGGAAGGATTTTCCTTATGCTCCCAGTAAGAAGATTGCCCTTGCTGCGACCTGTCCAGTAGGGTTGCCACCTTTTCTTCAAAAAAATACCGGCCATGGCATTCCGTCCATAGACTTAACATTGGGCAGAAGCCAGTTTTTTACCGGCCTGCCGGTAAAATACCGGCTAGGTGGCAACCCTACTGTCCAGTCAAGTGACCAGATTACACATCTGAGGGGAGGTGGCTTACACAAGGTAAAAGGGGTGGGCGGGGGATACTTTATCATTCAATTACTCTTGAACTACAACTCTGACAGTATTGATATTACACTCTCGATGGCTTACATTCTATGAAGATTAATTGGAGCTGCTTTTTTTGTGAAACATTACTATCCCTTTAATAACGTGAGCTATGTAGCAATGTTCATTTTCTGCATAGCATAGATGCTGTAGGTTTCATTTTTGTGTGTGCTGTAGACTGGATACTGTTGAAATTCCTGATAACACTGACAAAGGATACTGTTAAATGCCAAACAATGTGTTATGTAATTTTATCTATAATAATGTGAGAAAAATGGACGAAACTAGTCTTGAAGCAGGAGACTGGAAGAATAAAAATGATACCTTTATTGGATGCCTGAGTGGCTCTAGGATGGAAGCTTTCAAGACAACTTAGGCCAGTACACAATACATGACAGGTTAAACACTCATGCTAATTATTTTAACATTTAATTCAGTTAGCCAATAAAGGTATAATTTTACTCAGTCTCCTGCTTTTTCTATGGCTAACATGGTATCACACTTTAACAATCTTGAAGTAGTATGCAACCTGCTGCAGCACTCGCTTTAATACAAGAGATGGCCAGCAATGCTGAAGCTAGAAATTATACAGCAGACGTCATGTGCATCAGTTGTTCCGATTTGTATCCTCAGAGGAGCCTAGCAGGCCATATATTTATGATTTTCCTGCTTGTGCGCAAGTGAGTTGATCAGAGGCTTAGTAATTTAACTAGCACTCTTGTGTTTAAGCAGGGAAATCCTAAAGATATGTCTTGTTATGGTCCCCTGAGGAAATATTTGGAAAGCACTTATGTAGCTAGTGCCCTTTTTTGTAGGACTTTTCCTTTGGAATCACCAATGAAGCCAGATCTGCCAATGAAGCCAGAAAGGCATTGTGAGCCTGTCACGGTTTACCAATAACATTCAGGAGTCAGTACAGTATAGTTAAATGCAAAATGTATTAATAATAGAAAAGTAGAGCACACTATAAACACAAGTAGAAAGCAGAGGGTTACAAGCCAGCGAGCACTGCTATCAGAAATAGTAGGCTGCCAAGCTTGACCACTCTGCTGGAGACTAGGCCTCAGCCACTGGTAGTCTCTGCAGGAAACAGGAGCAGGAACAATAGCACTGGATCTTGATCCGACGAAGCAAGAGTACTGACTCATGCCTGCAGTCAGTAGGGAGCAATATCTGACTCACGCCTGCAGTCATTATAAGGAAAGGGATACCTGACTCACGCCTGCAGTCAGCATCAGAGCTAGTCTACCAGAGCCCCAGGTCACTAGATTGGGTGTCTGCTAGGTACAAGGAACAAACGTAAGAATAGTCAGACAGAGCCACAAGTCAGCACCAGAGGGGGTAGTCAGACAAGCCAGTTCATAACAGTTCAGGAAGTCAGCCAGAGCCACAGGTCTGCACCAGGTTGGGCGTCCACTATAGGGATAGACAAAAGAATAGTCAGACAGAGCCACAGGTCAGCACCAGGTTGGATGGAAGACTAGCCATGTCATACACAGAACCCAAGGTAACAGAATTGATATGAACAACAACACAAAGGCAACTGAGTCAGGACTCAGACTGCCCTTTAAACCCCTCCTCAGGAAGTAGGTAGGAGGAGCAGCTCAGAGGAAGGAAGTAGGTAGGAGGGGACTACAGGAAGCATGGCACATAAAACAGAGGCTTGCTGCATGCTTGAAGCCTCACACCTGCAGACGACGCTGAAGACAAGGTAAGCTGTAACAGAGCCTTGGAGGACAGTGGGGTAGCTCTGTTGGGGTCTTACAATAGATGCTGGGTGCTTCCTTACTGATCCCTTGACACACTCTGAACTGGGAGTCTTTTAGTGTCACAGTTCATAGTTACATGAGGCACAAACTAGCAGTTCTCCTACACTGTTATGAAGGCCTCGAAAACCCTGACTTTGTCAGCAAAGTTTGTGGTAATGAGTGTTGCTACCAGTCAAGGGGGTCAGTTTTCTGACCCCACTCCAAATGGATGACAGAATAAATATTGGGGCTGCACAATACATCCTCTCCCTGTTTAATAAGTTTACTTTCATAGGAAGAAACTTAGTAAAACAAGATAACTGATTTTCACAAAACATACTGCAAGCAGAGCTAGGTAAAATCTTTGGTATTTGGTTTGTGTATGTATTGTTCAGGTAATGGGAAAGTTATTTTTCCTGAATAACAACCCACACTTATGCACTCTACTCTCCAGCAGTTTACCTACCTTGTTCCGATACATAGGGTGGAATGCAAGAAACGTGCACATGAGCTGAAGGCATTTTTCATGCGCAAATAGATATTGCTCATGTTCTAGTGCAGGAATCCATATAACAAACACTTCTTGAATTATGCATGAAAAATGGGCTTTTACGACAAAACTACACAGACGTATAAAATAGTTCGTAAAAGCATTTCCTGCATTAGGAGCAGTCACTATTCCACCCAGACAGATTTGTTAATTCTGACCATGCCCACTAAATCAATTAGCGAACAGTGGTGCTTATCTTGATTTTTCTGGTGCAATTCAACAAAATCATGCTCAAACCTATTCCCTACTGGTTTTCACACTGGAAATAGTGATTGCGCATGTTTCCTGCATTCTGCCTATAGTGATATGCATAGGGACCCAGGTGGGAGACTATTCTGAATGAGAGCAAGGGTATCCCAGTTCTGTCCTCAAGGGTCAAAAAGTACAGGATTTAAGGCTATCCCCTACTTTAGCACATGTGGGCTAATCAAAATGAATGAGTCATTGACTAACTGCCCTGTGGTTAGTCAAGAATATCCTTAAAGGGATAGTAATGTTTCAAAATAAAAACAGCTCCAATTAATCTTCATAGCATTAGGGCCATGGAGAGTGTTATTTCAATACTGTCAGAGTTGTAGTTCAAGAGTAATTGAATGATAAAGTATCCCCCTTTTACCGCCCCTCAGATGTGGAATTTGATCTTAAGACCAGACAGCTCACACCAAGGGACAATCTTCTTACTGTGAGAACAGTGAAAACCCTGCCCCCTTGACAGGTTTTTCCCTTATGCTAATTGAAGATTGTCCCTCTCTGCAAGCCATCTGGACACCACCTTTCTGTTCTGAGGTGGGCAGTGTTATATTAGTATAAGGGGTGGGAGGGGGATACTTTATCATTCAGTTATCCTTGAACTACAACTCTGACAGTAAAGAAATAACACTCTCCATGGCCCAAATCCTATGAAGATTAATTGGAGCTGCTTTTATTCTGAAACATTACTATCCCTTTAAATGTTGGACTGTTTAAAACCCTTAACCTTTTATGGACCAGAGGAGTGTGAAACCCATTGCTTCACCATGTTTGCTGTACGGAGATGCTAACCTGGATGATGGGAGGTGCCAAAACCTCCCAAAATACCTATAAAAATACCCTTTTCTACACAACAACCTGGTGGGCTTTCCCTAACATCAATATTATTCAGATAATTACAAATGTGTATAGTTAAGAGAATGGCAAAGAGTATATTTTGACTGCATGTACACAGAGTAAGCAGCAGAAAAAGTCAGTGCACGGATCCCATTTTCTAACAAAATATAACTTGTAACTTACTACTTTATTTGTGGTAATAAAGCATGTGCAGCTTGCCTGCCAGTGTCAAGGTATCTCTGGTTATGCAAGTCAGAGGTTAGACAGTATCACAGTATTGCTGTTTTTTGAATACATTATACTAAATGCATTTTTCATTTAAGATTTGAGGACGTTAGGGACTCGCCAATCTGTGGTGCCATGAAGTGTTGGGTAAGCCGTACATGTTCTTGACCACAATTACGTTAATAAATCTCACTGTTTATTATCTGTACTAAGTCATATATTATTTATTATTAAAAGTTGGGATCTGATGCACAGACTTTTTTTTCTTTTGTTTACTCTGTATACATTTCAAAATATAGTATTTGCTGCTCTCCTAAAGATGCACCTACATTTAACTATTAACACCAAGTTTTTGTGTAAGAATTCCTTTGAATTATTCTTTATTTGAATTTTAAGTTCCTGACTCCTAGTCAAGTCAGAGGTATTGGGGTGCTCTTGTAGTATTAGAGGGTAGTTAGTACATCCAAGAAATAGAATCTCAGGTAAATGACACTATCACAAATATATTTTTTTATTAAATTGCAATATTATATCGAGGTCATCAGGTGGTACTGTCTATGTTACTTACTTCTGAAAGCTGTGGTCAATGCCTCAAGCTCTCCTATAACGTGCATATAAATAATGTGCCTTTTAGACACAATTGACTCTGTTGCTTAAAAAAAGGCAGACTCTAATTTGTAATATCTTTTGAATGAAAAATAACATGGTGGGAATACCATTGTTTTACTCTGCAGGAAAAGCACCATCATATCAATCCACCACCAATCCACCAAGCCCACAACAGGTTTACGATTTTGCACTTAACACATCGACATTGTCTCATTTTCATATGGAAATACTGGTTAATGAGCCATTGTTGTATTCATGTGTTTATATGTTAATGTGGCTGTTCGCCACATGCACTAAGCTCCGATACCTGGCTCTGCTGTTGGAGTTCGCAGTCACAACATTGCCTACCTGAGGTGGGCAGTTTTGGGATCTCCTTGTGGCTCTCTATGGAGTAAGAGGACAGTTTGCTGACTCTGCTGAAGAGCTGGTACAGTATATGCCATCCTGTAACCTTTTCAACTCCATAGAGATGTTCATTGCTCATCCCTATGGCACGCAAAAGGTTAAATGCCCAGTTCAATTGCATAAAAGAAAAATATGATGCAACAAAAGTCTTCTACATGTAGTAATTATGAGTAAAGACAAGCAATTACAAATCTTTATCCAAATCATCGTAGGATGGCTATATATCTATATCTATATTTGTATGTAAAATCACACTATCATACAGATGCCATAAAATACACTTAAGGCGAGATAAGTCGTCATAATGATAAAACTGTTGCATCGTGAGTTGGTGGTAAAAAAACGACAATATTTTCAGAAGTAAATCCATCATATTTGAAAATATGTCATAAAGAATTAAATGACAGTAAGAAGATCTTGATGAACATTGCCCTTAAAAATTCTGATGTTAAAAATGTCTTTGATTTTGTCTTTGAAAGGAAAATTTTCAAAGAATCAAAGATTTTTTTTTATCTTAGAAACAACATTGCTTCTCACTCCTGCTAACAGCACTTCAATTTGTCTTCTCCAAGTTTACAATAAAGATTCGGCTGCACACAAATGTTGAAGTAATAGTATAAGAATAAAATCTTCTTTATTAGTATCCAGTAGAAATAACACAGCATACATAAAAACCATATGGAGTGGGAGCAGGATACAAACAGGAAAAAGAAGCGCTATGCGTCTGACATGTTTCGCGCCATCTTAGCGCTTACTCAGACTAGAAGTAATACCACACCCCCTTGATGATATAACCTACTGACAAGGGTGAAAGGTTAAGACATAATTAAAAACAAAAACGCTTCTGATCCCTGTAAGCGGAGAAACATTCTCCGATATATTGCTACAATATAACGGTGTTCAACTTGAAACAATAGCTCAACTTAATGCGATACACAATAATATCAAATAATATATAATAATGATATTTTAAATTCACTCAAAATAGCACAAAAATAATAGAAAAATAAAATGAAATGAATATAATAATGACTATAGTGGCACCAAGCCACACCTAGCTCACTTTATGCTCCATAATGAACAATACCACCATCAAAAAACACATTATCATGTGCTGAGAAAAATAATACTGTAAAATAATGAGAACCAATACTCATAAATGTGTGTATATATATATATATATATATATATATATATGTCTCAAATAATCTCCCTAAATAATTAGTATGTCTTAACCTTTCACCCTTGTCAGTAGGTTATATCATCAAGGGGGTGTGGTATTACTTCTAGTCTATGAGTAAGCGCTAAGATGGCACAAAACATGTCAGATGCATAGCGCTTCTTTTTCCTGTTTGTATCCTGCTCCCACTCCATATGGTTTTTATGTATGCTGTGTTATTTCTACTGGATACTAATAAAGAAGATTTTATTCTTATACTATTACTTCAACATTTGTGTGCAGCTGAATCTTTATTGAATACTTATTGCCCTTTGCCCGGCGACGGAGCACCGGACGGCTTTTGCACCAAGTCTTGGTGGTTCCTGCTTATCCGAATACTACAAGCAACATCTGGAGGTACCGCTTTGCATGCTTCTATATTGTGGTGTGTAGCATATTGTTTCCATATCTTTATACTTCTCCAACTTTAGACCACTTTTATTTTGTCTGGAAAAAGATGTTAATCAATCAAAAAAGTGTCGGTTAAAAAAAATTTTTTTCTGAAAATGCCTTACAATATGACTGTAGATTAAACCACGCCCACTTTAAAGATGGATTTTTTCCTTTGACGGAGATGACAGAATTGGATGCACAAAATGATGGAAACTTGTCTGAGAATTTACGGATCATGGCAAAAGAACTTTTTTGTTCTGATTACAGATAATTTCACTTACTACCACTTTTTGAACATCTTGCCCTTAGATGACAAGAAGCCCGAGAGATGATCTACTGAAGCACAACAGTGGTTTTAATTCTAACTCCTGAGGATCCCATCTGACCTGTCCCCCTGGTTTGTCATGAGCACTGCCATTAGCACTCTGAATCACAGACTGAAGCTGCTGCGTTTTTTTCCTCATTCCTCCTCAAAAAGACATTGTACAGGGAAGATCCAAGAACTGGGCAGACCTTGCCATCTGTCTGTAGTACAATGCTGCAACTAACAAGCAACTAAATTGTCCACAAAGTATTGCAGAGGTTTAAGAGCTAAGGTGACCAGATGCCCCAATTAATGAAAGACAGGTCTCCAACATATCACATGAGCTGCCGATCTCTCTGTCCTCAACTAAATCGATGATAGCTGCTGGAGCGTTCTTATCCATGAGTGGCAGATCCTTCACCCAGAGAATCCTTCACCCATCTATACTTGAAAACATGTATGCTTCAAAGTGAGGATGTGCAAAGTATCTGCCACTCAAGGACAGGAACACTGCAGCTGCTATCATCCAAATTTGTGGATAAAAGAGAGATCAGCAGCACATGCAGTATGTTGGAGGCATGGCTTTCATTCAGTAGGTTAAAGGGGGTGTCTGGTCACCTTAACTTTTAAACCTCTGCAATACATTTCACACAACTCAAGAGCTGATAGTGTTAAATAAAATATGCCTGTTGGATATATAAGTGAATTCAAGGGCATTCCAACCTTTAGCTTGTCAGTACTACAAACCGGTACCAAGGGCTGCCTAGTGCTTCCCTCTTCCCCATACAATTTTTGGTTGAGGCGGAATGGGGAGAAAAATGTAGCAGCTTCAGCTTGTGTTTCAGAGTAAGTCAGAGCAGGCACGAGGATGGCAGAGTGGGAGCAGTAAGTCTGAAGAAACATCTCAGGAAACCAGAAGAAAGAATTAGCATGTTATCTGGCAGTGCTCATGACAAACTAGGGGGACAAGTAAGATGGGATCCTCAGTGGTTAGAATTGCAGACTCTGATGTGCTTTTGCAGAGCTGTGAGGCTCCCTGATCTTTCTGGCTTCTTGTTATCTAAGTGTATCTTTTAATGGGATAATAGAAGGCTGATGTACTAGATAAGCTGGAGAAATTCTGAGGCAAACCATCTGTACTAAATAGAACAAATAAACATTTATATTTTCTATTTCAAAGTGACATATTGGAGAACTCAAGGGGTTAAACTTAAATCAATGGCAATTTGTACTACTTTTATATGGTGTTTTGGTTTGTTTCAGAATAGCTCCACTTTTGCCTTAGTACATTAGTGGGCAGTGATGGGGGCAGGACTTCAGCTCACAGCATTCCCCATGGGGCTGGAGGGCCTTATGTTGTCCAGCCATGCCTTTGTAGATCACTCAGCGTTGGTGGCTTTATTTATAGATAATACTGATTAAGGATGAAGAGCTCACATGATGTGACTAAACTTCACAAAGGTGAAATGTGCTGCATTAACACATGAACCACAATTTCAGGACCTTTCCCAGGTCCCATAAATCTAACAGAAATGTAGCTACATTTGACCTGTATGAACGTTATTCCCGTTCAGCGAGTTCTCCATCCAACAATTTTGATTCATTACTACACTTATAGGAATGTATTAATCCAACAAACTGTACATGTTTATAATTTGCCAAGCTGTACAGTTCATAATACAACGTTCTGACGAATACTTGGCAAGGCCTTCATCAAGATTAAATTGGCTTCTATAAGAGATGTACCTTTATTACCAAGAAAACATTTATTTGAGGGTGATATATTGTCTTTGAACAACATCATAAGTAAAACGTCAACATTGTTCCTGAAATTCAGAATAAATTATCACAGTGAAAAACTGCTATATAATATCAGTATGATGCTACCTCGTGAATACAATGGCAATGATGATAAAAGGACAAAAATAAATAAATGACACGTGATATTATAGAGAGAAAAAAAAAACAAGATCCCACCCCTCTGATGTCAGAGCAGTTTCCAGCAGGGCACCACTGTGTTGATGTGACGGATGCAATTAGATAAGAAACAAATAGAGCACTGACAAGGTCACTAGACTGCGTTACGGGGCAGCCCCATATTTATGCTTTCTACACAGACACAGGTTTATGTGTGTATGCACCCAGTACTCTTCCTGGAATTTTACAGTAGGTGCACAGACTAAGGTCTGACAATGAGGCTTCTCTTCCTCTGATCTTGCAGTGCCCGTACCTCACAGCTAACCTCCCACCCGAGCCCTGATACCCAAAGCTCCTGGCGGCGAAGGGCAGAGGGATGGTGGTTGTTTCGGGGCAGCTTGAAGACAGAGGGACCACAGACGGTGCCATGTCGAGCTCTGATGCTGAAGATGAACTGGTCGAGCCAGCCACGCCCACCCCGAGCAGCGCTGCCTACTCACTGCCGGACAAGGTGCACCCGCTGCAGGTAAGGGTTATGTCAGTCTGACACATGTGCATTGAAATGCTCTGTGCCAACCTGTACCGTTACTTCTGCAAGGTGCGAGGTCTGAGGGACGGGTTCTCCATTAGACATAAAGTACAAGCAATCTCCAACAGACCTCCTCCTGCTTGCACACATTGGCTAGACTGTGGACTGGACGTTGTGCCTTCAGATCATGCCGCAAGTGATTGGTGTGCTCCTCTGCCCGTCAGGTCTGCGACGACTCCCTAATGCATTGCAGAGTCTTGTAGATTTGTGTATTAAGTTTCATGTGCACCTCCTTGGCTAATCTATCTTATAGTGCCACTTGTTGCTGAAAGCTGGAGTTTGCATTGTATACTCTTCTGGCATTAAAAGGGTTAAACAGTCAAACATCACATAAGCTGATGCACTTAGGGCCTTATATGCAAAAGAAACGTCCAGTGAGTCTGTGGAAAAGCAACTGCAGGAGAGAGATAGAAATTACAAAACTTCCAGTTGATTTAATTGGGGCTCTTAACCTCTTACATGTTAGAGAGGCCTTCAAAGTGTTACTGTGTTGAATACCTAACATTTAAGTTGTTAACAACCACATTTAAATAAGTAGGAATGTTTATTTGCACCAGTTGATCTGCTCGGAATAACTCCAATTTTCTTAGGTACATAAAGCCCCACTTCAGTGGTTCATTCCCCTCCCCTCAGGGGAAGCTAACAGGCCATTCTTTAGGATTTCTCTGCTTGTTGGTGAGTTAATTAAATGACTGAGCTCCAGATTTAAAGGTTTGCAGTCAAACAGCTGGTAGGGCCAAAGTGAGTACCAACCAATGTAATAAAATGCCTAATGTGGTATTTAAAGGCCCTACCAGCTAAAAGCACAACGAGTGTGAAATGATCTTGTGGCTAAATGTCTGTTTGTGCGTTAAGTTCACAAAATGCCACTAAATAGCAGAGACATTGGGAACTTCACAGTAAAAACGTAACTATCTGTGCCTGACATACTGCCAAGCACTGATTGTTAACTTATATGTGTTATACTTACCTGTCATCCACTGTCTGTCTCGTTCTGGCTTCATTCTCTTCTTTCTTGTATCTTCTTTAGTGTATCTTCTTGTCTGTCTTCTTTCTTCTAGCTGTAAAAGAAAAATATATTAATATAAGTTTTTTAGAAATGTAGCAGACAGTAATACATCGTTATCCCCTTGATTGCCAGAGGGGTACTCAACGCATTGCGGACCTTTCTGGGGCTCAAAGGGATAAACAGTGTATTAGTTGCGTAAAAAAATGTGCCAAATAAGCCAAGTGAAATGTAAGCCATTATAGTAGTTGGAGTTGACCAGTATAACATGTCTGAAAATTACATCTTAAAAAACATATCTTAATAAACTGTCTCTGCTGCTGTGTGTGGCCATAGAGGCGGCTGTAGCGGAGACAGTGCTGTGTGCCATAGGTCCCCTGTTTTCTTCCTCGTGGGTCGATGCCCATTCCAGACTGAGGGAATTTGAACAGAGACTGCTGTTATATATGGGCAGCCACTGATCAAATTCCCTTTCAGCCATTGGCTGAGATGTGCTTACCCACATTCCAGCCAATCAGATTTGAGCAGCTGTGCTTTAAACTGATTGGCTGGGATGTGTGTAAACCAGGCATACTTTGTAGACTGATCACATGAAGATTGTCCTTGTATATAATGTTATTTTTGCTCTGCAGAAGAGCTGTCCGGTCTGCGGACCAGAATACAACTTTATCAGCTAGAGCGCTGACGTGAATAAAAGGGCAGGAGGTGGAAATTTATCAGCATATTACTCCAAAAGTATCAAACTTACAAAAGAGACTTAGATTGTTTTATTTATTTATTGGAGAAGAACAATTTTAAAGAATGTGTAATAAAATTATTACTATCCCTTTAATGTCAAACTAAAGTAGCAAAAGCAAACAAAGTATTGTCTTGTATAAATAGGGTATTGAAGCAGGAGTGGATAACATAACAAATGTTGCTAAGACCTCACCTCTAACATGTAATGCAGTTTTGGGCACAGTTCTTAAAAGGAATATTCAGAGTAGAGTAACAAACGTAATTAAGGGAATGGATGATTTGAAGTATGAAAAACATCTAGCCAAACTTGGTTTATTGAGTCTAGAAATAAAGATGAGGAAGATGAGATCCTCTTACATTGTATAAGTGTATGCGTGGTCAATACAATGATCTCTCCATTGAGCTTTTCATTCAAAGGATTGATCAGATGACTAGGGGGTCAACCCTAATGATTAGAGTAAAGGAGGTTTCACATTCAGCAATGGAAGATTTTTTTTAGTATAAGGTTGGTTAAAGCGGAACTCTCACCCTCTATAAAGTTGCCCTACAAGAATTAGGCATATGGCAACTAGCTTCATAATTGTACTATTATCTCTCATAAGTACCCTGTTATGAAGTAATCCTTATTCTTTGAAGACTGGAAGCCAAGCTTGCACGCAGACACCTTGGCTTAGAGACGTCTTCTGCTTGCCTGCGCTGTCCGTCCGGGTCTCCTCTAGGAGGCATTGCATGGTGCCTTAAGGCCCCGGAAGGGACTGATGGTGTAGATGGCTCTAAAGCAAGAAGCCTGGCCGTCAGTCTCCAAAGAATAAGGATTACTTCAGAACCGGGTACTTATGAGAGATAATAATGCTATTATGAAGCTAGTCGCCATATGCCTAATTATTGGAGGGCGACTTTATAAACTGTGAAAGTTCAGCTTTAGAGTGTGGAATTCCTTGCCCAATGATATTGAAATGGCAGATACAATGTATACATTTAAGAGAAGATTAGATGCATTTCTAGCAGAAGGGAACATATATGGCTTTACAGTGTAGTAGTAGGTAAAACAGGACGTTCTGTTAAACAGACTAATACCTATTTTTGGATTCAGCAAGGATTATATTTCTCATTGTCTGAGTTATAGTGAGGCAAATATTGAACTTGATGGAACTGTTTATTTTTTAACCTAATTTACTATGTAAGGTCGAATGTGTGTTTGTCCCCTGTAATGCAGTTGATTTTCTCGAGAATTGATCTAATTCTTGTTAAAAGAAAACAAAAGATAACTCCCCAAACCTGAAGCTCATATAGTCTAATGCTGCAGAAATCAATATACTCACTCCATCTTTCAGCCGATATTGCACAGATTATTTGGCTTTGTACAGGTTTTGCACAGTGAGGGATTTTTCCCTGCTCAGGGACCTTTTCCTGGACTGCTATCACAGTATGAAATAAATGGCAGCTTCACCCAACCCTGCAAGAACTGATGCAAGATCAAGCGAGAGACTGGCTGAGTTTGGATTTTTCTTACATCCAGTGTGGAACACAGGACCCATGGGGTAAAACTCCTCTCCGTCAGAGGGCAAGGCACAAAAATACAGGGTCTCTGAGATGGAGAGTTCCTTCTTCCCTCCAGCTATACTCTCCACCTTCTCAGTTGCATGTGACCTAGTCTCAAGATAGGGCATATTGGCAATGTTCTGTTAATTAGAATTCTTTCTTCATTTTTTTTTCACTGTGATATGGGGCTGTAATCCCCCATTAGGCTGGCTCCCATTAAATGGCTTTCCTGGAGTTGGATTGACCAATTCACAGGTGTTTTTCTGGACCATTTACCTGTGGAGGTTGACATTATCTAAGTCTATGCCTCACCATTCTTTATTTAAAGGGATAGTAATACTTCATTATTACTATCCCCCATGTTGTAGCCCTTAAAATTCTTAATTCAATAATACAGCTGGCATCAAGGTTTGAGAGATATCCACTTTCAAAGTTCCCTCTTTTTGGCTTTTCCCCTGACTCCAGCGTTGTAGCTGAGAGCAGGGGAATCCTGTCAGTGAGCAAGTGGCAGTTCTGCAGGAGTCCAGAGATTGCGTTATAGAAACAGAAATCCTTCATTAAAATGGTCTTCTATGTGTGCTTGGTTTGCAAGCACACGTAGAAGACCATTTTAGTGAAGGATTTCTGTTTCTATAACAAGATCTTAGCACCTCTGCAGAGCCGCCGCTGGTCCGTGACTGGATTCCCCTGCTGTCAGATAGAATGCTGACGTCAGGGGAGAGGGAACTTTGAAAGCAGATATCTCTCAAACCATAAAGATTTGAGAGATGCTGCTGGTATCGTTGAATTCAGAATTTTAAGGGCTACAACATGGGGGAAGTATTACTATCCTTTTAAAATGGGACTTTGAAGACTGGGAAGGTAACCATCTGAGTGCTATTGTCCTATCGCTTATTTACCCACTGTAGGAAGTTGACACAGATGGGGAAGATATCGATTCCTCCTTGTCCTTTGGGTTCCCTGATGGCACATGGTCCCTGGATCAGGGAGGAGACTCTTCTCTCAAGCAACATTCTGTGCATACTGTCCATTTGCGTAACTCTTCATTATTGGTCCCATGTCCTAACGGGAACACCGGTGAGGGTCCAATTAGACAACGCAACAGTGGTTGCATACATCAATCAACAAGGAGGAGGCAAAAATGAGCCGCCTTGGATGGAGCTCCTTTAGTGGACTATAACTCATGTGCCAGCCATCTCAGCGGTTCACATCCCAGGCATTGAAAACATGGTCTCATGTCCCCAACATCTGGATCCCAGGAAATTGGAACACAACCAGAGTGTGTTTGACCAGATCTCTGGGGACCTTCATCAGTGTAACTAATGGCTTCTCACTAGAACAGGAAGATTCCTTTGATCTGTACCAAGCAAAAGAAATGTCTAGCTTTTGCTATTGATGCAATGTGCATTCCATAGAATTTTCATCTGGCAAATATGATTCCTTCATTTTCCCTTATTCCCAGGGTGTTGAGAAATATCAAGATGGAGAATGCTGAAGTAATCCCACTCACCCCCATCTTGCCTTGTTGGGCCTGTTTCTTGGACCTTTTCCATCTTTACATAGCAGAGACAATTCTTCTCCCCCTGAGACTGGATCTCTTGACTCAAGACCCAGTTTGTCATCCTCAGGTGGAAAGGTTGGTTTTGACAGCATGACTCTTGAAGCCAACATCTTGAAGAAGAAGGACTCCAAACTTGGAAACCAGTCTCATTTCAGGTTTATCATAGAATATGGCCCCAATTCTACCATTTGTGTGCTGATCGAGGTGCTTCTCTACAGTCTTTCAGCTTTTCTGTGATTCTGGCTTTTCTTCAGGATGGTGTCTACAAGGGTCTCAGCATGAGTTATATTAAAGTTCAGTTCTCAGCTCTCTCCATTCTGTTTCAGAAGCATATTGCTTTTCTCTCTAATATAAAGACCTTTGTTCAGGGGGTGGCTCTTGCCTACCCTAGCTTCAGGAATCAAACTCCTTGAATTTAGTGTTAGGAGTTCTCCAGAAGCCTTCTTTTTAACCTCTTTCACCTGCCTCTTTGCATCTTCTGATGTTCCCGCCATCCTTCCCCTTTGGCCATAGTATCCGTTCACAGAGTTGCCGAACTACATGTTTTGTCTTGTAACCCCCCTTTCCTGATTTTTCACAAGGACAGTGTGGTGCTTCTTATGCCCAGAGGCTTTTTGCCGAAGATTTTCTCAGCCAAGAAATTGTTCTTCCTTCTTTATGCCCAGATCTTTCTAACAAGCAGGAGCTTAATTTGTTGGTACAGTGTCTAAAGTAATACATTCATCGCACACAGCCTTTTAGAAACTCTTAACTCCCATTTTGTCATTCCTGAGCACCCCTGAGTGGGCCACGAAGCTTTCAGATGTACCACTGCTTCCTGGATCAAGGCCACTATCAAACAGGCTTTAAGAATCAGGTCTATGCTGAACAGCTGTGTAAGATAGCGACATGGCTGGCTATGGACACCTTCACCAAACACTACTATGTAAATGTCAGCTTTGGAAGAAAGGTTCTTCAGCAAGTGGTGCCTGTTCTTGTTCTTTTTTTTTTTTTCAGTTGACTGGTGCCTGTTGACACCTGAGGTTTATATTGTACCAGTTAGTCCTGTGGAACACTGGGTTACAGTGGAGGGAGACAAAGCTTTTGTACCCCAACTAATGTGTAAACATAATGTTTGTTACTGATGTGTGTGTGTGTGTGTGTGTGTGTGTGTATGTATATATATATATATATATATATAATATATGTGTGTGTGTGTATCAATTGAAATCAATAAGTTTCAATAAACTAATTTTCCTGACTTCCAAAAAGACCTGTGAGTGCCGTCTATACACTATTGATACGTGTATGTATATTTCTCACCAATGACATGCACCCAGGCATGAAGATTTATTCACAGTGAATGCCATCTCTCAGAACTTTGTTTTTATTTATATATAATATATTTTTTTCTCTCTCAAGGGGTGGGTAACCTGCAACCCTTCAGCTGTTGTTACACTGTAGCTCTTATCATCCTCAGCCAGGGACCAGCTGAGGATGATGGGAGCTACAGTCCAGCAGCAGTCAGAGGGAGGCAGGTAACAAACCCATGATCTTTACACGGGAAGTTCCAGGGGATTTTTGATAAAGAATTAAAACAAATTCTAGATGTTCTTATTGTATAGTTGTTTTAGAGGGGATCCTGTCTGGAAATTGTGGGTTTGCCCAGGCCATTAACCCCTTCAGGTCCGTCGATCCCGCGGTGTCTGGTCCTTTAAGGACCAGATAGACGAGTTCGACGTGCCGTCCCACGTGACTGATCACGTGGGGCGGCACATCCAAAGGAGGACTGAAAGAGATCGCTCCGGTCTTGGAGCGATCAGTTTCAGTCCACGACATTACTCACCGCGCTCCTGCAGGAGCGCGGTGAGTAAAAGTACGTGACGTACCAGGACCGTCACTGGTCCTTAAGTGCCGGACCAGCGTGACGGTCCGGGTACGTCACAGGACGCGAAGGGGTTAAAGTGCATTGCTCATTTTGACTCGCAACCCAATTTGTTGCCAGTAATGCACTTTCATTAGAGCAGGTGTAGTGAGTTGTTGGACCACCATCTGTTAGTAACTACAACTCCCATCATCCCCAAGCAGCTGTTGACTGGTTAGGCATGATGGTAGTTGTAGTCCACAAGAGCTGGAGGTCCAGCAGTTGACTGCCCCATACATCCCAGCATTTCAAATACCCAAAGAGGTACATTTTCGCTTTAAGTGGTGTTTCTGGGGATGTGGCTGGTGGGAGGGGCATTACTGAGAATTTTTAGGTTATTTCATGACCTATGTAACTGAATAAATGATTTAGAGCAAGACCAAAAGTATTTTATTTACACAGACTAACTTCTATACACATACACTGAAGTGTAAACAAACTTTAATGTGAGTTTTATTTCTGTGGAACAGTGTGATACAGTTATATATAAACCATAGAAACATAGAATTTGACGGCAGATAGGCTATTCCACTTGTCTACTACCCTCTCAGCGAAGTAAAACTTTCTTACATTACATCTAAACCTGTGTCCCTCTAGTTTTAGACTATGGCCTCTTGTCCTAACGTTTTTACTCTTTTGAAATATACTTCCATCCTGTACTTTGTTGAATCCCTTCATGTATTTGAATGTTTCTATCATATCCCCTCTCTCTCTTCTCTCCTCCAAGCTATACATGTTCAGATCCTTTAGTCTATCCTGATATTTCTTTTCCTGTAGACCAGTCACCATTTTAGTAGCCCTTCTTTGAATTTTCTCTAGAGTATCTATATCCTTCTGGAGATGGGGTCTCCAGTACTGTACACAATATTCTAGGTGAGGTCTAACTAGAGATCTGTACAGTGGCATGACTACTTCCCTTTTTCTGCTACTAATGCCCCTAGCTATACAACCCAGTGCCCTGCTTGCATTCCCCATCGCTTTATTACATTGCCTGCTTACCTTTAAGTCATTAGAAATAATTACTCCCAAATCCCTTTCCTCTGTTGTCTCTGACAGCACAGTACCCTTAATGGTATATTTTTCCTTTGGATTTTTATGTCCCAAGTGCATTATTTTACATTTATCTACATTAAAGTGCATCTGCCACACTCTTGACCATTCTTCTAATTTACCTAAATCATTCGCCATTTGGCTTTTCCCCCCTGGAATGTCTACCCTATTGCAGATCTTTGCATCATCTGCAAAAAGGCAGACCTTTTGCAATATCACTAATAAAAATATTAAAAAGAATGGGCCCCAGCACAGATCCCTGAGGTACTCCACTAGTAACACTCCTTTCGTCCGAATATTCTCCATTGACTACCACCTTCTGTCTCCTGTCACTCAGCCACTGCCTTATCCATGTCACTATTTTTACATCTAGACCCAAACACTGCAATTTATTTACGAGTCTGTCTGATCTCCTAAACAGAGGGACATCAGGGTGGGAAAGACGGACAGGAATTTGGGTCTCAAAGAGGGACTGTCAGTCCTAAAGAGGGACACTTGGGAGGCATAGCTGGGAATTCTCCAGATTTCCCCTAAAGACTCTGGTCTAATAATTACTGGGTCTCCGGGGCAGAGGCTGATTCTCCGGATGTGGGGAGTTTTTAAGCAAACTCTGCTCCTTCCCACTCTGATTAAGCCCCACCCCCTTTTGGACGTGGATCGCATCATTTTTCTAACCCCAGCTGCACTACAGGTCTCCCACAAGAAAAAGTTCCCAGGTATGTTTGGAGGGATGCTACTCTTGCAGAGAGAACTGAGCAGTATGTAGATATTTATAACACAACCAGCAGACAGTTTTCAGAACTAGTTAGATCAGTGATTCTCAACCAGGGTGCTGTGGCACTATGGTGTGCCACGGACATCAACTTAGGGTGCCCCATGTTTTCTATGAAGACTGACAAAAATGGACTTTTAAATAAAGATTTATAGAAATTGTTATTCACATTATGTTTCCTTTTGATATTATGATTGTAAGACCTAATAATAACAGTATATTTATGCATTGTACCTTCATTATGCCCTTAATAAAGTACATTAAATATGTTAGGGGTGCCCTGAATGTTCTATATTACGTGTTAGGGGTGCCCCGAACAAAAAAAGATTGAGAACCACTGAGTTAGATTGTTGGAAGCTTACCATTAGTGGAGGGCTCTGTTCACAGCTCAGCCTCAGCCAGTGTTCTAACCTCTAGTTTGTACGTTACTTTTTGGCTGAGCCCTTTGGCCTGCATTAGTTTATTTTGTTTTTCTTAAGCCTCCCAGGCATTTGTACATTTTACTCTTGAGAGCTTAAATATAGCTGGGGTCCAATAAATCCCAAATTACTGAGATTACTCAGTTATTAAATATGTGTAAGGCATTTTATATATGTGTATGCACAAGAAAAAATAAAACACAATAGAAGACCTAAGATGACTTATGTCCAGCTTTAATAACATCTTCCCCTAGACTGTTATTGAGATATATAACTAGTTGAAACACCAACAATTATTCTTCCTGTACTAATAATCATAGCAAACTGAGCAAAAAATAGATAAATAAAATAAGCAAAAATGTTATAGCTATCAGTCCTTCATCTTATTTTTTTTCTCTCAAATAGGGTTGCCTTCTAAAGGCATTATCGGGCTATTTATATGAAGATATCAAAAGGGTTAAAACAGAGAACCACTCAGGTTGGATTTCTTCACTTAAATAGGCAATTGACAATAAAATCAATTCGAGAACTTTATCTTTAATATGTATTGACACGCTACTTCACAGTAACGAATTGATCACAAGAATCAATCCTTCATATTTGTGCAAAAATATATATTTTTTTTATTAAAATACAATATACTATATATATAACAAGTATCAGTAACAATGAAATATATAAGTGATTAGCAATTATAAAAGGTACATAGAAAACCAAACCACACTTATTACTATAAGGATTACCAGCGGTACAAGGGTTAACAACACATAGGTATATTCAGAGGTATAATAACAATAATTGCATTCAGTAGCATAGAACAGGTTAATTGATTGTTACAATTAATATAATACAATTGGCCGCAGTGTGTCTTGATACCTCTGCCCCAGAAACTGTATAGACTATGCCAATTATGATGTAAGGGGTATTGTGAGATGAATTAAATAATTCCTCTAACAATTCCTTGTATCATATCCTATATAATAATTTGCCAAGTTGTGTGTAACGCCCGACATGCGCAGTACACACTGCTGCGCGTGCGGCAGTCATGCTCAGTAGAGACTGCCCGCGCCGCGGCTGATACAGAGCTGGGCGCTCCGAAGGAGCGTCCAGCTCTGTATCAGCTGAGGCGCGGGCAGTCTCCACTGCGTGTGACTGCCCCGCGACCGGCTGCCACAGGCTCTGTATCAGCCGAGGCGCGGGCAGCCTCCACTGCGTGTGACTGCCCCGCGACCGGCTGCCAGAGGCACTGTCTGTGGCCCATGTAACGGGCTGTTCAACTAGTATCAATAATAATCAAATTTAGGGAATAACTGGAATAGAATCCCAAATTTGAATCACTATAATTTAATTATATACTGAATTCAATATTGCTTACCTCTGAATAAAATATATAAATTGCAATTAATATAGTCAATCAAAGATTATACAAATAATCTACCAGAATTAATCCAGTAACATATGTCTATAAAGTAACCAACTTCATGCAACATATATCATAATATGACTATAACAACATATACAAAACCTATAGGCACTCCAAGGGTTAATCCACTCGTTTAAAATAGGTGCCACACCCAGAAGTTATTTCGTCTATTAAAAGTGAATACCTTCAAATTACAAAATATAAGCCTAGTACCCTCACAAAGAACTTTAAAATGCACACCACAAATAAATAGACAAACAGCAGTTAGAGAGTTAATAAATGAATTCCAAGAATTCCCTTGATTAAATATTAGCCATTATAATTTCACCAGAAACACAATATTCTAGACATACCAAAATTATATTAACCAATATACACAAGGATAAATATATCTCACTGCTATCTCTATTTTATGATCTCTCTGGTAATTCATAACAATAAATAAATTAATTAATTCTGCGTAATTTCTTAATGACTATGCTAAATATAGCAGATTATAATATTTTCCATAAAACTGGCCAGGCTTCTATGGGCAAATATATATATATAATTTTCCTCAAATATCGAGGAAATATACTTATTTTGAAACTAGGCAGAATTAGAATAAATAAAATATAATTACCAGGTCAATCAGTGTGGATTCTTGAAGTTCTCAGGTATTGTCAGGAATTTAATCATCAGCCAAGAGAGCCTAGGAACCCAGAGTTTTCTTTTTCAGGAAGTCAAGCCTTTCTTTTTCAGGAAGTGAAGGACCCTGAACTAAAAGTATTTTGGCATTATATTGGCAATTTTTGCCTTATCAGTAATCCCCACCTTTTTCTAATGATTGGACAAAGATCCATCTCATTATACTGTGACATCACCAGTCAGACCTGATTGGATACTCATATCTTATGCTAATCAAATATAAACATAAACATTATGAGTATTTTACAATGTAAAGGCTGCAGATTGCGCCATTACGCTATATTAAAATTTTACAGGTGACAGATCACATGGCTTTCGTCAAGACTGAGAGAGATCATAAGGTTATCAGCGACCCCATAAACATGTCATTCTACCAGCCTTTCTCACATAGGATTACATCTTTCTCAGCCATTTTGTCTCCAACTGAATATCAATCTGCCATTAAAATGACATTCAGTTATTTCCACTCCCTACCTTGGGCCAATGGCCAATTGTTCAAACATGAGGTAATTTGAACACATCCTCAACAGAATTTCAGTTAATTTCTACTAATAGAGTTAACCCTCTTTGCTCTCCCAGGACAAAGTCTCTGACAGCATGGACCCAATAATAAGCATGTGTATATGTGCCAACACCTAAATGGGTAATCTTTCTTTAAAAGATTAATAAATTCCAGGCCATGTGTGCTTGTGTTTAATAATTACAGCCCAGTAATATGCATATTTCATTATATACAAACCATTTCACTGACTTGCATTGCAAAGAAGAAAGATGCAGTGATTGTTGTGCAGTTTTTAAGCACGTATACAAAGATAAACCGGCATAATTCTGGGGCAAACCAACTGAACCATTAGGGACAAATAACATTGTTTATTGGTTTAAATGTTGTTTTTAACCCCTTGAATGCTAGCGAGATCTCCATTGGGCAATGCATTAAGACTTCTAGCATTGCACGGGTTAAAAGCCCAATTTAAATTGAATCTGGGCAATTTTATTTATCCCTAATGATGCACTTGATGTGCGTTAGATCTGTTCCTGTTCTTAGTACATCAGACTCAGTAAGTGTGCATTTTTAACCCCTTAACAACCGCATGCTGTGCTATGACCGTCACACGTTTTTTGTGTAAAGGAGCGGTGACAGTCATAGCACGTCACATCCATTTTACTTTCAGCGCTCCTCCGGGAGCGCTGTAAGTAAAAACAGGGAGTGAGATTGACAGCTCCAAGACTGGAGCGGTCTCTCTCAGTCCCCAGTGCGGCGTGCCAGTACGCATCACAGGTCACATGTGCCGGCACGTCGAATCTTCAAAGCGGTCCTTAAGGGAAGGTTAATTCCCAGGACGCCAAGGGGTTAATGATTCATTTTTTGTTAATAAGTACCATTTAGTTCATCATAACCTATTGAGTGTTAAGTGAGAGACATACCTGGGAACTATGGTTTTTAGAGTGAATTACCAGGTCTCCTGGGACAGTGGTTGATTCTGCAGTAGTTTCCTCTGAAACTCTGTCCACTCTTTATCACCCTGATCTGCCCACTTCCTACCCACTTCTTCTCCTTCCCAACCTGTTCTTTCCAATTCCTGCCCACTTCTTCTCCTTCCCACCCTGTTCTTCCCACTTCCTGCCCAATTCTTTTCCTTCCCACCCTGTTCCTCCCACTTCCTGCCCACTTTTCCTTCCCACCCATTTTGTCACAAATACGATAAACCACATCGACCCTATAAAGCCCCACTCCCGTTATGATGTGAATTATGTCATTTACATCCCCCTGGTTGCAGCACAGGTGCCCTCTCCCGGGACTCAAGAGGAGGAAGTTCCCAGGTATGGTGAGAGAGGTGCAGTGTCTCCCTTCTATGCTAAGGTTAAAGTACACCCAACAATATATTATTTAAATTGTACAATCTGTGGCATTGCATTCTCCACTTTTTATTTTAATAGTCTTCAAAATAGTCACATTTGTTTTTGTGCACAGTAAGACTGATGCATTAAGTAGAACTGGAGTAATTCTGTGGCAAACTAACTGCACCGTAGGAATAATGAAAATCCCCATTGGTTTAAAATGAGCTTTTAATCCCTTTTATCCTAGTGTGATCCGCAACACATTGAAAAGCAATGTGTTGGGGACCTTTCTAAGATTCAAGGTGTTAAAAGTGCTTTCATATCAGTTGGAATTTTGAGAATTTGCATTTATTCCCTATTTGACAGTTTCTTAGCTCCAGACTTGCTCTAATTATTTTCTGTGCATAAGCCCTACAGATTGTAGCTAAATCAGTCATATCACCTACAAGTGTAAAAGAACTGATTCACAAAACAACGTTTTATTCAGGACCAGCATAAATGGCCCAGTATTGCCTGGGATGAGTAGCCTACACAGTAATATATACAATCACCAAACATCTCCACTGGCATTAGCCTCTAACTCCAGTGCCTATGCTTCAGGATTTGCTGTACGACAAACTGCTGGACACACTTTTGTGTTAGAAATTTGTTACCGGCAAGCCCCTTACACCTACCACATAGCACGCACAGACAAATACCGAAGTATCACGCCAACCTCTATCCCTTGTTTATTATATAGCATTGAATGAATAGTTACCCTTTATTTTGGCCCTACATATTCTGCAAGTACATACTATGTACAGTCAGATTACCTATACTTTTTATTTATGTATTTACTTATTTCATGTTTTCCTTTTTATCAACTTTATGTCCCTGACAGTGAGCTACCTGGTTCTAATTTCTAAGGGTTACTATTCTTTTTTCCACTTCGCTGCTAAGGATGTGGCCTTCCACTTCATCAGTAGCTACCTTACAGCTGCTAAGGACGTGGACAGCCACATCCTCTGCACACTAGCAGTGAAGGGATTAATATCAGTGAATGTGACCAATGTGGAAGTCTTCAATCCCTGGTATTTCCTCTTTGATGGCGGGCCTGTCACTTAAAGCGGAACTTTCACCTGCTTTAAAGTCGCCCTGCAATAATTAAGCAGGCAGCGACTAGCATTATAATATATATGTTATCTCTGAAATGTAGCCCATTAAAACGAAATCCTTTATTGTAGGAGACCGGAAGCCAGGCATCTTGTCAGCACGCCTGCGCTGTCAGTGCCAATTTCCATTGAGAAGCACTGCAGTGTGCCACATGGTAACCAGAAGGGACTAATTGCACAGGTGCGGAGACTGCACTAACCTGCACGTCAGTCTCCTGCAATAAAGGATTTCTTTATAATGGGCTACGTTTCAGAGGTAACATATATATCATAAAGCTAGTTGCTACTTGCTTAATTATTGCAGGGCGACTTTATAGTGGATGAAAGTTCTGCTTTAAATCCTGTCATCAAGCTCATGTGTGATTAAGTTTTTTTATACTTCTCTCATTATTGGACCACCATCTACTATTTTTTTTTCTAAAAAGACAGAGGAGCAAGGAGGAGGCTCTTCAGGAGCCTAGATCTCAATCACCCTGCTCCAAATCAGGCCAAATAATTCCCTACCAGTATTTGTCATTTATCACCTCTCCTGGGAAGCTGTTCCATAAGTATTTCAACATTTCTGTAAAATAGTACTTACACAAATAGTTTCTGGATTTTCCACCCTTTAACATTAGTATTTCTCTTTTTTTAAAAAAAATGCTTCCCTCTGGAACTATACTGAGTCCCTTAATATATTTAAAAGTTTCTGTCATATCACCCCTCATCGTCCAAGCTTTTCTGGTACCCTGTGTCATGATGACCCTGTACCAATTTTCTGGGCCTTCTTTGAACTACCTCCAATATATTAATGTCCTTCTGGAGATGTGGTCCCCATAACTGTACACAGTACTACAGGTTAGGACTCACCAGTTATCTACAGAGTGGCATTAGTGCCTCTCTCTTCCTGCTTCTAATCCATTTCCTAACCAACCAAGAACCTGGTTTGCTTTACCCACTCCTTTACTGCATTGCTTGCCTACCTTCAAGACATCTGAAGTAATAATACCAAAGTCCCTTTCTCCTGATTTTTATGTCAGTAGAGTACAGTTAAGCCTGTATTCCTCCACTGGATTCCTGAGTCCAATTGTAATTTATTTTATACTGCCTCTCTCAGTTCATCTCTCACTCACTGGATCTTATGCACAAAATAAATAAGGAGCAGTTCTGGGGCAAACCATCAGCACTATACTTCTTATCTTAAAGCGCTATCAGAGTTTATCTTCTATCCGTTTTTTTTTTTAAAAATAAGCCTGTGATGTCAATCTTCACTGGCAAGGGAGTGCTCCTTCCCACATGGAGGAATCCTCTGTCATCAGAGGAGGTGGGACCGAGGGGAAGAGATGAAGATTGACAGGCTGCGGTACAGAGCTGTACCGCAGCCTGTCCTTAACTGACGTCACCGGCTTATTTTTATAAGGTAAAATCTTGAGCTATACTGCATTATATTACATGAGAGTTCCCCTTTAACATCTTGAGAAAATGCTTTGGGGACCTATTGGCAAGAGATTTTAAGCTCCTTTTAAACCTGTGTCTGGGGAATTGTCTGTCTCTTTGTCTGCAATTAGTTGGCTCCAGAATTGCTGCTCTTTACATTCGTACATAAGGACTTATGTCATGACATCTTATCCTGACTGTCTGCCTTTCGCTCTCTTGCACTCTCACATTCATGCTGTTGCCATCTCTCTCTTTTGAGCTTGCTTTCACACTACTGTTTTGTCTTTGTCTCACTCTTGTTCTCTCTCTCTCTGTCTTACTCAGTCTTGTTCCCTCTAGCTTGCTCTTGCTTGCCCTGCCTTTCTAGCTCACTGTTGCTCTCTGTTGCACTTCTGCTCTTTCCTTCCCACTTACATTTTGTCTGTGTGTGTGTGTTTCTGACTGTGTGGTGGGTGACTTTGTCCGTTGTTGACAAGTATCTTCTAGTTGTATTGGGCGTGTACCGCGTTCAGAATGATCACTTTTAAATAATAAAACTTTCAGTATCTCCTAAAATATACATCTACTGCTTGCTAATGGTGCATAGGCAGTTTTGATTTAAGTTTTCAGACATGCAAACTTAATTTCAAGCTGACCGGCTTACTTTAATCCATTGTGTGCTAATGTTGCCTTCATTAAATTTCTAAGTGAATCATTGATGAAATCTATATCATTCAGGGGTTTAAAGGGCTGCTCATTTATATTCATATCGTAAGATATTTAGTAGTGTAGTACAGGACTGACACACAATTACAAATTGTATTTATTATTTATTCATTTGGCAGGCACAAAGTGTCACATCTTTTTTATACTTGCACTGTGTGGATACAAATGCCTTTCCAGTGCACAACAATCCGTTTTAGTTGCATTAAATGTTTTTGACCAATGAGCTTTACAGATTTAGGGGTTGTGGTAACATCATGATGTAGCAGCTTCTCAGCCACCAGTTGCAATAATACCAGAAGCTAAGCCTCCCCAAGGACCCCACCTTCATCAGCCTCCAGGAAGGCTGCTTCAGATAGGGAAGCAACCTGATTGTGCACACATATGGGAGGCTAAAGCAGGGAAGAAGGTAAGGTCACTGAGGGAAAGCTGCCTAAAATGTGGCACATGATGTGAAGCACTGTGGGATTTCCAGCAAATATATTTTTCAGTGCAGACCACATATACTGAAGAGGTCATGTTTGCCAATCCCACAGATACTATACAGCGTGCATGCACTATACACAAAAATATTTGCAGTATACATAACCATTATCATTCTGTTATGTAAAGTGCAGCGCATGACTGTAGCATTATAACAAATTAGAACAGATGTAAAAAAAAAAGGTGGTGGTGTCTAATTATTTACTCATTGTGGGAAATATCCCAAAGCAGACTTCTGGATACATTACAATTACTGTAATACTTAGTTACATGGTTACATTGGATTATATGCCTTTCCTTCTTGCTATCAAAGGCAACCGTCATGTGATGTTCACATTTTGGATGCTAGAGATGTCTATTCCTCAGGCATGTTATATAGATAAATATGAAAACATCTCTCTTATATACAAGTACACATTACATCAATGGGAGAACATCTTTGCCAAAATGGACACAGTGCCGTGGACATTAGATTAACTGTACTGATGGGACTGTTCCGCACTCAGAGGGACAGAAAAGTATGGGAGATTAAGTTAAAATTGAAGTTTAATGCTATTCATAATGGTTTGAATAAAGACAGAGCGTTCTTGTCACAATATCACATTGTAGACTGACCTTTCCAACATCCCTAATGGGATCGTAAATACCTCTAAAGCCTCAGAGGAAGACTGCAACAAAGTGTCTGGATCTGGACTGCGTTCTCTTATCTGATTTCCATTCTAAACAATGTAATGTGTACTTGTATATAAGAGAGATGTTTTCATAATTATCTGTATAACATGCCTGAGGAAAAGACATCTCTAGCATCCAAAATGTGAACATCACAAAAGCTTGCATTCTAAATATGCTTAGTTAGCCAATAAAGGTATCAACAACTAAATTTGCCTCCTGTATTTCTACGGCTAACACGGTACCAACTCTCATCAGAGATGTCTATTAAACATTACTTCACAGCTGTAGTATCTAAGAGGTTAAATTAATTTAATAGCATTCCTTCCAAATAGGGGACTTGCTAGGTTCCCAGAGACCTGGGACTTGGATCAGCCTAATGCATTAATAGTGCACTCTGCAACTAAGTTGTACCACTGCTAATGTGATAGTAAGAGCTGGGGATTTTACAGTGAGATCTGACCTTCACACACTCCTAGCAACTCCTCTGCTTCTAAATCATTTTGATATTTTGGATTCTAGAGAGTTCTACACAATATTACAGATAAATGAGTTGGAGACTTTTAGCATCTAAGGGATTAAAATGTACTTAAAGAAAAATATTTTTATCCAGATGGAGTAAATCAGTGTTTCTCAATCCCAAATACACCTAGAATTTTTGGGGCAGCTGTAACATTTTATGACATTTTTCAAAGATGCCATGAAGGGTACAAATAAGCAAAATATAGTTATTCTTAGGTCCCTCAGCAAGAATTACAAAAACAGACATGTTGTTCATGGAAATATCCATAAATGTAATCTGAATCTCAACATTTACAGTTTTGTTAACATTTTTATAGAAAGCAAGGGGCACCCTAAGTGAATGCCGATGGCATACAGAAGTGCCAGTCACCCTGGTTAAGAATCACAGGAGTAAATAATCCAAGCATGACAATTACATTGGTTAGTTGTAACACTATATAACAATCCTTTAGGATTCTTTCACTTCCCACCCTTTTCCCGTTAGAGGAACATACTCAGGATGTTCAGGAAACAGAACCAGTGAAATGCCTTCCAATTAAAACAGCCAGGAACAATAGTCCAGACTATGGCTGTGACTGCTGCTGACAATCCATTTGTCTCATCATCTGGACTTTCACAGTTGCCTGGCATCTCCTGAGCTGCTGACCTGGAAAAGCAATGTTTTTTTTGGCTCACAAGTTTATTAATTTCATTGATTTTAAATGGGATTGAATTCCAGAGAAGCCTGTATAGCTTTCTGTAGCATTCAAAGCATTAAAAACCCAATGTAACTCTTTGAGTGTCAGAGATGTATTCAATGCATTCTGTTTCCCTGCTCTAGCACATCCTGTCAGTGACATAATTTCTGTGACTAGTAGCAAGAAGACAGGAGCACTAGAAGGAAGAACAGTGATGGGAGTGGGAGGACAGGCGGTGTGGCAGAGGGGATTGTGTAAATGGCATTATGAATGGGCAGGGAGTGAAAGTGGAGGGTGGGAGCCTGAGTTCTTTAGGTGGGATTCCTGGCTTACTGAGTTCTATTTCTGTCCTCTCATCTTCATCTGTTACTACAGCTGTTTTACCCCTTTCAGTGCCACAGGAGTATGCAATGCACATCCCTATGGCACTGAAAGGGTTTGTTTTGCTGATAGTGGTGCAGAAGTTTGAGCACATCCTCTCCACTCCCCCATTGGGGTTGCAGGGAGAATGCATTCAGAATTTAGGGTTGTCGAATTGCTGACAACGTGTAAGGGAGGGCATCCCTTCCACATTGCTAACAGCTTGACAACCCTTCAGGCTAATGAGGAGATTCCTACCCCCTACCCCTGCATGCCTTAAACTTAGTGCATATGGTGATGTGTGTCTCCATTGCCAAGGCGATGTGCTCGCCACACATAGCCAGACACACTTCACTACAGTATCAACCCTTAGTGCATCTCCTCCAGTAGTTCTTACTACACCAGTCTCCATACATTTTTTTTTAAAAAGGTAACTTTTAAAAAGATACAACATGGTTAACTGTTTGAGTGCCAGAGAGGTGTGACACAATGTGGACCAATGCACCACACATCCCTCTGGAATTGAAAGATTAAAAATCTCTCAGTTTTTCCAACTAGATTAGATGGATCAACTGGGAGATTTTTACTGAACATAGGATGCTAGAAGTGCCCTTAACCCTTTGAGTGCCAGAGGGTTATGTAGCGTATTGCAAAGCAATGCATTCTATTCCCCTCTGGCAATCAAAGGGCTACACTGCAACTATTTCTAATCCAGACATTCTCGTATAGTTTGGATGTTTTATTATTATTTCACTGTCGTCCAATACAGGTCACTGGTACCATGGGATGTGTAGTCCCCTTTAATAGGCAGGAACAATTATGCAAATAATTTGCAAGGGGCGGAGCCTCCCCTCTTACTTAAGCCACCTTCTGGCCAGAGCCACCCATATTGATTTGTTCCTGGTGTGCTTGCACACCAGGCAGAGAACAGCTATGCTTCTTAGAGTTTTATTATTTTTTATTCAAATATGGAATACCACCATTAGGAGGGTGACCATGGCTGTGAATTGCCCTCTTCAAAGTGGCTGGTGCAGCTTCCAGGGATTTCTGTGGACCTATACCTGAAGAGGGGACAGCTTGTGTTAAGCAGCTCCCCTGTTGGGGAAATTACCTCTGGTTCTTTCCCTCCCTATCATGGTCACCTGAAGACAGAAGTCTGCGAGAAAGGTGAGTCACCCATTGAGTGCTGAAGGTCCACTTGTCCCCACAGTGTCCCTTTGATGGGCTTGTATTTGGGAGTTTTAATACACTCCAGCACTCATAGGGTGTTTTTATTGCATTACAACTATTTATGCAATTTCTGTGTTATTCTCTGAGTTTTGGAGCATTGGGTATTCATTTATTTATGTTTCTCATGTATTTCATGCTTGTTTGGGCACTTTTTAATGTTTTACTAAACTTTATTAAAAATGGTGTTCCGCGCCTTTAAGCGCGGCTTTTTCCCGCTCAGCAGCAGAGCTCCTTTACTCTCTATGGGAATTCACAGTTTGGGACGTATCTCTGAAACCGCTTGTCACAGCAACTTCAGAGTGGGCTCATTTTAATGCTAGGCTCCTGCTCTATCATCCGGTTGGTGTTTTATTAATATTGGGGGCTCAGGGGGGCTTCGGGCACTGTTTGGGGTACTTGCAAGGGAAAACTACATTTCCCATGAGCGCCTAGCTCGCGCTCGTTTCTGATTGGCTGTCATGACGGCCGCCATTTTGTGGTACTTTCCCAAGGCGAGTACACTACGCAGGGACCGAGCCTTCTCTCTCCTCACCAGATTAACCCTTCGCTGGCCAGATAAGTCCGTTTTTAGACCTTTTCTGGGGTGAAACTTTAATCTTTAACACTTTTCTGGGTGATAGTGTTTTTTGTGGGGTATATTGACGCTGTGAGCATGTCTACTTCACTGGAGCTAGGGGCTAGACCCAAGACTAAGGAGGCTGGGGGGTCTTCTACCCCCATGGCGTTTTGCTCCTCTTGCCACATTGGGCTAGATTGCGATAATGTGGGGGATCTATGCCCTAATTGTACTGATAAAGATAGCAACCCTGGGCTTCCCAGCCACGCTATTGAGCCATCTTGGGTGAGGGAGTTTAAAGCTGCCACTAGGGATCTCAGATCCACACTTCAACTCTTTCCCTCTCAGGTACAGGGGGCTCTCCAGGTCTGGCAGACCCCCTCTACTATCAGGACCTCCCTGCCTAAGCCACAGGGAGCTCCTGATATCACTGATTCTTCCGAAGAAGAACTTTTACAGGATTCTGATGCTGAGGAACGTACTGTCATTGAATCTAACAGGTCCATTGGGGACCCCTATGAGTGTGACCCTGAAGTTTCGGCTGAGGGTCTGATCAGAGCGGTTCTGAATACGCTCAACCTTCCTCTGACTCAGGAATCCTCTTATGATCCTACTGATGTTTTTCAGAAAAAGCCATCTAAACCTGTTGTTTGTTTTCCAACTAACCCTACTCTTGCCCGTCTGGTTTCTGAGGCATGGAAGAATCCTGATAGGTCTTCCTCTGTCTCCAAAAAGTTTGCCAAACTTTACCCTTTTCCCGAAGCGGAGCTGGCAAAATGGGTTCATCCTCCCAAGGTGGATGCTCCTGTGTCTAGACTATCCAAATCTACTGCTTTGGCTGTCTCAGATGCCTCTGCCTTGCAGGACTGGACGGATAAGAAATTAGAGCTCTCTCTTAAATCTATTTTTGCCTCTATTGGCACTGCCATGCGCCCCACCTTTGCTGTGGCATGGGTTAATAGGGCTATTGCAGCCTGGACTGAACGACTGACTGAAGCGGTTCGCCAGGATGCGCCTGTATCTGAACAGTTGCAGCTTCTTGCTAATATCACTGAAGCTCAGAACTATGTTGCTGATGCTGCTTTTGACGCTGTGCGCATGATGGCGAGGGCCTCCACTTCTTCTGTGGTGGCTAGACGCGCTCTTTGGCTGAAAATTTGGTCTGCTGATACAGCCTCTAAGAAAGCCTTGCTTTCCTTGCCCTTTCAGGGGAATTTGCTCTTTGGCTCTGAGCTCAAAGAAATGATCAGTGAGGCTACTGGCGGTAAAAGTACTCTTCTACCCTCAGTCTTTAAGAAAAAGTTTCCAGCCAAACGCAATCGGTCCTTTCGTTCCTTTCAGACTGAGACACGCTCCTCGGCCCAAACGGGTCCTCCCACTACGCGCTCCTCCTCCAAGCCCAAACAGTCCTGGAGGCCCAAAGTTGCCTCCAAGGCCAAGACCTCCAAGACTGCTTCGGCATGACTCGCCGAACCCGGGTCCGCATCCGGCTGTAGGCGGTCGTCTCCGCATCTTTCGCCGGACTTGGGAGGAGTCAGTGGCGGACCCATGGGTTCTTCAGGTGGTGTCAGAGGGATACAGGATCCCTTTCTCTTCCCTTCCTCCTTTTCGGTTCCATTTTACTCGTCCTTCTCAGGAACCCTCAAAAAGGCGTCTGTTCGACGACGCTATTCAGGATCTCTTGGACAAAGAGGTCCTGGAGGCGGTTCCGCAGGGGGACACAGGTTCAGGATTTTATTCCAACCTGTTTGTGGTAGCCAAAAAGGACGGAGGAGCCCGTCCCATCTTGGATCTCAAAGATCTCAATGCCTATGTGGTGACTTCCCACTTCCGCCAGGAGTCTCTGCGCTCTGTGATTGCAGCAATGTCTCCAGGGGAGTTTCTTGCCTCCCTGGATCTTCAGGATGCTTATCTTCACATCCCTATTCATCCAGAGAGCAGGAAGTATCTCAGGATTGCCTGCCACAGGGGACACTTTCAATTCACAGCGCTCCCCTTTGGACTGACTACAGCTCCTCAAGTCTTCCAGCGGGTGCTGGGCTCCTTGATAGCGGTGCTCCATCAGGATGGGATCAGAGTGACACCCTACATGGACGATCTCCTACTGAAGGCCTCCTCAGCGGAGCTTCTACACCAGCAGTTGCAGAGGTGCATGCACACCCTGAACCGTCATGGATGGATCCTGAATCTGGACAAGTCGGACTTGATTCCTTCTCAGAGGCTTCTGTTCCTGGGTCTCCTGTTCGACACTCGCCAATGCATGGTGTTTCTTCCAGAGGACGTGGCTCACCAGATAGCCGTCAGAGTGGCTGGGATTCTGGACTTGGACGAAATTCCAGTTCCGAAGTTGTCGTCCTTAGTGGGGAAGTTCATTTCCACGATCGAAGCAGTACCATTTGCCATGGCCCACTCCAGGGATCTTCAGAGATTTGTGATCCAGACGTGCAGGAATCATCCAGATCATCAACATCTGTCTGTTTCTCTTCCTCCTCATGTCGAGTCGAGTCTGCACTGGTGGTTAGATCTCTCTCATCTCCTGAAAGGGAAATCCTTTCTAGTTCCTCATTGGACCACAGTCACAACGGATGCCTGCCTTCGGGGCTGGGGTGCAGTCTGGGGTCGCTTCAGTGCTCAGGGGAAATGGGGTCTGGAGGAATCCATGCTCTCCATCAATGTTCTGGAACTTCGAGCTGTCCGGCTGGCCCTGAGGCACTGGGAGTCTCAATTGACCGGTCTTCCAGTCAGAGTAGAGTCCGACAACGCCACGGCGGTGGCTTACATCAACAGACAAGGCGGCACAAGAAGCGGTTCCGCCTGGTGGGAAGTCAAGGATATTTTGTCTTGGGCAGAAGATCACGTGCCTGTCATCTCTGCAGTTCATATTCCAGGCGTGGACAACGTCATGGCAGACTTCCTCAGTCGTCACACCGTCGACAGCGGAGAATGGGCTCTTCACCCAGAGGTGTTTCACATGCTCACTCAACGGTGGGGGATGCCAGTGGTGGACCTGATGGCTACCAGACACAACAGGAAGGTTCCGGTGTTTTGCTCCCGTCTGAGGGACTCCCTTGCTCTAGCGGTGGATGCCTTGTCGATCCCTTGGGACTTCTCCCTGGCTTACATCTTCCCCCCTCTTCCTCTATTGATCAGAGTTATTCAGAAGTTGAAGAGAGAACGTTGTCCTGTCATCCTGATTGCTCCGAACTGGCCTCGCCAGTCCTGGTTTCCGGAATTGATGGCCATGTCAGTGAGGGATCCAATCCCACTTCCAGCCCGTCCGGACCTGCTTCTTCAGGGGTATCTGTGGAAAGAGGATGTTCTCTCTCTCCGTTTGATGGCATGGCGGTTGAATCCTCGATTCTAGCTAAGAAAGGCTTTTCTCCTTCTGTGGTGTCGACGATGCTCAGTGCTCGTAAACCTGTGTCTTCCAAGATCTATCATCGCATTTGGTCAACTTTTGTGACATGGTGCTCTGTCCAGCAGTTGTCTCTTGACTTCCATCTTCCCACTGTCCTGGCCTTCTTGCAGGACGGTGTGGATAAGGGGCTCAGTCTGAGTTCCCTCAAAGTTCAGACATCTGCCTTGTCTGTGTTTTTCCAGGAACGGATTGCCATCCTTCCTGATGTGAAAGTCTTCTTCCAAGGTGTGACTCATGTTCGACCGGCCTTCAAGAGTCCTGCTCCTCAGTGGGATCTCAATTTGGTGCTGGGAGTTCTTCAGCGACCACCGTTTGAATCCTTGGCTTCCATTCCATTACGTCTTGTGACTTGGAAGATGGCCTTCCTTTTGGCTATTGTGTCAGTACGCCGGGTGGCAGAGTTACAGGCATTGTCTTGTAAACCTCCTTACCTGGTGTTCCACAAGGATAAGGCTGTGCTTCGCACTACCAAGGAATTCTTACCCAAGGTTGTGTCTGAGTTTCACATCAATCAGGAGATTGTGGTTCCCTCTTTCTGCCCTAATCCTTCATCTGACAAGGAAAGAGATCTCCATTTGTTGGATGTGGTGCGTTGCCTCAAGTTTTATGTTCACCGCACCGAATCTATCAGGAAGTCTGACGCTCTATTCGTCATTCCTGAGGGGCCTAGGGCAGGAAGACCGGCTTCCAAAGTTACCATTGCCTCTTGGATTAAGGCTACCATCCGTGAAGCCTATAAGTTGAGGAATAAGCATGTTCCCTTCAGGGTGACTGCCCATTCCACCAGATCTATTGGGGCCTCCTGGGCCTACAAGAATCAAGCTTCTGCTGATCAACTGTGCAGAGCGGCCACTTGGTCCTCTGTGCACACCTTTTCAAAGCACTACCGCGTTGATGTACTGGCATCGGCTGATGCCAGCTTTGGAAGGAAGGTCCTGGAGGCAGTCTTGCCTGTGTAGGTCTTCCGCTCTGTGATCCTTAGTGCTTCCTTACTGTTGAGCCCGGTTGGCTCGTATTACGTGTGCTGTGTTAAGTTCAGGGATTGTTCCCTTGGTTGGTGTCCGTTGACACTTACAGTTTGGGCTATGTTATCAACTGGTTAACAGTTCTAGTGACTTGGGCCTTGCGCCTGGTCCTTGCCTTACTTCCCGCCTCTGGATCAGCTCAATGTTTGTACATCCCATGGTACCAGTGACCTGTATTGGACGACAGTGAAAATAGGATTTTAGTCTTACCTGTTAAATCCTTTTCACTTAGTCCATACAGGTCACTGGTCTCCCACCCTGTCAAGGGACCAGTCTTGGCTCTCCTGTGGCATTCAGTGGGGGACCGTTCGGGCATGCTCACAGGAGTCTTTCTTTTTGCTTACCTGGGGTCAGTTTAGGGTCTCAAATCAATATGGGTGGCTCTGGCCAGAAGGTGGCTTAAGTAAGAGGGGAGGCTCCGCCCCTTGCAAATTATTTGCATAATTGTTCCTGCCTATTAAAGGGGACTACACATCCCATGGTACCAGTGACCTGTATGGACTAAGTGAAAAGGATTTAACAGGTAAGACTAAAATCCTATTTTTGTTTGCTTTGCTTAGACAATTTTATTTTATTTATATGTGGCATTTTATGTTCTTGTATTTATAATTCAATTCAACTAGATTAGCAAGTCAGTTGTGTTTTTTACTGTGACAGTGATAAATTTCACTGCAGCATAGCACAGTGTTTCTCAGCTCCTGTCCTCAGGACCCACTAACAGGCCAGGATTTTATGATTTCCTTGTTAGAGCACAGGTGAGTTAATCATAGGGTTGCCACCCAGTCTGTATTTTGGCTTCTGTCCAATGTTAAGTCTATGGAGGGAATGCTATGGCTGGTATTTTTTTAAGAAAAGGTGGCCACCCTAGTTAATCAAAGTGAATGAGCCTCTGATCACCACACCTGTGCTCTAGCAGAGTAATACCAAAGTCCTGGCCTGTTAGTAGGTCCTGAGGACAGGAGTTGAGAAACACTGACATAGCAAAATTGTTCTTGCTTGATTATTTTGTGATAGCATGCTGAGGCCTAGATTTATCAAATGGTGCTAATCATCTTCGGTTAAAAAATCCTTTCCATGTTTTTGTCATTCTGTGGAGTCTAGTTATGAAGAGAGGAGCTTTTTTCAAGACAGGGATGGACATTGTTAGATTACCACTCCTATCATCCTCAGTCTGACATTTGTTGTATGAGGTTGATAGGAGATGTAGTACAACAGATAGACGAGCCAGAGATTAGGCTTGAGACTAAAGTAGTAAGTCTGGTTTAGTCTCCACAGTCTTCTCTTGACTATGTCATAAGTTCAGATTAATTGAGGGAACCAGAAGTTAATTATTATTTTGTTATGCTTCTGCAGCTCCCTGAAGTTATTCCACTTAATGTAGGCGGGATGTGCTTTACTACCAGGCTTTCAACACTTCAGCGGTATGAGGACACCATGTTGGCTGCTATGTTCAGTGGACGCCACTATATACCTACAGATGCTGAGGGGAGGTACTTCATTGACAGAGATGGCACATGCTTTGGGTACATTTTATGCTTATTCTTGTACTTGAAATGGTCTTTACAGATTAATATATTTGCAATATATTTAAAAGACACAAAGCTAGTTGTATGATTAACCCCTGGATGCTGGAGACATCTCTAACACATTCATTGGAGACCTATGTTTCTTTCAAGGCACAGTGTGATATATTATGCTAATTTCCTTTACAACATACTAACTAGTTGTGTTCTAGACAAAACTTGACATTTGCTGTGCGATTAGATTAATCCTTTGAGTAACAGAGGGGTATGCTTTGAAATGTGTTGCACTCATTCATAGCACAGTGTACGTGATAATACTGGCCCAGCACATAAACTAATTAGCATAAAATGGCACACAGTGCCAACAACAAATAAAGGTTAATAAAAAAAAAAAATAGATATTACAAACAAATGCTAGCACAACATATAAGCGGTTTTTAATTCTCGTCAGAATTAACTAAACTTATTTTAAGGTGATAGGTCCACTTTATACATTGTTTGGTAGCTAATACAAAAGTTTATTGTTTAAAAAAGCAATGCACAGTTCACTTGGCACAAAGTGCAAATGACTTAAATTCCACAATACATATATAAACATATCTTGGTACATTTCTATACCTCAATCTCTCAGCTGGTTTTCAGACTGACAAATTGACATCCCCACTTTATACTACAGTAAAACACTTTCTAAATAATGTTAATTAATTAATATAAATAATTGGTTAATTATTTGTCTGGTAAACAACACATGGCCTTGTAATGCACTGGGGGCCTTTCTAGCACCAGGAAGGTTAGTGAATGCATAGTCACTGTACTGAATGAACCCTCCAGGTTATGTAGAAATTTCTAAAGCAGATCCTTAATATCAGGGGCCTTTAGAGACAACAGGCCAAAATCTGACACTGAGGAACAAAAGGGTATAGTTGCATACCATGGGACCTGCCCTAGTGTGGATTGTGCATTCGTGCAATCAGTTTAATTTATTGCATACATATAAGACATGCTGATTTTCCTATCAATCTGCTGCTGGGGTTCTCAAATGTTGGAACTCCAGCTGCTGGAGGCTACTTTTTCCTAGCATCCCTACACATCAAGCAGCTAGTTTATTAGTTTTGTTATTTGTTAAAACATACTTCTTTGTAATACGTACTGTAATGGAATACTTTCTTTTTTTGTAATTATGAGTACATATGTCTTTTTATATAGCTACATCCATCTATGCAGCACTTTAGAAGCATAAGAAATACACGAATATAAAAAGTGTAAGTACTTCAAACATGAAAGCAAACAATAGGATTGTAGTCTTCCTTAAGGCCAGACAAAGGAAGGAGATAATTAGGTATGCATCAGGAGAAGCTACCAAAAGGAAGAGTAAAAATGTTTTATGAAAAATTATGTGGGTTTTCTTGCTGAGTAAAACAAGGGTACTGATCTGCTGGAAGTTGCTTTATACTAAAATTATTACAGTTCAAACTATCACAAAGTGGTAGAGCTGTCACTATCACATTCTAAGGAGAACTGTAGTCAGTGAGCGAGTCTCTTCTCCCATACAACACAAAGGAATAACTCTCTAAACACTGGGTGAATTGTAGGAGCACCATCTGCACACCAGAGAGCGCTGTTAATGTAAAAAAACCCTTCAGTGTAAACTGTTATGACTGTGGAGCAATGTACATTGAGGAGGGAGATGCACTAAGGAGTGATAAAGAGGTGATAAACTGGAGATAACTTCGCCAGTGATATTATGTCTCCACTTCCTATGTTATTCTATGGAGTCAATGCACTGAGATCTCCGAAGTTGCAGAAATCTTAGTGCATTGACTCCATCAACTAGAATAACGTAGGACTTGAAGAAGTGATATCACTGGATCATCTCTTTATCACGCCTTAATGCATCTCTACCAAGAAGTAGGACTACCATAACATATAATATTTTTCTTTCTTATAAAAGTTTACTTAAGAGAAAGAGAGAGCCATGACGCTTCCATTTACATAGGACAGGATAGGTTTCCATGAGTTTCAACCCCTTGGTTGCTAGAGACAGCTTCAAAACATTGCTTGGTTTGGACATGTTTATAGAATCCAAGGGGTTAAATGCCCATGACCAAATGCATTGTTATTGTGCCTTATCTCATGTGGGAAGACTTAATAGGAGATTCTATATGCAGTGATAAAACATTGTTATTGCATAGCTCAGTTGGTTACTTCACCATCTGTAGAATTTGCTCAAACCTCAGGGTCACAGGTTCTAGTCCCGGCAAGGTCAACCTAGCCTTTCACCCTGGATAAAATGAGTACCCAGGATGTACTTGAAAACAAGAGACAATCTCAATGTATTCTTCCTGATAAATACTTTAATTAAAAAAAATGATACAGTGCCAGCATATTCTGCAGCACTGTACAGTTAGGTAACTCAAACACATGAATCACTTAACAAGTGGATACAGATGGTGGAGAGGGTCTTGCTCTTGAGAGCTTACAATCTAAAGGGACACCACCTATCACTGGTGATGGTATCACGTAATATTTTGGTGTTGCTTGATATTATCTCACAAAAATATTTTCCATAAAGCAATCCTGTTAGTACCACCTTAAATATAGCACTATAAAAGCTTTGTTTTTGAAACCAAATATTAACTGATAAACATGAAGTGATGCCAAGTTCTCTGGTGGTAATTTCACTCTATCCACTTCTCAGCTGATGTTATCCCTAGTGATATTGACTTTCCATATGTGGAAGAACTATAGTTTTATTTTTGTTTGATTCAGACGACACTAAGGCATGGAGTTTACTACCGGTGCTTAGAGTAGTGTACAGAACTAAAAGGTTGGCCCTGTTACAAAGACTCCATGGACAAGATTCTTGAAGATTCATATGCATAGTATTTGAGTTTGCAGCAGATGGTTTCAAGCCTAGAAAGGCTGTCCAAGTATATCACAGAACTGCTATTCCATAGTAAATAGTTGGTTACTTTAGAATGCACCATTACTGTCTACAGAAAATTGTTGATATATTGTTTTGTCATGGTGCTTTGTGAGAGAGAAGAGAATAAGTTTTATGTCCAGTCAGAGAACTCTCCATTTGCTATATTATTCTGTGGAGCCTCCTTTTCATGTTGGAGAAATCTCAGTGCCATAGAATAACCGGAATTAAAGATGTTGACCTTACTGGAGTGTTTCACCCTCCTTAGTCCATTTTCCCCCCGAGCTTTCCATTAACACTGCTAGTTTAAAGGATTCTTCTAAGGGCAGAAGATAGTCTTAGAGTCCTAAGAGAACACAAGAATCCACCAGTGAACTAGGTAGAGTACCTCAACTGGCACCAGTTACATCCTGTAGTATGATCCTTGAATGGTTCAGTAATTGGCTCTGAGATGAAGTCTTCCCAAGGAGGATCTCATGGCATCAAGAGAAAATGCAAAGGCTCAAATACAATATATTTTTGTTTGAACTCTTGGGCTACGCAAGCAGAAGTAGATGGTATGGCTAAGATACTCAGATATTTTAATTCATTCAAAGAGCACCAATCTGATGAAATTTGCTTTGGTATGCGCTTATTGTGTTTTGATGGCTGATACATATTTCCCTGGCATACACCTTTAAAACTGTCCTTATTATTCCCCTGTGTTCCTAAGAAGATTCATTTAGGTTCAACAGCTGATATTATGAATGTTTCTTTATGGCCATACCTGGGAACTCTCCAGATCTGCCCCACAGATTCCAGTTTTTAGAGTTAATTACCAGGTCTCTGGGGACAGAGGCTGATTCTCTGGTGGTTGTGAGTTTCCTGTGAAACTCTGCCCACTTCTCCTTCTCACCCTGTTCTGCCCGCTTCCCATCCACTTCCTGCCCACCCAATTAAGTCCTGCCCTCTTTATAATGCAAATTACATCATTTACAAACCCCTGGTTTCAGCACATGAGCCCTCTGCGGTGGCTAAAGAGGATGAAGTTCCCAGGTATGTTTACGGCCCAGAGGAGCATGGGCCCATTGTCTCTTGAGACAATACGTGGGATGTATCTCTCTGGCACTCAAAAACTTCCTTTGCTTTGCAATGCATTCCGTACCCCTCTGACACTCAAAGGGTTAATGCATGCCATACAGGATCTTTCTGTCTGCCCTACATAACCAGTCCCACTAACTGACACAATCTTTTTGTGCAGTGGATTTTTCACATATCCTCACACTAAAAAATGCTGAAGGTAAACTTATCAAGAATTAAGTTTTATTTATTTTAAATAAACATACTGAAATAAGTATACTTTTAATTGTTTTCTCTGTTTTGTAGTTTTTGTGTAAAAGCCTATGATCTGTGAGACTTTACTTTTTTTACAAGCCCCCCCCATCTAGCCATTGTCAAAGCAGCTGTGTGCAGCTACTGTAAAATTTAACCTTCTCAAGTAAGGTTGGAGCTGAAGGCCTAGTTCTCTGTCGTCCAATATAGGTTAGTGGTGACTTTGGGTAGGCGACCACCCCTTTAAGTAGGCAGGAAGAATTCTTGAAGAGTGCTGGGTGGAGCCTACCTCCTCTCATTAGCTGCATCTAGCCAATCCCCTTCCAGTAAGATTTGTTCCTTGATGAAGATCCAAGGCAAGTGAACAGTTCTGCTATAGTTTTATTTTCTGTTTTCTATTAGGTATGGAATACCACCATTAGGCGGATTACCATTACTGACATTCCCTAGTGGATAGCTCAGTTTCCAGGTGCTATGGTGGACCTCTCAGCCTTGGGGGGGAAATCTTGTTTAGTAAGTTCTTTCCCTAGGAGTTGCCCACTGAGGCTTCTTCTTTATCAATGGTGATCTGAAGACAGAAGACCTGCAAAAAAGGTGAGCAACCCTTTGAGTGCTGAGGTCCACTTGTCCCACGCTTCCCCTCTACACAGGGGTCTCCTTTGGAGTTCCTAATGCATACTCCTTCACTCATTGTCTTTATCTGTATGTCTGCTGGGGGTTTGGAGCAAAATTCCTGTGGTAAATTAACCCTTTGCCTGCTGATTTGGCATCTTTTAGGGGGTTTTAGCACTTTTCCTTTTAGGGTATAGCGTTTATTTGCTTTTTGACATGTTTTGTGATGCTTTTTATAACTTTTTTACTTCACTGTAAAATTTTACAAAGCTCACTTTACCGCATAGACGCCATGCTCCATTCACATCTACAGGACTTTACAGTTTATGACATATCTCTGCAACCGCTCTACGTAGCGACTTCAGAGACAGCTCATTTTGTTTGTCTGCCCTTGGTTTATCATCCAGTCAATGTTCTGTGTGTTTTGAGGGGCTCAGGGTGCTTTGGGCACTGTTGGGGTACTTTTTTATGAAAACTACATTTCCCATGAGTGCTTGCTTTGCTCGCTTGTTTCTGAATGTCTCCCGTTGCGGCAGCCATTTTTTGCTTTCCCTTCACGAGTATCCTACGCAGGGCTTGGACTCTCCTTCTTGCCTCAGCAGATTAACTTTTTGCTTGCCATGTAAGTGCGATTTAGCGATTTCTGGGGTGAAATTGTAATCTTACACACTATTTGGTTGTTTCCTTATACTTTGGACTTTTTTACACTGTGAGGATGTCAGCTCTGTTGGAACTTGGGGGTGTCTGTGTCCCCCATTGCACACTGCTCCTCAGGTCAATCAGGGTTACTTAGAGAACACTCAGGTCATTTATGCACAGCATGCACGGCTGCCCCTGCATCTCCCCCAAGGACCTCCAGCCATGCACTAGAGCCACTGTGGATGCAAGAGTTTAAGGCCACTACTAGAGACCTAAGGTCTACCTTACAACTCCTTCCATTCCAATTGCAGGGGGTCTTCCAGACTTGGCAGCCCCCTATTCTATCAGGTCTTCCCTACCAAAACTTCAGGGCGTACCTGATGTATCTGACTCCTCTGAGGAGGAATTGTTGGTGGATTCTGATGAAGGGGAATGTTCTGCGGTGGTCTCTTCCCAATTCTTTGAGGACCCCTTTGAAGCTGATCCTGATCCCTCAGCTAAGGACCTGATCAGGGCAGTGTTAAACACGCTAAACATTCCCTTGGTTCCAGAGGCTCCCACTGACTGTTCTGATGTGTTTCAGGAGCCTAAGCAGCAGTCTACCTGTTTTCCACCTAACCCCACTCTTGACCGTCTGGTGTCTGACAAGTGGAAAGCTCCTGACAAGAAGCCTTCTGTATCTTAAGAAGTTTGCTAAGTTGGACCCCTTTTCTGAAGCGGCATTAGCTCAATGGGCTCATCCACCGAAGGTGGACGCTCCAGTCTCTAGACTTTCTAAGTCCACTGCTTTGCCTGTGGCACAGCTGACTGTGGCTGTTCATCAGGGAGCTCCTACTGCTGATATGTTGCGGCTCCTTGCCAACATCTCTGAGGCTCAGCATTATGTTTCTGCTGCTATCTTTGACATCATCCGCTTGGTGGCTAGAGTTTCTACCATGTCTGTGGTAGACAGACGGGCTCTTTGGCTCAATACCTGGACTGCAGACACTGCCTCTAAGAAAGCCTTACTTTTGTTACCCTTTCAGGGTACTTTTCTGTTTGGGCCGGAGCTTAAAGACCTCATTAGTAAGGCCACGGGGCATGAGTACTCTGCTGCTCTTAGTGCCTAGGAAGAAGCCTCCAGCGAAGTGGAATCAACTTTTTTGTCCCTTTCAGGCTGAAGCACGCACCGCGAACCAGGCGGTTCCCCAGACTCTGCGCTCCTCCTCCAAGCCCAAACAACAATGGAGGGCCAAGCAGTCCTCCACCAAGCCCAAGGCTTCCAAACCTTCTTCAGCGTGACTCACCAAACCCCGGTCCCCACGCGCCAGTGGGTGGTCATTTGCGCCACTTCCTCTGTGTCTGGACAGACACCGTGGTGGATCTGTGGGTGTTGCAGGTTGTGTCAGAGGGGTACAGGATCCCTTTTGCTTCTCTTCCCCCGTTCAGGTTCTTTCCTTCTCACACTCCTTAGGGAGCAGAGAAGCTCCATCTGTTCCATGGCGCCATCCAGACCCTTTTGGACAAGGAGGTTCTGGAACCAGTTCCGGTACCGGAAATAGGTTTGGGTTTTTACTCCAACCTCTTTGTGGTTTTCAAGAAAGATGGCTGCTGTCATCCAATTTTGGACCTCAAGGACCTCAATTACTTTGTGGTCAAGATCACTATCACCAGGAGTCCCCGAGGATGGTGCTCGCGGCCATTTCTCCTGGGGAATTTCTCGCTTCTCTGAATCTTCAGGATGCATACCTGGATATTGGCATTCATCCAGAGAGCCGGCAGAACCTCAGGTTTGCTTGCTACCAAGGGCATATTCAGTTTTATGCTCTTCCCTTCGGTCTGACTACAGCTCCCCATGTCTTCAGTCGTGCCTTGGGTGCATTAGTGGCTGTCCTCCACGGGGACGGCATCAGACTCACTCCATACATGGACAACTTGCTTCTGAAGACCCCTCTCCGGAACTCTTTCATCAGCAGGTCAAGGACTGCATTCATGCACTGGCCCATCATGGATGGAGCCTCAACATGGACAAGTCGGACCTTGTACCATCTCAGAGACTAGTCTTCCTGGGTCTCCTCTTCGACGGATGAGGTAGCTCACCAGATCGTCCACAAAGTGTCTGCTGTTTTGGCTCACGATCCAGTTCCGGCCAAAAAGCTGACATCCCTAGTGGGGAAGTTTATTTCCACCATAGAAGCAGTTCTGTTTGCCATGGCTCACACCAGGGAACTTCAGAGGTTTGTGATCCATGTGTGCAGAGGTCAGCTGGACCTCCTGAAGATGTCAGTGTCTCTTTCCCTTCATGTGGAGTTTGTCGGGGTGGCTCAACCTCTCCAATCTGCTGAAGGGCAGTCCATTCCTAATATCCTTCTGGACTACCGTGGTGACGGATGCCAGCCTCTCCAGCTGGGGAGCGGTCCTGGGTCACAGCAATGCCCAGGGTCAGTGGTCTCTGGAGGAATCTCATCGCACATTGATGGGAAGAAATTTCATGCTCTTCGCCAATGGACATGCCACCTGGACAGATGCACAGTCAAAGTCCAGTCCGACAATGCCACGGCCTTGGCTTACATCAACAAGCAAGGAGGTACAAGAAGTCTTGCAGCTTGGTTGGAGGGCAAAGCTGTTTTAACCTGGGCAGAAGAACATGTTCCTGCCATATCCGCAGTTCATATTTCCAGCATAGACAACATACTAGCAGACTTCCTAAGTCGACACACAGTGGACAGCGGAGAGTGGGAACTAAATCAAGAAGTGTTCAACCTCATTGTTCAGAAGTGGGGACTTCCTTGCATTGATCTGATGGCGACAAGGCACAATTGGAAGGTTCCATTGTTCTGCTCTTGCTGGAGGGACCCTCTAGCACTGGCAATGGATGCCATGTCCATCCCATGGCACTTGCCTCTGGCGTACATCTTTCCACCCATCCCCATGCTACACAGGGTGTTTCGGAAACTGCATCTGGAGGGTTCTCCAGTTGTTCTGATTGCTCCATTCTGGCCTCATCAAGCTTGGTTTCCAGAGCTTCTGGATCTCTCCGTGGCGGAGCCCTTTCGGCTTCCCCGCTGTCCGGATCTTCTTCTGCAGGGGTACCTGTGGAAGGAGGATATGGACCGTCTGGGTTTGACGGCATGGAAATTGAATCCTCAGTACTGAAAAAGAAGGGTGTGGTGGACACTATGCTTAGTGCCCGCAAAACTGTTTCCTCTAAGGCGTACCACAGAGTCTTGTCTTCCTTCCTCTCCTGGTGCGCCGATAAGGATCTTTCCCAGGAATTTGATCTGCCAACAGTCCTGTCCTTCCTAAAGGATGGCATGGACAGGGGCCTCAGCTTGAGTTCCCTTAAGGTTCAGACTTCGGCTGTCTCTGTTTTCTTTCAGAGACGCATCCCTATCCTTCCAGACGTCTAGGTGTTCTTTCAGGGAGTCGCTCATGCTTGCCTTGCTTTTCGACATCCTGCTCCTCAGTGAGATCTTAACTTGGTCTTGAGCATCCTTCAGCGTCTTCCATTTGAGTCATTGACTACTATTCCTCTGCGTATGCTGACTTGGAAAATGGCCTTTCTCCTGGTGGTTGTCTGTTCGGCGTGCCATGGAGTTGCATGCCCTGTCTTCTAAAACACCCTTTTTGGTGTTTCACAAAGACAAGGCGGTTCTTCACACTTCTCAGGAGTTTCTCTCGAAGGTGGTCTCTGAATTCCACATTAATCAGGAAATCGTGGTGCCCTCTTTCTGTCCTGACCCTACATCCAACAAGGAGAGGGATCTTCACTTGCTGGATGTGATGTGATTTCTCAAGTTCTATGTGCACCGCACTGAGTCTATTCGCCAGTCTGATGCCCTGTTTGTCATTCCTGAGGGTCTCAGGGCAGGGAGACCGGCATCCAAGATGACCATAGCTTCTTGGATTAAGTCTACTATTTGTAAGGCTTGTGAGCTGCGGAAGAAGCCTGTTCCATTTAGGGATTTGGCTCATTCCACTAGATCCATTGGCGCATCTTGGGCTTACAAGAATCAAGCCTCAGCTTGTGCACACCTTCTCTAAACACTACCACGTTGATGTGCTGGCATTGACTGATTCTAGCTTTGGAAGGAAGATCCTGGAGGCAGTCTTGCCTGTCTAGGTTCTCCTTTCGTCTCTTCAGTACTCCTTCACTTTTGAGCCCAGTTGGCTCTAGTTCTGTGTGCTGTGCTACAGTTCCTGGTGTGTCATATCCCAGTTTTGTGTCCGTTGACACTTTGTTGTTATTGTTGGGCTGTCTATGATCTGATGGTTCATATATGCTCTGGTGACTTTGGGGGCCCTGCGCCTGGTCCTTGCCTTCCCACCTCTGGGAAACTCAATGGTTGGACATCCCAAAGTTACCAGTAACCTATATTGGACGACAGAGAAAAGAGGATTTTAGTCTTACCTGTTAAATCATTTATTCTTAGTCCATACAGGTTACTGGTCTCCCACCCTTCTTACTACCTAGTCAATAGTTAGTGTCTCAAATCTTACTGGAATGGGATTGGCTAGATGCAGCTAAGGAGAGGAGGTAGGTTCCACCCAGCATTCTCTTTAAGAATTGTTCCTGCCTACTTAAAGTGGTGGTCGCCTACCCAAAGTTACCAGTAACCTATATGGACTAAGAGAAAAGGATTTAACAGGTAAGACTAAAATCCTCTTTTTGATCAGATCAGTGTCCTTTAGGGTGTTATGGGAGGGGGGGCAAGGTGGAATTTACCAGAAAGTTACACCTCATGTGCTAGGCTTAGTGTTAGTGGAGAGGGGGAGGAGGGAAGTTGTACACATAAAACGGAACAAAAAGGTAGGAATTAATAACAATATTATCAAAATACACTTTGATTACAGTTATTCTACAGTGTTGTATTAGAGTTCACTGCAACATTAGTTTCCTAACGAAGTTTCCTCTTTAAAGGGATAGTAATACTTCATTTTTACTAGCCCCCTCTTGTAGCCCTTAAAATCGGAATTAAACGAGACCAGCGGCATCTCTCAAACCTTTATGGTTTGAGAGATATCTGCATTCAAAGTTCCCTCTCCCCTGAATTCAGCGTTGTAGCTGATAGCAGGGGAATCCGGTCCTGGGACCGAGACCGGCGGAGGCTATGCAGCAGTGCTGAGATCACGTTATAGAAACAGAAATCCTTCACTGAAATGGTCTTCTATGTGTGCTTGGTTTGTGCTTGGTTTGCAAGCACACGTAGAAGACCATTTCAGTGAAGGATTTCTGTTTCTATAACTCAGTCTCACCACTGCTGCAGAGCTTATGCCGGTCCCTGGACCGGATTCCCCTGCTGTCATCTAGAACACTGACGTCAGGGGAGAGAGAAGGAGAGGGAACTTTGAATGCGGATATCTCTCAAACCATAAAGGTTTGAGAGATGCCGCTGGTCTCGTTTAATTCTGATTTTTAACGGCTACAACATGGGGGATAGTAAAAATGAAGTATTACTATCCCTTTAAAGGGATAGGAAAGTCCGATTTTATGAACATCTGATAGTGTAGCTATTACAATAATAAACTAAGCGATATAAGTCCCATCTCTCAAACCTTTATGGTTTGAGAGATATAGGAAGATAAACTTCCCCTGTCCCTCTCTTTCTCTGTGATGAGTTGTAAAGCTGTCAGATGGAGATTCTGGTTGCGCGACCAGATCGAGGCTCTTCAGCAGAATAGAGGGATCTAGAAACAAATACTTAATTCGAACAGTTCCAGTGACATATTTGTTTTTAGATTCCGCTGTTTTGGCTCTGCTGAAGAGCTTCCATCTGATTCCGGGACCAGGATATCCTGCAACCAGATTTACAGCTCATCACAGAGAAAGGGGAGGGATGGGGGAACTTTATCTTCCTATATCTCTCAAACCATAAAGGTCTGAGAGATGGGACTTCTATCGCTTAGTTTATTATTTTAATAGCTACACTATCAGATGTTTATAAAATCAGACTTTACAATCCCTTTAACTCTTTGAGTGCCAGAGTGGTATGCCCAGTGCATTGCTTTGCCCAAAAATTACTCTTCTTTGATCCAGAACTGCACTTATTGGGCCTCATATATAATCCAGACATAAGGGTCAAATAAAATAACATTCCCCATTGATTTAAATGGGGCTATTAACCACTTGAATGCTATAGGTATAAATCTCATTGCTTCTCAATGTGTTAGAAACCTCTGTAGAAGACAAGGGGTTAAAAGCTATATTTAAATCAATGACATGTTGTATTTGTCCCCTACAGTGCAGCTGATTTGTGCTAGAATTACTCCAGTTTGTCTTATACATAACACCCACTATTAGTTTGGTCAATATTGTACGTGCATAACTCAATACCACTATTTTGTAGCTGTTTTGCTTAACGCTTTAAGAACTAGAAGGCTGTGCACTGCCTTGGTAAGCAATGTGTTACACACCTCGCTGATCCTTAGCCCTTTGAATGCCAGAGGGGTACGCCACACATTGCTTTGCAATGTTGGCCTACCCCTCTGCCATTCAAATGGTTAACCCCTTACTGATGAGAGCATTTTTACACTATAAGACAAGTAATTTTGGCCTTTTAGTATGCCTTTGTTCAACCAAATATTTCCTCTAATTCATTTAGTCCACCCACACAAATTATATACCATTTTTAAGCATAAATTGGGCTTTCTTTTGATACCACATTTAGATGGATAACCCACAATTTATTCTGATAATAATATAAGAAAAATTTAAAAAACACACAATATTTTTATAGGTTTTCCTGTGATAATTTGTGTTCATTTGGTTCATTGTAACAGGCACTGACTAAAACTCCCAAGTGTCCCTTTTTAGGGGGCTACTGTCCCTCTGAGACAGAAATCCTTATGTCCCTCTTTCCGTCACTGATGTCCCTCTTTTAGGAGATCAGACTGTGGTGTGTGTGTGTGTAAACATGACATTGCCTTTGTCATGTGTCTCAATCTCTGTAGAAGCGATCATTTGTGCTGAGCCACCGGGGAATAGCTGGAACAGTCTGCTCTGGCCCTTGAGCAGTGAGTTACAACCTCCCCGCAATGATCACAGTTCACCTTGTGACACACTGTGAACATTAACCCCTTAATGGATGGATTTGTGGGACAGTCCTGGCATGTCATCTGGCATTAACGGGTTAAACTAGTTCTTCTTTTTCTAACCGTTGAAAAACCCCACAAGTGGCCAATATACTCTTCCATACTATTTGGAACACAGGAACCATGGGGTAACATCCTCCAGCCAGGAGGGCATGGTATTTGCCTTAACCCTTTGAGTGCCAGAGTGGTACGGAATGCATTGCTTTGCAATGCATTCTGTACCACTCTGGCATTCAAAGGGTTAAAAGGCTCTCAGTAGCAGAGACTCCCTTCCTGCGTCAATTTAACCCCACCAGTCTAAGCCACTTTTGAATGTGGCCTTCAAAGGAGTGGATCCGGGCAAATATTCTCTCTTAGTTAGCCTTCAATTTTTTTTCCGGGCAAATATTCTCTCTTAGTTAGCCTTCAATTTTTTTTTTTTTGTTGTTGCTAGAATGGGACTGTGTAATCTCCCTATTTCTGGTCTATCTTTTGCTTCCATTGCTGGTTTGAACCACATCACAGACTTAAGGGATCTAAGTTTGGTAGAAGATGGCTTGCATTATCAGCCCTCTCCTCTGTTTACCTAGTCTGAGCAAACATTTGTATGGTACTTAGGCACCTGAAAACAAGCTTTCTTTCATTCAGAATGGAGAGGTCCCATTAGTATGTCTCAATCTATTTGTCTGGCAGCCAAAATTCCATTACCTCATTACCTGTGGTGCTTTGGCTAGACTAGCACTCTGTAGCTTTAGGTACGTTTATGTTCCTTCAGCTATATGTTTGTGCTTTTGTGTCCATTTCTTTTATAGAAGGGGTTCTTTCTGTAACGTTTAATCCTTTATTGTCTTTACTGTAGATGCGTTTATTTTTTATTCATTCTGCTGCACATATACATAATTTCTAACCTACTTTAATGCAAGCTCTTTCACTTTTTTATTAGTTCTTTAACTTTAATTTATTTTCTTTTCACTTTTTTTCTTTTTTTACTACTGGTTAATGCACTTTCTTTTTTTTGGGGTCGAGGTGCCTTTAAGAATGGGCATGCACAGTGGCCATATTGGTTTTGAACATAGACAAGTATACGGGACTTCTCATGCCACAGTTTTCATTACGGTGGGTATATAGAGCTTACCCAAAGAGCTGGTCAGAGATGCTCAACTAGAAACAAGCTTGCCCTCGAATTGATGAGGCTCTATAAGATAAGTATCCTACCCAGGGTGCAATCTCTTTTAGCTCACTAGTGCCTTTCACAGAGAGGAAATATCCTAAAGCACATCATAGTGATCCGACCAAAAGGCAGTCCAGCCACAAAGTGCCAGGCAATTCTTCTCTGAACAAGAGAAGCAGCCAACCCCAGAAATAGGTTCCGGCCTTATTGGGCCTCATCAGTGAGGTGCAGCTGATCTCTCTAGGCACTGTGAGCAAGGGGTCCATGTCTGGATTACCCAGTTACCCTTAGGGTGACCAATCCTAAGGCTAATTTGCATATGCAAAGAGCTCGTCAGAGAGGAAATATCCTAAAGTACATCATACTGATCCTACCAAAAGGCAGTCCAGCCACGAAGTGCCAGGCAATTCCTCTGGAGCAGCCAACCCCAGACATATGTTTCGGCCTTGTTGGGCCTCGTCAGTGAGGGGCAGCTGATCTCTTTAGGCTTACTGTATTACTTTCTGAACACACTACATAGCTGTTCCCCAGAGGGACCCTCAATATCGGAGGGCATTTATGCACCGCACCATTTTCTTCAAAGGGACTTAACTACCCATAAGCCTTTTTTTCCCAGACAATCTGGATTCTACCATCTCTGTTGGGAATTCTTTTGAGGAAGACCCTGGTTTTCCTGCAGAGGGTCCTATCCAATCCATTCCAGGTCCCTGAAGGTCTCAGAGACCTCAGATTCTAGTTCTTCTTACCCTGATATTTTAAAGAGATTTAAAAAGTAGGCTCCTGTTTTTCCTACTGGATGGCTGACAAGAATCTGTTCCTTCCCAGGCATATAGCTATACTTTTCTGCTGAGGTTTAAGCGCAGTGAGATACCCCTCCCCCCAGTGATGGACCCCTCAATCTTTCACCTTTCTAATTATACAGCTTTTCGTCTTACAGGTGCAGCAGCGCTTAAGGATCAGGCAGATAAGTGCCTGGATTCACTTTTGAAGACAAATTTTGTTGCATCCAGTGTAGCTTTATGCCCAACATTTGCTGTGCTTGGGTGACTAGGACTATGGCTGTTTGGGGGTGGGGATCAGCTTTTGGATGCTGTCCAAGTAGATGCACCTAATGAGGATTTTGTTATGGTTTTCTCAAAGATCCTTGACGTTAAGGCATATCTTGCAGAAGCATTCTTTGGTGTTGCTAGGTTTACTGGAAGTGCCTCAGTGTTCTCTGTGGCTGTGTGTTGCACACTTTGTCTCAAGATTTGCCTTACCAATCTTCAAAGAAGTCATTAGTACCCCTTCCATTCATGGGTAAGCAGTTGTTTACCCCAGAACATGAGAAGCGGAGGCAGCTATATCTTATTCCATCAGGTTACCCCAAAATGTCCCTTTTTCCATATAAGAAGCGTGGCTCTTGTTACCCCCAGCCAGTATGGGTATGCACCCGGGCACCTATTTCTACAGCGGCCCAAGTAAGCTCTACCCCCCAAAACCCAAACAGGCCTGGACAGGCATAAATCCTGCTCAGAAGCTCACATCTGACAAGCCTGCCTCCTTATGACTTGTGTTACTCTGGTCCGCTTCAGGCAATAGGAGGTCATTTACTTTTTCAAAGTGCATGGGCGTTTTCTGTTTTGTGTGCAACTTAGTAAGGGTTCCACATAGCCTTCAGGTCCCTTTCTCTTTCTGTAGATTCTTCATATCCAGAGTCCCTCGTGATGCTGCGCAAAGTTGTCTGTTTTTAGACATGGTCTCTTCTCTGGTGGATATGCAGGTCTTGGCTGTTCCTTCTCAAGAATGGTTCATGGAATTCTATTCCAACCTTTGCATGGTTTCCAAAAAAGATGTAGAATGCAGTCCTATTGTGAACTTAAAGCTTCTCAACCGTGTTGTTCTTGCACCCCGATTCAAAGTGGAGTCCTTGTCCTCCATAATCTCTGCCATGTGTCCATTTTTGGCTTCCCTAGATATAAAGTATGCTTACCTACATATTCCCATTCATTCAGATCTTTGTAGTTTCCTGCGGTTTGTGTTTCAAGATTGTCATTTTCAGTTCACTGCTCTTCCTTTTCGATTAGCCTCCTCTCCACGGGTCTTGACTTTCTTTCTGGTCAACCTTTTGCAAAAGGCTCCTTTCAAGGAGATGTTGTGCCTTGAGATTCAGGCTTTCTTGTCTGTTCTGGAACAACATGGTTGGGTTCTCAATTTAAAGAAGTCTTCTCTTTTTCTGTCCCAGGTCCTTCACTTTCTTAGTATGAGATTCAACACTCTTTTGGAGAAGGTGTTTCTACCAGAAGACAAGATTTTGTTGCTATCTCACCTGGGGACCATCCGCAGTGAAGCAGGTGTACATGAAGGTGCTGGGTTATATGATTTCTGCACTGGAGGCAGTCATATTTGATCAGTTCCATACGTGGATGCTGCAGCATATGTGGATGCTTGGAGTTTGTCCAAGCATCAGAGTAATTTCGCCTGTGTCATGCCTCTGTCCGATAGGCTGGAGGTGGACTTTCGTTGTTGGTTGCAGAGGTCCCATCTGGACCTGGGATGGACATTGGTGATACCATATAGGATGATAGTCACACATGCCAGCATGAGAGGCTGGGGTGCTACCTTGGACATTCAGACGTCTCTGGGTCTTTGGAACAGAGAGGAGAATCTTCTGTCCATCAATGTTATGGAACTACAGGCAATTCATTTAGGTCTGCAGCATTGGTCTCTGTCCCACCAGGGATTCTCTGTGCAGATTCAGTCCGACAATGTGACAGCATTGGCATACATCAACTGCCAGAAAGGGACCAGAAGTGCATTTGTTTGGTCTGAGGTTCAGATGTTCCTCATACAGGCACAGTGGCCTCTCAGTCGAAATTGGAAGGTTCCTCAGTTCTGTTCCAGATCCTGGGACCCACTAGTTCTTGCTATGATGGAAGGGTTATACTATGGCATTTTTCCCCTGGCATTTGTGTTCCTCGATTTCCCCTGATTCCCAGAGAGCTCAAGAAAATCAGGAGGGAATGGGCTCATGTCATTCCAATCACCCCATTCTGGTCCAGTCAGATTTGGTTTTCAGATATTCTCAATCTATCTGTGGAAGAGCATTTTGGCTTCCTCTACTCCAAGACCTCTTCACTCAGGACCTGCTGTGTCATCCAGAGGTGGAGTAGCTGGCATTGATGGCTTGGCTTTTGAAGCCAGCATCGTAAGGAAGAAAGATTTTTAAAATTTTGTCAATGCAGGCTTGCAATATGGTTTAATCCAAGGTGTACCATAAAGTATGGTCCTTGTTATTTAAGTGCTGTGAAGAACAGGGGTCGCTGCTGTCTTCCGGTCAATTTGTTTTTTCTTCAGAATGGTCTTCAAAAGGGCTTGGTCTTAACTCTCACAGATTTTAGTAATTTTTGTGCTTTTTTTGTGCGTATCATCAGATGTGCAGACCTTTGTGGAAGGGGTGGCTCATGCCTACCCACTCTTCTGGCATACCACTCCACAATGAGATTTTAACTTGGTTCTGGGGTTGCTTTAGAAGGCTCCTTTTTAGCCTGTGTCTTCAGTTTCTCTGTGTTTCTACTGAGCCATTTTACAAGGATTGCAACATGGCTTCTCAGTTAGAACTGGTCTGTGTTGAAGGTTTTTCTCTTTTCCTCACTGGAATCTTGGTGCATGCTTTGGTATATCCCCACGGTTCCTGTGTCCAAAATAAGACATAATAGAAAAGGAAATTTGTGTGTACTTACCAATAAATAATTTACTTTTATCCTATGTGGGACAGGACTCCCCTCCCGGGGAAAAAAAAACAGCTGTTCAGTCCCAGACGGGGGGGGGGGGGGGGGTAGAGTCTCTTAGGTTCTCTAGTTCAGAGAATTCCTTTTCTTGCTTTGCATTTGTTTTTTCTTACATCATTTCTATAAGTTAAAACTGGTTTAGACTGGTGGGGTTAGAGTGAATCAGGGAGGGAGTCTCCAACCTGAGAACCTTTTAAAGCATGTGCCCTGCCCTCCTGGGTGGAGGATACTTTACACTATGGTTCTTGTGTTCCGCATGGAGTAAGAGAAAAGGATTTATTGTAAGTACACAAAAATGTCCTTTTGTTCCCCATATCAACCCATTGAGTGGCAGAGAGCAATGCTTTGCTCAGCCCTCTGGCACTCAAAGGGTTAACACCACATATAACTAATTTCTTATCTGTCTCATCACAATTTTTAGAGACATCCTGAACTTCCTTCGTTGTGGGGAGCTACCTCCAAGAGCACGTGTGAAGATGGTCTATAAGGAAGCACAATACTATTCAATTGGACCTCTGCTAGATATCCTAGACAAGATGCAACCATTTACTGGGGAAAAAGTGAGACAAGCCTTCCTTGACCTGATGCCTTATTACAAAGGTGAGAACTGTCCCAGAGAGCTGTATGTAACTTCATGGCAACTAGATGTTCACAAGTATATCAGCATTATCATATTTAGGCTAATATTTATAATGGCTGAATGAGCAAGGATATACTTTGATTTCATTGCACGTTCGTCATTCACAAATTCATTAATGTTCAGATCATAATTGGCATTTGCTCATTCATCAAGTGAGCAAGTTTTAGGTAAACCAGCTATTCTCATCCCTAGGTTTAGGCTGGAGGATCCCATAGAACTCTGTGGAGCAGACATACACATACTGTATGTGGTATACATATGCATGTGTTTCTCGTTAATGGTGGAATTTATTTTTCTTGTCTTTCCCTGCCTCAATACTCAACGCAGGGAAATAGATATGTTCATTGATAAGTAATCAGATTTCCTTGTGCATTCACTATTTGCAACTTGATTAATGGTCAGATTATAACTGGCACTCATTCATTCATCATTGAGCAAATACCAGGTAGAACTACCATTACCATCTGCTACATTCAGGCTGGTGGATCCCATAGAATGCTGTATACCTGTGTATCTCAGTAATGTCTGTATTTATGTTATATTTTTCTAGTAATTTCTTGCCTCAAATATGCAAGGCAAGAAATATGCCCAATCAGTGATATTTTATATATATATATATATATATATATATATATATATATATATATATATATATACCCTAAGATTTTAGTCAATGATTGCAGTAAATAGCATCGTATACACTGCTATTCCGCCATTTTTGATTGATCTTGGTCTTACCAGTTATCAGTTATACAGCAATAGGACTGACCATTTTTATTATGAGTAATTTAATTCTCTTAGTGACATATTTTCTCTTTTGTCCAGTGTGGAACACTGGAACTATGGGGTAAAGTATCCTCTTGGAGGAAGGCAAGCCTCTCTGGAGGCAAAAACTCCCACCCTACTTCACTTTGCCCCCACCAATACAGCTCATTTTTAAATGTGACCTCAGATGAAGTGGTTCAGGGCAAAGAGTATATTTTAGTTAGCCTTTTTTTCCTGTAGGAATGTGCTTTGTAATCTCCCACTAGTTGTTTTCCAATCTCTGGTTCATATTATTTGTTTGAAACAGAGTACAGACTGTACAGGACTCGGGTCTGTTACAGGTTGACTTGAATTATCAACCTTTTCCCTCTCATATCTGCTTAGCTTGCCTGAGGAGGACATGCATATATACATAGGATCCTGAAGACAAGAGCACAAGATCTTCAGGTCCTGTGAGTATGGCCTTATGTATTTGTCTATCTGACAGATTCACACTGTGATAAAACTGCTAGATTTTGACTATTTTCTTTCTATATGTGCCTTTACATATCTTTCCTTTCCTTGGGGAATCTACTAAAATATAAAATATATCAGTTTAGTTACTTTTGTTTTTTGGGTCAACGGGGAGAGATTAGTCAGTGGGACTTTTCTGCTACTTTCTGCCCCTTAGACCACCTGGGCATTAGGGTTTTCCTTATTAACGCTTTGCTCCGCATATCAAACTGGCCTTCTAAGGGACTTTGCTACTTTACTTCCTTTTTGGTCTGTTGTCCTTGCACAGCAGCTCCTAGTTTTCTCTTCTCCTGAAGAGAAGCCTGCATCAGTTGCAGCCCTTTTTCTCCTATTGATAATATTCCTTCCTCTGTTAATGTGGTCCTTGAGTTCTGCCCTCTGGACCATCCCATACCTCACACTCTGGATGGGGGGATCTGTCGGATGAGGAAAAGGACATGGATGAGGATGATTTTTCTTCCTTATTTACTCAGGGAGATGGCCATGCATCACCTGCTGAGGGTCTTAGCACAGAAGTGTTTGGAGAACCTTAGGGGATCTTCAGTCTTTGGCTCAAGTTCTTTGGCTTTAGACGTTCCATCTGTCACTTTGGACGATCATTGATAACTCTCAATTAGGTGATAGTCATAACAGATGTCAGCCTGAGTGGCTGGCATGCTTCTTTCAGATGTTCAGGGCCTTTGGCCTGGAAGTGGGAGTCTTCTGTCCATCAACCACAAAAGGAGAATTCAGGAACGCAGCCTAATGGTCATGAGGTTGATTAATTATTTTTTTGGAGCAAAGCTCTCGTGCCTCCCTCTTCCGTTCTCATTCCAGGGGTAGACAACAGTGTGGCAAACTTATTAACCCTTTGAGTGCCAGAAGGGTTAAGACATCAGCAGTGAGATCCCATAAATCAGGAACTTGACCAGACCAGATGCTGTTCAACCTGTCAGTCTGTTCTGGTTTTCCAGCCGTAGTTTAACCTGTTGGATAAACTGCAGGATTTCTCTGTTTTGCTCTGGATCCCAGGAACCTTCACATTCTTTTTGTGGACGCAATGGTTGTTCTGTGGAAATTTTATTTGGATTATATGTTTACTCTGTTCCCTCCTGATTTTCATGGTATTGTGGAAAGTCAACTGATTGTGATCTCCCCATTCTGTCCCACCGGGCCTGAGTTTTTGTTCTTCTTGCTCTTTCTGTAGCTGGGTCTATTTTTCATCTCCCACTCCCTCTGACTGTCTTGCTCAGGACCCTATGTGTCTCCTAGAGGGGAAATGTTGGTTTTGATGGCTTGGCTGTAGTGGCCAGCATTGTGAGAGAGAGAGGATTTCACTGGTTCTCGTCGTGGCGAGTAGAAATTCAACCCTGGTGGGTATGTTTTGGCGTGCAGTGGCAAGTAACTTTTCAGGTCTGGCTAGTAGCAAAGAACTTAAAATTATAAGCCCTGCTATAGAGTATGTTCCTTTTCTTCCGGTGGTATGAAGACCAGGGGTTTCGTCCAGTTTTCGACGGAAGGTACTACAGGCTGCTGGACCTGAGTGGGTATCCTTTTTTTTCTTCCAGTAACTTGTGTATTTCCTGTTATTTGGTGTTTAAGTGTCATTCACACCTGTGGTTAAATCTGTTCCTGTTCCAGTTCCTCTGAGTTAGAACTGTTCTGTGTTTTGAAGCTTTTTTCTCTTTCCCTCCCTGGAATCTTGGTGGATAACTTAGGTATGTCCCCATGGTTCCTGTTTTCCACATTGGACAAAAGAGAAAAGGGGATTTTTGTGTACTTATCGATAAATCCTTTTCTCTTAGTCTTTCCAGAAGAAAAACAAATTGTTTGAGTTCTGGTTATTGGGCCCTTTGGGTTGTCTGATATAGGTGACCCCCCTCCTGTCTCGCTTCTGTTTTTTTTTGCTCTCTGTGCTGTTTGTTAAACCTGAGCTGAATTGGTGGGGGTAAAGTGAAACAGGGAGGGAGTCTTTACCTCCAGAGAACCTTTTAAGGCAAGTGCTCTGCCCTTCTGTAGGAGGAGACTTTGCCCCATGGTTCCTATATTCCACGTGGACTAAAATAAAAGGATTTAACTGTAAGTACACAAAAGTCCCCTCTTGCTTATATAATGAGATGCATGTCTAAAACATTGTTCATTTAAACAAAATTAGAGATGTTTCTAACATCTAAGATAATAAGACTTATTATGAAAAGTTTTTATTTTCCAGCTGAGTGAGTGAAAAAAGGGTACTCCCATTGCTGGAAGATTCTTCATTCCGTTATTACAGGAAAAGTACAAATGTTTGTGTGAATTTTAGTAAAATGTTTTTCTTGTACAGTAAAACAGTTGCTGATTCAGTAAAAAAAGTTATATTTGATAATTCATTTTACTATGTTCTTAAAAAGTAATGTTTTTATGTGTACAGTAGGGGTGACATACTAAGAAAAGGTGGTGTAACTCTGGAGCCGACTAGCCGCACCATAGAGAACAAATACAAATTCCCCAAAGCCCCATCAATTCAATGGCCAATTTTACCCTTGATTACTAGAGAGGTCAACAGTGAATTGTTAGATTGTTACATTGCTTATTCTCCACAGAGCCATAAAGGGTAAAATTAAGACCTATTTAAACTATTTCCAATGCCCTCACAACTATGGGATCCAAGTTCCCATTGCTTAGTCACAGCTATTCTCTCGTCATTTTCCTTGCAGGTGACAGGGATCTTCAGGGCTGTGTGATATCACAGTTTCACTTGGCACTTAATGGGATTTATATCTTCACAGAAGTCCATTGATGGTTGGTTTGCCAACACAGGTTTGATTGAGAAGACTGCAATTTTGCTTCCTTTCTCATAAGTGCAGAGCAAGATGCTGACATTACCCAACTGCGCCAATCTGTATGATCTGCAGGGCAAGTGGAGAGAGAATGGGTGCGTTCTAAGCTGTGGAAACTCAGTTCCCATAGCTGTGACATCCCTAGCAATAGTTTAAAACAATCTTATTTTTACCCTTTGCTGCCTCTTCCATAAACTTCCTTATCAGCAGAACTTATTTTGACAGCTGAGAGTATTCACATTTTAATTACGAAGCCCATTGTCTATATTCATTTTTTATTCTTATATCAACTACAGCAAGTAAAAATGTGTTGAGCTAGCTAGAGAAAAGTTTACATAGTTTTCAGTTTCTTATAGTTAATTAATGAACAAATGTACCGTATGTTCCACATAAGTGGTTCTCAAACTATTGGTTTCAGAACCCTTTCACTTCAAATGAAATCCCTGTGGACCCCTAACAACCAATCTCTTTAACCCATTGCCTCAGAGACTTCTCTAGCACCCAAGGTGTTATCACTGCATCAATGTTAAATCTAAAAAAATTTAGTTGATACCAGAGTTCTTAGAAGAAGTACAAGTGGTTCCTTAGAACAATTATTAGTAATGGTGGACAGGGAAACAAGCCTAGGGTGGAAAACAGTGAGGAGATAACTTCTCCAGCTATATCACTTTTACTGTTCCTATGTTATTTTATGGAGACTATGCACTAACATATATCCCACATGAGACATATTAGTGTATTAGCTCCATAGAATAACATAGGAACTGGAGAGATGATCTCCTCTATATCCTATATTTATCATACCTTAATGCATTGCTCCCCAGGTTGTACAGTTCCTATAATTTATAGATGTTGTTACTGATTCAAGCTCTCCCATAGAGTGTTTTATAAAACATTACTTTTATATACTAGGGAGAGATACAATAAAGGACAGTAAGGGCCAGAGTGGTGATGTGGTGGTGAATTTGTGGCACTGGCATATTGACAGCACGCACTAAAATGTTTTCACCATCATATCCCTTTAAATCCCCCACAATCCTCTGACATTGCCATGAATCCGCCATGCCTTGTCAGGTTTACGATTTTGCTTGACAGTGGCTCATTTTCATATGTTAATGTGGCACATCATCATATTCACTAAGCTCCAATAGTCACCTTGCTAGACACTGAGAGCATGACACAGTAACAGGTGGGAGGTAGAGCGGGGCAGAACGTTAGTAGTTGGCACAAGGCTGTGCCAGCCACTAAGTCTTACTTAAACTGCCAAATACATAAAGCTAAATATCTCAAACTATTATTTAACCCTTTGAGTGCCAGAGGGGAACGGAATGCATTACCTTTGCGTACCCCTCTGGCACTCAAAGGGTTAACTTTACCCGGACCTTTTACACTAGTTTACAATAAAAAACAAAAATCCAAATCTGATTTGCCTTTGAGAAGAAAATAGACAAAACAACTGCTTAAAGGGGATCTATCACCCCTATACAAGTGTATGTTAAATGTTAGGTTATATAGCGACTAGGTGGATTTCTTTATTAATTTTTTTTTTAAACCTATTTGGCCAAAAATTAATGTTTAAAGAGTGCATTTCCGGACAGACTGCAGTTACCTGCTCTGTACCCCAGTCTGTCACTCTTCCTCTGCTCCCCTCCCTCTATCCAGCCTCCTCCAATGACGGAGGCTTTCTGTCTGTAAGTTGGAGCGATCTCATTGGCTAGATATCGATATCCACCTAGTCGCTATATAACCTAACATTTAACACACACTTGTATAGGGGGTGATAGATCCCCTTTAACCCCTTGAGTGCAAGAGAGGTACCCATCTGGCACTCAAAGTGTTATTAAGTGCAAACAATGTAAGAAAAAAATGGAAACTCATTTTTTTCTTTAATGAAAAGCTCTTGGTTGAAAGTATTTAAAATAATATGTTATACTGCTTTATAACATTATCAATCATACTTCCAGTAATGGGAGAAACTTTATGAATGTACGTAAATTTCTCCCCTTCCCAGATGCCTCGCATATTAACACCTAATTGTAGATAGCAAAGGCCCAGACTTCACTTACAGTAACACAGTACTTGGCTGATGATCAGTTTGACATGGGGTGCCAAAATCCTTTTCTGAATTGTTCAATAAAAGTTAACCCTTTTTATGCCAGAGGTGTAGCCAGTGCATTACAAAGCAATGCGTTGGCTACCACTCTGGCGTGTAAAGTGTTTAAAAAACAACCGGAGCAATTCTGGAGTGAACCAACTTCACCATGGTGGTAAAGTAAACAGTTCCTTAATTCACCTTGATTTAAATGGGCTTTTAAAGTTATAGTAATGTTTTTTTTTATTAAATTACAATAAAGTCTTCTGCCTACTTTTTATAATGATGTTTTGCAGTAAAACCTTATACAAACAGTTCTACATTTATTTTCTAATAAGGTTTCCCCCTCCTGCCCCTTTTACGTACCTCAAGCCACCTCCCCTCAGATCTGGAATCCAGTCACCAGACCAAACAGAATGCAATGAGGGACAATCTTCTTTCCTTCAGAATAAGGAAAATCCTGCCCCCTTGAGGAAGGAGGGCAGGTTTTTCCTTATGCTGGAAGAAGATTGTCACTTGTGGCGTTCTGTCTGGACCAGCTTGCTGAGGCTGCTGAGGTAAGTAAAAGGGGTAGGAGGGGGGAACTTTATTAGAGAATAATTGCAAAACGGGCAAAGTTTTATAAGATTTTACTGCTACACATCATTATAAAAATGTAGGAAGAAGACTCGATTGTACTTTATTAAAGAAACATTACTATCCCTTTAACCTCTCTGCAATATGTTAGAGACCTCTAAAACATTCCTGGGGTTAAATTCCCCATTGAAACCAATGATAATTTTCATTTTTTCTATGATTTGCTCAGTTCTTATTAAAGCAGCTTCACAGTCACTAATGGGATATTGCCAAGCATGAGACTGTGGATTTTGTGACTGGATCCTGACTTAAGAAGGAGGATAGGTAGATATATGTTTTTTAAAAGCAAAAAATTTAAATTAAATCTTTCCTCTCACTGGCAGTACAAAATCAGCAGGGGATCAAATCATTTTTTCCCTCACTGTAGTTGGCTTTCACAATAAAAACAATTGTTGAATTAATATCCAGCGATCAAAATTCACCATATAACATCATGGCTGGTGTAAACTTCTCTTGTGAAATCACAAAATATATCTGTAATCACTTGTAGTTCACCAGCTACATATACAGTCACCAGTAACAATCGATTTGCATGAATAAGTTCTTTTGACATGTATACTCTCTATCTAGGGTCTAGTATGCCTCTGATCTTATATACATGTCGAAAACTATTTGAAATATTCTTACCCGGTGATATATGATGTCTGAACAGTGTTAAATTCAAGGTTACGGATTTACACGTTATAGTAAATATATACAAGTTAGCTAAATATATCTTGCCAAAACATCAATATCTTATGTTACTTTCAAACATATGCTAAGAATATCTATTATCTTATGCGAAATGTTTTATACACGAGAAACTAGAATCAGATATAACTGAGAATCATAGGTTTACAAATAAAATGTAATTGTATTACTCTGTATTTACAAGCATGTATTCATTTATTTCAACACAACTGACTCTCCTCCAACAGTAGTCAGTTGTAGGTCAAAATGTTGCCTTCATCTTTGTTTGTCGTAGCATGTGTACCCTTTAACGTTTAAAAAAAAAAGTTAATAACATTTACTTTGTTTTTCTGTGAAGATCATTTAGAGTGCATCATTGAAATTGGGAAACTCCGAGCTATACAGAGGAAAGCTCGCTTCGCCAAGTTAAAGGTCTGTGTCTTCAAAGAAGAGATGCCCATCACCCCATATGAATGTCCACAGTTTAACACACTGCGTTTTGAGAGGAGTGAGAATGAATCTAAGAATTTTGAGCACCACTGTGAAGTGGATGTTTCATTTGGGCCTTGGGAAGCAGTGGCTGATGTATATGACCTTCTACATTGCATAGTTACTGATCTCTCGGGGAGAGGTATCACTGTGGATTATCAATGCATCGGGGTCTGTGACAAGCATCTCATAAATCATTATTATTGCAAGCGCCCAATCTACGAATTCAAGATCACTTGGTGGTGAAATGCTTACGCATATATATATATGAGACCAAATTACTTCTGAAGTGCACTGCAAATGTAGATTATGAACTATTGCCTCAAATTAGAACACATGTAAAATATCAAGTGCAATGTAAGGAAACATTATAATGGATACAACTGCAAAGACTGCCAGTAGATTTTCTTGGCACAAATTAATGGAACGTTAACACCTAAAAAGTAAATAATGCTGTTTACATTTAAATATTATGTACTCTACTCTGGCATCTGTTGACGTTATTTAATTTATATTTAAACTCGCTTTTGTAATATGTATAGACCTATACATAAACCATTTAGCTCAGTTTGATCTGGATTTCATTTGGGATGATTCAGACGTCTGAAAGAAAATTCCATGAAAAAAAATGATAAGCAGTAGTATTTATTCTATTCCATCCATTACATTATGGCAGTTCTTATCTTTGGGAGGACATATTGGAACTGATCTGGTCCCAACAAAACCACCATAGAGCACCAGCAGATATGGCAAGATAATACATTGCAGCCGTTTAGGATTTCTTTTTGTCACGGTGGCTCCCAATTAACACTTTCAGTGCCAGATTCTTGGGGAATGTTTAATACCTTGGTGGACAGACTAATTTTTAACATTTTTGCTATATATCGGTTTAGGTTTGATTCCTCAAGTTTCTGTGGCTACCAGTGGGGCAAGGTGGGGGAAGCAGACAGTGTATTTGTGGTTCTCTGGCAATGGGTGGGACAGAGGAACAAGGTTGAGGTATCACACAGTGTATGTGAGGTTCTGTGGACACTTGAAAAGACTGGAGTGTGAGAAAGTGTATGTGAGGATCTGTGGCTTCCAGTGGTGCAAGACTGGGGAAGCAGAATGTACGTGTGGTTCTGTGCCTATCAGTGGAACAGGGCTGTGATGACATACCATGTATGTGTGTTTCTGTGACTACCAATGGAAAGTAGAAAAGGCTGGGGATGTAGATACTGTATATGTGAGTCTGTGGCTACCAATGAACAGTGGAATACGGCTGGGGTGTCGGGCAGTGTATGTGTGTTTTTTATTGCTACCAGAGGTCAGTGGAAGAAACGGAGTAAGCAGACAGTGTATATATTTAAGACAGATGGGTGTGCAATGCTTCTCTAAGCAATTTGTTGGATGCCTCTCTGACACACACACAAGGTAATGATCGCTTACATGATCTTGTAAGTGATCAGTAATGGCGACTGGAAGGCACTCACTGCCTTCCTTCCTGCTTCTACACTCAAGCTGGTATTCATTAATGTTCTGGATTAAGTGGGAGGACCAAGGAACCTGCCATGTAATAGCTGATGTCAGCGATGATATAACTGGGTCTTCCTGGTCCTTAACCCAAAAGTTCATGGAATGTCAGGTTGAGAAGGAGGGTGGGAAGGGAGGCAGTGAGTGTCTTCTGCTTGTCATTATTAATTTCTTACATCATTGTGTTAGGTATCAGTACCGGTCGGGCATCAGGAGGGTTGTGATGACTCCCAAGGAAGTCATTGTACAATGCCTTGTGAAAAGGGACGAATTGCACAAGGCGACGCCAGGCAGCTGGGCACAATGCCAACGCGAGAGGAGAGGTATTGGAGGAAGCGGGCAGCAAATACAAGCCTACCACCCGCTTCCTCCAATGTCTCTGTCCCCTCCTCCCACTTTCTCCAATAGCTCTCTAGTCACCATGGTTTTCTAATGCTGCGGACTTCACAGCCGCCCGCAGCAATGGAATAAAGAATAAATAAACCATTTATAAATGAAGCTGAGGGAAGCGCTGCAGTCACAGTGCAGCCTGCTCCCTCAGTTGTATTTTAACCCTTTGAGTGCCAGAGTGGTACGCAACGCATTGCTTTGCAATGCGTTGCGTACCACTCTGGCACTCAAAGGGTTAACTTAGATCTCAACCATTAATGATGCCCTACTTACTGTGTCCCTTTGCTTTTAGTACTTTTGCTCCACTCTCAGTTTGAAGAAGAGTGGAGCAAAAGTACTAATAGCAATGGGACACAGGAGGTAGGGGGTTAAAAATGAATGAGATCTAAGTTAAACTAATATGTAATAATAGTATTTTAATAAAAAAAAGTGTAAAACACACACACACACATATACAGGCAAGGTATGTAGTCCATACGTTGCCTATTAACCCTTTGGGTACCAGAGGGGTAGGAAACATGCTAAGCAATGCTTTCCTACCTCTCTGGTACTCAAAGGGTTAATTGTGGAATAAAAGACAGATTTGTCCACTACATGGAAGTCCATGAGGTGGATGTGGATGGGGTTAGTATGTCACATATATGCAATATATGTGACATACTAAGGGGGGGATGTGGAAGGGGGCATTGTGTAGTGCTTGGTGTACTAGTTTTATTGATTTTAACCCTTTGAATGCCACAGGGGTGAGCAGTGCACATCCCAATGGCATTCAAAGCTGTCCATGGTGCTGAAAGCCATCTCTGTGTTCCCCTAGTGGCTGGGTAGGGAAGAGCACAGAGAATGCTGTTCAGAACTGGAGACGTGGATTTTTACTCTTCCTCCTGTGCTCTTCTCCAAAAATAATAGGCGTTAGATTTCTGGAGAGAAATGTTGCAATTTAACGCGCGTTAGCCCTAACTCCAACATTTGAATCGCTTTTGGCGTCGCTTGTACATTATCCTCTATGGGTGAGATCTTGCTGTTCTGGCGACGGGCGACGTCTGTTTCAGAACTGGCGTCGCTTGTTTCTAGTAGAACATTTGCATTGCTCAGTTGACGTTAAAACCAGCGTCTCCAGTTTTTTCTGGCGACGCCAACATTTGAATCGAGCCCAAAAATCCCCAAATTCTCATTAAGTTAAATAAGGCTTTTTACTCCTTAAATGCTAGAGGGTCTCCCAACGCATTTCAAAATAATGTATTGGAGACCTCTGTAGTGTTAAAGTGGTGAAAACACCCATTTAAATCTATGACAATGTTTTTTTTCCTTGTGTTACAGCTGGTTTGTGCAAGAATGTCTCCACTTTGCCCACTGCTGCCATAAAGCCTTATGTATAATGGCAATGTTAGGTCCTCCTGCTATGGACAACTATAAGTCCCATCAGCTTGCTTGGGATTATGGGAATTGTAGTCCTCCACCTGGATGGCCTCATGTTGCCCAAAATGCCCCTTATGGTCTCTTAGAATGAATACAAAGGTTTACTATGTAGCAGAGAGAACAATATTCTATATAAGAGTATCAGCCACTCTTTGTATGGGATCATTCACAAATGCATATGTGCATTCATGGATGACTAAAATAAATTATCTTCCTTGTATCCGAATGTGTGCTAGGCAGGGAAATAATCTACTGCACAGAGAGTCAGTCTTTGGACCTCCAGCTGCTGGAGACTAAAATCCATATATACTGAAATAGCCAATTGCCTAGTGAATATGATAGGAGTTGTAGTCTCCAAGAGCTGAAGGTAAAAAGATTGGTAAAAAGTGTGCTTCTGTGGGCCTTATGAAACGTCTTATTGATTAAAATGGAACTTTTAACCCCCTTGAATGCTAGAGATCTCAAATGCATAGTGAATCATTTAGATCAATTGAACTGTTGGGTATGTAATTTTACCCGTATGGTGCAATTGATTTGCACCATAATTACTCTTTTTGGTGCATCCAGCCATATGGACTATATTCAATATGCCAAAGAGGTGCAGTTCTGGAGTAAACCATCTGCACCATTCTTCTCTAGAATTCAAGTGGTAGAAAGACCAATCTAAATCATTGAGGTTGTTCTTTCTGGTATCCTTTCAAAATGTTGCATACAAAACATTGAGTGGCTACATGGCGCTTTAACCATGTCGCCGTGTTGAAAAGGGCAACATGAGAATCTCACCCTGTATCAAAGCGTGAGATTCTCATGTCGTGTCCTTAAACGGCTATTCATCCAGTTTACTGCCTGCTTCAGCCTGCATACTCTCCTGGAGGCCCTCCGTTCTCTCAAATATTTGGTTCTCCAGGTCATCCCTTTGGACAGCCCACAGTGCCAAGACCCAGCCTCCCTCCTAACGCCAGCGTGTTTGCTGGAGCGGACCAAAGTTTCCCTCCAGGGGTTGAGGACCATGGTAAGAACCTCCGAGCAACTAATTTAGTCAAGAGCAGTATGTGGGGTCACCATCTGCTGTCAACAAGAACCAGCCAAATTTCACTCCAAACAATGCCATGTGGGGGAACAGCAGCATTCCAAACATTAACTGCATCCGCCTCCCAGCAAACCAACAGGCAACTCTGGGCATCAGCTACCCCCAGGACTAGTGTATCCTTGTGGAGCCTGTTGGAATGACGTAAATGATGACTACGATGCCATTTTGTGTGAGGAAGTGGTTTCACCGGGAGTACACAGGAATTACATGTTTAATGCATTAATCCAATCCACGGCAGGTGCATCTGATGCCAGCCAACAGATTAATCTGAGATTTGTTTAGGATACAGAGGGTTGACAGCAGCAGTTTATTGAAAATAAGTTAGTTTATTGTATGTAATGTGAATTAACCCCTCTGTTGCCAGATTCATGATTGCAGGTATGAAAACATTAGCTGTTAGATGGAAGTGTTAAATAAGTATTATTGCCAGAAAACCAACTGCACTGCCAACTCTGTGAATGAGAAAGCACTGGTTAAGCACAAGGACTGGGATACAAGATTGCCTGAGAGTCTTTAATAAGGGATCCTATGACTGAGGGGATAAACGAGGCACACAGCTATGCTTAGGTATGCGAGCTGAAGCAGGCAGTAAATTAGATGAAGCGCCATTTAAGGAAGCGACACGAGACTCTGCCACTCTGATGCAGGGTGAAATTCTTATGTCGCCATTTTCATCATGGGGACATAGTTAATGCGGCTTTTAGCCGCACAAAGTTTTGTATGCAACAGTTTGAAAGAAAAACGTTATTTCTTTCCTATAATGTGGTTTGCTTGCTTCACAATTTCACCTGTTTATCTTATTGACTATTGCCCTATGTGTCAGTGTATGAAGATAATCTGTATAACAGAAATCACCAAAAGAAGTGCAGTACAAATGAAACCTTTGTTCATATTTGGGGGTAAATAATGTGCTGTGGCAGGAAATTATCTCATCTCACTATACATGAAAGCAGATTGGGGACCACAGGAGAAGTCTCTGAAGGCTGCATGATTCCACAGAACTTCAGTTTGCCCACCACTAGCCTAAAATCATTTTTAAACATGCTGGCTAGGAATACCTGATATTTAAAAGGGTTTGAAAGCTATACATTTGTAGGTGATAGAGTCCATTTAAAGGAACACAAACACCTTAAACGGGTTATATACACTTAAATACAGTGTAATTCCTTCTAGCATGTGGAAAAATTCTGTTTATTTTCTGAGGCCTAGAATCTACTCTTACATATGCTCTGAGGAAGCAGACATTCCTGCCTTTTCCCAGGTTTCAGGGGAAAGTTCCCATTGTCAAAGATTATCAGAACAAAACAGTTTACACATGCATTAAAAAGCAAGCTTAGCTTATGAATTTTATGGGTCGAACAAATGAATGATACATATTTACATATGCTAGCTGTACATACTTGATAATTAAAGTTATAGAAACCTATTTCATTGTTTCTTTAAATACCCTTTGCTTTGTGCTAACCACTGTAAAAATTATCTACGTATTTTCTGAGGGCTAAAATCTTGTCTTAAATATGCTCTGGGGGAGAAGACATTTCCACTTTCCTTCTGTGTCCCTCTCCGGCATTTAATATGGGTAATGTCTCCACCCTCCAGCAGGGTAGGACTTCCTCAATCTCTTAAATGTGAGCTTCCGGCTTGAGGTATCAGTTTTTTTGTCCTACCCAGCTGGATGGACGTTTGTTTGTTTGTTCATTTCTATTATTTTTTAATTTTGTTTCCAATATGGGCTGCTAGAGGCTGTCCTCCGGGTAAACGGCGCAGCAGCTCTGAGTACCCACTTCTTGCTCTACGAGTTTGCACCAGATTATTTTTAAGAAAATTACCTCCTTCCTTGCCCTCTCTGCACGGCAAACAGGACATGACTCCATCGCAGCTGCTGTTCAGCGTTTCCAGACACGTTTTCCTCAGCCAGCATGGTCTCACGGGAAACAGGAACCGTAAGTCACAAATTTTATCATTTTGCATTCCACAGCTGAAACGCACAGAGGAGGAAGTTATGTGGTGTCCTCAGGAATCGGCTGTGATGCAGCTCAAGGCTTTTCCCCCTACTTTCATTCACCTTGGGTATATAAGGTAAGGGTTTTTTGTTCTTTATGAGCTTATGTCTCTTACCATGTGTGCCTCTAAGAGTCAGAGGGAGAAGGAGAAAGAGAGAAAAGGAGAGGGAGAAGTCAGCCTCTGATGCTCCTGTCAAGGAGGATAAGGGTGCCTCAAAGCTTAAATCTTGTCTCAGTTGTGATGCAAAATTAAGCTCTAATGATTCAGGCAAGATATGCCAGGAATATATTAAAAAAGCAGCTGGATTAGATATGACATCTCAGTTTTCTCATTTTTGAGCTGGATGAAAGTATCCATGCAACATACTTTTAAGGCTATGCAGGAGGGTGAACCCTCTTGGAAATGGCAACGTCTGGATCCAGGGGAAGGTACTTCTACCCGTTAAGAGGAAGATAACCAGGAACCTAGCTTATTTGATCCAGAATCAAAAGAAGGGGAAGTGAACGAAGATCAGGGCTCCTTCAGTATAGATAAAGTGGATGGTCTGGTTCGCATAGTCTGGAAGTCCCTGGGCCTATCTGATACTCCACAAGACCTAACATTATGGATGCGGCCTTCCTGGGAAAAAAGAAAGAAGTGCCTGTATTTCGCTTTCATTAGTCTATCCTGGACTTGGTGAGAGGTGAGTGGAAATTGGGAGACAGAAGATCCACTGTTCCTAGGAGGTTTTCAAAGATGTATCCATTTAAGGAGGATGATTTCAAGCCCTGGATCCTAACTCCAAAGATAGATGCATCAGTGACTCAACTAGCCAGACGTACGACTCTTCCCTGGGGGGATGGAACATCACTCAAGGATCCCATGGAAAAGAAGCTTGATGGGATACTTAAACGTCAGTTCACAGTGTTAGGACACAATATTAAGGCAGCCACAGCAGTTGATTGTTTGGCCCACACCATGAGGATATGGTTATCAAGTCTGGAAGAAAAGATCGAGTCCAATGTATCAAGATCTAAATTATTGAAGGACGTTGTAGTTATGAAGGAAACTACAAATTTCTCCTGCAAAGTATCCACAGACATTATTCGACTTACAGCCAGATCCTCTGCACTTTCGGTAGCGGCCAGAAGAGCCCTATGGCTAAGATCTTCCAATGCAGACACTTCCTCCAAAAGCAAGTTTGTGTCTTTACCATTCTCTGGTGCCTCATTATTTGGCGAACACCTTGACAATATTATTAAGAAGGCCTTGGGAGGTAAGAGCACCTTCTTACCCCAAGAGAGACGACCTAGGTTCCCTTCTCTCAGAGCGTCACGATCCAGGGGATGAAACCCTTCCTTTCTTGAGCAGGCAAAATTACAAGGGCGACCATACCATCAGAGGAAGCATGGATTCATAGAGAACTCCCGAGGAGGCTACAGGAAGGAATCCCCTAGGAAGCCTCAGACCAAAAAAGAATTCCAATGAGGAAAAGCGGGCCCTGGCCAGACTCAGTCAGGGGCAGATTGAGTCATTTTCTGCCTGCCTGGGATCAGTTGGCGAAACCGGATCATTGGGTTCGGCAGACCCTGCAGCTAGGGTACCTGCTAGAGTTCTACAAGACCCCATCTCAACATATGTTCATACGGTCCAAAATTCCTTCCAGTCCGGTGAAAGCCACAGCCTTCCTGGATGCAATCAAGAATCTTCTGTCTAACAACGTGATAGAGCCAGTGCCTTCCCATCAGCAGGGTTTTGGCATATATTCAATACTGTTTATAGTTCCGAAGAATTCAGGGGGGTTCCGGACCATCCTAGACCTCAAAGCCTTAAGCTAATGGATCAAAGTGTCTCATTTTAAGATGGAATCAACAGCTTCCATAATAAAGACAGTCTTTCCAGGGGTCTTCATGTCCACAATCAATCTCAGAGACACATATCACCACATACCCATCAGACCATCCCACAGGAGGTTTCTCAGGTTTGCAGTAGAAGAAAAGCATTATTAGGTCACGTCTCTTCCCTTCGGGCTACCCTCAGCCCCTAGAGTATTTTCAAAGATCTTGGCAGCAGCCATTCAGCCTCTAAGAAGACAAGGGATACACGTCATATCATATCTAGATGACATACTGATACTGGCAGAATCCCAAGCTTAAGCAATCTGACACACGCAAAAATCATTGGAACACCTTCGTCTGTTAGGATGGCTAATAAAACAGGAGAAGAGCCAACTATCCCCATCCAGATCAATAACCTTCCTGGTACTGAACATGAATTCCAAGAACAAACAGTCACTTTAACGGAGGTCAGGATCAACAGGATTTCCAGAAAGATGTCTGATCCACACATCTCAGGACTTTATGGAGCTTCTGGGCAATCTCTCATCAACCACCCAAGTTTTACTTTGGTCAAAGCTTCATATTCGGCCCATCCAGTGGAATTTCTTAATATTCTGGAATAGAGATTCTGGGAATCCTTACCAGAGAATAGCACTTCTCCCATCAACAAGGAAGGAGTTAAGTTGGTGGTCACAGGTGTCAAACCTCAGGAAGGGAGCATGTCTGATAACACACCTGGGAGACACTGACCATGGATGCCAGTCTGACGGGCTGGGGAGGCACATGGAAGACAAACTTTGTTCAAGGCAGATAGAAGGCTTCAGAGAAACATCTCCACATAAATATTTTAGAGATGAGAGCAGTCTGGAACTGCTTACACTAGTTCATAAACAAACTAAGGGGAAAGTGGGTCTTAATATACTCAGACAACTTCCCCACTGTAATGTACCTAAAAAACCATGGAGGCACAAGGAGCCCCACTCTGTACAAGGAAGCCAGGAGACTTCTTCTGTGGACAGAGAAACATCTAAGAGGGATTTCAGCCAACCACATAACTGGAAAAAGCAACATTGTATCAGATTACCTAAGCAGAAGTTCCATAGATCCAGGGGAATGGTCCCTGGACCCTTTAATCTTCAACCAGATATGATAGCATTGGGACCATCTGGAGACAGATCTCATGGCCTCCAAAGCCAATACAAAATGCCTGAGGTATCTATCCAGATGGAGGGATCAGGAGGCAGAGGGTCAAGATGCATTGTAGATTCCATGGACATACAACCTGGCGTATGTCTTCCCACCATTTACAACACTGATGGACATAGTCAGGAAAATCAGGAAAGACCATGCAGACATTATTCTGATTGCTCCGGACTGGGATCGGAGGCCTTTGTATTCTTTCCAGGTGTCCATGTTGATAGAACCTCCTTGGCCTCTTCCACTGGTTCCCAAGCTACTATCTCAGGGGCCGGTATGTCATCCAAACCCCAGTCTACTACGCTTGATGGCCTGGAGACTGAAAGGCTCATGTTAAGAAATAAAGGGTTATCAGACTGTGTCGCAAATACCATCATTGCTGGACGGAAGAAATCCACATCCAAAGTGTATTCCAGGGTTTGGTCTACCTTCTTCTCCTAGTTTAAATCTAAATTTCCACAGGATTCATCCATTTCCATTCCTAAGATTTTAGAATTTTTACAGGATGGTTTTCAGGTAGGTTTACGGCCTGCGTCTATCAGAGTACAAGTATCAGCATTATCAGCCATCCTGGCGATCCAGTTGTCAAATCATGACCTTACCAAGAGGTATTTGAGGGCAATATCCAGGATCAGGCCCACATGGGATTTGAACTTAGTCCTGGACCAGTTGTCCAGATCCCATATCTTCCAACCTATCGAAGACATTCAACTGAAATTCCTGACTCTGAAAGTACTGTTTTTTACAGCAATCACCTCGGCATGTAGGGTGAAAGACTTACAATCCCTATCCTGTAAAAGTCCTTTTATGGTTTTTCATCAGGATAAAGTAGTCCTGAAACCAAAACATCTTTCAGGGGGAAGGTTATCTCTGAGTTCCACCTCAATCAGGAGATCACCTTGCCAACTTTTTGCGCTAATCCTCAGGTACCTAAGGAGAAACAATTTCATAACCTAGACCTGGTCAGAGCCCTATCCATATATTTAAAAAGGACAGAGGAATTTAGAGACTCAGACTCCTTATTAATCTATTTGCAGGGAAGACTCAAGGGAAAAACAGCCTCAAAGGCTTCTATATCCAGATTGATTACATCCTGCATTCAAATGGCATACAAGGAAGCGGGTCAGCAGGTTCCTAAGAACCTGAAGGCCTATTCTACTAGAGCCCTATCCACTTCCTGGGCTGAGAAAGCTGAAGCTTCTCCTTCTGAAATTTGCAAGGCATCAACTTGGTCTTCTCTGTCTACATTCATGAAACATTACCATCTGGATGTCCAGTCCTCTGCTGACGCAAGATACGGATGGAAGGTTCTGGAGGCAGTCATCCCATCCTGAATCTGGCAGGATCTGTCCTTTCCTTCTAGGAGCAGGAAGATTATTTTTTGTTCTCATATGTATTCCTGTCCGCCCCCCCACCCACACCACTTGCTATGGGCACTGCTTTTTAAGTCCCATATTTAATGCCGGGGAGGGACACAGAATAAATGATACATTTTCTTACTGTTATTTGTATTTATTCTGTTTCCCTACACAGCATACCCTTCCCTATATTTAACATATACATTTGCTATTTTTCAGCTTGGCCAAAAGGAAACTGATACCTCAAGCCAGAAGCTCACATTTAAGAGATTGAGGAAGTCCTACCCAACTGGAGGGCAGAGACATCACCCATATTAAATGCTGTGTAGGGACACAGAATAAATACAAATAACGGTAAGAAAAGTTTCTAATTTTCCAGGATAACAGGAGTCCCATTGATTGTCCAGGATTATCTGAGTGTTGGCTGAGATAACAACCTTTCTGATTAAGGGCTAGATTCTATTACAGGTGCTAATGTTATCACTGCTTTTATCTCCAGTTTTCTCCATAGACTTCAATAGGAAAATGTTTGCTAAAATGGGAGTTAACATTTAGCACCTGCAATAGCCCCCAACTGTAATCAATGACCTGGCTTAGGGCTAGATTCTATTGCAGGTCCTAAATGTTAACACACATTTTATCAAACATTTTCCTGTTGAAGTCTATGGGGAAAACTGGAGATAAAAGCAGTGATAAAATTAGCACCTGTAATAGAATCTAGCCCTTAAGCTTTTATCTCTCAGTACAAATGGAGCAGACATCATTAAATAAATGTGACAATTTACTGACAGGACAATTTACACATGTATTAAAAAGCAAGTATAAGATTATATGTTATTGATGGAACATAAACATAAGTCGTACATATGTCAGATTTAACCCTTTTAGTGCCAGAGGGGTATGCAATGCATTGCACATCCCCTCTGGCACTCAAGGGGTTAAGTATGTGATATTTTTAGTTAAATTAATCTGTTTCATTTTTTGGTGTTAATGTTACTTTAAGGACTCAGAATACTTGTGCAGTAGAAGTATCCTGTGAATTATATGAAGAAGGTAAAATATAAGACATTATTACAGTAATGTCAGTGGGTGTAAAAAAATAAAGATGTTCAAATATGATTTATTTTCCTTTTACCAAAAATGTAAAAATAAACTGTTTGCACTAATGATATTTTTTTTACTATGAATATAATAGGTGATGTATATTTCTCTATGGAGTTAGGACGCTTTTGTGATGACATATGTACTTTATGTTATTAGTAACTCTCTTTTATCTTGCAGAATGGATTATGTATAATGGTAATGGTGAAATGTAACTCATTTCAGACTATTTTCACTGCATTCCCCTAGATGTTGTTGGACAACAATTCACACAAACCTTAGCTGGCCAGTGACCAGATGTTGATAATGGGAGTTGTAGTCCACTAATAATTGTGGTCTAGCAGACTGACCGTTACCCAGGAATCAGGTAGTTTGTCCTCACTATCCCTGTAGCATGAGTATGGGACTATTGTGCCACTGGTTACAGATCTCCCTTGATCCCATAGGTTAAAAAAATGACATGTTATATGGTGGTTCCTGCTCAGCAAAACAAGGGTAGATTTGTGATTAATAAGTTATTACATCTTGAACTTGCCAAAAATTACCATTTGACGTGTAATAACTTTTGACCGAAAAATCTCCCAGTAATTGTGGTACCCTTGTTTTTCCTCACCAAAAGAAAAACACAATAACACATTTCATTTTTTTCCCCTTAAAAGACCCTTAAAGGATCAGATTACCACTCTAACACTTTGAGTGCCGGAGATGTATTAAACGCTTTGCAAGGGATAAAGGAAAAGTGACACCTCCTAATAATAATCCCCACTCACTTTACTATGACAGGAATATTGGTATGAACTTTGTTTAAAAGATAATATCTTTAATCAGTCCAGGCCTGGATGTGATGTCCACGGAGGAGGACATGACAGTTGCTGATGTTTTTTTTTAAGTGAATCAAGCAGAATGTGTGAGCTTACTTTACCATATAAGGATCAGATGGTTGTTCAATGCACTGCTCACCCTTCTAGTCCTTAACCCTTTGAGTGCTAGAGGGGTACACAAAGCATTACTATCATCTCTGTGGTAAGAACCAATAATGATCAACTCTTCAACATCCTTTCAATTTTATAGTGCTACTATGTCATAGTAACATAATATAACATATTTGGTGAGGCTAAAAAAAAAAAGATATGCGCCCACCAAGTTCAGGCTTAGCCATATCACCCTCATTGATCCAAACCAGAGGAAGGCAAAAATATAAAAAAAATGTAGAACCGTTCCTAATTAAGCCCCAAGTGGGTAAAAAATTCCTTCCTAACTCCAAATGGCAGTCAGATATTTCCCTGGATCAACATTCTATCTGCTTTGAAACCAACTCTCAGCATTCTCAATATTGTTCTGAGGCGGAAAGGTATCCATTACTTTTTTTCAAAGCAATTACAGTATCTGCAACAACAGCATCCTGTGGCAATGAATTTCATAACTTTACTGCCCTTACTGTACTAAAGCCTTGCCTCTAGTCATAATGGAGGACCTCTAATTTTATGCTCAGCTCTTTGAATAAATAGTTCTTCATTTGCCAGAAATGTATTTGTTGATGGCAATCATATCACCCCTTAGAAATCTCTTCTGTAATGTAAACAAACCCAGTTTGGCTAGTTTCTCTTTATACCTCAGATCCTCCAATCCCTTTATCACTTTTTCCAGTTCAGTAGTGTATTTTTTGAGAACTGTGCCCAACACTGTACTCCATTTTCAAGATGAAGCTTTACCAAGGAATTATATAGAAGTAGAAATATATTCCCAACTCATGCATCTATACCCCTTTTTATACAGGATAGTACCCTATTTGCTCTTGCAGCAGCTGAGTTCCACTGTACACTGTAGTCTATTGTCAATCAGCACTCCTATGTCTTTCTCTAATAGGATTCCACAAGGAGTTTCCCATTTCGTGTTTTTATAGCATGTTTGTTTCGGCAACACAAACTCATAACCTTACATTTATCTATATTAAACCTCATCTGACACTTTTCCACCCGTTCATTGCGTTTAGCCAAATCTTTCTGCAGAGGAATTATTTCCTGCTCTGGTTGTATTTCCTTACACAGCTTATGTCATGGGCAAAGATTAAGACACTACTTTCAATACCCACTTCTAGATCATTAATAATGAAGTTGAAAAGCATTGGGCCCAGGACTGAAACATGTGGCACCCCACTTACAACTTTAGACCAACAAGAAAAGGTTCCATTCACAATTAATCTCTTCTATCTATTATTTAACAAGTTCTCTATCCATGTACAGATAGCACCTCTCATATTGAACCCTTTCAATTTATGCAGTAACCTGTTGGGAGGCACATTATCAAAGGCTTTTAGAGAATCCAAGTATACTACATCAACAGCAATAACTTTGTCCAAATGACTACTTACTCTTTCATAAAATGCAAGTAAATTAGTTTGGTATGATCTACTCGTCTTAAAACCATACTGGTTCCTAATAATAATGTTGTTGGTCGTCACATAGTTATGAATACTAGCAGTTTGTAACCCTTCTAATATCTTACCCACTACAGAAGTCAAGCTAACAGGTCTATAATTTTTTGGTTTAGATTTTATCCCCTTTTTGAATAATGTTATTACATTTGCTTTTCCAATCAAGGAGCAATATGAATGATAATAACAAATTAATAAATATTAAGTAAAAGGGTCTTGCTATTACTGAACTAAGTACCCTTGCATATATGCCATCAAATCCAGGTGATTTATACACCATAACTTTTTTTCCAGTCTCTTTTGGACTTTGTCTTCAGTAAGTCATTCACATGATGGAGGAAAGTCTACAATGCTTTTTGTCCATAGCCTGCCATTGTTGCTTTTCTCATATAGCCAGGGAAAAAGAATGCTTTTAAGGTGTCAGCCACAGCCTTATTCTCATTAATTATTTCACCTGTTTCAGTTTAAGAGGACCAATATCAACCATAATCTTATTGCCATGTATATACTTGTACAATTGTTTATGATTTGTTTGTGCTTTTTTTTTTGCAGTACTTTCCTCATTTTCAATTTTAGCTAGCGTAATTGATTGTTTGCAGATTCTCTTACATTCTTTTTTTTTGTTTTTAATGATGCATATGACACTTCTAACTTAAATAGTTTAAAAGCCTGCTTCTCATTTCCCTGCAAACCTCTTTATTAATCCACATTGGTCTTATATTTGTCCCCCACTGTTATATATTAACACCTACATTTACCTGAGAACATTTTAAACGAACTCCATCTTTCTTGTGAATTTTTTATCTTTGACTATTACATTCCATTGAATGTCCTTTAATACTGCTTTGAGCATTATAAAATTAGCCTTTTATTGTTGAATGTTTTGGTTAAACCCTTGTTTCCTTTCCTGTATATTGTTTATTATTTCAGAATTGTATGAGACCACTAGGTCCAACAAGGCCTGTATTCTAGTTGGCTGCTTTACTATTTGGGACTTAAAATTATCAGTATCCATACATAGAAAATTATTTCCCTTTGTTTTGCTGGAAGTTATATTTCTTCAGTCAATGTCTGGGTAGTTGAAATCTCATATTATGAGTGCATTTCCTGCAGGGTGGGTGGGTTGGATTTAAATAAAGTCAATTTAAATTACGATTTAAATCATGATTTAAATCACTAGTCCATAAGACTCAATTTAAATCATGATTTTAAATGCAAAAACTCATTCTTGCTGTTAGTTAAAACCATCAATATTTGCAACCGGGTGAAGAAGTCATATTTAGAATATAACCTGTCAGATTAGTAAAACAGCAATATCAGAACTGATTTTAGTTTAATAGAGTAATCACTAATATTTGGAACATACAATAAAATATAACATAAAATATAATTGCATGACCATACAGTAGGGTGACCACGGGTCATTTCCCACCGGGACAATGAAGTGTCCCGGAATGAAGTCAAGCCACCCACACAGCAGCACAAACAGTCACTCTCTCAGTGGCGTTGCGGGGGGGGGGGCAGTGCCCCCCCAATTTTCTTCACCTCCCAGTGTTTGTTGTGTTTTTTTTTTATATATGCCGCCCTGGATGTCAGCCTGCAAGCGGTGTGTCACATCATGGACGCCGCGAGGGAGCGCTTGGTAGCATAAATCAGCGCTCCCTCGCGGCGTCCATGATGTGACACACCGTTTGCAGGCTGACATCCAGGGCGGCAATCCAGCTGATCTCCTGGAGGCAAGCGCTCTAGTAATACAGAGCGCTGGGAGATGACATCATCTCCCAGCGCTCTGCATTACTGAGCACAGCGCGCGGGAGCTTCAGCTCTGTGCCGGAGGAGGCACAGAGCACTTTCCACACCGCTAGACTACCAGGGACTCAAGGTAGGGCATCAAGGGGCAATGTGGAGATGAAGAGGCTTTATGGTTAGGGTGACCACATGTCCCGGAATGGCAGAACGGAAATGTGGTCACCCTACTATACAGCCTCAGGTACATAACTAAGCTCTGTTTCATGCTGAATAACCTTTAAACTATAATGTATCTTAAACATAAAACTATCTTTGGATAGATTTTTCCTCCAAAAAAATCCAATTTAAATTAAAAAAAATCCAATTTTTTTTTTAATTTATATGTTTTTAAAAAATCATCAATTTTTTTATCCACCCTGATTTTCCTGGCTGAGAAACCTTTTCCATTTTCAATAACAGTTGGGCTTCTTCAAACTCCCTAATGTTATGTGGCTTGTAGCAAATTCCCAATTAAAGGATAATAATGTCAAAATATAAATATACATAGGATTGTTCAATGTAATGTTATATACCGTAAAATCTCAGGTATAATACGCACCTATGGTAAAGACAGTCCAGTGCTGTAGAAACCCAAATCCCTCCTGCTTACACTAGCTCTTTAGCCATACATTTACTTTCCCATTGCCTGTCTGGTGTAGAGTGTAGCAGAAGTAGAATTTGCTTAAAGGGATAGTAACACTTCGTTTTAACTTTATTTTATTTTGTAGGCATTAAAAAAACATGAAGAATGATATAAGTCTTATCTCTCAAACCTTTATGGTTTATGAGATATTCACAAGCAAAGTTCCCCTCCCCGCCCCTTTTTCCTAGTGTAAGCCATCTCTTCTCAGATGTGGATCAGGTTGTATGACAGTACAGATAACAGAAGGGGACAATTTTCTTTGTATGAAAACAATGAAAGCCCTTCCCCCCTTGAAAAGTTTTTCAGCTTTTTCCATTATCTTAATTGAAGATTGTCCCTCTCTGCAGTCTACCTGGGCATCTCCCTTCTTATCTGGTTGAACAGGGGGGGGGATACTTTGTTTGTGAATATCTCTTAAACCATAAAGGTTTCAGAGATAAGACTTATATCATTCTTCATGTTTTTTTAATGCCTACAAAATAAAATAAAGTTAAAATGAAGTATTACTATCCCTTTAAGCTTGTAACCTAAATTCCTGAAATCCTTAATGGACCTCTATTTGCAAAGTGTAACAAGACAGCCAGGTCATGCCCATCCCATTCCAACCCGATCTGTTACATGTAGAACGTGAGCACCTTAATCTTTCTTTCTTGCAAATTATATAATCCACTACCACCATCATCTTTCTAGGGCTAGATTGTATTGCAGGTGCTAAATGTTAACACCCATTTTATCAAACATTTTCCTATTGAAGTCTATGGAGAAAACTGGAGATAAAAGCAGAGATAAAATTAGCACCTGTAATAGAATCTAGCCCTAGGTCTGCCTGAGTCCCGAATGCCATCAGTGTTAGAGGGATTGTTCTCCTGGCTGTTAGGATGTCCATGAACTTGGTGATGTCCAATAAATAGTGTGTAGGTTGATATCAGAGAGAAATGAGAGTGAACCTGGGCAAGGATTATATCAATCTGAAACATGCACCTATTGTTTCAAGTAATACACCACTTTTCTATTTACAAATTGTCTCTGATATTTTTAACCTTTAATAGTCATCTGTTTTTAACCCTGGATATTAAAGGCATCTCTAACACAAAGGGGGAGATGCACTAAGGTGTAATAAAGAGGAGATAAAGCGGAGAGGACTTCCCCAATGACATAATGGGGCAGATTCAGTAAGCGGTGATAAAGAGGTGATAACGTGGAGATAAAGTGGAGATGAGTTCTTCAGTTTATCACTTCTTCAGTTCCTCTGTTATTCTATAGAGCCTATTTATTCACTAAAAAGTTGAAGAAATCTTAGTGCATGGTCTCCATAGAATAACATAGGAATTGTTTTTGTGAATCTCCCCCAATTTTGCCAGTTCCTTTGTTATTCTATAGAGCCTATGCACTAAGATTTCTGAAGTGTGAAAGCTCTTAGTGCATAGGCTCCATAGTATAACATAGAAAATGGAGAATACTGGAGAAGTCATCTCTGCTTTATCACCTCTTTATCACACATTAGTGCATAACCTTTATTCTCAATGTGTTGTAGATGTCATTAGTATCCAAGGAGTTAAAAGGTAAAAAAGAGGTAGAAGGGTTGCAATCCCATCTATAACTTTTCTTCTGTAAATACAAAAGAAGCAACAATGGCAGGCAATGGGCAAACAGACAAAACCACAGAATTTCCTCCATCATGTACATGGCTTACTGAGGGCAAAGTCCAAAAGAGAATGGAGAATGTTATGGTGAATAAAGCACTTGGACCTGATGGTATACACCCAAGGGTACTTAAAGGGATAGTAATACTTCGTTTTAACTTTATTTTATTTTGTAGGCATTAAAAAAACATGAATAATGATATAAGTCTTATCTCTCAATCCTTTATGGTTTATGAGATATTCACAAGCAAAGTTTTCCCCCTCCCGCCCCTTTTACCTACTGTAAACAATCTCTTCTCAGATGTGGAATGCAATCCATAGACTGGACAGATAACAGAAGGGGACACTCTTATTCCTATGAAAACAATGAAATCCCTGCCCCTCTTGACAAGCTTTTCAGGTTTTTCCCTTATCTTAATTGAAGATTGTCCCTCTCTGCTGTCTACCTGGGCAGCTCCCTTCTGCCCTGGCTGAGAAGTGTTACATCAGTAAAAGGGGCGGGAGGGGGACACTTTGCTTGTGAATATCTCTTAAACCATAAAGGTTTGAGAGATAAGACTTATATCATTCTTCATATTTTTTTAATGCCTACAAAATAAAATAAAGTTAAAACGAAGTATTACTATCCTTTTAAGGACCTTAGTTCAGTAAAAGCAAGACCATTATACTTAATATTTATTGATTCACTTTCATCAGGCATAGTGGTCTGTGATTGGAGGAATAACTTATGTAGTACCATTGTTCAAAAAGATCAGGAAATTATAGACCTGTGAGCCTGACTTCCATAGTGGGTAAGATATTAAAATGGTTACTAACTGACAGTATTCAAAACTATGTGAAAACACAATATTATTTGTAGGAGTCATCATAGTTTTATGAAGAATAGATCATGTCAGACTAATTTACTTGCATTTTATGAAAGGGTAAGTAGTGATTTGGACAATAAAATTGTAGTACATTTGGATTTTGAAAAAGCCTTTGAAATAGTGCCTCACAACAGTTCATTGCATAAATTAAAAGGTTTTGTTTTGGAGGAGATATATGTACATGGATTGAGAACTGGTTAAATGATAGATGGCAGAGAGTTGAAAATGGAACCTTTTCAAGTTGGTCGAAAGTTGTAAGTGTGGTGCCACAGGGTTCAGTCCTGGGGCCAATGCTTTTAATTTGCTTATTAATGATGTAGAAGTAGGAACTGAAAGTAGTGTCTAAATCTTTGCTGATGACACTAAGGGCTCGATTTAAAGGCAGCCGTTAGTAAAAAAAATCACTAACGGGTGCGTTAAGTGTCATGTTGCAATTCAAAGATCCGTCTAAAGAACAGCTAACGGCAGTTTCACAATCCTTACGGCCGATACACCTACGTGCATTCAGACGCATGGAACAACATACCCCAGAGCTATTCAAAGGCTTGCGGTACTGCTAACGGCTGAAAACAAGACACACCTAACGGCTAAAAGTTAAGACCCACTTTTCTCACACGTTAGACACTGAATGGCCAAAACAAAACACCCGTTACATAGGAAAACACACAAAATGCTTACCGCACAACCATGTAAATGGGAAAATTAACCCGTTCAATGCCAAAACAACACAAAAACATGCACACACAACACAAATCACTACACACACAACAACAAGCAACACCACAGGGACAACGACACACAAAAAAACAACAACACAGCATGGCACGGAACAATGGGGGTTATCACACAAAGCGGACACCTGCAAATACAAGCTCACCTGGGCAACATCAACACGCGACCTGCACCCCACAAATGCACACCCGCAAATGGCACACACAGAACAAGCACAACACACCACATCTTATAACACACACACACCTGCTAACACTTACCTGGACAAAAACAACTCACCATTGGTCAGCACTCACCTCATCAACACACCTACACAACGCCCTAGCAAGTACTTAAAGGGACAACTCAACACACTCACTTGTGGCTTGTTTTCCACTCAGGGAGGGAGAGAGAGAGAGATAGATAGAGAGAGAGAGATAGATAGAGACAGATAGAGAGAGCAAACAGTATGTTGGGTTACATATTGTTGCGAAGGCTGCGGAGAAGGCGTGCAAGGGAGAGAGCTGGGGAACATCAGCAACCTCCAAGCACGCCTCATCAACAGCCTCCACCTGTTGCAAGTGAGGAGGCTCTGGCTCAGCAGCCACACAGGAGCCCATCCCCACCCGGAGGACACCTGCCTGCAGATGCACAGCTGCAGCAACAGGATGCTCACCATCAACAGGATGCTCCCCAGCTGCCACAGGGACCCCTGCAGCAGCCCAGGATGCATAGACGACCACAAAGGCCCAGGGTATACTCTCTTTGGAATGACCGATGACGAGGTTATTGATCGCTACAGGTTGAGGCCACACAGCATCATAGCCCTGTATGAGGTCATCAGGGAGCAGGTGGATCCCATATGCACCCATAACCATGCTCTAACTGGCCTTCAAAAACTCCTGTGTGCCATACACTTCATGGCAAGTGGCGCCTTTCAGTCGACAGAGGGTTACGCATCTGGCATGTCCCAGGCCACATTCTCCAGGGTGCTGGCCCAGGTCTTGCCAGCCCTCAAAGCCAAGGCCAGTACCTACATACATTTCCCCATCACCGATATGGAGTGGATACATCTGAAGCAGGGCTTCTATGCAAGGGGAGGCATGCCCAGGGTCATGGGTGCAATAGATTGCACCCATGTCCGTATCAAAGCACCAGCACGTCAGGGACATATGTTCCTGAACCGCAAAAACTTCCACTCCATGAATGTGCAGATGGTGTGTGACAGCAACCTGGCCATAATGAATGTCTGTGCGAAATTTCCCGGGAGCTGTCATGATTCACATATACTCAGAAATTCATCTGTGCAGAGGGATTTCGAAAATGGGACCTATACAGGCGGATGGCTTCTGGGTGAGTTAACAGCACCAAATGACACCACATACACATGTGCTAGTACGTTCACCACAGAAAACATCATTTACACAATATGTGCTCCTTGTCACACCATGTCACTCACTTTCCACAGGTGATGCTGGCTATGGATGCAAGCCATGGCTCCTCACCCCGGTCGCCAATCCCCAAAATGATGCCCAGGAACGATATAACCAGGCTCATGCCAGAACACGGAATGCCATTGAGCGGACCTTCGGCCTCCTCAAGTCCCAATCGGGGGGAGCATTGCAGTATGCACCAGGCAAGGTCTGCGACATCATCGTGGCATGTGCCATCCTACATAATATCGCGGTGGACACCAGACTCATCGACGATGTCCATCCCCCACCCAGACCTGAAGACCCTGTGGATATCGTTGAGTGTGAGGAAACCCCAACAGGGATGCAGACAAGGGACAGATTGATCAGGGATCACTTCTGCTGTGAGTATAATACATGTATGCACACAATCCATGCATACACACCCACCACAACACACATGTTCTGTTTCACCCCACAGGATCAGTGACACAGCCCTGACACTGGCTGCAGTATGGACCACCAGCATCAACTATTCCGTGGACCAGTCAGATTGGGCCTAGAGACTCCGAATACATCTGAGAACCTGTCGTCCATGTTGATACTGCTACCTCAAGGATATCATGCATGCCCCCCTGGAAACCAAGGTACAACACTTTAACCTTGTTCAGCATATCCCACAGCTCCCTAGGCACCAACTAAAGTGTTCTGCTAGGATCAGACCCATAGCAACCATGGTACCCCTGTAGCAAGGGAGTCTCATCCAAGCCAATGCATCGGATAGAACTCTGTCATATAAGGGGTTCAGGGGGCATTCGTGGGGACATGGGACCAGTAGCTTGCTACAGTTGAAGAAAGCAGCAGAGGGGTGGATCGACAGTAATAGTGTGTTACACCAGGGCTCAAAATTTCTACTCGCCACTAGCCAATGGCGAGTGAAAATTTAGCCCTGGCGAGTAGAAATTCAGCCCTGGTGGGTATGTTATGGCTTGCAGTGGCGAGTAAATTCTCAGGTCTGGCTAGTAGCAAAGGACTTTAACTTTTAAGCCCTGGTTACACAACATGGAGCTCATGAAATGTGGATCACATCTCCATGGACACCATGCTGCCCTGTGTGTGTGTGTGTGCAGTGATATGTGCTCCAGAAAGAAATACACACATTAACAAATATGTCCTACTAGCTCCATGAACCAAACATATTTGGCCTGTCTCTGACAGTGGCAGCCCAAATATATTGTTGTCAGGAAGCTATTAGGACATATTTGTTGATGTGTGTAACCATGTCAGGGGCAAATATCCCTAAGGATGGTTAACATCCCCTTAGTTCCCCCCATGATGGTTCATAGACCAGTACACAACACATTACAAAGCAGTGGTTTGTGTAGACTTATGTAAAGGGAAAGATTAAGAGGATCATGATGTTGTAGCTGTTGCATGACGATCACTTCGAGGGTGATGTTCCAAATCCTGTCCTCTTGTCCCACAGGGATCCATAGCACGATCCATCCTTGAATAGAGGAGTTTCCATATGACTGGACTGAAGTCTGGACAACACTTCCATGAAGCTCACCCCTTGGCGTTTCAAGTGATTGTGTTGGTGATGCAATGTTTGACCTGATGTTCACAGCAACCTCTACTGGAACATTCACATATGGACACAAATTAATGTGTGTACTAACATCCAGGTATCAGACCTGTACAGTAAGACTGCTCATACACAGATGCCAAACTATGTAGACAACACATGAGCAGTTCAGTAGCATTTCTAATGTATTCCTATTTAGTTCAGATGTACCTTTTTGTGCTCATACAAGTGTTTAATGCATATTGGCTAAATACACAAGAAACATCACTACTCAATCCGTGTCTGTATGAAGGAATGTTGGATCAAACACATGTCAATGTGTAACCGTACCCAAGGCTAGAGTATCCCTCATACAAAGGAAGGCATGATTTACATCACAGGAGTACACTAGTTGCCTGACCATGAGTGGACTTTGTGATGTATACATGCAATGACATGATGGCAGTGATTCACTGATGTGTGTTGTGAGTGATTAGCTGGTGATACAGGGGACACACTTCCACTGTGATGTGATGTCCACGGTTTGTGTGTTGCTCAATATAATCAATGTCCTGAGATTGCTGTAGGTTGTCATATCTCAGTACATGGGCTACATCAACAAAAACAACCATGTGGATAAGTGTTATTACTGGTGAAGTGTGTTATAACCTTATTTAAACAACAACACAACTTAAAGGGATAGTAAACCCTGAAAATAAGTTTATTTCACATTGTAGCCCTTTAAAAAACATGAAAAATGATATCAGTCTTATCTACCAAACATATATGATTTGGGAGATAAGACTTATATCGTTTTACATGTTTTTTTAAGGGCTACAATATAGAATGAACTTATTTTCAAGGTTTACTATCCCTTTAATACATAAGCCAATGCTCAGCCTAAGGTTCCAATGTGCGTGCTACACAATGAAATCTTAGGAAGATCATTGGGTTATACAGTAAGTTAGGCTGTGATTCAAACTCCTGTTGTGCAACTGACTTGCTGGAGAACACAATGCTCACCCTAGGATCACAATGTGTAACACACACATTGAGATCCTAGGGTGTACATTGTGTTCCCCAGTATGTCAGCTGCACAATAGAATTTTGATTTAAAGACCATATTGATGCATGTTCAATCTGTCCTGCTTGTTATTTCCCTGCTAAGTCGCATAGCTGTTAGTTTGGTTTTCCCCTCAAACACAACAATTGATGCAGACGAATGTTCAGTGTTGCACCAGTTGTTGTGCTAAGGGGTATGTTCTGATCAAATCTGACACACATCATGGCCATGTAACACTGTTGTGTTATATGGCTACAGGGATGGGTTGGCAGGTGAATTTGGACAACGGTGTGGGTGTGTGTGAACCCATGTTGTAACATCACACAAGCATTTCCCCCAGGCAGGAGTTGAGTTCACTGCATTGTTTGGCAATGCATTGGAGACAACCCTGCCACCCAATCTATAAGTGAATACACAGCAGATCAGACAGGATTCAAAAGCACAATTTTCATTTATTGAGGGGGCAGATGACAGGTTGGGCCTTTCATTTCTTTTTTTTTTGGGGGGGGCCTTAGACTTGGTGCCAGAGGTGGATGCCCTGGCTGATTGCCTTGTCACCCTCTGTCCCCTAGGTGTGGCTTCTGGGGTAACACTGGAAGGGGTGGTGGGTGCAGTGGACCCCTCTGTGGAACGCAGGTTCTCCCTCTCCATCCTCAGGTTCTCCCTGCGGTTAATCTCTCGCAACTCCACGAGCACCTGTGCAAACATGTCCATCATCCCCATATGGATCTGGTGGAGTTGTGTGTTCCCCCTGGCAACCTCTGACTCCAGAGCTTGGATTCTGGTCTCCAACCTGTTCGTGTTCCTCCGGGATTCCCTCCGGTTCCTCGTGAGGTTGTCGTTGGTGGCGTGGGTTGCCCGGAGCTGTCCTCTTTGAAGGGCAATGCACTCAGCCTCCAGATCTGTGGTGCGTTGACTGCTGGAGATGGGAGTGGCCGGTGACACATGTGCTGTTTCCCCAGCTTCAGCTGTCTCCTCAGCCTCTGTTTCCCCAGCTTCAGCTGTCTCCTCAGCCTCTGTTTCCCCAGCTTCAGCTGTCTCCTCAGCCTCTGTTTCCCCAGCTTCAGCTGTCTCCTCAGCCTCTGTTTCCCCAGCTTCAGCTGTCTCCTCAGCCTCTGCTTCCACAGGTTCAGCTGTCTCCTCAGCCTCTATCTCCCCAGCCTCTGTTGTCTCCTCTGCTGGTACTGGGTGTGCTGTGGCTGCTACTGCTGTTTGTGTTGGTGGAGTGGCTTGCACAGACGGTGTGTGGATGCCCACCACATCAAGGGACCCACTGCTGCCCACTGATGTCTGTGCTGGTTGAGGTGGTGGGGTGAACAAGTCCCTTGGCTGAGGGCGCTGGGGCTCCCCAATCAGGCCCAGGTGTTGGTAGTCAAGTGGCCAAGGGTCATACCTTGGCCAGTGGTAGGTGCTTGGCCCCCACCTGGGATCATACCTGGGGCCATGCTGGGGAGCCATCCAGGAGGGTAGATCCATCTCGGTGGAATATGGCCCATATTGGCTGGTGGCCACATTCCCGGGCAGCCATTGCCTCCCTGGTGGTGGTGGTGCTGCTGCTGGAGGGTAATAGCTCCCGGTGGTAGTGGGATGCATCCATCTCTCCCCCTGAATCCAGCCGCTGTACATTTGTGGAGCATTCTGTGGTGGGGCAGGCAGTTGAGAGGTAGGCAGTTGAGAGGCAGCCAGTTGAGAGGCAGGCAGTTGAGAGGCAGGCAGTTGAGAGGCAGCCAGTTGAGAGGCAGGCAGTTGAGAGGCAGGCAGTGGTGATGCAGCCAGTTGGGGAGGAGGTGTGGTGGTTGTAGACGCTTCCCAGTGGCTAGTCCCCTCCTCTGTATACTCCGCACTGGGTGGTGTGGTCGGCTCCTCCACGGGCTCCTGCTGCGATGGAGGCCCATAAGCTGTGTGGAGAATTGAGATTGTGTGATTAGTAAACGTAGCCATGATGGGATTAATGGGATACTAATACATGAAATGCAGAAAGGGAAGTATATGTTTTGTGGTTTATCACCCTGAGTGAAACAAGGGTACTCCCACTGCTGGAGGGGGGTTTTGTTCAAAAAGTCTCCCAGCTCAGAATAGAATTGCTTTGGTGCTATATCCCAGTGGCCTGAAGTTGTACATTGGCACTGTTGCTACATTATCCTATGAGAATTTATTGCGTCTGGACGTAAGCTGTCCATAGGATGGTCTAGCAACATCGCCATTTTAGAGTTCCAGGCCACTGTGATATTGCCCCTGGAGTACTCAACTATGAGCTGTGCTACATTTTGAATGAAACACCTTTCAGCAGTGGGAATACCCTTGTTTTGCTCGGGGGATGAACCCTGCAATATATTTTTCTTTTCACATGTTAGGTATTACTATCCCTTTAACGGAATAGCAATGGTTAATTTCACCATGATGTAATATTGTAGGCATTGTAAGAGATAGATGTGGATGATCGATGTTAGTCCTATCCCTCCAACCCACATGGTTAGACAGATATTGCTCTATTTGACAGTCATTTTGACATGTTTGACAGTCATTTCACCACATGGAGGCTCTTCAGCAGAGCCTAAATTGCCCCATTCAGAGATGTAAACTTCATTGGAATGGTGAACAGAGTGTGCTTGCAAACCTGGCACACTTTGTTGACCATCTCAAAGATGTATCCATCTCTGAATGGGGCAATTAAGGCTCTGCTGAAGAGCCTCCGTGTGGTCTAATGACTGAAATCTCCAGCTGTCAAATAGAGCGATATCTGTCTAACCATGAGGGTTGGAGGGATAGGACTAACATGGATCCACATGTTGGTGAAATTAACAATTGCTATGCCATTACAGTTACATACAAGGAGAAATGGTCATATATGCATGTGGATGTGTACCTTTCATATGGATATGAATATATCCTTTCCAGATATGAAGCCAGATATCATTTCAGTAGGTGTGATTGCCTTACTGCCTATATATGTGCACCCATCAAAATATACATTGGATTGATATGATGGATATGAACATACCTCGTATATCCCATCTACGTAGAGTGGGATATACTAGGTATGTGTATTTGGATGGTATCAATGTAAGTTAGTTTCTGATGGATGCACATATCTGGCCAGTAGGGCAATCACAGGCAGTGAGATGATCTCTGGGTTCACATCGTGTTGGGACATATTTTGAGCCATTTGAAAGGTACATATCTGACCATTTTCCTTTGTGTGCATATCTTTGTTTGAACAGATGTGCAGTGGGAATCAAGTGTTATTCAACCCTATCTTCTTAGCTGATCCCGTCCAATTCACAATTTTTCATTACTTGACAGGTGACTCTCTGGTTGTCAGGATCATATCCTATGCATTGCATTGTAGGGCATGGGATACCACCCTGGCAATCAGAGATTGATGAACTGGACAGGATCCTGTCCATGTCGTGTGTTCCAGTTGAATCCTGAAGGGCAACAATCACGCCAGTAGTGAGGGATATCTTTGATTGAGGCCTGTTTTTCTTTGAGTATGAGCCCATCCATCCTTCTGAGTGAGGCAACCGTACTCAATCCGAGATATCTATCATTCATGGCCTGTTGGTGACCAAGGTACAATGGTTGATATTTGGTTCCCATGTGTATCCTGCAAACAGTGTCTGGTGTACCATCCATCCATGGCATCAGCACCCCTGAGGATCCATGTGGAAATCAGATGTGAGATATGTCATTTGAAGTTAGAGTAAATGATTGCAGACACAGCACCAAGGCCTACTTTTTCCCCCTTTAATTCTGGGGTATTGTTTGAGGCCTGTGTGTTGCACATACAAGCAGTTATTCTCAGTGACAGTGTGATGTGTGACCTGCTCCATCCTTTTTGTGATTCAGTAAGCGGTGTTGTTGACATGATGGAGTGTACATGATGCTGACTTCTCCAGTGATCTCATTTCCCCATTTCCAGTGTTTTCTATGGAGTGTATACGATGGGACCTTAGCAACTTGATTCATGTTATTGCATATTCTCCATAGGCTAACAGTGGTATTGGTGAAATGAGGATGTGTAAGGGTGAATTTCTCTCCACCATGTGTTTGTCACCGCTTAGTGAATGTCCCCTGTGTAGCATGTGATCGTTGGCCTATTGACTTGATTGTTGTCTGGTTAACCCTTTGAGTCCCAGAGGGGTTGCCAAAGCATTGTTGATCGATGCATTGATGATCCCTCTAGCACTCGAGGGGTTAAGTGCTGACATCCCAGTGGGGACATGGGTGACATTGTGTGTGAACAGTGATGATTTATGACAGTCGACATTTTGAACAGCATGGTTTGTGTATTGTGTGTGATGAGCACAGCGACAGGAGGGTTGAAGTAGGACTTGGACAGGTTTGTTCCAAGTTGGACCTTGATATTTGTCCTTGTGTTGTGTCCTGTTTTTAACCCTCAGGGTGCTGTGTTGGTGCAGTTGTGTGCATGAATGATGGGCATGTGTTGAGGTGTGACTGTGTGTGCAGCTGGTGTTGGTTGCTGTAGTGTGTTGTTCTGTAGTGTTGCACTTACCGGTAGTGTGGAGGCTCCTCTCATCCCCAGTGTCAGCTCCTCCAACAACCCCCTCGATCAGGGTTGGGGACATATTCTGGCGCACCATCTCCTCCCAGCCGCAGAAGGTGATAGGGACAGGTGGGCCACCTCCAGTGCCTCGGGCGTGCTTGGCGAGTTCGGAGAGCTTGTTCTTGACCACCCTCCGGCAGTCGCCCCATCGCTTTTTGATGGACTCCATGTCCCGCCTGCATGAAGCCACCGCGTTGACCCCGCTGCAGATCTGGTTCCAGGCTGCCTTCCTCCTCGCTGACAGGCCAGGGACCTTCGCTATCGGGTGGAGAACACTCTGCCTCTCCAGGACAACTTCCACAAGAGCCGTGTTCTCCTCCTCTGTATACTTTGGGTCTCTGATCCTGGCCTCGTCACCTCCGGCATGGGATGACTCAGAGCCGGAGTGCCCTGCCTGGTCTGACCCTGACTGTGTGGGGTGCTCCCCAGCAACTACCCCTCGTCCCACTGCAGGTTCTGTCCCTGTCCTGCATGTTCCTGCTCTTGTGGGCCGGGTCCCCCTCCGCCCTGCGGATCTCCCTCTCCCACCCCTGCTCTGCTGAGGGATCCCCTCCTGAGCTTCCTCCTCCTCCACTACTCTCCCCATCCCTCTCTCCTGTCCTCCTCTCCTTGCCATCATTCACCCAGTCACACCCAGGCACTCCCACAGGCCCTCACAGACACACTCGATCCAGTCACTCTCTGTCACACACTTTCACTCCCAGATTCACACTGTCAAAATAAAAAGTAAAATGTGTAAGGTATTATGAAAAAAAAGGACTATGTGTATGTATGTATGTGTATGTGTTTGTGTTTGTATGTGTGTATGTAATATGTGCAAAGGTGTAATATGTGTCTAGTAAGTGCACCTCTCTCCAAACTCAAAAATCTCCTTCTACCGCCAATGAATGCTCCTTTCTCCCTCTCTCTGATCGCTATCCTCCGCTCCTGGGTCCTGATATCTAGCTCTGAAGAACTCGATAACAGACAGTGTGTGACGGTTATTTTTGGGTATATATAGGTGTATTTGAAGTTATTTGATACATTGGGGCTTTGTGATTGGCTGTGTGTTTGAATTTGTTTTGGCATCAATCATGGTTGCTTGACAACGGCAGCCGTTATATTACATGTTGTTTTGATCGCAGTTATCGTGTGATTTGGCCGCCCGTTGTGCATTAACATGAGCGACAACGGCTTTTGTGTTACGTGTTTTTTGTGTGCCTACGCTCGATAGCTATTCTTGTAGAGTAGCTATTGAATCTGCCGTAACTCCTGTATTATTTGCGAGCGATGTGCCTTTTTCACTTAGCGGCTCGTTTAACGGCTGCCTTTAAATCTAGCCCTAAGCTGTTTAAGGAAATACATTCAGAGCTGGATGTTTTTTCTCTGCAGAAGGATTTAGATAAACTGAGTGAATGGGGAGAAAAGTGGGAGATGACATTTAATGTAGATAAGAGTAAGGTTATGCATTTGGGCTGTAGTAACAAACGTGCTAAATATACACTAAATGGGAAACAACTTAGGGAATCTTCATTAGAGAAAGACTGAGGAGTACCGATAGACGTTAGACTTCACAGCAGTGTACAGAGTCACTCAGCTGCTGCAAGCGCAAATAAGGTACTATCATGCATGAAAAGAAGTAGAGATGCACGGGATGCTAATATAATTCTACCTCTATATAAATCCTTGGTAATGCCTTGTCTAAAATATGGAGTACAGTTTTGGGCACCAGTTCTTAAAAAATACATTATTGAACTGGAAAATTGAGGAGACATTCATCAAAACCGATAAAGGGATTGGGAAAGCTGAGTTATAAAAAGAGACTAGCCAAACTGGGTTTGTTTACATTAGCAAAGAGACATCTAAGGGGTGAAATGATTGCCATTTACAAATATATTCGAGTTCAATACAAAGAATTCTCCAATGATTTATATACTCAAAGAACTGTGCTATGAATGAGAGGTCATCCATTAAGAATAGAGGAAATGTGCTTTTGACTAAAACAAAAGCAGGGATTTTTTTCAGTAATGGCAGTAAAGCTATGCAGTGCTTTGCATCGGCATGCTGTGCTTGCAGATACTGTAACTGCTTTCAAAAAAGTAATCGATACCTATCTAGCACAGAACAGTTTTGAGAATTATGACGCTTGACTTCAAAGCAGATAGGTTGTTGATCTGGAACCGACTGCCATTTGAAGTCAGGAAGATTTTTTTTTTTTTTTTTTACCCACATGGGGCTAAATTGGAAATGGCATCAATGTGTTTTTTTTTTTTTTTGCCTTCCTTTGGATCAGCAAGAGTTATTTTTCTCTGCCGTCCAATACAGGTTACTGGTAACTTTGGGTAGGCGATCTGCCCCTTTAAGTATGCAGGAACAATTCTAGAAGTGAATGCAGGGGGTGGAGCCTAACTTCCCTCTTTGGCTGCAGCTAGCCAATCAGTTCCAGTAAGATTTGTTCCTTGGTGAAGACATAGGCAAGAAAACAGTTCTGCTATAGTTTTAGCTATTTTTTTATTTTTCTGTTAGATATGGAATACCACCATTAAGTGGATTACCATAAATGACAATTCCCTTTGATGTCGCTAGCTCAGTATCCAGGTGCTTTTTTGTGGATCTTAAGCCCTGGGGGGAAAATCTTGGTTACAAGTTCTTTCCTCAGGAGTTGCCCACGAGGCTTCTTCTTTATACATGGTAATCTGAAGACAGAAGATCTGCAGGAAAGGTGAGCAACCCTTTGAGTGCTGCATGTCCACATGTCAAACAGTGCCCCTCTGCACAGGGGTTTTCCTTTGGAGTTCCTATTGTACACTCCTGCACTCATTGGGTTTATCTGTATGTCTGTTGGGTGTTTTGGAGCAAGTTTCTGTGGTAACTTAACCCTTTAGCTGCTGGTTTTGCATCTTCTGAGGGTTTATTGGCACTTTCCCTACTGGTTTCAATGTTTTTTGGATATGCTAACATGTTCTAGTGATGTTTAAAGTAATTTTAATTCACAGTTTCAACTCTGCAAAATTTGTGTGCGCTTTTACAGCATATATGCCATTGCTCCATTCACTTCTATGGGACTGTACAGTTTGGGACATATCTCTGCAACCGCTCAACGTACGACTTCAGAGATGGCTCATTTTAAGTGTCTGCCCTTGCTCTGTAATCTGGTTAACGTTTTGTGTGTGTTGGGGGCTCAGAGGGCTTCGGTCATTGTTTGGGTACTTTTTCTGGGAAAACTACATTTCCCATGAGCGCTTGCTTCACATGCTCGTTTCTGATTGGCTCCCGCCGCGGCAGCCATTTTGTGCCTTCTCCTGAATGAGTATCCTACAGAGGGCTTGGACTCTGCTTCTTTCCTCTGCAGATTAACCCTTCACCTGTCAGATAAGTGCATTTTAGCGATTTCTGGGGTGAACTTTTAATCTTACACATTGTATTTGGGTGATTCCTTATACTTTAAATGTTTTGACACTGTGAGCATATCTACTTCGTTAGAGCTTGGGGCCAGGCCTAAGATTAAGGATGCTGGGGACTCTGTGTCCCCTGTTGCGCATTGCTCCTCATGTCGTTCAGGGTTACCTAGAGAATTCTGAGGTCATTTATGCCCAGCATGTTCTGATGTCCTTGAGTCTCTCCCTGGGACCTTCAGCCATGCATTAGAGCCAGTTTGGGTGCAAGAGTTCAAGGCTGCTTCTAGAGACCTCCGGTCTACATTGCAACTCTTTCCATCCCAGTTACAGGGGGTCTTCCACTCCTGGCAGCCCCTTCTTCTGTCAGATCTTCCCTGCCGAAACCTCAGGGAGTACCTGACGTATCAGATTCCTCTGAGTAGGAACTGTTGGTGGATTCAAATGTTGAGGAATGTTCTGCTGTGAGCGCCTCTCAGTTTTTTTGAGACCCCTTTGAGGCTGATCCTGATCCCTCGGCTGAGGGCTTGATCAGAGCCGTCTTAACTACCCTAAACATTCCCTTAGTTCAGGAGGTTTCTTCGGATCCCTCTGATGTATTTCAGGAGCCTAAAAGGCCCTATACTTGTTTTCCACCTAACCCCACTCTTGACTGCCTTGTGTCTGATGAGTGGGAGTCTCTGGACAGGAAACCTTCTGTTTCCAAGAAATTTGCCAAGCTTTACCCCTTCTCTGAGGCGGCGCTTGCTCACTGGATTTATCCCCCTCAAAGTGGATGCTCCTGTCTCTAGGCTATCTAAGTCCACTGCCTTGCCAGTTGCTGATGCTTCCGCTCTGAAAGACTGGACTGACAAGAAACTGGAGGACTACCTCAAGTCCTTTTTTGCCACTGCTGGTACTGCCATGCATCCAGCATTCACTGTGGCATGGGTGAACCGGGCCATTGCGGTCTGGACTGAACAGCTCACCCTGGCTGTCCGTCAGGGTGCTTCTACTTTGGATATTTTGCAGCTTCTTGCCAACATTTCTGAGGCCCAGCACTATGTTTCTGCTGCCTTATTTGATGCCATCCATTTGGTGGTAAGGGTTTTCACCATGTGTGTGGTCGCCAGACGAGCTCTTTGGCTCAATATCTGGTCTGCTGGCACTGCTTCAAAGAAAGCTTTGCTCTCATTGCCTTTTCAAGGCACCTCTTTGTTTGGGCCAGATCTTAAGGATCTGATTAGTGAGGCCACAGGGGGCAAGAGTAAACTTCTGCCTATGGTACCTAGGAAGACGCCTCTCAAGCGTAATCAGCTTTTTCGTTCCTTCCAGACTGAGACACGTCCGGTAAACCACGTGGTTCCCTCAGCTCCGCATTCCTTCTCCAAGCCCAAACAACAATGGACTCCGAAGGTCTCCTCCAAACCTAAGGCTTCCAAGCCTTATTCGGCATGACTTGCCGAACCCAGCTCCCCACTCGGCTGTGGGTGACTCTCTGCATCACTATCACAGTGTCTGTGAGGATTCAGTGGCGGACCTGTGGGTTTTACAGGTGGTGGCGGAAAGGTACAGGATACAGAATCCCTTTCGCCTCTCTTCCTCCCTTTCGGTTTTTCCCCTCTCATACGCCCCAGGGCGTAGAGAAATGCCATCTGTTCAATGGTGCTATCCAGCACCTTCTGGACAAGGATGTTCTGAAACCTGTTCCAATTCGGGACAGAGGTATGGGTTTTTACTCAAACCTCTTTGTGGTCTCCAAGAAGGACGGCAGCTGTCACCCCATTTTGGATTTGAAGGATCTCAATTGCTTTGTGACTCATTATCACCAGACATCCCTAAGGATCCCTATTGTGACTCATTATCACCAGACATCCCTAAGGACGGTGATTGCTGCTATGTCCCAGGTGGAATTCCTTGCCCCTCTGGATCTTCAGGACGTATAGCTACACATCATCATTCATCCAGAGAGTCGGCAGTATCTCATATTTGCCTGCGACCAAGGGCACTTTCAGTTTTCAGCTCTTCCCTTTGGTCTGACTACAGCTCCTCAAGTCTTCAGCTGTGTCCTGGGAGCTTTAGTATCCGTCCTCCATCGGGATGGCATCAGAGTTACTCCATACATGGATGACCTGCTTCTGAAAGCCCCTCCTGCGGAACTTCTTCCTCAGCAGGTTCAGGATGGCATTCATGCTCTCAGCCATCACAGGTGGATCATCAACATGCACAAGTCAGATCTTGTTCTATCCCAGTGTCTGGTCTTCCTGGGCCTTCTCTTCTACATTCAGCAGAGCATGGTGTTTCTCAAGGACGAGGTGGCTCACCAGATCGCCCACAGGGTTTATGCTGTCCTGGCTCACGATCCAGTTCCAGCCAAGAAGCTGCCCTCTCTAGTGGGGAAATTCATCTCCACCATAGAAGCGGTCCCATTGGCTCACACCAGGGAACTCCAGAGGTTTGTGATCCAGGTGTGCAGGGGTCAGCAGGACCTTCTGAAGATGTCAGTATCCCTCCCTCTTCATGTGGAACTGAGTTTGTAGACCTCTCCAATCTGCTGAAGGGCAAGTCCTTCCTGGTATCCTTCTGGACCACGGTGATGACAGATGCCAGCCTCTCCGTCTGGGGAGCGGTCCTGGGTCAGTGGTCTCTAGAGGAATCTCTCCTTCCCATCAATGTGTTGGAGCTTCGGGCAATATTTCATGCCCTTTGCCATTGGTCACCATAGCTGGAAGAATGCCCAGTCCAGGTCCAGTCTGACAATGCCACGGCCGTGGCTTACATCAACAAGCAGGGCGGGACAAGAAGTCTCGCCGCTTGGTTAGAGGTCAAGGCTATTTTGTCCTGGGCAGAAGAACATGTTCCTGCCATATCCGCAGTGCACATTCCTGGCATAGACAACGTCATGGCGGACTTCCTCAGTTGACGCATGGTGGACAGCAGAGAGAGGGAACTGCACCCAGAGGTGTTCACCCTCATTGTTCAGAAGTGGGGTCTTCCTTGCATCGACCTGATGGTGACAAAATACAACTGGAAGGTTCCGATGTTCTGCTGTCGCTGGAGGGATCCTCTAATTCTAGCGGTGGATGCAGTGTCCATTCCTTGGTTATTTCCTGTGGCTTACATCTTTCCTCCCCTCCCCATGTTGCACAGGGTGTTACGGAAATTGATACTGGAACTCTGTCCAGTCATTCTGAATGCTCCGTACTGGCCTCGACAGGCTTGGTTTCCGGAGCTTCTGGATCTGTCAGTGGCTGAGCCATTCCGGCTCCTTTGCCATCCGGATCTTCTTCTACAGGGTTACCTGTGGAAGGAGGATAAGGCCTACCATCGTGTCTAGTTGACCTTTCTCTCTTGGTGTGCTGATAGGGACCTTTCTCAGGATTTTGATCTGCCTACGGTCCTGGCTTTCTTGCAGGACGATGTGAATAAGGGCCTCCATTTGAGTTCCCTTACAGTTCAGACTACTGCTCTCTCTCTCTCTCTCTCTCTCTCTCTCTTTTCTTTCAGAGGTGCATTGCTATTCTTCCTGATGTCAAGGTTTTCTTCCAGGGCGTTGCTGAAGCTCATCCTGTTTTCAAGACTCCCTCTGCTCAGTGGTATCTTAACTTGGTTTGGGGTGTCCTTCTGCGCCCTCCCTTTGAGTCCTTGGCTACTATTCCTCTACGCCTGCTGACGTGGAATATGGCCTTTCTCCTGGTGATCATGTCTGTTCCTGGTGTCACAGAGTTACATGTTCTATCTTGTAGACCACCCTTTTTGGTGTTTCACAAAGACAAGGTGGTACTATGCACTTCGCAGGATTTTCTCCTGAAGGTGGTCTCTGAGTTCCACATTAATCAGGAGATTGTGGTGCCTTCTTTCTGCCCTGACCCTACCTTTGACAAGGAGAGGGATATCCACTTGTTAGATGTTGTGCGTTGTCTCAAGTTTTATGTACATCACACTGAGTGTATTAGACAGTCTGACGTGCTGTTCGTCATTCCTGAGGGCCCCAGGGCAGGGAGACCTGCATCTAAAGTGACTATTGCGTCTTGGATCAAATCCACTTTTCGTAAGGCTTATGTGCTAAGGAAGAAGCCTGTTCCATTTCGGGTCATGGCTCATTCTACTAGATCTATTGGGGCTTCTTGGGCTTACAAGAATCAGGCCTCCACTGATCAGTTGTGCAAGGCTGACGCTTGGTCGTCTGTGCACACCTTTTCAAAGCACTACTGTGTTGATGTTCTGGCATCGGCTGATGCCAGTTTTGGGTGTAAGATCCTGGAGGCAGTCTTGCCTGTCTAGGATCTTCTTTGGTGCTTCCTTCACTTTTGAGCCCTGTTGGCTCTAGTTCAGTGTGCTGTGTAACAGTTCCTGGGGTGTTGTTACCCCTGTTCACTGTCTGTTGACACTTCATTTGTTTTGTTGGGCTATCTCTGATCTGATGATTCATATCTGCTCTGGTGATTTTGGGGGCCTTGCTTCTGGTCCTTGCCTTACTTCCCACCTCTGGGAAACTCAATGGTTGGATATCCCAAAGTTACCAGTAACCTGTATTAGACGACAGAGAAAAGAGTATTTTAGTCTTACCTGTTAAATCCTTTTCTCTTAGTCCATACAGGTTACTGGTCTCCCACCCTGTCAAGGGACCATGCTTGGCTTTCCTATGGCAGACCGTGGGTGTTTTTCGGGGTCATGCTCACAGGATTCTTCTTTCCCTTCTAGTATCTAGTCAATAGTTAGTGTCTCAAATCGTACTGGAGCTGACTGGCTAGCTTCAGCCAAGGAGGGAAGGTAGGCTCCACCCCCTGCATTAACTTCTACAATTGTTCCTGTCTACTTAAAGGGGCTGATCGCCTACCCAAAGTTACCAGTAACCTGTATGGACTAAGAGAAAAGGATTTAACAGGTAAGACTAAAATTCTCTTTTGCATGGGCTAGACTTTAAGGACGCATGTCTTTTTTCAGCCTCATCAACTATGTTACTATGTTGTCCACCTTTTCACCATATCTGTAAGTGATATTACAGTTTTATTGTAGACCGGTAATAAAACATAAAAATAGCAGGTGCAGTTTATTGCTCCTGGCGTGCAATATGGTATGCTAAATCAAGGTGGTACCATTTTGTCTAGTGTTTGCAGTAAGTACTGACTACAGAAGGAAATTCCATGGTTTTCAAAGATTTTAGTATGTTTGAAGTGGTAGAAATATTAAATATTTTTTCCTTTAGTGCCACCTTCTAGGAAACATTTGTGCTCATCAGTTTAGAGGTTAAAAGGCAAATTGCCCATCATTTAATGAAGTGGGTTGTCTTTTTTCCAAAATGTATGGCTTATTTACCATTTATTCCTGTCTGTAGTTGTTTAAACCTCTTAATGACCTCCTGATCCGGTAGGAAGTGGCCGTTAAGTACTACAGTGAATTTTTTTTGTTGCAATGAATACTGGGATTGTGGAATAGCACTGCCATCACAGTGGTCCTTAGCATAAATCCATCGGTGATGGTCCTGGAAAGTCACTGGTCCCTAAGATGTTAAACATTTAATTGCAGGCATATTTGAAGAATGCAAGAAAAATGACAGATTTTGGTAGGTGTCATTTTATGCTTCTGGCATGCCTTAAGGTATGTCAGCACTTAAATGGGGTGTTATTTTCCTCTGGATTCCCTGGCCCTGGTAGCATAGAAATCTTTATAGTTGTCTTAGAAGCAATAGTGCACTATTGTTGGTAAATTGTTAGAGATAAGGAAAATACCTTTCTGAATTGAATATGAGGTGGGTACTAATCTTAGTATATGATCTGCCTTAGGTATTGCCATTCATTTCTAGCTTCATCCAACAAAAGTAAATAAACTGTTCTCCTGTTCTGTAGAGAGGCTGATTTTTGCACTATTCATTAGACATAAGGAACCTAGAATTAAATCCAGGCTTATTACATTTGGTAGACTGGAGTACATGGTAAGTCTTTTAATTTGTAGTTATTATCATATTTTACTAAATCTGCTTCTGTGGGACCAGACTTAGTAAAAAGAGAAGGGCTTCACTGTGCAGGCCCAAAACTGTTCCCATCAGCTGGTTCGGGGTGGACAGAAAACAGAACACTTTTCTGGAATGTGAGATGAGCTAAACATGGAAGTCCACAGGCTTTGCTTGCTGCACGTTCTGTAAGGTTTGGGATGAAAAAAATTATGTTATGGTTGGCAAGCAAAACTAGGAGTCAGACGGTATTGTTAATAGAACCTTTATTATGAGAATAATGACAGTAATGCAATATATAAATATACACACAGTGGGTGATTGAAACTGCGAACACTGTATCAGGAATAGCAGGAATAGCAGTCTCCCAATCTCTGCACCACACTGTCTGAGATTAGACCTCAGCCCACTGGAGTCTCGTGGTAAGGTAACGCCCAAGAGATACTGACTCAGCCTGCAGTCAGTAGCTAGGAGTCTGCTAGAGTCCCAGGTCAGTACTAGGAAGGATGTCTGAATAACATAACCAACAAACTGAGTGAACAGACCGAGCCTTCTAGTAAGCACCAGATAGGATAGTCAGACGAGCCAAAGTCATACACAGAGTGGGTAGTCAGCCAGAGCCACAGGTTTGCACCAGAAAGGATATCCACTGAAGCGATGGAATGCTGGATGCGCAGTGGATAGAGCCCCAGGTCAATGCCAGAGTGGGCAGTCAGACAAGCCTAGGTCATACACGGAGCGGGTAGTCAGCCAGAGCCACAGGTTTGCATCAGAAAGGATATTCACTGAAGAGATGGAATGCTGGATGCTCAGTGGATAGAGCCCCAGGTCAATGCCAGAGTGGGTAGTCAGACAAGCCTAGGTCATACACAGAGCGGGTAGTCAACCAGAGCCACAGGTTTGCACCAGATAGGATATTCACTGAAGCGTATGTATGCTGGATGCATAGTGGATAGAGCCCCAGGTCAATGCCAGAGTGGGTAGTCAGACAAGCTTAAGTCAGACACGGAGCGGGTAGTCAGACAGGGCCACAGGTTAACACCAGAATGGATGGACAGACAAGCCGGATCATACACAGGAATTAGGAATACTAGAAAATGAACTGCTCAGAACAACAACGTAAGGGTGACTGAGTCAGGACTCAGTCTGCCCTTTAAACCCCTCCACAGGAAGTAGGTAGGAGGAGCATCTAGAGAGAGGAAGTAGGTAGGAGGAGAGTACAGGAAACAAACACACATAAAATAGAGGCCTGCAGCATGCTTGAAGCCTCTTGCCTGCAGATGACGCTTGGAAAGATGCCGAGCGTCGCTGAATGGCGGCGCTGGAAACAAGGTACTGTGACAAACTATCACTTTTAGTCTTTGGGATCTGCATTCACAGATTCGGAAACCTGAACTGTGATACTTCAAAATCTTGCAGTTCAGTTTCTCAAGCGGGTTCAGTCTGATAGCTACTGTGGTCACTTTTATGATGTCTGATTGGTTCATCAGCTGAACCACCTATTGGCACAATCCAGCACTGGATTCCTGTGGAAGCTCCCAGGAGATTAGCTGGTCCAGGAAGCACTATCAATACAACAGCTGCTCTTTGAGACAAGATTAAGTATAGGTTTCTTTAAATGGCAAGCTTTGCAAAAAGTATTTATTCATTATTAAAGAATGATTGACATTATTATTTCCCTAAAAAAATATTCAACCTTTTGCATGAAAAAGAATATATATAATTCCGTATCACACCCACACACCACCAAGCACTGCTGCTCAGTCTCTGGCATTTGATTATAAAACCACAGCTCTGTTCAACATTTTGTCCTTTGTGAACTGTGTAATCACTTAGGAATGTTTTACAAGAAATAAGACAAAAGTTGTGTTCATTATTAATTTTTTACTAAATGAGTAGGAACAATTGTTGACTTGAATCAAATGAAATCACATATGATTTGTAAATCAATGAAAGTATAGTCATAGGTCACCAGTGTTCTTCACTTTGCATATGAATTTGTCAGAGGCATTGACCAAATCAATGATACTTGAATTAAGCCACTGAAGATGTACAAACCCTGTCAGATTCAGGTTCTGTATGCTTCTCTTGTAATTTAGATTTTTTTTTTTACAAATGTACAAAAGGTTGATTTTTTACATTATCCATAATTTCAGAAAAACTGATATAAAAATAGTTACCATGGTGGGTGCTGTATTCTAAAACTAACTATTCTAAAATATTAGGTCAAACATTTATCTAAAAAGTATCATCAATGGTGAGATTGCTCAGTTGGCTAATGCACCAGCTGTAGAATCTGTTCGTGTCGCAGGTTCTAGTCCCAGCTAGGTCAGCTTAGCTTGTCACCTTTCTTAGTTAGATAAATTGAAACCAGGGCATACTTGAAAATGAGAGACAATCTCAATGTATTCTTCCTGGTAAAATAGTTTCACAAAAAAAACAATGGAAAGCATTCTATATATAAAATAAGGCTGATAACATCCATACTTTCCCCCCAGATGATAACACTTTAAAATACACAACAATTATTTTGAATCTAAGGATTGAAGATAAATGTACCAATTTGCGTCTGATGCATCATGGTGAACTGGGACAATTCTGCAGCAGTCTAGCTGCACCATATAGGGGCTTTGCAATACATTGGAGTCTCCTTTGGAATTCATTGGAGTTAAACCCGTTTAAATCAAATTTTTATTTATCCCCCATAATGCAGTTTTTCCCCAGAATTTCAAACGTTTTTCTAAGCGCTTCATCCTTAATAACTGAACATTATAGTGCCACCAACAATCACAGTGTTTAATATGATATTAGCATCATTGTGTGAGTCCTGGTTTAGCAAATGGTGTTCTAGACAATTCAGGAACAGAAGAGGTCTTAGGGCAGCTATCATGTGGTTGTTTCCTTAATGTGGGGGTCTGCACATCTGGGATCAGGCCTCCCAGTGAACGTGCAGCTGCATTCTGAGCCATAGAAGATAGCAGGAAAGATGAACAGGGGTCAGAAAAGCCAAATGAGAGACTACCAAGCCCAAGTCACATCCGGAGCTTGGTATGCATGTCATTTCTAACCCACCCTATCAATGGGCCTTATGTAGAAAATTGAGCAGTTCTGGAGCAAACCAACTGCACTGTAGGGGATAAACAAAAAAATTCTCCATGTTCCCATTCCACATTCCTGTAAATAATGGTTTTTAACCTCTTGAATGCCAAAGATGTCTTGAAGACCTCTAGCATTCAAGGGGTTTACTCCTTAGAGACGAAGGAATGTCACTCATCGTTTAGTGGTTAAAGCCCCATTTTAATCAATTAGATGTTTTATCTATTTCCTGCAGTGCAGTTGGTTTGCTCCACTTTACCTGTATGCATAAAATCTATGGAGTTGTATTAGAAATACAGCAGCGTCTGTGGATTTATCCAGATCCATTGCCAGTCCATGGGGTCAGTCCCCCACCCTCATCCTACTGATTGTGGTTGTGCAGAGCAGTCCATCCTAAGCTTTCTATTAAGTCTGCTCCCATAGGAGTAAAGTATGACAGTTAAACAAGTAAGAATGGTTTCATGTGGAAGTCCATCCTCTATGAGACAGAAATTTACTAGAGTCTACTTGTGCAGTAGGTCAGTAAGTCTTTTCAGCCTTGCCAGATATAGGGTATGAGATTTTTCAAAAGTGCGGATTACTGGGCATATTGTAGAAGTGAAAGATGAAGCAAACACTGTAAGGTAGAATGTTTGGGAACAGAAATAAATAAATAAATCCCAAATTACCTTTAAAGTTTCTGAAGATAAAGCTAGTAGTCACTTGTTCACTACTAATTGCATCCAGTAGGGTCATTTTAAACTGTCTTCAGAGGCCCCGTGTACAGAATTAATTCTTAGGATCCCTTTGACTCGAGTGGAGGCATTCTATGGGCCCTATAATAGTTAAAGCAGACGCAGTCACAGTGATATATTGTGCACTGAGATCTTCACTTCTCCCTTACCATCTGACCACAAGATTAAAGGAGTAGTAATACCTCCTAATAATAACATCCAATTACCTTACTATGGCCATAAAATCCTAATGGCCCCTATGAATTTCCCTGTGTGCCTTTGTTCAAGAGAGAACATCTTCAGTCAGTTCTGGATGAGATTTTATTCGGATGAGTTTTATTTGGAGGCAGACTTGGCAGTTGCTAAGAGAACCACAGTACACAAACTCTGCCAACTACACAATGTAATCTTAAAGGAGCAGTAAACTTTTTTTATGAAAAAATATATATTGTAGGGATTTTCCTATTGAGTAAAATAAGGGTACTCCTACTGCAGAGAGATTTATATTTCCACAGTTATTACAGTTTAAACCCATTTTTTTTTACATTAGCAGTGCCCTCTAGTGGTCAAATTCTAATTAGATTTCCTGTTAGATTCTAATGGAGAGGAAAGTCAGAAAAGTCAGAGACATACAGTTCTCCATAGAATGTGATAGAAACTGCCTGTCACTTCCTGTCAGTTAGAACTATCAGGAAGTAAACACAGTAAATTCACTTCCTGATTATTTAAACTGCTATAATTTTTGAGTAAAACATCTGACAGCGATTGGAGTGACCTTGTTTTATTCAGCAGGAAATGCTCTGTAAACTATGTGTTTTCATAAACAAAAGTTTACTGCTCCTTTAAGCCTTTAAATTCCAGCGGACTGTCCAATACATTGCACACCCCTTTAGTCTTGAAAGGTTAATCAGGGTCAGGAACCCTGCCTGCTACAGATTAAGGGCTGGATTCAAATGCAGGTGCTAATTTTATCTCTGCTTTTATCTCCAGATTTCCCCATAGACTTCAATAGGAATTTTTTATCTCCTGCATTTGAATCCAGCCCTAAAAGTCTACCTCCATGACATGACATCCAGGACTGATTGAAGATATTGGCCTCGATTCAATTGCCTGACCTAAAGCATGCAGCAGGGCAAAAATAGATACCGGCCGACCAAAACAAATGTCTAAGACGGTATTCTATTGCCCTACCGGCTAAAAGCACCACAAAATCCCCATATACTTCAATAGGAACATTTTTGATAAAACGGGAGGTAACATTTATCTCCTGTACCCACCAACATACCTTTTTTCTTTGGATTTATTATTTGTGATATAGTATCATTTACTTGCTTTTAAGATTGAGATACTGTGTATTTTTTTATTATAGGTCTGTGTGGAGTCCACAAGTGCCAAACTCAAATTCAAAAGTGATTTATCTCCTGCATTTGAATCCAGCCCAAGATCTTTTATCTTGGGGTGAATTCAAATGCAGGAGATAAATGTTACCTCCCATTTTATCAAAAATGTTCCTGTTGAAGTATTTGGGGATACTGGAGATAAAAGCAGAGATAAGGGTCTAGATTCTATTGCAGGTGCTGAATGTTAACACCCATTTTATCAAACATTTTCCTATTGAAGTCTATGGGGAAAACTGGAGATAAAATTAGCACCTGTAATAGAATCTAGCCCAAAATTAGCACCTGCATTTGAATCCAGTCCCTTGTGGCCAAACGTCCGTTTTGGGGCTAGATTCTATTACAGGTGCTAATTTTATCTCTGATTTTATCTCCAGTTTTCTCCATAGACTTCAGTAGGAAAATGTTTGATAAAACCGGTGTTAACATTTAGCACCTGTAATAGAATCTAGCCCTAAGGGCTCGATCCAAATGTTGGCGTCGCCAGAAAAAATTGGCGACGCTGGTTTTAACGTCAACTGAGCAATACAAATGTTCCACTAGTAACAAGCGATGCCAGTTCTGAAACACACTTCGCCTGTCGCCAGAACAGCAAGATCTCACCCATAAAGGATAATGTACAAGCGACGCCAAAAGCCATTCAAATGTTTGAGTTAGGGCTAACGCACGTTAAATTGCAACATTTCTCTCCAGAAATCTAACGCCTATTTTTTTTGGAGAACAGCACACAACGCAGAGTACAAAACCATCGTCGAGGGAAATAAAACAGAGAAGCAGGTCATCCAAGGACAGAAGCCAAGCATACAGGAGTCAGATATTAACCCCTGCAATGCCTAGCAAATACAACAACAAGGCCTACAACAGTGCCTCACAACCCCTCCACCTAAGACACCCCTAACATGCAATCTGGATATGCCAGGGCATCCCCTGAGGGCACAAGGGAATACCCAAATAAAAAAAAACATATGCCCAACATCAGGTCCCATTGTGACAATGGCAATGAAGAGAAATAGTGCCTCAAATGTCCCATACACACATCTCCCCAAAAATGTGTAAAATCAATATTATCAAACACCAATGCAGAACATAGCAACATGGGAAAAGTGATGGACCCTGAGCTGGTGCACATGGCGCACCAACATCACATGACACCATGGTTGGGAACCACTGGCCGACATCAGATAAACAAGTCACAGACAAACAATAAGAATCAAGCAACCCCACAGGGACAGGGGGAACACAAAGCCGCACAACATAAGCCATCCCAACACACCTTTGAACAACAGGGGTTAACACACAACACCACATGCACACCTGTCACTCCAGCAACAAATCAAGCTCACCTATGTAACCTCAGCAGTCCATGGAGACAAAACACACACACCTGACAGCTACATGCCAATTACAAATAATCACACCACTGACCACACACACACCAGAAAACAATTACCTGGATAACTCACGCATTACCATTAGTCCATTATGACCACATGATACAGAAAAAAGGGAAGAAAGGAAGGGGTTAACGAGCCATAGGAGAACCACCAGGCGGTGCCCCCCCTCAAAAAAAATGAAGAACTGGCGCACACTACAGGAGTATACCAAACCAAAGCTTCATCAGACAATGCAAAATTAATCAAGTGAATACATCAAATCAATCAAAAAACATCCAGCACAGGAATATGGAGTCCTGAAGACATTCCAACATTGAATAATGCCTCCATAGACTGAGAGCTTGTATATGTAAAGCAAACGTCCAATACCATGTATACACAAACAAATCAAAGTGGCCCATTAGCAATGTGCAATATCATCAGACATATAAAGTGCAACATCATAATAATCCCAAAAGTATGAATACATCTATACCTATCTCTATGAATATAAGGGGAGGGCAAACAATGTGACCCCTGGAGTCATGGAGATGAGTATATGATGTGTATTCATACTTTGTTCATGATCACCACTTTGCACCTCACATGTATGATAATATTGCATATTGCTAATGGGCCACTGTGATTTGTTAGTAGATACATGGTTTAGCATGTATGCTGTACATATACTTGCTCTCAGTCCATAGAAGCATTATTCTGTGTTGGAATGTCTTCATGACTCTTCATCCCTGTGCTGGATGGTGCACAACTGATTTGATGTATTCACTTGATTAATCATATATTGCCTGATTAAGCTTTGGTCTGGTATACCCCTGTAGTGTGTGTCACTTATTAGGTGTGTTGTTGGGGGGGGGGGGGGTGGGCACCGCCTGGTGGTTTTCCCTGTTTGGTTAACCCATTCTTCTCCTCCCTCCCCTTGGTATCATTGTATATCCCTATGAGTGCACCTCAGCTGATCACAGTTTGATCTTGAGTAAGGAGTTATGTACAGAGCTGGTGTGATTCCTCTCCTTTGTTTTGGTCCCATCACCATGACCACATGAACAACACCTTACTGCTGTTTAACAGTGACAGCCCACCCTCCTTAGTTGTAGTGTGAGAGAGACACTGACAGAGAGACAGACCAACACCGGGATGTACACATGCTTGTACCTAAGACGACAGTGGAGGCAAATGTGTGAGAGGGTTAGGGCTCATCCCCCCCTCAAAGCACCCCTGTCCAACAGCTGTCACCTGCTGCAACTGTTCATGTTCCCGCTGAAGGCCTGTTATGCTGACTTGTTCGTATATGTGTGTGTAGCACAGTGAATATGCCACTCCATTGCTTAGCAATGCCTTGTCTAGGCGTCAGGACCATGTAAGCTGTCCATCAAGGGGATGGCAAGCAGAAATATGTATGTCTGTCACAAGGACCCTGAGCACACACCTCATCAGTATGTAGATCAAGATCCATGAAATAGCTCCTCTGTTTCATGGGTCTTGGTTTACACACTGATGTGTGTGCCCACTCACATATACATATGTCTGCTTGCCATACTGTGATACGAACCCCATGAAATCATGATGGCTAGACGACACCCTGACAAGCAATGGATTGTTCACTGTGTCAAATAACCAAGCTGTCCTCGTGGAGTGCAAGTAAGGTCTCCAAAGCAGTGATGACCAATGTGTTGTGTACACCTCTGGCACTCAAGGGGATGATGATGGGTCAGCAATAGCATGACTGTTGTGTTCGTAGTGCACCTTTCAGTCTTGTTTTCATCCTCTGCAGGCATCCATGGCATGACCCCTCATGGTCCAGAAGTTTATTCCGGTGACACGTTGAATCCACGTCCATGGGGATCACCTGTTGGTGTCCATGTCAATTACAAATCTGATCACATATGATTATCTTGTGTCATCGATCAACCCCTCCCCTGTCAGGGTTTAAAGGTATAGTAATACTGAATATGTTCCATGAACCTAACTAGTAGGGTTCATCCCCCTGAGTAAAACAAGGGAACTCCCCCTGCTTTGCATTCCAAAGTTAGTTCAGCTCACAGTTGAACATCATACATCAAATCTCACAGTGGCCTGAATTTTTACAGTGGTTCTGTTGCTACACCATCCCATGGACAGCTCTGGTCACAGCACCTTGAATCTACATTGGATGGTGTAGCAACAGTGCCGCTTGACCATGTGAGACCACTGTGGTTTGCCTATGTAAAAACAACTGCGAGCTGACATAACCTGTGAATGAAACACCCTTCAGCAGTGGGAGTTCCCTTGTTCTACTCAAGGGGATGAACCCTAACACATATTTGTTCAAACATTCTAAGCATTACTATCCCCTTAATTGTGATTATGTTGTTGATCTGTTGATATATCTAATGTGTTCATGTTGTTTAAGTTCAAGGCACGTCATGGAACAACACCCTGATGTTGTTTGGCTTTCAAATGTCTGTGAGTTGAACTTGGACAAACATGTCTGAATGTGATGTGTGTGTTCACCCTGCTGTAAAAGCTTGTGACGCCAGTCATCGTGCCTGAGTTGTGTTCTCTGCATAGCTGCACAATGCATTGGAGACAACTCATTCCCTGACACCCATGTTAGATGTGCCTGAGTTGTGTTCACTGCATAGCTGTACAATGCATTGGAGACAACTCATTCCCTGACACCCATGTTAGATGTGCCTGAGTTGTGTTCACTGCATAGCTGTACAATGCATTGGAGACAACTCTGTCAAACAAACCACATCCTAAATAGGAAACATGCATGGACACAGATGTTATGACAAAGTGACAAGATTTATTTAAAGGGCCTGGAGAAGGTTGGCCTCACTTTTTTTTTCCTTTTTGGAGGGTCGGTGGGGGGGGGCTGTAGAGGAGGATTCCCTCCAACTCTGGCGGGTTACCCGAGGGGGTCTGGTGGATGGTGGTGGTGGTGGAGGGGGTCGTGGCTCGCTGCTGGCTGGTGAGACATCACTGGACCCCTCCCGTGATGGCTGGCCCATGTCCTGCTGCTCATTCTGCCTGCGGTTGGAGTCCCGCATCTCGACCAGCATGTTGCCCAGTACCTCCATCATCCCAGTGTGAAACTGGAGCTGCTGGGTATTTGCCACGACCTGTTGAGCCTCAATGTCCCTGAGGCACCCCATGATCCGCCCTAGAGTCAGCTCCACCCGTCTGAGGGCTCGGCACACCTCCTAACCACTGTCAGCTGCTCCCCCTGGATGGCCACACATGTTGCGTCGAGGGCCGCTGTGCCAGAGGGGGTTACAGGAGTGGAGGCTCTAGAAGCTGGTGCAGGCGGTGGTGTGGCGTGGGTGAGCAGACTCCCATGGGGTGCCTCAGGGGGACCTGCAACATCATGGGTGCTGTGTGGGGAGAAATGATGCTGCTCCCTGGACCCGTCACTCCCCTCGGATCCTCTGTCCTCACGTTGTCCGACCAGTGGTGGTGATGGTGTTGTTGGTGGTGGTGGGGTGAATACCTCCCTTCGCAGGGGGCGTTGTGGCTCACCCAGGAGCCCCACATGTTCATACCCCATGGGCCATTCATATGTGGACTCCTGGGTGTCCTCCTGCCACATATGTCCCCGTGGCCTAGGGGTTGGGCCAAAGCTGGACAGCTGGGGCTCTGCCACCATCTGGGGCATCAGGTGCCTACCCGGCGGTGGTGGTGGTGCCTGGTAGCCCTGCTGATGTGGGGCCTGGTAGCCCAGATGTGGTGGGGCCTGGTAGCCCAGATGTGGTGGGGCCTGGTAGCCCTGCTGCTGTGGGGCCTGGTAGCCCAGATGTGGTGGGGCCTGGTAGCCCAGATGTGGTGGGGCTTGGTAGCCCTGAGGTGGTGGGGCCTGAGGTGTTGGGGCTTGGTAGCCTTGAGGTGTTGGGGCTTGGTAGCCTTGAGGTGTTGGGGCTTGGTAGCCCTGAGGTGGTGGGGCTTGGTAGCCCTGAGGTGGTGGTGCCTGGTGGGGCTGAGGTGGTGAGGCTTGGTAGCCCTGCTGCTGCTGGTAATGGTGGGGTGGCCCCTGGGTGCCATGGTGAGGCTGCTGCTGTAGTGGGCATTGTGGTGGCAGTGCCCTGGATGTGGTAGCCTCCTCAGAGGAGGTGCCTCCGGAGTCCTCCACACGGGATGACTGGTGTGCTGTGTGGGGAAATGACATGATGCAATCAGTGATGTGAGCCATGACAGGAGTGCTGCAAGACTATTACATTGACATGTGAACAGTTGAGTGGCAGGATGGTATTCATTGCATTGGTTTGCAATGCATTGGTTACTATCCTGACACACATTGCTTAGTTGACTACATCACATACATTGATTCCACTGACCTACAGTGGTGGAGATTTGGTCATCATATGTATCCTGAGCAGTGGGTATGGCTCGGCATATATCTCCTTGCTATCCCCATTCATCAGGATCCATGTGGTGAGCAAAAGTGAACCATCACACCTTGAGTGCCACAAAGCCACTGCATGTCCTACACCTAGGCCTCAACAGCAAACAAACACACTAGACCTCTAAACACAGCAATGCACCAGTAATGACCTATGACTACAGTCCAACCAATGATGTCGGCAACAGTAATGAACACACCAAGCACACCAACCAACATGATCTGTGGAACCCAGCAACACAATCATCTGCTGGAGGACACACAAACACACCCTGGACAGCTAAAATCCTAACACACAGCAAACATGTGCATGGTTAGACTGTACTATTTGCGGCTGCTTCTACCTTTTCCCATGTTATGCTATGGAGACTAAGCACTGGTATGTCACGTGTTGTTTAGCTCTCAGTGCATTGTATCCACAGAATAACACAGGGATTGCAGGTGTGATGACACTGCATTTGTCATGTACACAAAACCAAAACCAATGTGGCTAACCAATAATGTAATTCATGAAATAAATAACAAGAAAGCGGCATTTAAACATTATAAAGCTGAGGGATCAGTAGAGGCATTTTCAGAATACAAACATGCCAACAAAACCTGTAAAAAGGCTATTATATTAGCTAGACTAGTGAATGAAAAAAATATTGCTAAGGAGAGCAAGAGAAACCCAAAAATAATCTTTAAATACATTAATGGCAATAAATTAAAGTCTGATAATGTTGGATCCTTGTTAACTGAAACAGTTGAGATGGTCAAGGGGGACAGAGGGAAGGCAGATATTTTAAATAATTTCTTTTCTTCTGTTTTTACCAAAGAAGACCCAATGGACAAGAATCTGCAAACTACTTTTACAGAACAGTCACAGCAAACATGGGACTGGCTAACACAAGAAAAAGTGTTAAAAAAATTGAATGGTGTTAAGGTAGACAAAGCTCTGGGGCCAGATGGTATACACCCACGGGTACTTAAAGAGCTAAGCCAGGCCCTGGCCAGACCGTTATATTTGATTTTCAGGGATTCTTTTATTTCAGGTATGGTGCCCATGGATTGGCGTAAAGCAGATGTGGTGCCCATATTTAAAAAGGGATCAAAGTCACAGCCAGGAAATTACAGACCTGTAAGCTTGACATCTGTGTTAGGGAAGCTGTTTGAAGAGTTGCTAAGGGAATATATTCAAGAATTCTGCTGGAACAGGAATATTATTAGCAGGAGTCAACATGGCTTTGTGAAAGACAGGTCTTGTCAAACCAACTTGATCGCATTTCATGAAAAAGTGAGTAATGATATAGATGCGGGAGCGGCGGCTGATGTGTTCTATTTAGACTTTTCCAAGGCATTTGATACGGTTCCACACAAGAGGTTACTGTACAAATTGAATGAAATTGGCCTAGGGGAAAATGTTTGTGTGTGGATTGGAAATTGGCTGAAAGATAGAATGCAAAGAGTGGTAGTAAATGGCAAGTTCTCCAGTTGGATAAACGTGATAAGTGGAGTACCTCAGGGATCTGTCCTGGGTCCTCTTCTTTTTAATTTGTTTATTAATGACCTCCCAGAGGGCATAGGGAGCCATGTATCAGTGTTTGCCGATGACACAAAATTAAGTAAGGTAATAAGGTCTGAACTGGATGTGTCTTCATTACAAGAGGATTTGGACAAATTGAGTAACTGGGCAGGCAAATGGCAAATGAGATTCAATATAGACAAGTGTAAAGTTATGCAATTTGGGTAGACAATAGACTTAGCAGTAGCGTGCAGTGCCAGCTGGCAGCTGCAAAGGCCAATAAGATATTGTCATGTATTAAAAGGGGTATTGACTCAAGGGAGGAAGATATGATTATTCCTCTTTACAGGTCCATGGTAAGACCCCACCTAGAATATGCTGTTCAATTCTGGGCGCCCTTTCTGAAAAAGGACATTATGGAACTAGAGAAAGTGCAGAGGAGAAACGGCATCTTAGAGGGGATATGATAACACTATATAAATATGTTCAGGGCCCATACAAAGAGCTCTCCAAAGACCTGTTCATTAACAGAACAGTACATAGGACAATGGGCCACCCGCTTAGACTTGAGGAAAGGAGATTTAATCTATAACAGCGGAAGGGTTTCTTTACAGTAAGGGCAATAAAGGTATGGAATTCACTGCCTGAGGAGGTGGTGCTATCGAATACATTAGATGCCTTTAAAAAGGGCCTGGATACTTATTTAAAAGAGCATAACATAGAGGGCTACGTACGTTGTTATTATTGGGATTAATATTTACTTAGGGCTTGTTAATCCAAGGAGAAATCTGATTACCATTTGGAATCAGGAAGGAATTCCCCCCCCCATTCAGGGCAGAATTGGAAATTGATATATTGAGGGTGTTTTTTTTTTTTTCTTGCCTTCTTTTGGATCAACAATGGTAAACAGGAATAGGAAGAGGGTTGAACTATATGGACGCAAGTCTTTTTTCAACCTAAATTACTATGTTACATTGTCACCTCTTTCTGACACCCTAGTGAGTGTCCCCACCATCAGTCTTGTGAATCACATATGTCCTGCAGAGTGGGGATGGCGGGGAATGACCCCTGGCCATCCCTACTCTGCAGGCAATATATGATGCAGAAAGCTGAACCTTGACTATTCCGCTTGGGCTAACTACCTACATGTACAACACCTAGCCCTGACATGCAGTCACAATACAATAGGAAACACACCAATTCCCCTCCTTGCTAATCTCTGTTAACCCTTTGATTGCCAAGGGACTAGCCAATGTATTGTTGACCAATGCATTACTCATCCCTGTGGCACTCAAGGGGTTGTGTGCAGACCTCTTTGTCACTCTATGTATGACATTGTGATACACATAACAGTTAGATCTGTGACTGACACATGACAGTGTGCATTGTTTTTGTGCTGTGCATGATATTGTTTTAGAAAGCATGAAGGGGGTTCAACAGGGACTTGACCATTACCATTCAGGCTGGTTTGGTCATGTATTCTGTCCTTGTTTGACGTCCCTCCAAGCTGTGTGGGTGAATTGTGGTGTGGAATGCTGTCCATGTGTTCAGGTGTCACTGTGTTGGCCTCTGTCTGGTGGGTGTCAGGAGTTGTGTGATGATGTGTGTGGGCCTTGATGCACTTACCAGTGGACTGGAGACTACTTTCATCCCCGGTGTCACTCCATCCAGGGACACCACACACCATGATGGAGGAGATGGTCCTACGCACGGCCTCCTCCCACTCGCTGTATTCCACATGCAGGGGCGGACCACCCCCTGTACCAGCAGCATGCAAGGCCTGCTCGCCCATCTTCTTCTTCACCTTTACAATGATGGACAGAAATAGGAAAAGGGTTGAACTAGATGTACGCAAGTCTTTTCTCAACATACATTACTGTGTTAATATGTTACTATCTTACTTTTGCCTTGCAGTCTGTCCACCTTTTTTTCACCGACTCCAGGGACCGGCTGCGGTTGGACACAGCATTCACTGCATCCACAACCTCATTCCAGGCTGCCTTCCTCTTGCGGGACAGCCCAGCTACAGGCCCCTTGAGAAACAGGATCCTGTGCCTTTGAACCACAGCCTCACAGAGGACAAGGTTTTCCTCCTCTGTGAACTTTGGCTCTCTGGACCTCTCCTCCTCCTCACCCCCAGAGGTTTGTTGAGAGCCCTGGCTGTGGCTCTCCAGCCCTGCCTGCACTGGCCCTGACTGTGTGTGTTGCAGGGGGACCACCCCTCGTCCCACTGTCTCTGCCCCTGCACTAGATGTGCCTGGTCTTGGGTGGCTGCCCCTCCGCCCCAGAGATCTCCCTCTCCCTCCCCTACCCTGACCAGGGATGCCCCCCTGAATCTGCTCCTCCTCTCCTCCTACACTCCCCACCCCTCTCTCCTCTTCTCTCCATCTCTCTCACCCACTCACTCAGGCCCTCACACACTCACTCACTCACTCTCTGTCACTCACTTGCACTCACAGACTCACACTGTGAAAGAAAATATAAAAAAAGTGTGTGTGTTTTACAAAAAAAATATGGGCTATGTGTATGTGTGTATGTGTGTTTGGATGCGTGTATTTGATATGTTCAAAAGTGTATTGTGTTGCTTTGTGTACTGTCAAACTCTCCTTCTACCTGTCTGATGTGTGTGTGTGCTCCGCTCCTTGGGTCCTGATATCTAGCTCTTGGGAACTCGATAACAGACAAAGGTGCGTAGGTGATTTTGGGTCTATTTATAGTTTATTCGACTCAACTTGATACTTTGGGGTGCTGTGATTGGCTGGGGCACTTGGTAACGTTGGACGTTTTGCTTGTTTTTTATTTTTGGAGACATTTCTCGCGTTTATCGTGTATTTGGCGTCGACGATGAGGTCAAATTGTAGGCGACTCCAGTTTTGTAGTTTTCGTGTGTTTTGTAGGCCGTCGCGCGTTAACTCTTCTGGGTAAGGAAGATTTGAATCTCTCTTTACCCAGTTTTGTTTAACTCGCGAAGCCAGTTTTTTGCTTCACACTAGTTTTAACTCCAACATTTGGATCGAGCCCTAAGTTCCCAAAACGCAGCTAAGTGAAATAATGGGAACTTCAAAGGAAAAAAAGCTAACGATTTGTGCCTTACATACTGTCAAGCTCAGATCGTTAACTTGGTCCTTCTTCTATCTTCTTTCTTTTTTTCTTCTCTTCTTCTCTTTTCTTTCTTCCTCTTGTCCTTCTTCTGTCTTCTTTTCATTTAGCTGTAAAAAAAAAGCCATAAATAAATGTTCAATGAAAATAACCCTCTGATCTATTAATAGTTTAACCCCTTGAGTGACAGAGGGGTACACGATGCAATTCAGAGCAATGCATTGTGTACCTCTCTGGGACTCAAAAGGTTGAAGAATGCTTAGATGTGTGGGTTCTTTTGTTCATAAAATACCCCAGGTACATACAAAATTGTCCCCATGAATTATTAAATGTCAAAACATTGAAAATATAATGGACTTGTTCCATTTCTCCACTGCTATGTGCAGCCACTGTGGTGGCAGCAGCGGTGGAGAAAGTAAGTTGCAGCACCCTTTCCCCCTTTGTACCTTACGGGCCTATGCCTGTTCCATCGTGAGGGAATTTGAACAGAGATTGCCTTAGTATATGGGCAGTATCTTTTCAAATTTCCTCATAGCCATTGGCTGGGATATTGGCTTACGCACCTCCCAGCCAATCAGCTTTGAGCAGAGGTGCTTGAAGAAGAAATTAAAGACATTCTGGGGCAAACTAACTATACCACACGTGACAAACATTCTGAAGATTCCCATTTATTTAAATGTTGATTTTAACCCTTTGGCTGCTAGACAGGTCTAAACATTTTAGAGAAGCAATGTGTTGGAGACCTTGCTAGCATTCAGGGGGTTAAAAGCACCATTTAACTCAGTGGATGTTTGTATTTGTCCCCCGTGGTGCAGATTACTTTCCTTTTCTATTGAACATAGAGGCCTAAATTTGCTGTAAGTGGTGTCAGTATGTTCATAGTTATTTTCTTGTATTCAAGAGCAATACAAATACAATTTAAATTCAATTTGACTCTGTAGTTTCACAAATATAATAAAACGTGTCATACACGAAACTGAAATAACATCCTTTGTGTCTCGCCTGTGATCTGAAGATGTTTTTTGTGCTTTAAATTGAATGCTTCATGGTAAGAGTTTAGGTAGCAATTAACTTTAAGCTCAGGAGAATGACAGTTTGTTATCATGCAGTGTCCCTCGAGCTTTCAGATTGCTAGGGAATCTATGTTATTAACCACACGTTGTTTATATGCTGTTGCTGTATAAATCACAAGTGGGCAATGTGAGGCCATCCAGCTGCTGCCACAGTACTACTTTCAACTTGCTGTTGTGTAAGGTGACCAGATTTTTAAGATGAAATTCGGGGACATTTTTTTTTTCCACACCCTATTCACCTCCACACCCTGTCCACAAACTGCCCACCCTGTCCACCCTTTCCTCCTCCACACACTCCCTACCCTTTCCTCCTCCATACACTGCTTACCCTGTCCTCCGCCACACACTGTGCCCGGAAACTGGGGACTTCTGGTCACCCTACTGTTGTGCCATAGGGGACAAAAAAATATTGGCAAAATTTTCATTGATTTAAATGGGACTTCTAAACCTTAACGTTTCCAAAGCACAGAAAAGCAATGTGTTGGAGACCTTTCTAGGATTCAATGGGTTAAAATCCCTGATTAGATCAGTGCATTTTTTTCTTTGTCCCCTATGTTTCAGATGGTTTCCCCCAGAACTGCTCCAGTTTACTTTTATATGTAAGTTCTTTACGGACGTATGGAGGAAACTAAAGAAGGTGTAATTCTGGAGCACACCAACTGCACCATGGGGGGATAAATACAAAATTCTAAAACTTCCAGTTGATTTAAATGGGGCTTTTAATCCATTGAATGCTTGAAATGTCTCCAACATTTCAATGCTTTGGAGACCTTGCCAGCATTCAAATGGTTAAAAGCCCCATTTAAATCAATGGAAATGTTTATTTCCCCCATATTGCTAAGGATTTTTGCTCCAGAATCACACCTTCCTGTAAAGGGATCGATTCTATTACCAGCACTAAAAATAAAACAGGTGTTTTTTTTTCTAAGTCAGTTTTTGCTATCCTATTACCCGACTTGTGAAAACAAAATCAGCGGTAATTATACTTACCGCCAGTCTGAAAAAAGCCCATAGGAAACAACTAAAAACAAAGTGCAATTAGTATCCTATTACCCACTCTCAGTATTACCGCCTGTTTTGTGGTTACATTTAAGTCAGAAATTTTGTACCTCAGAGGTTGAGGCGTAGAAGCCATAACAACAGTTTCAAAACCATTGTTGTTCGAACAAAAGCAGTGTATAATACAGTATACAGCATAGAAATCCGACATAGAGTGCCCCCTCGACATACTAACCCCCCCTTTTATAAGTCGACTTGCAGTGCTTTGTTCCACCACATTAATCTGACAAATATTGTTCATAGTTGACAATTAACCCTTCCCCTTCCAAATCCGACTTACTGTGCTTTCTTTTACCATATTAATTCGACGAATACTGTACATCCAACATTTTAACCCCCCCGCCTTGAAAAGTCGACTACAGTGCTCCCATGACTTTCTGTCACCATTTTTATCCCACATTTTTCTTCTCCTATTATATTTGACATGCCCTCGTATTTTGTATTGCAAGATTAACCCTATGTGTACCAGAGAGGTATTGTAATGTGTTTGCTACCCCTCTGGTACTCATAGGGTTAATAGGCAACCTGTATATGTATAAAAAAAAGTGTTTTTATTATATGTCATTTGTGTGAAAATGTAATTAAATATTTAATATATGTGTAACAATGATTTTCTTTTTTTAAATTATATATGTAATTTGTATTAAAAAAGTACTACAGACCTCAAGAGGGGTATCATGACCCCTCATGACACCCACCTAGCATGGGGGCGACAATTGCACCCGTTATTAATTAACCCTTTGAGTGCCAGAGGGGACTGGAACGCATTTGTCACCCCCATACTAGGAGGGTGTCATGAGGGGTCATGATATCCCTCTTGAGCTCTGAAGTACTTTTTTTAAAACAAATTACATATATAATTTAAAAAAAGAAAATAATTGTTACACATAAATTAAATATTTAATTACATTTTCACACAAATTACTTATATAATAAAAACAAACACCTTTTCTTATACATATACAGATTGCCTATTAATCCTATGAGTACCAGAGGGGTAGCAAACACATTACAATACCTCTCTGGTACTCATAGGGTTAATCTTGCAATACAAAATACGAGGGCATGAGAAGAAAAATGTGGGATAAAAATGGTGAAAGAAAGTCATGGGAGCACTGTAGTCGACTTTTCAGGGGAGAGGGGAGTTAAAATGTCAGATGTACAATATTCATCGAAATAATATGGTGAAAGAAAGCACTGTAAGGTGGATTTGGAAGGGGAAGGGTTAATTGTCGACTATGAACAATATTTGTCGGATTAATGTGGTGAAAGAAAGCACTGCAAGTCGACTTTTAAAAGGGGGGGTTAATATGTCGAGGGGGGGCACTCTGTCGGATTCTGTTATGTGGAGAACACATCTAACACTGAACTTGATCTTTCTGTCATCAAATGTACGCCTATTTCCTTGGACTTTGACATTTTGCACGTTTTTTGTAGGCGGTAGTCTTGTTACTACTCTGAAAAGTGCTGTCTACGCCAGTTTTGTTTTACCGCGGTTCTGCAATAGAATACCGACGTAACACATGTTTGCAAAATTTGCGCTACTTGTTTTTCTTGTAACACCGGTTTTAACGAGGGTAACAGAATCGAGCCCTTGGACTGCTCTCATAGGGAAAGACATATATATATACTCATTGTAGTTGCCCTTTAAATCCATGGGACATCTTCCTTTTTAGGTTACTTGGATTTCCGTCACCCTCAGTTAGCGCTAGCTATAAGAAGTAAATTATTGTCATATTGGGGGAGATTTATATACCTGGCTTTATGAAAAATGTGGTGTAAAAGTGGCCTAGAAATGAAAGTCAGCATTTAAAAAGATGATTATGCCAGTTTTGGAAGCCTTAATGCCATTTAGTTGTGTTTTGGGAAAAGTGATGGTGCAGCTGGTGAAAATTCTGGTGCTGCAAATTTATGTTGCCAAATGCATCAATTTAGCGACAGAATTTTTGCCAGAATCTTAACACCAGGTATTATCTGTTCTTAAACATTGCAGGTGTTAACATCACCTTACAAACACAATATTTATAATGATGTCCATACTCATTTATAAATCAGACCTGCCATTGTTGCCAGTTGTCATGACTTAAGGACAGTTCTTAAAAAAAGTATTAAGAATGTTTTTTTTTATAAATCAACCATTGTTCCCAGAGAAAATTAGTGTAATGATCTGACTAAGCGCCCAATGTAAGCTGTGAGTCTGTGAAGCAGATTTCCCACAAAGAGGTGACAGACTGCTATTTGATATAATAATTATATGATAAATGCACAACAACAGATAATAAATGTATACTGCATGCACACCACAGTGGGCGAGATGCTTGGGGGTGAAGAGTAGAGTACATAGCTAGCTGGTGGTGGCTGCTCACTGGGTTGCCTTGCTGCGGCCTAGGCCAAGTCAAAGATGCTGTCCACAAGGCCAGATTAGTGCCGACCCGAGGAGCAAGCCCACACCCCGGATGACAACCCAAAGAACAGCAGCTACCCACAAAGGATGAAGAGGATACTGAACAAATAACCCACTTGCAGTATAGTCATAGTTGTACAGGCAGGCAATGCAGTACAAGGCAGCAGATGGAGATCGAGCATAAGTCGGTAACAGGAAATCAGATGAGCATGTTACCAAATCACAGAACAGGAGGGAGGTCAAAGGAAGAGCCAGGTTAATACACAAAATAACACTCAGGAATAAGGTAGGAAACCAAGGTTTACTACCTTTGATTGGTCCCACCCAAAAGCACTGAGGCTCTATAAAGGCTCAGAACAAATACAAGGTGTGGAACCAGGATCCGGATAACAAGGGAAATCAAACAAAAAACAGACAAGGAATCACAAAAAGCAAAGAAAATGGGTCAGTACATGATAGTGGACTTTGTGGTTTCTGTTATCTTTTTAAGAAACACGTAAATCTGTGTAGAAAAGTATTCTGTTACCTTTGCATTTGATAGGACAGGAGGAAGCTTTTCTAAACTGTTAAAGCTTAAGCAACAGAGTACTTTCATTGATATTATTGTCAATAAAACTATCTACCAAACCGCACAGAAGAGTAGACTGTTATGGCAGCCTCAGTATCAGTAATTTCTGCCTTTTTAACTTCTGTGATATCAGAGTGGCCTGATTGCTCTGAAAAACATTGAGCATCAGCGATTGGAACTAGATAGTAGCCATATGACCTCACATGCACAAGTGCACGTGTCATTCCTCTGTGTATAAAGACATAATTTCTAGTAGCCATATTAGACTAGTTTTAGTAATAAAAATATATGAGTACTTTGGTATTTAGTGATACATTTTATTTAGACTAACAGTTGATATTTTAAGACAAGCTTTTGAGCTATTGGCTCTCTTCCTCAGGTCAAACTATACTGAATCACAAAGTCTGTTCAATCACACAGTCTGTTCAAAATAATGTAGATTTCTCATGTTAACAATATAGAATGCCAACAGGGAAAGCTTGGAGAGGGTGAAAAGGTGATATCTATGTAACTGGAGTGTGCAATAAATAAAGTGTGTCTGAGCAGTGGCTTGGATGCAGAGCAGAGAAAAGATGAGGGGGATCATAGAACTACAGAGGAGGTACTGGCTATACATATTTTTGGTAGTGAGATAACAATTCTAGAGCTTTATTTGTGTATTAAAAATATCTACCATCCTTAGCTCAAATGTATTTCTTTCTTGGGTGTTTTTAAAATTACCTGTTTATTGTTCACTGAGCAATCTGGTTGAACAAAAATGTGTCCAACTGTAGTACAGTCATTTTCTTCATTGGGCTTTGTTATTGTGTGCCTGTGCTTTTTCCATACAGGTTTATAATTTTTGGCATGTTTCTCTAATGTTGCATCCTTGGTGGCACTTATTACATTCTTGAATGTGCAGCAGTATGATCCTGAACGTCCTTGTGATATGGACAGCTATGTTGGATTTGTTTATGTGTTTGCAAAGTTTGTACCTGCATATTCATGTTTACCTGAGGCTTCTAGGTTGCCAGAGTATTGGCGTTTTGGGGAATATTTCTTTTAATTTTGCATCATCAGTCATAATGAGTTGTAAATCTTTGATTATTTTTTATATATTCTAGTATTAGGTTGTATGTGGCCCCATATGAATTAATCCTCGAGTCACTAGTGTAGGGATGCATTGTGTAAAATATTTTGACTTCAGTTACACGTCAGTGGTTTTTAACACGCGCTAGGACTCAACACCTAGGTTTGTTCGGTGCTAAAATACCAGCAAAAAAAGATAGTCCTTGAACGCTTGTTACTAGCCACAGCATGTAATTTCATAGCAAAGGCAAGGTCAACTCAGCCTTTCACCCGTCTGAGGTAGATACAATGAGTCAGGAAATACTTGAAAAAATACTTTAAAAAATGCTTTTCTTAACTGTTGGTAATTTGCCAAAGTGCAGTTAATGAATACCAAACTGTGACTTACAACTCCCAACATTAGTTTGGTAGAAAACAAAATATGTAAGATGGAAAAAACATTTTTCCCATTATAAATTTTCCTGGAGTTGCAATACTGTTGTCAGGGCTGCAGATATACCACGTTCAGGTGTGAAATTTGGTGTCTATCATGTGTGAGTGGTGGGTTGCAGTGGACTGAGAATGGGCTGATGTCAGGGAAAGAGAGGCGTAAAGGTGGGTATTAAATGTGTAATAACTTTTAAATTAAGTGAGTACTAAAGCGGGTTACTGACATCAGTCACTCACAATCTCTTTAACCACTTAAGAACCAATAACTTGCCAGGTCCATCATGGCGGTCCTGCACTTAAGGACCAGTAATGGTCCTGGCATGTCATGGGATTCAGGGGTCCCCATACAGCTGCATGCTGCTCAGGGACCCCTGAATCTGATTCGCAAAAAAAAGAAAAGTCTGTGGTCCTTAAAGGATTAATATATTGCAATGTACTAGAACCGAATAAATAAACAAATAAATTGCTAAAAAAAACCCCCAAAAAAACACACTTTTCATAGTGCTAACCTCATCTTAAAAATATGAAGAACTTAATGTTGATTAAAATTCCTTCCTGTGTCGATACTTTGTGTACTTCCTTCTCTTGCCACTAGATGGAGAAATATGATTGATTCAGTTAGTTTAACCATTGCCTCCTGGAGACTGATAGAGTAAAAATTGTAACATTATAGGCTACTTGTCATCAGGGATTTTCCCATCTTGTTTTGGCCATACCAGAGCAACTGGAATTTCCAAGTCTTAGGCCACTTGGCTAACTTTTCTAATGATAGATATCAAAGTTTCTTAGTTGTTTAATATAATGTAATAGAATTACAGAAACTGGCAGTGCTTTGATTGATGTTTAGTTAAATGTTGAATATAATGTATGGGACTTTACAAAAGGCACATTCTATTGAGCATATTCACTGATGTGTCAATGTGCTTGATTTTGATGAAGTGCTTATATATTGATTCTTTTAGATGCATTTGTGTACTTTCTGATGAATAAAATCACATCAGTCTATCTATCTATCTATCTACCTATCTATCTATCTATCTATCTATCTATCTATGCAATTAGAAGCCCTCAGTATTACAAACATTCAGGAGGCATGTTTTCTATTGCATTCGTTAACAAATTGTACATTTCATAAACATTATCTTTTGTAGTTATGTCTCTGGCCAATAAATATAATCCTTTGGATGCTATCAGTGTCTCTAATATATTGCTCAGCAATGCAATGGAGACATCACTAGCATCCAAAGGGCTAATATTCTCTTATATACATTACCCAAGTAATTAGCGTGCAACCATTTATAGGCAGACACTAATACAGATACAGTGTGTTCTAAACCCTGGTAACTTTAATTCACTGAGCCATAGGTACAAAAAATGGGATATTGTGTGGATACACGCTACAAACACTGTTTGACAATAGAGTAACACCATAACGGACAATGACACAGTCCGGTGCACAGATGGATTCCCTCTCTCCAAACATGGGAAAATATCACAAAGTTACAAACTCAAAGATTCACTGGCACTCAGACAAAATGTAAATACGCGGGGCATCCATGTCTTAAAATCCACCAGCCTTTATTCCAAGATTCATAAAACATCAAACATGTAGATGCACACACGTAACAATAGATGGATAGGGAGGAAACATGAAGCAGGACTTCTATGTAGGAGGCTCACAGACCCGACATGTTTCACGCTATCTAGCGCTTATTCATGGACAGCAGCTGTTAACAATCAACCTACTTAAATAACCTCCAAGGTCTAATGATGGGTTAGAATTTAAAATGCAAACGGAATCCCCAATAAGGGGATTTCCCATATTATGAACACCTCCCACATATATTAACCCTTGCCATATCGAAATAATCTGGAAAAGAGGCATGACAAGATATAATCTAAAATACATAAAACCAAAAAATAACCAAACATGTAATAAAGAGTGCAGCAATGAGGAAAGAAAGAAAATCACTGCATAAGCAGCGTCATGGGGGAGAACAAAAAAAAAAAACAAAAAAACCCAAACCCAACTATAACCCAATAAATCCTAAAAAATGTGACTTATGTCCCATTCAGAGTTCAAACCAGATGGAACACGGGTACCATGATGGAAAATCCAAAAAGCCTCACATTTGGCAATGAGGGATGACATGTCACCCCCACGCCATGGACGTTTGACTTTTTCGATACCCTGGAACTCAAAGGACACAAGTCTACCCACATGACACTCCAGAATGTGCTTGACAACTGCAGATTCAGTCTTTCCTCGTTCTATTTGAGCAATATGCTCTCTAATGCAATGTTTCAAAGGGCATATTGTACAACCAACATATTGTTTCGAACAGGTTCTACATGTAATGAGATATATCACCCCTTCAGAGCTACAGTTAATGTAGCCCACAATATTATAAGTGACATCCTTCACAGTACTAGTAAAACTGTTCGAAACTTTAGCATACTGGCAAAATTTGCAGACTGCTGCTCCACATCTGTAAAAACCTGAATATCTTAACCATGATGGCTTCACTCGTTAACTCATAAATAAACTAGGAGACACCATATTGCCCACAGTAAGACCCATCCTTGCCACAAAATCACACCCATTGTGGAGTATATCATCCAACTTGGCATCTGTACACAACAACGGTAAGTGCCTTTTGATCACCCCACAAATAGGGCCAAATTGGGAGCTATAATCCGTAATAAATCTCACATCACGTCTAGCAGAATTGGAGGTAACCCGTGGTTTGTCCCTGATCAAATCAGCTCTATCTTGTGACCTAGCAAACAAGAGAGCCTCGTCCAGCAGTCTCCTTCCATATCCCCTCTCAATAAATTTCTGCCTCAGATCAAGTGCCGCTTGTTCAAAGGCGGCTTCAGAGGAGCAGTTCCTACGTAATTGCAGGAACTGTCCCTTTGGGATATTATTGACCTGAGATGTACGATGCACAGATTTGGCATGTAGGAGACCATTGCTGGACGTCGGTTTCCTGTATATGCTGGTTTGGATCCCACATACAGTTGGATCACCCCGAAGGGTAAGATCAAGGAAAAAAAACTCAGATGTCTTCCAGACATGTGTGAAACGCAAATTCAGATCATTATGGTTCAGACCTTCCACAAACTCCTCAGCCTGAGCGCTGGTACCACCCCAAATAAACAAAAGGTCATCGATGTATCTTCCATACCACAAAATCAAATCGTGATGTGGGCCATCACCCCCAAAGATGTGGGTTGCCTCCCACCAACTCATGTATAGGTTGGCAAAAGAGGGAGCAAAACTTGCCCCCATAGCAACCCCACACCTCTGGACAAAATACCCCATCAAACGCGAAGAAATTGTGTGACAGGAGGTACATCGATGAAGAAACTAGAAAATCAATCAAAACCTTGTCGTACATAGAAAAATGTTCCAATTGAGACTGGAGTGCCACCAAGCCTTTATTATGAGGGATAGATGAATACAGGGCTGCCACATCAGCCGTCACCCAAGAAAAACCATCACACCACTCAAATGACGAAAGCTGCTGCAATACCTGTTTGGTATCCCTCAATGATCCAGATAACATATCCACCACCGGCCGAAGGTACCAATCCACCAAATCCGACAAAGTTTCATTCAAAGAGCCAACGCCGGACACTATCGGCCGACCAAGAGGGTCGGTCAAAGACTTGTGTACCTTCGGCAGGTGGTGGAAAATGAGTGTCACTGGATTGGTAGGAACCAACGCTAAAGCTTCTTGCTTGGAAATAATGCCCAGGGTCATACCACCATGAACCAAAATATTGAGTTCTGCCTTGTAGGACAGGGAGGGGTCACGGTCAAGGACGCGATAAGTGGCCACATCCGAGAGTTGCCATAAAGCCTCCTTCTGGTAGGCCAACGCGTCCAAGACCACTACAGTGCCTCCCTTGTCCGCCATCTTAATGATTAAAGAACTGTCTTTCTTTAATTGGGCCAAGGCGGTCCTTTCTGAGAGAGACAGGTTATGGTTCTTATTCCATTTGAATTTTTTTCTTATCTAAGGCTACCAGATCCCTCTCCACCAATTTCTGGAAAAGGTCTAACTGGCTGCCCTTAGATTGCAAAGGAAAAAAATTGGAAACAGGACGTAAATTGGATGTCACAGAACTAATCATCTCCCCTGGATGACAGGTAGAGGATTCCTCCACCAAACTATGGAGATCATACAGGGTACATATATCCCTAAAATCAGAAGGTATATGATCGCTTAAGGCAGATACCACCAAATTGTGTGGCGGCATCGGGGTGGAATCCTGTACCCCATCTTTATAGAAAAATTTCTGTATAGTCAACAATCTCACAAATCTGTTGACATCCAAGAGAGTCCTGAAAATATCAAAATTATTGTCAGGAACAAAATTCAAGCCTAACTTCAAAACCCTAATTTGGGCAGAAGTAAGCGTAACTTTTGATAGATTCAAAACCTCTAGTGATCTTCCTTTACTCTCCCCAGACGTTTGGAGTATCTTCTTAACCCTTGAGGCCTGTCTCCCTCTCCTTGTTGGCCTCCTGTAGCTCTTACAGACTTTTTCTTCTTCCTCTTCCTGGATACTACTGCAGTTGAATGATTGTTAGATACCTCCAAAAAACGGAGAAGAAGAAATGCCCTCACTTGGCTCCATCACCATAGGGGTTACTTGGTTGTCCTGGGTGACCATAGATCTTAATTGTCCCCCATCACTACAGTCCTCTTCATTACATTTATTGGAACACACAGGATCCATCCTCCGATCCACATAACTATGTGGGGAGCGACTCAGATAACCAGTATTGGGTTTCCTCCATCTGAAAACCTGGTCCTGCTCATAGTCCAATCTATCACGTGTAAACTTCTTGAACTTAAAGCTAGACAACTCCTTTTCCAAATTCTCCAAAGATAATTTCAGTGACTGATCATACTTCACAAAATCTGTGAACGCTTTATGTGGTTGGAGAGCTGACTGAAATGAGACAATTTCTTCTTTGATATCACGGAGTTGTTGCTCTTTGTATATGACAATTAGCTCCATCAGGACAAACGAGCATTCACTCAATATATGGTTCCTTTTGCATATAAAGTCAAACTCTCGGACATCAAAAGTGGGAAACTTGTTAATTCTTAGACCACGTGGGATCCTTCGCACTTGAATATATTTCTTTAAAGTAGTCACGTCCTATCACACTCGTAACTGTTTGCTCAAAGCCTTGTCTAGGCCACGAAACAGAGCTTTGATGTTTAAATTGCCTACAGCTCCGGCATCATGAAAAACATCCGAATCAAACAGATCCTGCGCTCGCTTTAATCTTGCCTCTTCATCCATGCATTCCAGCAGTGCAAAGGTCGCTGCTTCTACCTCCTCCCTTGATACCATAGTCGGCAGTGTCTCCGTTATATTGGAATCCATATTCAGAGTAGATCTATCCAAGAAACAAATTAAACATTGCAACAATGTAGATTGCACCAGATAATAAATCATGTGACAGTTCAATAGATACTTGTCTTGATTTTATCTTGTAGTATGTTCAAAACGAATCTTCACTGCAGTTGCAATGTGTCCAGTGGAGCGTGTACATTCGGAGAAAATCAACAACAGCAAAATATTGTGTGGATACACGCTACAAACACTGTTTGACAATAGAGTAACACCATAACGGACACTGACACAGTCCGGTGCACAGATGGATTCCCGCTCTCCAAACATGGGAAAATATCAGAAAGTAGCAAACTCAAAGATTCACTGGCACTCAGACAAAATGTAAATACGCTGGGCATCCATGTCTTGAAATCCACCAGCCTTTATTCCAAGATTCATAAAACATCAAACATGTAGATGCACACACATAACAATAGATGGATAGGGAGGAAACATGAAGCAGGACTTCTATGTAGGAGGGTCACAGACCCGACATGTTTCGCACTATCTAGCGCTTATTCATGGACAGCAGCTGTTAACAATCAACCTACTTAAATAACCTCCAAGGTCTAATGATAGGTTAGAATTTAAAATGCAAACGGAATCCCCAATAAGGGGATTTCCCATATTATGAACACCTCCCACATATATTAACCCTTGCCATATCGAAATAATCTGGAAAAGAGGCATGACCAGATATAATCTAAAATACATAAAACCAAAAAATAACCAAACATGTAATAAAGAGTGCAGCAATGAGAAAAGAAAGAAAATCACCCACCATAGCTAAAAGGGGAGAACAAAATAAAAAAAAAACAACTATAATCAAATAAATCCTAAAAAATGTGACTTATGTCCCATTCAGAGTTCAAACCAGATGGAACACGGGTACCAAGATAGAAAATCCAAAAAGCCTCACGTTTGGCAATGATGGATGACATGTCACCCCCACGCCATGGACGTTTGACTTTTTCGATACCCTGGAACTCAAAGGACACAAGTCTACCCCCATGACACTCCAGAATGTACTTGGCAACTGCAGATTCAGTCTTTCCTCGTTCCATTTGAGCAATATGCTCTCTAATGCAATGTTTCAAAGGGCATATTGTACGACCAACATATTGTTTCGAACAGGTTCTACATGTAATAAGATATATCACCCCTTCAGAGCTACAGTTAATTTAGTCCACAATATTATAAGTGACATCCTTCACAGTACTAGTAAAACTGTTCGAAACTTTAGCATACTGGCAAAATTTGCAGACTGCTGCTCCACATCTGTAAAAACCTGAATATCTTAACCATGATGGCTTCACTCGTTGACTCATAAATAAACTAGGAGACACCATATTGCCCACAGTAAGACCCATCCTTGCCACAAAATCACACCCATTGCAGAGTATATAATCCAACTTGGCATCCGTACACAACAATGGTAAGTGCCTTTTGATCACCCCACAAATAGGGCCAAATTGGGAGCTATAATCCGTAATAAATCTCACATCACGTCTAGTAGAATTTGAGGTAACCCGTGGTTTGTCCCTGATCAAATCAGCTCTATCTTGGGGGGGTGACATGTCATCCCTCATTGCCAAACGTGAGGCTTTTTGGATTTTCCATCTTGGTACCTGTGTTCCATCTGGTTTGAACTCTGAATGGGACATAAGTCACATTTTTTAGGATTTATTTGGTTATAGTTGTTTTTTTTTTTAATTTTGTTTTCCTTATGACGCTCCTTATGCAGTGTTTCTATTTTAGCTATGATGAGTGATTTTCTTTCTTTCCTCATTGCTGCACTCTTTATTACATGTTTGGTTATTTTTTGGTTTTATGTATTTTAGATTATATCTGGTCATGCCTCTTTTCCAGATTATTTCGATATGGCAAGGGTTGATATACGTGGGAGGTGTTCATAATATGGGAAATCCCCTTATTGGGGATTCCGTTTGCATTTTAAATTCTAACCTATCATTAGACCTTGGAGGTTATTTAAGTAGGTTGATTGTTAACAGCTGATGTCCATGAATAAGCACTAGATAGAGCGAAACATGTCGGGTCTGTGAGCCTCCTACATAGAAGTCCTGCTTCATGTTTCCTCCCTATCCATCTGTTGTTACGTGTGTGCATCTACATGTTTGATGTTTTATGAATCATGGAATAAAGGTTGGTGGATTTTAAGACATGGATGCCCCGTGTATTTACATTTTGTCTGAGTGCCAGTGAATCTTTGAGTTTGCTACAAAAAATGGGATACATTCTGGAGCAAACCACCTGCACCATAGTCAAAAATCATAAATTTCCAGTGATATAACCCCATGCTAGAGAGATCTGCAGCATGTTGCTTCAAATGTGTTGCAGATATCTTTCTCTCTATAGCATTCAAGGGATTAGAAACACCATTATATCAAAAGGAAATTTGGCAGTATTTATGTTGGCCCTGTTGTCTAGCTGGTTTGCTACAGAAGAACTTCACTTTGATTGTGTAAATGACCTCCTATATTGCTTATGAATTAGAGGAATTGAATAATGCCATGTTATAATCATCTGTTAACCCATGTTCAAAGAAGGGACCACAGCATCCTGAAAGCTTGCATTTTTTGTGCACTGAGCCATTAAAATGTATCACCTTTACATCACTCTTGTGAGTTCTTTACTTTACTTGATGGACACATCTTATTTTCTGCATTATCTATGTTACATAAAGCAACATAACTCTATATTTTATATATATATATATATATATATATATATATATATATATATATATATATATATATATCCACAAGTGTGTATGACAGAAGCACTCACTCTAACTGGTTTTGGTGCCCAGGTGCACATTCCCAAATGAATGGAATAGAAGAAATAAAGAGGTCAGAACCCGTGGGACTTTGAGGAAGGTCCCTGTGGGGCCGAAATGTTAACCAAATAAAACTGCCTTTTTGCCACGGGTGCTGCCCTCTTTATTTGTTATATATATCTCAAAAAATAAAGAATAGGATATAGGAGTAGTGCTCTGGGTCTGTGTAAAAATAATTTATTAATGGAAAAACACACACACACACATATATATATATATATTTATATTACAAAAGATCAAGGGCTGGCTCCTATTACAGGTGCTAATTTTATCTCTGCTTTTATCTCCAGCTTTCCCCATAGACTTCAATAGGATAATGTTTGATAAAACAGGTGTTAACATTTATCTCCTGCAATAGAATCTAGCCACAAAAGAGTAAAGCATGAGTCAGCACAGAAATATACTATTACAAGAGGGTAGCATGGCAATATATGTTACAAATACACTGAATAATTCCACAGTGATCGCTAAAGATCACCCCAGGATGATTCAGCCACTGCATTACACATGATGTGGGCGGCAGTGGAAAGCAGAACAGAGGAACCAATACACATTTTTAGCCATCATGATTTGGCATCCGGAGATTGTCAAGCACTGATATTAGAACATACTCATCAGAGAGTTCACATCTAGGGCTCGATTCTGTTGCAGGTGCTAAATGTTAAAACCCATTTTATCAAACATTTACCTGTTGACATCTATGGGGAAAACTGGAGATAAAAGCAGAGATAAAATTAGCACTTGTAATAGAATTTAGTCCCTAGTGTTTATTTACTCATATAAGAGAATGGGTACTCGATGTTCATATAAGGCAAATTTGTGCAATTCTGAGACAAGCCAACTGAATCACAGGCAACAAATGAAAACTCCCAATTTCAATCCCCTAAATGGGACTTTTAACACCTTTGAATGCTAAAGAGGTCCCCAACATATGGCTTATTAATGCTTTTTGAGACTTCTTTAGCATTCAATGGGTTAAAAGCACTATTTAACCATTTGAATGTCAAAGGGGTGTCTGAAGTATTACAATGCGATGGATACCGCTCTGGCACTCAAAAGGTTAAATACTTTAGCTGGCCATAAAACCAATTCATGATCCTTTCAACCTCAAATGTCTGACCATCCCTGAGGACTGGAGAAGGAGGAGCTGCAAGACAAGCACAAAACATGAGAAAAACAGCACGTTTAACCTTTGCATGCCAGAGGAGTATCCAACGCATTTCTAAACAAAGTGTTGGATACCCCTCTGGTGCTCAAGGGAGACTTAAAAAAATAGGGTGGATATAATAAACCCACAGAAAGGCAAATCAATAAGTAACAGGAATGAGCTGTGCAACAACCTGGAAAGAACCAGGAAAATGTGAACCCAATTTCTTGGAGGGAATGTCCAGCTTAAGATTCCTGGTCGACTATGTCCAGTTTGAAAACTAAGCGAGCTCCCTCTCCTAACCTTGGAGAAAAGCTTGTATGCCATGTTGAATCTAGCGAAAGTGGTCTTAAGTCTCTGGAGACAGGAAGAAAGTGCATGATGGCATGAGGAAACCTCAGGAACACAAAGAACAGACATAGAAAATAACGCTGGATAAACAAATACTGTTCTAGAGACTGGTTGGTCTGTTCAGTCTGGCCGATAGCCTGTGGGTGATAAATGAAGGAGAAGGAGACATGCATTCACAGAGCAGAACAAAAAGAAATGAGAGGTGAATTGAGATCCATGGTCAGAAACCACCTCATCAGTGACTCCTAAAGGATAAACAGAGTTTCAGCAGCTGAAGGAAGACATTTAGGGCTAGATTTAAAGGCAGCCATTAAACCAGCCACTAAGTAAAAAAGGCACATCGGCCGCAAATAATACAAACAATGATTTACGGCGGATTTAAAAGTAACTCTACAGGAATAGCTATCGAGCGTAGGCACAACAAAAACACATAAAACAAAAACCTGCTTTGCACCTGTTTTTGCATCACTGTGCGTCCCAAACACCCGTTAAAACACAACCTAAGTCAAAATGTAACATTACGGCTGGCGTTAGCTAGCAACCCTGATAGATGCACAAACAAAATTCAAACCTACAGCCAATCCCAAGGTCCCAAAGTATAAAAAATGTTCAAATACACCTATATTTACCCCAAAATAACGGTCACACCTTGTCTGTGTTTTGAATTTTGTCAAGCTAGATCACAGGAGCGGAGGATAGCGTTTAGAGCGAGGGAAAGAGGAGCAGACACTGGAGGTAGAATGGAGGGGAATGGAAAGTTTTAGTTATGAAGAAAGTCTTAAACTTGTACACACTAGAGAAACGGCATCTTAGAGGGGATATGATAACACTATATAAATATGTTCAGGGCCCATACAAAGGGCTCTCCAAAGACCTGTTCTTTAACAAAACAGTACAAAGGACAAGGGACCACCCGCTTAGACTTAAGGAAAGGAGATTTAATCTACAACAGCGGAAGGGTTTCTTTACAGTAAGGACAATAAAGGTATGGAATTCACTGCCTGAGGAGGTGGTGCTATTGAATACATTAGATGCCTTTAAAAAAGGCCTGGATACTTATTTAAAAGAGCGTAACATAGAGGGCTATGTACGTTAGTATTGGGATTAATATTTAGTTAGGGCTTGTTGATCCAAGGAGAAATCTGATTGCTATTTGGAATCAAGAAGGAATTTTTTCCCCCCATTCAGGGTAGAATTTGAAATTGCTATATTGAGGGGTTTTTTTTTGCCTTCTTTTGGATCAACAATGGAAAACAGGAATAGGAAAAGGGTTGAACTAGATGGACGTAAGTCTTTTTTCAACCTAAATTACTATGTTACTATGTTAGAAGGAGTTTGAAGAGAGAAGAGCATTGCACTTAAATAAACACATATCACACTTTTGCACGTAACACATACACCCATACAAACATATACACATTCATACACAGTCTTTTTTTTAAAACACTTTACACATATCTTAAATTTTATTTTTATAATGTGAATCTGTGAGTGAAAGAGTGTGACAGAGAGTGAGTGGGATCGAGTGTGTCTGTGAGGGCCTGTGGGAGTGCCTGGGTGTGAGTGGGTGAATGATGGCCAGGAAAGGAGGACAGGAGGAGAGAGGGACGGGGAGAGTAGTGGAGGAGGAAGGAGAGCAGGACATCCCTGTTGAGAGTAGGGGTGGGAGAGCGAGATCCGCAGGGCGGAGGGGGACCCGGTTCAGAAGAGTAGGCACACGCATGGCAGGGACAGGTGAGTCAGTGGGACGAGGTGTACCTGTCGCAGAGCACCACACACAGGCAGGGGCAGAGCAGGCAGGACATTCCGGAGCTGAGGAGGAGAGGGTCAGGGATCCCCGCTACACGGAAGAGGAGAACAGTGCTCTTGTGGAGTGTGTTCTAGAGAGGGAGAGCGTCCTCTTTCCAAGGGAGAGGGTTCCTGGCCTGGCTGCTAGGAGGAAGGCTGCCTGGAACCAGATATGCAGCAAGGTGAAAGCAGTGGCCAGCTGCAGACGGGATGTGGAGTCCATAAAGAAAAGATGGGGTGACTGCAAGAGGGGGGTCAAAAAGAAGTTGGCTGAAGTCGCCGTGTATTCCTGAGGCACCGGATGTGGTCCACCTGTCCCAATCACCTTCAGCGGATGGGTGGAGAGTCTGCGGCAGACCTTGTCGTCCACGCTGATTGAGGTGGTCCCTGGAGGATTGGACACTAGGGATGAGAGGAGCCTCCGGTAAGTGCATCCTCACATAACCACACACCACATCAACCAACACAAGCTGCACACTCAAACACAGTCACACCTCCACACATGCCCATCATTCATCCACACAACTGCACCAACACAGCACCCTGAGGGTTAAAACAGGACACAATACAAGGACAAATGGCAAGGTTCAACCAGGCCCAAACCTGTCCAAGTCCCAGTTCAACCTTCTTGTTGCTGTGTTGATCACACACAATCCAAACCATGCTTTTTAAAGTGTTGTCTGTTAAACATCATTACTGTTCCTCCACAATGTCACCAATGTACCCACAGGGAAGTCAGCACATAACCCCTTGAGTGCTAGAGGGATTATCAATGCATCGCTCAACAATGCTTTGGCAACCCCTCCAGTACTCAAAGTGTTAACCGACGACAAATACAATTCGACAGGGTTAGGATTACATGCTACACAGAGGACATTCACTTAGCGGTGTAAAAGACATGATGTTAAGAAGTTATGAAGTTAACCCCTCCATACCATCACTTCACCAATTCCCATGTTTGTCTATGGAGACTATTCAAGAAAATGTATCAAGTTACTGAGGGCTCATTGGATAGACTGTATAGAAAAACATTGGAAATGGAGAAATTATATCATTAGGGAAGTCATCATTTCCACTTTACCTCCACTCCACAAGGTCTACATCACCGCTCACTGAATCTCAAGAGAGATGGATGAGGATGAATATCACAGTGCCAGTGAGACTAACTGGCTGTATGTGCAACACACAGGCCTTGAAACAGCCAACACTGTGGAACTAAAGGAGAACCAAGTTGACTCTCACTTGAACTGTCATATCATACATTTGGTTTTCATATGGATCCTCAGGACTGGTGATGCTATGGATTTCCAGGATACACATGGAAATCAAATGTCAAGCACTGTAGGTGGCACACCAACAGGCCATGATTGATGGATATCCCTGATTAAGCAAGGCTGGGTCACTCACAAAGATGGAGCGAATGATCCAAACAGCAACAGACCTTAATCATAGAAATCCCTCAATACTGACCTGATTGGTGCCCTGGGGAATTAACCTGGACAGACCTCATGTATCTGCGATTGCCAGGGTGGTATTCCATACATCGCAATGCAATGCATAGGATACCATCATGACAACCAGAGATCTACATGTCAGTTAAATAATCTTGCATTCATTCTGTCATTGTGTACATTACTAATCACACCATTTCATTTCCCCACACAGCATACAGGCCTGCAACACAGCAGGAGGCTGTGGAGGAGGCGCACACATCCCCAGATGAGATTCCTCTTGGGGAGCAAGAGGACGGGACCGGCACATGGTCACCATATACAGCTGCACCACCACCTCCAGCATCTTCAGCTGCACCACCACCTCCCACATCTTTAGCTGCACCACAACCTCCTGCATCTTATGCTGCACCACCACCTCCAGCATCTTATGCTGCACCACCACCTACAGCATCTGCTATCCTACCAGCTGCTCCCCCACACTACCAGGACTGGTTTTATTTTGAGAGGTCCATGCAGCCATCCTCCTCAGGACTTTACCACCCTGCTGCAGCACCACCGCCACCAGGAAGGTCCTGGCTGCCCGGGACTGTGGCCACCCCTACATATGGGCCATATGTCCATTCTCCCGACCTACCCTCCTGGATGGCTCCCCAACATCAGTCCAGGTACTGCCCAAGGTGGGGGCCAAGCAGCTACCAGTGGCCAAGGTATGACCCCTGATCACTGGAATACGAGCGCCTGGGCCTGATTTGGGAGCCCCAGCACCCTCAACCGGGGGAACATGTCACCCCTACCACCACCACCACAGGGATCAGTGGGAAGCTCAGGGTCACTGGATTTGGTGGGCGACATCTGCAGCAGCAACCCCACAAGCAGACATGGCACTGGCAGACAATGCAACCCCACCGTCAGACAGAGCAACCCCACCGTCAGACAGAGCAACACCACCGGCAGAGCACCAGCAGACTCTCCACCAGCAGCAATCCCCCCAGCGCACTCACCAGACACATGGATGGAGGGAGGGGGTGCCTGGAGTTACAAAGGAGGCAACTCAGGGAATCCCAGAGGACCAACACGTACGTCAGAAGGCTCCAAAGGAATTCCCTGAGGAACACTCAAAGGATACTATCCAGCATCCATGGCCTGGAGGTACAGCAAATGCTGATGAACACAGAACTCAGGCAGTACCATGCAGGGATGATGGACATGATGGGGCAGCTACTGGTGGAGGTCAGAGACCACAACCGCAGGGAGAACCTGCATGTGGAGAGGGAGCAGAGCTCAACAGAGGGTTCTACTGCACCCACCTCTCTCTCCAGTGTGAACCCTGATGCAACCCCAAGGTCACAAAGGGTGACCCCCAAAAGGTCACAAGGTCCCCCCCAAAAAGAAAAAATAAAGAGGCAAACATGTTATTTTCCCCCCAAATAAAACACGTACTTCTGCATTTTAATCCTGTCTGAGAAAGTTTGTGGTTACTGATAGATTAAGTGGCAAAGATGTCTCCAATGCTACTTTTACTAGGGGGATAATGTGCAAAGCTTTAAGCTCCATGTGTCTGGATCCAGGGTTGTGTGGTATGAGTTCATATAGGGTAGGAGCAGCAACTGCTACAATAGTGAAAGGTGTTTCAGAAAGCTGTGGAGGTCAAGATTGAATGCATATGATTGGTATATTTGGCCTGAAACTGTTTAGTCCCTTAACGACTCTTGATCCAGCAGGGGGCGGCCATTAAGGGCCAAGGTGTATTTTTTTTGCAACATATTCTGAGATGGCAGAGCGGTGTGCAGCCATGCTGCCATCCCAGAATTCTATGACGTGCCAGGACCATCACCAGTCCTTAACGCAAATCTGCCTACCGGTGTACTGGGCAACCAGGCACAAAGTGGAGTGCTATGGTGGCAGGCAGTTGGGGATAGACATGAAGCATATAAAGAGCTTAGTAACCTTAGTAAGCAGGGTATATGGTGGGAGCAGATGAATGAGGTGTTAAAGGAATTTTGGGGAGATGGGGCAAGTCTGACATCTCGCTGGTTAATAATAGTCTGTTCATCCAGGGAGATATCTGACTGCCTTTTAAGATGTTAGTAAAAATAGATTCAAAAGGATTTTTTGCTTTCTTCTTGATCAAAACAGGTGTTGTGGCAAAGGCTACACTTGAAGAAACCATATCTTTTTTTCAGTGCCATCAACTGTATTACCTCACCTCCACAGAGTCTATGGGTCTCATTAAATAAATCAAAAACATATGCTAGGCAATGAAGTCCATCTTCCCTCACATAAATAAGCTTCTGGGAAGTAGGTAAACACTACTATTCCAGGCTTTTACTTCCTTACTTAGATACATCTTTAGCTATGTAAATATAAGCATATGGGAACCAGGCCTTTTCAGGGGAATATGCAATGATGAAGGAGGAATGGAGGAAGAAGGAGAGAGGGAGATGGATGTGAGGAAAGAGGAAGAAAGAAGATAGAGGAAGTTGATGGATAGCTGAAGAAAATGGAGGAGGGGGGAAGGAAAGCAGAAGATGGAAAGAAAAGTGGGAAGAGGAAGGACAAAGGTGAGGGGATGGATAAAGGAAGATGATAGAAGGAAGGAGAAGGGAGGGAGGAAATAATAAGTTGGAGTAAGAAGTGGGTGAAAGGAAGAATATGGAGGAAGAGGAAAACAGGCATTTTTTATAATAATAAAAAATTGTATAAGTGAATTTGCTACTGAAGATGGCAGGGTCTTTTACACTCAAAGTGGTTTCTGTATTTAATGATCCCATGCTTCTGATGCTATTTGGTGCTCTATGACCCCGAAATCTCAGTACAGTGAGAGAGTGAGTAAGAGCAGTAAAAAAAAAAAAAAAAAATGAAAAAGGCTTCCCTTCCCATGTCATTACTAAATGCAGAAGTTAAACTGTTATATTCTGTCATAGCTCAACACCTGAAATAATGCTTACCCGCCCTCATACACCCAGACGGATTTGGTACCTAGCAGAGTGACCCAAAACAATTTGTCTGAAGCTATTGCTTTCATATCCTCTATTGCTTTAACTAACCTGGATACTGCTCCACCACTCAGGATATATTACCCTATTTCTTAAATTTTGTTAAATCAAATATCTCTGTGTGCTGTTTATATATTGCTGTCTGTCTTTTATACATTGTTATTTTATACATTGTACTTTGTACCCTAATGTAACTATCTAATAAAATTGTTACATTTATTGGTATTTGGTGCAGGTAAAACAAATACCTGAGACAACCTTACAATTGTTTCTTTAGAGGCTGGTCACAAATATTTGTTTACTTAAAAATTTTTTTTACTCCCTTAAAATCAGTAGGACATTTGTGTTTCTACTTTACATGACACAGAGAGGAAGACAGAAGAGATACGGAACAACAGTCATATACATACAGTGTAATGTGAATAGAGCAGGTGTGGATAACCTGTGGCTCTTCAGCTTGTGTTTGAATATAATTCCTATCTTCTCCAAACAGAAATTGTTCTTAATTTTACCGAAATAAAAGCATAAAGCTGTAGAGCCATATGGTTAAAACACACACACATACACAAACACACACACTTTTTATTTTGTGTCTGAAACCCCACTTATAACACTTCCACGTGCCATGAAGCTATTTCATTTCCTTCCTGCCTCATCTTTTCCTGTCTCCAAGCACCAATCAGAGGCAGCTCCTTGGCTGGTACATGTCCCAATGCAGATGCGCAGAAAGAGGAAAGGGAACAGTTTAATCCAGCCTGTATTCTCCTCCTCCGCTGGATGTTTTGCTCCTCCATCATGTTGCTGCAAACCACTGAAGTCTGCGTGGTGAGGTGAAGCCATCAATTTTGTTTTTATTTTGGATGGGTTTCCATAGACCCCCTCTAGTGGATGGCTCCACATTGCAACTACTCTTTGCTTTACCTAAGATATGGATGGGAAACGGGGAAAACCCCTGTAGCGCCAGCAGTGCAGCGATGATCACAGAGTGCAGAGAAGCACAGGCAGAGCAGGATCATTTAACCCTTTGAGTGCCAGAGGGGTAAGGAAAGCATTGAAAAGCAATGCTTTCAATACTCCTCTGGCACTCAAAGGGTTAATAAGCCTCATTGCATTTAGAGGACCCAGCCAACTACAGTAAAAACATAAATTTCATATTTTTTTATTATATATAAATTACCATTCCCCCTTCCCTTCTAAACCCCCACTGAAGAGGCCTAGCATTAGAGGGGGCCTTTTTGACACAGGGGCCCACCCATATCATGGGGGAAGCTGGGGGGCCTCTGCTGTGCCTCTGGATGTAGCATTGGCTGAAACAGAGTGAACACAGACTTATTTCTCACCATGGGACCAGCCTCAATTTGCTCAGTGCTGGCCTTCTAGGCAAGAGTGTACTTTGCCTGTCAGTGGGGTCATCTGATTTGACCAGGCCAATGATCATTCAGCCTGCAGGTGGAATCCCTAGGTATTTCACTTACCAGACCAAAAGGAGGGCTTGGAGGTTTCAGCTAGTCTCAGGATCTGCTATTCTTCATTGAATGATACAACACCCTATTCTACCTGTCTCTGCAAGTGGGTCATCATTTATCCAATGCTGAACACTGCCCCCTAGAGGTAGGGGCCAGTGTTTCATTGGGTAAGTCAATGTTGGGCGCTGCAGCACATCCTCAATATGTCTTGGTCTTGTGTGTAGCTCACTTAACCCCTTGATGACCAGAGCTGATTGCAGCACATTGTTTCGCAATGGAACACTTCTGGTCCTGTGTTGTTAATTAAAAGATAAGGGCCAGCAGAAATCAAAGGTGCTGACAAACTGGAGCTTCCAGGCACCAGCCCACAATTGCCCTCATGCCCCCAGGGCCAGCCTGCCCCAACGCCGATGTGGCTGATCTTGCAAATTTGTACATTTGCTGAAGTTCCTCCCAGGATAAAATTCAGATAAATACAGTGAAATGTTAAAGGGATACTAATGCTTCAAAATAAAAGCAGCTCCAATTAATCTTCATAGTATGTGGGCCATGGAGAGTGTTCATAGTTGTAGTTTGAGAGTAACTGAATGATAACGTATCCCCCTCCTGCCTTTTTTACTGATGTAACACTGCTCATCTCAGAGTAGCAAGAATGTCTGGATGGCTTGCAGAGAGGGACAATCTTCAATTAGTATAAGGGGAAAAACCTGTTAAGAGGGGTGGGGAAGGGTTTTCCTTATACTCACACTAAGAAGACTGTCTCTTGCTGTGAACTGTCTGGTCTTAAGATCAGATTCCAAATCTGAGGGAAGGTGGCTTACACTAGACAAATGGGGCAGGAGGGGGATACTTTATCAATCAATTACTCTTGAACTACAGCTCTCACAGTATTGAAATAACACTCTCCATGGCCTAAATACTATGAAGATTAATTGGAGCTACATTTATTTTGAAACATTACTATCCCTTTAAAGGTAGCAAAGAAATCAAATCCATGGTTCTAATTTTTTTCAACTCCCTTATTCACATAAAAATTACTGCAACGGAAAGAGTCTTTGGTCTCAGTTTCCCTTACTCTGGTGGTCTGCTGCACAAATACCACACAGCACTCTGAACTCATGCTGCTCTTTAACCCTTTGGAGCAATGCATTGGACACCCCTCTGGCACCCAAAGGTTTAATCCTTTAAGGAGGTGTGTGAAGCTCATTGCTTCGTAATGTATTGCACACACCTGTGGTCGTTAAAGGTTTAAGATTTCTTTCCATCAGCTTGTTTTTTATGATCAGTGTGAGGTTTAAAGGAAAGGCCCCTTAGAAACATAGGAAATGTGCATTTTTCTCTTAGGTCCTATATGGAACACAGGTACCATGGGGTTGAGTCCCTCCTCCTGGAGGGCAGTCCACATAACAAAAGATAGGGTCTTTGGGGCTGAGACTCCCTCCTCCTTCTCCAACTCAACCTCCCCACCAACTGGGAGCTCCCAGAATTCACATGTCCTGCATCAAGCTGGAAGGGGACAGCCATACTCTTATTTTACCACCAACTCATGTTCATGTTCATGTTTCATTATGATGACTTTTTGAACATCTCGCCCTTAGTTCTTCTTAAGTTTCTATTATTTTCTCTTTATATATGGGGCTGTATAATATCCCGGGATTGTCCAGTTCTTTGAGAAAAAAAGGACGATTTTTCTCTTTTTTCGCGAACGTTTTCTCCTTTTCTTCATTACAAAATGTTCCTCATTTTCACCTATTCCAGCAAATTTTTCACCTATTCCAATACATTTTTCTCCTATTCCAACACCTTTATCTCGAATTCTAACACATTTCTCCTATTCCATCACATTTTTCGCCTATGTTTCCTATGATGCAACATTTCCCAGCACAATATTACTTCTTCTGAGGGCTGTAGTGGAGAAATAAGTAGCTGAAAGTCAAAGTTGTGAGTCCTACAGAAACATATACCTTGAAAAATGTGTTAGCATTTGTCCTTTGCCCACAACACTAACTTCCTGCGTAAGTGACACTGGCACATATTCATGAAGATGTCAAATTATAAAAAAATATAAAAAAGTACAACCTTCAATGTGGCAGATATGTATGGTAGTGGTGGTGGGGGACTGGCGTAGTGTAATTGGTGGGACTTTGACAAACTGCATCCACCCCAGGAGGAGCAGGATCATCATCATTTATTGTACATGCTGCAGCAACTATTGCTGCAGTCAGTTTTTGTACTACCACTTTACTCCCATGCCCCTGAACTTCCTCCACCTTTCCCCCTCTTGCTTGTGACATTACTTATCTACTATGTGTGTTTTTACTCTCTATCGTACACAACTGATGGAGTGTGATGTCTTGCCTTGGCCCTCAACAAAATTCTCAGTGTCATCTACTGTCTATCAAGTCTGCCTCAGTCACGGAGCTCAGGCTCCCAGTCAGCTGTCTGTTACCTAATATATTTATTAGTTTAATTATTTATGTATTCATTTTAACATTTTTGTTTTATTTTAAGTTGTCCACACTATCTTATCACAGTTAGTAAAAAAATATATATATTTAACTAAAAAACAAAATCAACAACTTTTTTCCCCAGACTTCCCTCCCTCCACCTTAATGAATTTATCTGGAGCTCCCACTTGCCCCCCCCCATGCAGTTCCAAGCCCATGAGTACTGGAGCCACCTGATAAGCAGCTGGGGGCTCAATCCAGTGGGCGACATGCTTGCCTTTACCACCTGCTTCCGCCACTGCTGCTTTCCCCTGAGAGATTATCTTCCCACTGGAAGATGCCTGAGTGCCCTGTTAGGATGCTTGGGTCGTGATAGGGCAGAACTCAGGTTCAGTGCACTCAGTGAAACTACTCTTCTACCCTGTCAGGACCGAATGTCTTGACAGGGCATCTTCACAGGAGACAGCAGCAGTGGAGGAATCAGGTGGCAAAGGCAAGCATTCTGCCTACTGGATGGAGTCCCCCTGCTACCTAAACAGTGGGCTCCAGGCTCATGGGCATGGAGGTGAGCAGAAGGGGGAACATGGGGGCTCCAGATGACTTGAGGTAGAGGGAGTTAGGGAGAGGGATCAAGGGGAGGTCAACATTTGTTTTTCAACGCTAGTATAATACAGCCCACCCCCATTTCACATGAGGTGAAATGGGGTAAAAATGTTTATATTACACTTGAGATTTTACTGTATTACAAATGTAAAAAAAATTAAAACATTGATGGTTTTGAAAGTAATTTAAAAATCCCATATTTGTTTGCAAAGTGAAAGTTCCAGCTTAAAATTTGTGGCGTCACTTCCCATTCCTGTATTTATAGAGACAATTATTTTTATTTTCATCTATGAAGCAATGCCCCTTTATAGGAAAACTGATCAAATTGAGGATATTGATTGCAGAAAAGAGGAGGATGATGACTAGAGGAAAGAATACATTCTGAAAATAACTCACTTGAAATTGGGTACAAATGGTGATGTTAAAATGAGGAAGTATGCTAATTTTGCTGGTTCCTTGTATGAGAAATGTTGGTATTAACAGGATAGCGTAAGATAATGTGGCTGATTTCACTGGTTTCTGTTCCCCTTCTCTGTCAAACTTCTAATTAGTATCATTAGAAAAGGGGAAAATATTCCCTATGACGTTAAGCATTTGCCATGTCCCCCCTTTTTAGTCTAGGGGAAGGCAAAAAGAATATACAGAAGCTATTTCCATATTGAAGCAATTTCCATTAAGCACTAAATGGGTAAAAAATCCTTCTTGACTCCAAAAGGCAGTCATTTATCTCTCAGGATAAGCGTCCTATCAGCACTGAAATCAACTGTCACAATTTTCAGTGCTTTTCTGAGCTAGGAAGGTGCCCAATATGTTTTTTGAAAGGATCTACTGTATCTGCAAACACAGTCTCAAGAGGCAGAGAATTCAACAAACTTGCTGCCATTACTGCTTTACAAAACTAACATTTGTTTAAATTATTTTTAATTGGTTAATTCTCTAGCATCCAAGGGGTTATAGAAATCTAATTTTAAAGTACAAAAGCTTAAGTGAAAGGCCATAACCATCTCCATAGCTTAACAGACAATACAATATATGATACGTCATGCTCTATTTTTCATCTGCCTGGAAGAAGCTATTCCTGGTCAGTTGTGGGAAGTACAAAGAACAATTGCTTTCCACAACATGCTGAAAGACAAAAATTTGCAGACAGCTCAGTAATGAGCCAGAGGCCAGTATAAGGTTACAGGCCTCAGCCTTTTTCTTTGCAAGATTGGCCTTCCACCATGCAGTGGGGTAATAACAGGGTTAGGTAGTAGGTGTGATATGACAGGGGTTATAGGGGCTGTTTTCTTATTGAGCATTAGTCTTGCCTGTGTTTTCGATCTCATACCTTGCATACATGCAATCTTAAATACTCTCCATACCCAGAATGGATTTAACTGACAACAGGTGCTACTTCCACTGGGAGGCTATTACATGGATCTATCCCATGTTCCATAAAATAGTTTTTATTTCCTCATAAATCTTCACTCTCTTGGCCTAGTAACCCTTTTGTACCCTGAAGAAATTGATTAAATCCTACAGGCCTTTTAAAGGTGAAAGTGTGACTAAGCCATTAAAGGAGGCTGTATGGGAGGTTAAGAAGGGACCATATTATGCCCAGCTTACAAACACATGCATACAATTAATTTACAGGGGGAATTGGGTTTGGCTTCTATTTCCAGGCAGTGTTGTATGCCAGAAGCTGGTCATGCCAATGGCATGGTATGGGGCTCACTAGGAATTTACCTTTCGTGGAGCTCTTTTCCATCCTAATTGTGTTAAAACTATGGCATGACATTGCTGGGGTGAGTTTTTTTGGCACCTCAGAAGTGGAAAGTAGGCCTTTGTCTACTGAAGTGTTATTAACTTTTATTAAGCAGAAGGGAAAAGAAGGTACCTCACTTGTTAAGGTATCAACTGCTTTGGCAGCCATCATTCTTCTCTAGATCACACAACCAGAGGAACTGACGGTCAATCTTGCATTTGGGGTATGCAGTTGGTAGCTACCAAAGAAAACACTGGCCAATAGATGATCACTTACATGGCATATTACCATGGCATATATTCAATCTAAAATCATAGATTGCCTCATGGCTCTGGATGGCTCATAGACACCTCAAACTTAACATGTCAAAAACTGAGCTACTCCTCATTCCACATAGACCTGGCCTAGTAGTGAACTCTCAGGTGATGGTATATGGCACTGCCATAAATTCAAAATAAGCCTGGTGCCTAGGGGTGATAATTGATGCTGCCCTCATATTAATGCAATTGCTAAATCATGCCTCTTTCTCTTGTGTAATAAATCCATACTTTCTTCTGTTTCTCCAAACTAAAATTCTTGCACAAGCACTCATCCTATCATGCATAGACAACTGTAACCTTTTTCTTCCCGGTCTTACTACCTCCCAGGTCCATACGCTTCAATCCATATAGAATGCTGTAGCACAATTAACCTTACTGTCACTTAGGTTTGTCCCTACCCCCTCCTCCTCCATTCACTCCAATGGCTGCCCATCAGACTCTGGATATCTTATAAAATACTGCTTCTCTCATTCAAGATCCCTCTCTCCTCTAGCCTTTCCTACATTTCCACTCTGATCTCCCGACATACCCCATCCTGACACCTACGATAAGCCAATGACATTCTTCTCTCAGCTCCTTTTGTATCTATAGCTCTCTCTCGTATCAAAGTCTTTTCCCTTGTTTGCCCTTATCTGTGAAGTGCTTTACCTCCCAGCCTGTTCCACTGAACTTCTCTTGTGGTCTCAAGTCTTGCTTACAATTACACCTCTTCAGCAAGATAGAAGGCACAGACTTCATACATCCAAGACTCTTATAATACACTTATTTATGTTTCCCTATCCTGACCAGAAATTGAGCACTGTATTCTGCACTTAACCCTTATGTTCTCTGTTAGTCTCTCTTTGCTATTTTAGATTGTAAGCTTTTGAGCAAAGACCTCGTTTCCAGTGTTTCAATTTAACACCCGTATCGCCCAAATTCTTAAGTTGTAAAGCTCTGTGTAAACTTGTGGCTCTAAACATATTAATTCATTCAGTCATTCATATTGTGTAATCTGCCAAGAGTCTGAAATTGAGATATAAGTGTTTATAATATGGTTGGGGGAAAAGCCTCTTTTTTCATGGGAATTTTCTTGGAAAAAAACACAATTTGCAACATTTTTAGAATCATTTCCTGCACATAAAAAAAAACAAACATAATTTTTTTGCCTTTTTGATACTGCCAATGAATTTCTCTCAAGAATTTTGCCAATTTCTGACTACATTTTCTATGACCAAGATAATTGCTGCTGAAATATCACATTGGTTAAGCCACAGGGGTGCAGCATATGACATTGTTTCTTAAAAAACCTCTGTTTTCAGGAAATGAATAGGGCATTATTCACATTTCGCAAGTGTGCCATTCTGCAGGTGTACTTTTGGATTATTTTTGTGCAGTTTTCGACTTCTTTCAAAGAACTCAGTAAGTGCGTCAGGGACTCTATGGGGGAGGAGCACTATGGTTCGAAAAGGGCTTAGGATGAGGATATAGTGTTGCACAAGCCTGTCATCATCATATTCCCATCAATCAATTTAAAAGGGTTGAACTGGATGGACGCAAGTCTTTTTTCAACCTAAATTACTATGTAACTATGTAACTATGTAATCCGCCACCAGTCAGTCCTCATTGTCATTCATCTACCCTGCTTACTACATGTTTACGATTTTTCACTGAACACATCGACAATGGATAATTTCTATTTGGGAATGGTCGTTGCCATATTTATGTGCATGTGATTATGTGCTAATGTGGCTGTCTGCCACAAGCACTAAACTCCAATAGCAGTCTCTGCTGTCAGAGTTCACAATAATGACAGAAGTGCTGATTTTTATTGTAAAGCACACAAAGCTGTTAAAGTGTGTTATGCTGCTTACTGTTGTATGTGAAACTAATATATGATGTATGTCTCTGGTATTTGTCACTGTCACTCTTAGCTCAGGTGTGGGATCTCCTGCTTACCTGTCACCTATCAGTCAAAATGTTTTTATTGAATTAGTGTTTATTTTAACTGCCCATGTCTCACATTGTTATTGTCTCTGTCTCCAAATCACTCCCACATTCTCTGAAACCACAAGCAACTCCAGGTCCCTGTTTGCCTGCCTGCCCCTACATTAGTATCTAATGTCAACATTTAAGCAGTTTTCTCTTTCTTTCCACACACTGCAGTGTTAATTGGTATAGTATAGTACAGACTAGTCCTGTTACCTTCAGAATCAGCAGCATTCAGCAAAAGAGAAAGCACACCGCAGCAGGTGCAGAACCAGAGTCCACCATACCTCAGTATATGCTTGTCTTTCTTGTTCCTGTCCTTGTGGCTGTACGACTGAGTAAATGTACGCAACACAATATGTCAAGTTGTAAATGTTTTCTTGTTTTGAATGTATAACGTTTTATGTTTGCATAGTCCAAATAACTCAGCTAAGTCTCAGGCTCAGCCAGCCCAGGTTACGGATCACCTGCCTTTCTGACTGTCATTGTTACTTCTAAGTAAAAAAAAACAAAATAATGTATGTATGTATGAACTTATTTATTAATTATTTCTCCCTCTTTTCTCCTTCATACTCACCCCCCTCCACACACACCTCACCTGGCGAGAGAACAACTGGCTACCTCAAGTACTGTATTAAGCAACTCCAGCTCCCTCTCTTTGCCTTCCTATCTAGCATCAAATATTCAGCTACTTTCTCTCTCTCTCTCCAAAGCACAGACTGACAACATGTGGTAAACTGACATCCCCTATTATACTTTAGCATGGTTGGAATACACGGGACAACTCTCCACATGGGGGAAGTTTCATTATTACCATTGATTTCAATGCAATGAAAAGTACTGAGAAAATAAGGTGTCAGAGATAAGCTTCAAAGTATTGTATTTATTAAGGCTATTATTTATATTTTCATCTACGAGGCATTGCCACTCTGTAGTAGAAGCTGGCCAAAATGAGGATATTGATTACAGAAAATGGGAGTGAGATGCAGGTTTAAAATAATTCACTTACGTTCTGGAAAGTTAATGAATGTGTGGGGAAATGGTGATGAAACCATGAAATGTCCTAATTTTACTTGTTCCTTTTGTGAGAAATATTGGTATTAACAGGATGGAGTGAATTTTTGTGGTTGATTTGGATGGTTTCTGTTCCCTGTTTCAAAGTTAACCCCTTGAGAACCAAAGGAGTGTGCAACACATTGCAATGCAATGCATTGCACACACCCCTGGTCCTCAACAGGTTAATTCTGTTCTTTTACAGCTTTTCTTTTGAGGTTTGGGGGTAAAATGTTCTTGCAAATTCTGTATGTGTCTTATGTACAAATTAAAATAGAACCATTCTGGAGGAAACCAACGCACCACGGGGGAGACATAAAATGCTCTTAACTGCCATAATTTTAAATGTGGGCTTTTAACCTAATAAATACTTTGTAATGTACCTGGAGGCCTCTTTAGCACTCAAGGGGTTAAAACTCCCATATACAACAACGGGACATTTTATTTGTCTCCTAAGTAGCAGTTGGTTTACTCCAGAATTGCTCCTCACTTCTGTGGTGTATAAGGCCCAGGGATGTGATTTTTAACCCTCGGAGTGCCAGAGGGGTACGCATCGCATGCAATGCAATGCGTTGTTTACCCCTCTGGCACTCAAAGGTTTAATTTGGAAAATGTTAGTTGTAGATGAGAAAAAAAAAGTTCCAAAGATAGCAGTACTAATTTGTACAGTCTTTAACCCCTTGGATGCCAGAGCTGTCTTGAATACTTCACAAGGCAATGACCTGGTGACTTCCCTGGCATTCAAGGGGTTAATAAACTGTACAGGCTTCGCACTCTTTTTGATTCATGTGGCATATTTTGATAGGATCCAAATATGCACCTACAGGGCCTTATGCAGAAGGAAATAAAGGATCAATTATGGAGCAAACCAACTGCACTATAAAAAATAAAATGTCTCAGTGATTTAAATGGGATTTAACTCCTAGATAGAGAGGTCTTCCAATGCATAGAGATGGGAAGACTGGAGGGGAGAGCTCAACAGATACGCCAAGAGTGATGATTAAAAGATCAAAATTCTTTATTGTAGAAAAAAATAAAAAACACCAAATAGCATGGTGAGGAGGTAATGCAAAGCAAGCCAAGTTACACTACTTGCCTAACGCGTTTCATATATGAATACACTTACTCATGGGCTGCCCTGGATCCGCATGGCCTTCGGGCCAGGTGAGTGAATCGATAGAATGATATCAATGCCTGATAGCTTGTAGCAACCTAGGCTGTAATTTGTGACACTGCCAATGCATAGATATGCAGTATGCTGAGAACTATCTAAGAATCAAAGGATTAAATGGCCTATTTAAATACATAGGTGGTTTGGGAATTTATATTTTACACTGTGGTGGCGTTGGTTCACTCCAAATTAGTCCCTCTTTTCTTAAATGCTTACGGACCAATAGGATTTTGCCAGGAATTTACAATAAGTGGATATCAAGACATTTTGAGTTTGATGTAGTAAGAAATGGTGCAATTCTTGTCCAAACCAACTATATCAAAGTGGACGAATAAAAAAATTCCTAAAATTTCTAATGATTTATAAGGGGCTATTTAACTATTTGAGTACCAGAGGGGTTCCCCTCTGCCACTCAAGAGGTTAATGCCCAGTCCCAGTCCCAGTCCATTACTTTGCTGGTTCTTCAGTGAATCATGCAAAACATTAACAATTTAGTAGTTAGTAGTTTACATCTATCCTAATTACATTAACCCCTTTGGGGACAAGAGGGTTGTGCAATGCATTGCTTCACAGTGCATTGCACTCCCCTCGGGGGCCTCAAGGGGTTAAACCCAGCCACAAATTGTTTAATGCACATATTTCCTTCTTACTTTCACATTACAGCCCTTATGAAAAGAAGTCGGAGGGTGATACTGGTTGCAGTGACCCATGATTTTTTGGTTTCGATGAGTCATCCCTCACAGGAAAATAGAGAAGACTTGGCTATCATTCAGAAGGTTAAAAGCCCTATCAAAAAAGCTCCTTGTTTAAATTATTGGGAATTTTCAATGATGTCCTGAAAATGGCCCTATAGGAGCAAAGCTGGTCTGCTCCTCCATTGTACCTAAATACTAAGGGTCAGATTCATCAGGATAAACAGATGCAATTCCTGAACAAATCAACCTCAACACCGAGGAGAAATGAAAATCATCATTGATATAAACAGGGTTTTTAACCACTTAAATGCTAGCAAGATCTCCAATGCATTGAGAAGAAATGCATTAGAGATATTTCTGGCATTCAAGGGGTTAAATTATCCATATCAATGAATGTAAATTGGGGGAACTTTTTATTTACCATTATGGTACAGTTGGTTTGCGCTGGAATTGCACTTTTTTTAGTTTATTGAATACAGCCTTAAAAGAGTAATACATTTTTTATGAAAAAGCATACATTGTAGGTCTTTTATTGTGTAATAAAACAAAGGCACTTCCACTGCTCAGAGATGCATCTTTCCAGAATTATTACAGTTTAAATTCTTTCACTTTAACAGTGTCCTCTAGTGGTGAGATTTCAATTAGCTATTCTGTTGCACTTTGTGGTAAGTCACTGACAACCATTTCTACATAGACTGGGATAGAATCTGCTGTGTCACTTCCTATCAGTTTGAACTTCCAGAAAGTAATGATGCTGTCACTCACTTCCTGGCAATTTGAGCATTATAACATCTGTATAAAACAACTGCTAGCAGTTGGAGTACCATTGTGTTACTCAGCAGGAAATTCCTATAACATACAGGTGTTCATAATAAAGTTTACTGCTCCTTTAAGCATTCAGCAAGTTATAGATTCAAAAATAGAGTAAACCAACTGCGGCATAGTGGATGAATAAGATAAATCCATGTTCCCATTGATTTAATTGGGGGTTTTAATCCACTGACTGATAAATTCTTGAACCCTTTGAGTGCCAGAGAGGAGTCCATCTCCTTGCTTTGCAATGCATTGCACAACCCGAGGGTTGTGCAAAACATTGCAGAGCAATATGTTTTATACCTTTCTTGTGCTTTAGGGGCTAAGAGACCCCCAATGTATTGAAGAGCTATGTGTTGAAAACCTCTCTATCATTCAATGCATTAAAACCTCAGTGAAATGATTATGAGTTGTGTTTATTGTTGTTTCGTTCAGAAACATACATAGTCCATACAGTATGAGCATCTGTATATCAGAATGCTCAAATCTTTACTACATCATTCCGAAGTGATGTATATCATTAGAATGTGAGCTTTCAAGACTAATTAGGTCTTGTGTTCAGGCATATTTAGAATTAAGGCTGGCTACAAAATACATGACAGGTTATACACTCATGCAAACTCTTTTTACATTTAGATTGAATTCCTTATAACCATTGTCTTGTATAAATCACACCCTAGGCTCCAGTAGAGGCATCCTATTGTAGCTGGATATGGAGTAAAAGATTTATTTCCTTCTGCTCAAGTAAATTAATGTGTAGAGAGTTTGTGACTGCAGCCAAAGATGGCTAAGTCTATGGGATGTATGAGTTAACCCTCCGAGTGACATAGAGGTTTGTGCAAACCATCACTTTGTTAGTTAAAGCGGAACTTTCATCTGTTATAAAGTCTCCCTGCTATAATTAAGCAGGTAGCGACTAGCGTCTGAATATATATTTTACCTTTCAAAAGTAGCTCGATCTAAAGAAATCAGTAATTGTAGGAGACTGACGGCTGGGTTAGCGCAGTCTGCACATCTGTGCTGTCCGTCCCTTTCGGTAACCATATGGTGCACTGCAGTCTACACATTGGAGACAGGGACTGACAGCGCAGGTGTGCAGACAAAATGTCTGTGCTGTAGCCTGGGTTCCGGTCTCCTTCAATGGTGGATTTCTTTAGATCGGACTACTTTTGAAAGGTAAAATATATATTCTAAAGCTAGTCGTTACCTGCTTAATTATAGCAGGGGGACTTTATAGCGGATTAAAGTTCCGCTTTAATAAAGGTATCACTTTTGCTGTACCAGCTAACACTACCAGTACCACCTTTTATCTATAACATTCTAGACCCTGTATGAAAGAAAACAACCTGACTTATGACTTTTCTTTGGCACAGATTTGATTTTCCATGAAATAAGACTGATTTATAAAATATATGCAAATATATTGTGTTTTGTAAAGAACAGATTATCTTTGGTCTCTGCAAATAATAACTGAAAAATGAAACCAATACAACTAATAAAAGATTAACTATGAAACTGTATTACTTTGTGACATGTATTTTAGTACTCCTCCAGTGTTGCCACTGTCAGTTTTTGTACATTTTATTTTGTAGTGTTGATGTTCCCCTGCCTAAGCTCCTCCACAGCTACCAGATGGGAATCATTCAAAATGTCAATTTCTTCCCTATGATGCACCTGGTTTGTTCTAGAATAGTTCTCTTAACATATTGAATATGCCTTATGCTGCTCAAAATTGCTTCAATGCTTATTTCATTGAGCCAGGATGCAGGTAAAGAAAGGTGGATACCTAATGAGCATGTGGTCACAAACACATACTAATGTTACATGGGAAGCAAAGAAATGGGTGCTTGATACTTTTACATTTGTTTTTTTTTACACCTATTCACTTTCATTAACAATATTTTTAGATTTGTGCACGACAAAAATTTTCGGTAAAATTCGATGTTGGACAAAATTATTTTTTTTCATTCGGCAGCTCTGCATTTCGATCCGACCTGTTCGACTAGGACGAAAGTCGACTTTAAAATACCTTTAAAAATACAATAAAAAATGAAAATTAAATAAATGGAACCATTTACATGGTCTAAATTAAGATGGTGGAACAGGGTAAGGTGGGCATTTAGCCTTATGGTACTATGGATGAAGTAGATGAAGTATGTTTGTAGCTAAATTTGAAGGAAGAACACTGGAGCAGCAAACTGCAGAACACTGGATCAGGCACAACTCAGCAGAGATATCGCAGACTTTTTTTACAAGAGACTACAAAACTGAGGATGACCGGTGAGAGGCGGACTCAGGAGGACAGCAACACTGGAGATGTAGCCAGCAGCAAACTGCAGAACACCAGAAGAATCCAGGACTCAGTAGAGATACAGCAACTGAGGATGACTGGTTCAAGGCGGACTCAGGATGACAGCAACACTGGATATGTAGCCAGAACTGAAGAACTCCGGATCAGCCAGGACTCAGTAGAGTTACAGCAACTAAGGATGACTAGTGAGAGGTGGACTCAGGATGACAGCAATACTGGAGATGTAGCCAGCAGCAAACTGCAGAATACTGTAGCAGGCAGGACTCAGTAGATGGATACCACAGACTTCAAGAGACTTCAAGAGACTACATAACTAAGGATGACTGGTGTGAGGCAGACTCAGGATGATAGCAACACTTTAGATGTAGCCAGCAGCAAACTGCAGAACTCTGGAGCAGGCACGACTCAGTAGAGATACCACAGACTTTTTTACAAGAGACTACAAAACTGAGGATGACTAGTGCGAGTTGGACTCGTGATGACAGAAACACTGGAGATGTAGCCAGGAGCAAACTGCAGAATACCGGAGATGCCAGGACTCAGTAGAGATACAGCAAATGAGGTTGGCTGGTGCAAGGCGGACTCAGAATGACAGCAACACTGGAGATGTAGCCAGAACTGCAGAACACCGGAGCAGCCAGGACTCAGTAGAGATACAGCAACTAAGGATGACTAGTGAGAGGTGGACTCAGGATGACAGCAATACTGGAGATGTAGCCAGCAGCAAACTGCAGAATACTGGAGCAGGCAGTACTCAGATGGATACTGCAGACTTCAAGAGACTACATAACTGAGGATGACTGGTGCGAGGCAGACTCAGGATGATAGCAACACTGTAGATGTAGCCAGCAGCAAGCTGCAGAACACTGGAACAGGCATGACTCAGTAGAGATACCGCAATCTGCAGAACACCGGAGAAGCCAGGACTCAGTAGAGATACAACAACTGAGGATGACTGGTGCGAGGCAGACTCAGGATGACAGAAACACTGGAGATGTAGCCAGCAGCAAACTGCAGAACACTGGAGGAGGACTCAGTAGATGGATACAGCAGACTTTTCTTATAAGAGACTATAAAACTGAGGATGATTGGTGTGAGGCGGACTCAGGATGACAGCAACACTGGAGGTGTAGCCAGCAGCAAACTGCAGAACACTGGAGCACTGGATCCTTCAATCCCTTTTTCAGTTTTGTTGCCTGTCACTGCACTTTTTTCCAGTTCAATAATGTTTTTTTTTAAGAACCGGTGCCCAAAACTGTACTCCATATTCTAGATGAGGCCTTACCAAGGATTTATATAGAATTATATTCCCGTTCTGTGCATCTATACCCCTTTTTGCAGGATAGTACCATGATTGCTCTTGCAGCAGCTACACACTGCTTTGAAGTCTATTATCCATCAGTATTCCTACATTTTTCCCATGTAGTTTCCCAGTGTGTAGCATTAATTCACTTCCGTATCACCCATCTCATTATATAGATTGATTTTTACAACCTATAGTCACAACCATTTCATATTACCTCAAAGACACAGTTTATATTCTTCACAATATTAAATACATCACCTGGAATGAGGAGTACTTCTGGGTGGCATGTGACATATCCAGTTTATACACATCTATTTCACATAGAAAGTATTACAGCTATAAAATATTTTCTGGGATCACATCAGATCATTCCATCAGTACAAATTGAATGTATTATTATTTGTATAGAATAGTTTTACATACAAACTTCTAGAGTAGCTTTGGGTTTGACTTTTGCCCCTTACTATGTCAGCCTATATATGGGTAAATGAGAACTAGACTACACAAATAATAATAATACTTTTGTTGAGTAAATTGTAAATTACAGACATTGTATTGATGACCTGTTGCTCATCTGGAATGGGAGTTTAGAAAAATTTGAGAAATTTACAAAATATATTAACAATAATACCATGGGTTTACAATTTACTAGTAATACCCAAAAGGAATGTATTGAATTCCTGATATTGTTCTCTTCTATTACTGTGATGGGGAAATTGTATTTACTAATCATTGCAAGATACTGGACAGCATTACATACCTTCATGCACAAAGTGGACACAATAAAAAAATGATTAATAATATTATATTGTCAGTTTCAAAGATTAAAGGTACAGTAACACTTACTATGTAAAATAAAAATATATAGTAGGGTTTATCCTCCTGAGTAAAACAAGGGCACGGCCACTGATGAGAGATGTTTTATTCAAAAGTTATTCCAACTCAAACTGCATTTTCTTTAGTTGTAATATCTCAATGGCCTGAAATTGTACAGTGGCGCGGTTGCTACATCATTCTATGGAGATTTATGGTCAACTGACCAGAGCTGTTCATAAGATGGTATATGTTATTTAAATTCTGTTAGAGTTGTAGTTCAAGTGTAATTCAATGACAAAGTATCCCCCTCCTGCCCCTTTTACTGATGTAACACTGCTCAGCCAGATCAGAAGTGAGGTGCTCAGGTAGATTGCAGAGAGGGACAATCTTCAATTAAGATAAGGGAAAAACCTGAAACACTTGTCAAGGGGGGCAGGGATTTCATTGTTCTCATAGGAAGAAGAGTGTCCCCTTCTGTTATCTGTCTGGTCTATGGACTGCATTCCACATCTGAGAAGAGATGGCTTACACTAGGTAAAAGGGGCGGGAGGGGAAACTTTGCTTGTGAATATCTCTTAAACCATAAAGGTCTGAGTGATAAGACTTATTTCGTTCTTCATGTTTTTTTTAATGCCTACAAAATAAAATAAAGATAAAACAAAGTATTACTATCCCTTTAAGCTTGGACAAAGAGAATTCATGAGCTCAAAATGCTCCAGTCCAGACAGTCTTAATGTGAATTTAGATTTTATTGCCTTCATGTAATATACTTTTTACATTACATTTTTACAAAATTTTCATTAATTTTTTCATGTCATTATGTATTATTATTAATTTTAATATTTTTTCTTTTTTTATTCTTAAGTGAATTTTAATTTGTCCATTATAATGGTAATGAAATCTCACTTTACTTTTACTCTTTATACAGAATTCATTCATTCATCACATTTGTAATATCCCCCCCTTTTCTCTCTCTATCTCTCTTTCTTCTCCAAAGTTTAAATTTTTTTTCTGGTTTCTCCTATTTCTATTTTCTCAGTCAAAATTTTTTCATCATCCTACTAAAAAGGAACAAGGATCTTTTAACACTTCATATCGTTAAGTATTTATTTCATACCATTTTAATGTTTAGTTTATTTTACACCTTCTAACCCAGATGCACATATTATTTTTATCATTATTAATCGTTATTTATATAGCACCAACAAATTTCGCAGCGCTTTACAGTAGGGAGTAGACATACAGAGGTATTAAATAGTACAATCAAATGTGGAGAACAGAAGGATCAGAGGACCCTGCTCGTGAGAGCTTACAGTCTAGAGGAAGGTAGGTATGACACAGAAGGAGTAAGTGCTATTGGGTGTAATTGCCTCCTGCCACCTGACCTGCCAGTCAGTGGGTGGGAGTGAGAAGTGCTGTTGAGTGCAGTGGTCCAGACAAGGGGTGATTCTTAGTGATATTGTTTATGGAGGCAGTTGATAGGCTTCCCTGAAGAGGTGAGTTTTCAGGGAGCATATCGAGGCTGACTTTATGTACCGTCTTAAAAGGGACAGTACTGTTTTTTTCATTTTTCCAGACCGCCCCATCTTTTTCATATAAATGTAATTTTTGTTCCCTTTTTAAAATAACATAGTTTTTAATTTTTTGTAAAAAAACTGAACAAGGCTTGTTTATTTCTCATAAGATAAAGTAAATTGGAACTTTCTTTAGTCACACTAGTGATTTTACTGTTGTTTTACTGTACACATTGATTACCATAGAGTCTTATAACTCGAGTGACTCATAACTGTCTAAAACTCTCGAGTCTATGGTAAATTACCATATAGTCTCTTAAACAGTGATATGACGACGAGTCATAAGACTCTACGGTAATCAATGCGTACAGTAAACACAGTAAAACCACTAGTGTGAATGATGAAGAGAGGAAGTTTCAATTTACTTCAGGGGCAAGATTATTGGCCAGAGAGAGAGAGAACACCACTAGAAAGAGATGGAGCAAACGCATTCTCGCTGCTTGCAGCTTATTACGATCGGACTCGGAGTGAAGGAGTCCTACTGTGCGTCTGTCCTACACCCTGGCCCGTTTTTGTCTCAAGGAAATATGGTCAGTCTATATATGTCCTGTACAGATTCATTACATCATCTTTTAATAACTTGATTAATTCACATAATCACTTACTCTACAATAGCACTATTTCATCGTCACAAATCGGAGCACTTCCTTTTAATTAGCACAATAAAGTTTTCAATCGTCAAATGCCGCATTCACTTTCTTTTGCTGTGATTACAAGTTATTCTTTTTCCTTCATCCAAATTATTCTGATTTCTCAGAGGATCACTTTTACCATATATACATGAACCTAAAGTTTTATTATATTTAATTTATTAATAAAGTAATATGAATTCATTGTTTACATCATAATTAATACATTTTAAATAATCTTATAAAAAAGGAAACAGGAGAGCGAAAACGGGAAAATCAATCTAAGAGTAGTAGTTCAACTTTATTTAAAATATATAAACTTTATTCAATAAAATATATAAAATCCAACCACCCCTTCAGGGTGTCAACTCATAGGATAAATTCTTTGCAATCACATGTATCAGATATAGAACATCCACAAGCATAGGAACGCTGCCCAAAGCACTGTCCCAGGCGTTCTTCGCACTATCCAGCAGCCGGTCTCCCTCGGGAGACGTCACTTTAGTAAATAATGTCAGTCACAGAGTGCATGTGTGTGAGAGAGAGGGATAGAGGAGACACAGTCTGCTCCTCCCTGCACCACCAGAGCTGCTGGGCTGAACCTAATCTCAACAACACATCAACCCATTTGGCCTCGGAGGAGGGGAGGGGATACAAATAACTGGATCCCGGCGAAGGTGGCCCGAAGCACCCAAGCAGGCTTGCAGCTCAATGTAGCGGTCCGACCGAAAGTGACGTCACCTGGGGGAGTCCGGCTGCTGGATAGCGTGAAGAACGCCTGGGACAGTGCTTTGGGCAGCGTTCCTATGCTTGTGGATCTTCTATATCTGATATGTGTGATTGCAAAGAATTTATCATGTGAGTTGACACCCTGAAGGGGTGGTTGGATTTTATATATTTTACTGAATACAGTTGAACTACTACTCTTAGATCGATTTTCCCGTTTTTGCTCTCCTGTTTCCTTTTTTATATACTCAGGTTTCTCTGAAGCCGGTACAAGTTGGCACAGCTTGATAGATCGGGATAGAGCATCGGGACTATATGTAAGATTATTTTATGGACTTATAAGCATTGGATGTGTTTTTGGTTTATAATTCATTGAGGATTTGAGCACGGTATTACATATCTATATTTAAATAATAATCTTATATGTATTTCTTTTTTATTATGTTTTATTTCTGTTGATTCTTAATGTGTTTTTATTATCTGTTTGAATGGAAAATAATTTTTTTGGAAACACATAGATCAAACATTTGTAGACCACTGTATATATGAGTATTGTCTAGTGTTGATTCCTGTTTGCCCCTGTAGAAGCAGAGTTGTTACTTTACGGCTGTTTACCCTGCACTTCACTGAGGCATTGTGTTTGCTCCTCCCTGACCCATTGCATCCAGCCGTTTTTCTAGTACATGGCGTCCTCGGCACATTCATAAGGCTTAGTGATCATTTGTACAGTTGCCTCAGCCTGTATATGAACCACTTCTGCCACTAACATCTGAGTGCTATATATGAATTTCCTGTCTTACATCTATGAACTTGGAACAACTTTAGAATGGATGCTGAGAGAAACTCATGGATAACAAGGGACCAGAAGGGAATTTCAGGAGTACTGGATGGTTTGCTGAGCATATAGTTCATTCTGGCTAACAGGGAAGGGACCCTTTTGATGCCTTAAAGGGATAGTAATACTTCGTTTTAACTTTATTTTATTTTGTAGGCATTAAAAAATCATGAAGAATGATATATGTCTTATCTCTCAAACCTTTATGGTTTATGAGATATTCACATGCAAAGTTTCCCCCTCCTGCCCCTTTTACCTACTGTAAACAATCTCTTCTCAGATGTGGAATCCAGTCCATAGACCAGACAGATAACAGAAGGGGACACTCTTATTCCTATGAAAACAATGAAATCCCTGTCCCCCTTGACAAGTTTTTCAGGTTTTTCCCTTATCTTAATTGAAGATTGTCCCTCTCTGCAGTCTACCTGGGCACCTCCCTTCTGCCCTGGCTGAAAAGTGTTACATCAGTAAAAGGGGCGGGAGGGGGACACTTTGCTTGTGAATATCTCTTAAACCATAAAGGTTTGAGAGATAAGACTTATATCATTCTTCATGTTTTTTTAATGCCTACAAAATAAAATAAAGTTAAAACAAAGTATTACTATCCCTTTAAGCCCAAGAAGGCAATATTATAAGCTTTCTTATTATGTTGTTTTATTAATAAATCACTGCACTTAAATTAGCTTTGTTCTTTCTTTTTGTTGCTCTGGTGTTTGGATGTTAAATATGTGCTGACTGAGATGCCCTATCCTCTTTCAGATGTTCTGAAGCAGGATATCAACAGTGAGATGGCACTTTACGAAAGCCCATAGGTAACACCTAAGGGCATGATGGATTTTGGGATAAAGAGTGTGGAATACAGGACTAATCTATTCTTAAGGTGACAGATCAATTTAAATGCCCCATTAAAATTACTTGGTAGTTTTTCTTTGTTCTGTATATTGCATAAGGTTTTCTTAAACATTGCTGCACTTTGTTCTTTGAAAATATGCTCCAAAATGTCATACATTCTGCAGAAATAAAGAATAGTTCTCATTTTTTTTTTAAACAGGCTATTGCACAACTGAAAACATTGTTAATAATAGAATTTTTAAAGGAAACTGGATGTGATTCTTCCGTTTAAGCTTCTGGTTTGCCTTCCTCTCCTCCCCCTTTCTGTCCATTTGTGTCTGCTGGTCCTTGACTTGGGTGACCTCACTCATTACCACTCACATTTGTGGAAATTCCATGGTCTAGGTTTTCCCTTTTACTTTCTCTCTCTGTGGACTTTATGGACTGATAACTATAGTTTGAGATATGACATTTTCTGTGTTGTACTTTGAATATGTTATTACTTCTGTTACAGATCCATGAGTTGTGTGCAGACTTTTCTGTTGAGCTTTATTAACCCTTTCAGTGTCAGGGGCTTAGGCCATTTTCTGTACCCTGTAGGCCAGTTACATTTTCAGCATTTTTGCTATCCATCTGTTTAGGCTTGATTTACACTGGTAATGTTATAGTTACATATGCAAAACCACATATAATCTTTTTTCAGAACCAATTGAGCTATTGAATGGTGCCTCACATTAAGTAAATTTAGGATTGTGCAAAAAGCAATGAAATCATAATTACAAAAAAGTTTAAAATTATTTATTTTGCTAAAATCACATACTATATATCAAAAATATTTCTCTTGATTGTGAGGTTCAATTATATGAAAAAGCCCTGAGTCCCCCAAGTACAAAAATACCAAATATGTATAGTTTTACCTACGTTCATGGCTAACGCAGAGCCTAATTACCAGGAGCGCAAAATGGTATGTTCAACTTTATGAACTAATATATGCTTTCTTGTGGTTACATGGTAAAACTACCTTAAAACAGCGGAACATAGACTATACATTTCTGGAAAGTAGATATCCTACTGTATCAAACGAGGGGCCACTTGACTTTCTACCCTTACCCTGGTGACTGAGCACAAATGTTTCCAGCAGGTGACGCTAAAGAAAAAAAAATGAATTTTTAAAAATATTTTTACCCCTTCAAAAGATAACTATGGAATATCCAGCTGTATTCATTAGCTAGTTCTCTTAGGAGGCACCCCATTGGTATGAGCTGACATAATGTAGGGGGTACCAGCAGCACAAAACTAAATGTACTACAAACTCTTACTTTTTCTTACAATTTTTCAAACATGATTTGACTTGGAAAGAAGATAACCTACTGTATCAAATAAGGGGTCACGTGCCTTCCTACCCCTAGCCTGGATTGCACAAATGTTTCCAGAAAGTGGCGTTACAGGAAAAAAAACTGGCATTATTTTACAGTTCCACCCCTTCAAATGTACCAAGATCTGTGAAAACTACGGCATTTCCAACTGTATTCATTAGCTAGTGCTCTTAAGAAAAAAATGGCACCCCATTGGAATGAGCTGACATACCGTAAGGGGGGCCAGAATCACAAAACTACACCAACCTGTTTCTTTATTTGAAAATAGCTGCCTGCACTAAAATGGTCATAACTATTATTGAAAGGTCACTTGCATTTCTACCCCTAAGCTTGAAGTGCACAAATATTTCCAAAGGTGATGCTATTGAAACAAATACATTTTGTTACAGTTCCACCAGTTCAAAGATACTAAAATCTTTGAAAATCATTGAATTTCCTACTGTGTTCAGTACCTGCTACCAACCTGAGAAAAATGGTACCCCATTTGTGTGGGTTAACATACAATATGGGCGTGCCAGGAACAATAACTTAAACTTTTTACATTTCCTGCCTACACTAAAATGGTCATAGCCATTAAATATATGCAGGAAAGATATGCAAGGTATACCATTTTGGAAAGTTGAAATTTACCTACACCTAATGAGGGGTCACTTGCCTTTTTTCCCCTGGGCTGGGGTGCACAGCTGTTACCAGAAGGTGGCACTATATGAAACAATTGAGGTATTTTACATTTGTACTTTTTCAAAGATGCAGATACATGGAATTTATTACTGTAACCATTAGCTACTACTCTTTCCAGTAGGGGGATTTTATAGTGTATTAAAGACCTCCTGCAGCTTAAAATGGTACCCCACTGGTATGGGTTGCTAGGAGCCTGGCTACCAGTAGAACAAGGATGGGGAAACAAACAATGTATGTGTGATTCTATGGCTACCTGTTGAAACAAGCTAGTGGGTCAGCCAGTGTATGTGTAGACCTGTGACTGCCAGTGGAACCGGGTGGTGATGGGGGGAGGTCAGGCAGTGTATGTGGGTATATCTACCAATAGGCAGAGGAGCAAGGCTGGTGGGGGTAGGGTCATATAGTGCATATGGGGGAATCTGTGACTACCAGTGTGCATTGTATGTCCCCCATATACACTGTTTTATTCCTAGCCTGAATCCAGTCAACTGTGGTAGTCTGTGTCTACCATTAGGTAGTGAAACCAGGCTGTGGGGTCAGGCTGGGGGAATGGGACTGCCAGTGGGCTGTGGAACCAGGCTGGGGGGGTTATGGTACATGCGGGGACTGGAGATATTTTATGTGCATGCCAAAGGTGTCATTGGACTCCCTGTGACACACAGAGGGTTCTTTTTTTAAACTATTATTGGTTATTCATACCTCATTGCAGGGACATCAGGACCCCTCCTGATGCCCCCCCAACAAGGTCTGAATACAAAATAATTAAAAAAACATGTGTGTGCGCCAAAGGGGGTGGGGGTCCAACACATTCCAAAGCAATGTGTTGTACCCCCCTGTGGCACACACACAGGTGATTCCCCCCAATGAGGTCTGACTAAAACTTAATGAAAAAAAAAATCCTTTGTCTCCCACAGGGGTGTCCAATGCACTGGAAAGCAATGCACTGGAAAGCAATGCACTGGACCGCTGTGGAGCACAGTGTTCATTTCTTCAGTTATTTTTTATTCATATCTTATTGGGGGGCATCAGGACCAAGGTCTGAATAAAAAAAATATTTTAAAAAAGCAATGCGTTGGACCCCCCATACTGTGGCACACGCAGGGTGTTTTGTTCCCCCCCCCAATATTTTTTTGGGGGGCATTATTATTTTATTCAGACCTCACTTGGGGGGACCCAGTGGGTCTGAATAAAATAATAATGTAAAAAAATATAATAATCCTTTGCCTGCCATAGGGGTGTCCAATGAATTGAGCAATGTGAATTTTAATTGATTTTTTATACATATGGTCTGAATAAAAAAATAATGGAAAAAATAATCCTGTGTGTGCCACAGGGGGTCTGCGTTGGACCCCCACTGTGGCACACGCAGAGCTAATTTATTTCAGCTTTTTTTAATTCAGACCTATTCTGGACCATCATGTGGCACACTCACGGTTCATGTTTTATGCCCCCCCCCCAAGCAAGGCTGACACAACTCCAGAATTGACGGGCAAAGGGCGGGGCAAGAGCGTGGCTAAACTATTCTCCAGTGTCCTAGAGGAAAAGAAAATTTGTCGTAACTAACGACAAACAAAAGTCTTTCAAAAGACAAAATTTGTACTTTAAGAAAAAAGTGGAGGGAATGTGTTCTGAATGCGAGAATTTTTGTCTTTAATTAAGACATTTTTGTCGTTAGTTAAGACATTTTTTGTAGTTCCATACAACAGTTTCAGTCAGGACACACTACATATTTCCAATCACAACCAACACTATCTGAAAATACTAATGATCCCAACGACACTGCACTTTGAAAAGTCGTTACAAACGACAAAAGCTATTTCGCTACTGCTTTGAACATATGGCCCTATGACCTCTTGTCCTAACATTTTTACTCCTTTGAAATGTACTTCCAACCTGCATTTTTTTTAATCCCTTTGTGTATTTGAATGTTTCTATCATATCTCCTCTCTCTCTTTTCTCTCAAGTTATACATGTTCAGATCATTTAGTATATCCTGATATATATTTTCCTGTAAACCAGTCACCATTTTAGTAGCACTTCTCTGAATTTTGCCTACAGTATGTATATCATTCTGGAGATGAGGTCTTCAGTACTGTACATAATACTCTAGGTGAGATTGAACCAGACATCTATAGAATGGCATGACCACATCCCCTTTTCTGTTACTAATGCCCCTAGCTATACAACCCAGCACCCTGCTTGCATTCCCCACCTATTTATTACATTGCCAGCCTATCTTTAAGTCATTAGAAATAATTACTCCCAAATCCCTTTCCTCTGACAGCACAGTACCCTTCATAGTATGTTTTTCCTTTGGATTTTTATGTCCCAAGTGCATTATTTTACATTTATCAACATTAAACTGCAGAAGCCACACTCTTGTCCATTCTTCTTATTTACCTAAATCATTTGTCATTTGGCTTATTCCCCCAGGAATGTCTACCCAGTTGCAGATCTTTGTATAATGTGCAAAAAGGCATACCTTACCTTGAAAACCTTTTGCAATATCACTAATAAAAATATTATAAAGAATGGGCCCCAGTACAGATCCCTGAGGTACCCCACTAATAACACTCTTTTCGTCCGAATATTCTCCACTGACATCCACACTCTGTCTCCTGTCATTCAGCCTTTGCATTATCTATTTAACTATTTAACATCCAGACCCAAACGCTGCAATTTATTAATGAGTCTTCTATGAGGGACAGTGTCAAATGCTTTACAAAACTCTAGATAAGCTATATCTACTACTCCCCCTTGGTCTATTATTTGAGTTACCCAGTCAATAAAATCTGTGAGGTTAGTTTGATAAGACCTCCCTGATTTAAGCCCATGCTGTTTGGGATGTTGCAAGCAGGTATTTAACAATTCTTATCTTTAACATAGTTTCCATTAATTTTCCCACTACTGATGTAAGACTAACTGGTCTGTAGTTACCAGACTATTCCCTGCTAAATTTTTTTGTGAAGCGGTACTACATTTGCTACCTTCCAAAGTTCTGGAACTACTCATGTCGATAGTGGCTGAATGAATAATTCTATTAAAGTTTTTGCCAGAACACTATGATGTTCTTTTAATAACCTTGGGTGTATCCCATCTGGTCCCATTAATTTATCTGTGTTTATCTTAGAGAGTTGAAGTAGAATGTCTTCCTCTGTCAACATGCATGCCTTCCATGTCTTGCTTTTTTTTGTAATAAAAATAATAATAATTAATTATTAATAAATAAGTATTATAACTATTATCATACTAACACTGCATCCCTCTACATTTCATCTCTTGTTTCCAAATATACTCCTACACGCCATCTTTGCTCTACACTGGATTTTATTTTCCCTGCAGCTCTTATTACATCCTTCCATTCCTACAGCACTTATCCCATGCTGCACCTGAGCTCTAGAATCCCCCCGCATCAAATTCTCCTCCTGCCTTCAGATCTACAGATGCTCCCTGAGAACTCACCTCAGTGAAGTCTATCAGCTATCTCCTTAACCGTTATTAGCAAGGCCAGATCAAGAGGCTGTCCAACTTCTACTCACTCTTGTTTTTTTCTACAATCACTCTTCCACCTACAACCCTATTAAGACCTTATGGTTCACAAAGAATATTTTTCACCTAACCAGACCTGGTAGTTAACTGGACTACTGCATTGAAAAGCACTTCTCTCCCTCCCACTGACCGACAGTTCACGTGGCAGGATTCACTTGCACTCCATAGCACTTATTCCTTCTGTGTCCCATCTATCTTCCTCTAGACTCTAAACTCTCATGAGCAGGGTTTTCTGATCCTTTTGTACTATTTATTGGCTCAATATATCTATTCCCTGTTGTACAGTGCTACAGAATATGTTACTCTATATAAATAAAGGAGAATAATAATTATGTTCCATACTCTCTACTACTGTGTTAACCCATTTGGCTCTAGAATTGACTTTTCTAGCATACAAGGGAGTAATAATAATATAGAGAGGCCATATATCCCAGGAGCTCAGAGTGAACCAGTGACATCATTGTGAAGCCTTCTTATTTCGCAGATGCAAGAATTGATTCCTAAAGGGAACACAAGAAGCCGGAATGAAGAGAGAGACATTAATTTGGCTATTTGTCTTGGTCAATGACTTAATGCTTGTTTCTAAGCACATTGCTCATAGCGTTAAAAGTAAAAATCTCCAAAAATGAAACCAAACCCAAATAATGCTTGTACAATGCCACATTTCCAGAGGCAGATATCACACATCCTCATCCTCACAGTGCCCCACCAAAATACATTCATTGACTTCACACACAGTGAACAACCACCAAAGCACACACACACACATGTACATTTATTCTTCCCCATGCACATACCCAAAGTGGCCTTGCATACACACACACTTACATGCACATACACACACATAAATGCACACGCATGTACAAGAGCACACAAATAAGCACTGTGGGACCACTTACAGGAGTTCCACACAATGGGCTCACATAAACACACATGTATATATACTCACATAGTATCCCCAACCATCACACAAAAACAATCACACACACACACACACACACACACACACACACACAAACACAAACACACGCCCACATATACTTCTCTTATTACACATGCAGTGGCTGAGCACAAGCAAATTTTTACATATGAGAGCCATCTCAGGTGATTTACAGTTTCTCCTGCATTGAAACTGCAAGTCCCTGAGTTCTGGTTTTCATTTTATTATTTTGAGTTTTTGATGGATGCCCTGCGGCAGATGATTATAATTTGTTTTCATTATGGTCCACTTTTAAGACCATTGTCATTCATGGTCTTAACTACTATAAAAAGTGTTTTTATCTCTTTAAGAGTTGGTTGGTAAATATTTTCTTTGGATATGGGCCCTTTGAATGCATTGCTTCATGATGTATAGGAGGAATCTCTAGCATACAAAGGATTAAACAGTTAATAGTGATTACTGTGTTTATATTTTTAGTACTTTTATTGTTTCTTTAGTGAGAGAAATGTACAATAAATTGCATGAACCCTTAATGGGCTAGCGGATTGTGCAGTGAATTGTTTCAAAATGTATTGCACACTACTCTAAAGGATAAAAAAAAGAAAAAAAAATTACACCTGGAATATAGAACACACATTTAATAAAACAACTACAATTAAATATGACTGAGCAGTCAAAATCTACACCTTAAAAAATCACCAGTGAGAAGCACGTAAAGCTATAAGGTTGCAAACAGGCACTGGATTTGTATACTAGACACCTATCTAAAAATCCAGTGTCTTCACGAATTATAGAGTTTCAGACCTTGGTTTTTAAAGTGCACAAATAGCCCAGTGGCGTAACTATAGGGGTCGCACCTGTGACCGGGCCAATCACTCCAGGGGCCCGGCCTCCCCCTGCGACCCCCTCGCCTGACGCCCGCAATTAAGTAATGCAGAACGCTGGGGCTCTGCATTGCAAGAGTGCCGATCTGCCAGAGGGAGATCAGTATTCCCTCCGGCAGACTGGCACTCTCGTAATGCAGAGCGCACGGAGATGACATCATCATCTCCCGGCTCTGCATTACTGAAGAGGGCCGTGCGGGAGAAGAGGTCTGTGCAGAAAGAGGCACAGAACTGTCCTCTGCCACTGGACCACCAGGGAGATAGGAGATTTAGGGGCATTGTGGAAGGGGCAATGTGGAGATTGAGTGGCATTGTGGAAGAGGCAATGTGGAGATTGAGGGACAATGTGGAGATTTAGGGGCAATGTGGAGATGGGGGGCAATGTGGAGATTGAGGGGCAATGTGGAGATGGGGGGCAATGTGGAGGTGGCCAATGTGGTCGGGGGGCCCATGGCATTTCTTGCACCAGGGCCCCGTGGCTTCTAGTTACGCCTCTGAAATAGCCATTAGACAGCAGACACTGCTAGAAAAATATGTAATCATGTAAAAAAAAAAAAATGCTTTTTTTTATTTACTTTCACAATTAAAAAAAGGAAAGCTGAAACTTACATCCTCCTCTCTGTGTTGTGTGTGACCTCAAGTTTTCCTTATGGTTGAGGGAACTACAAAAACCAAGCACATCATGAGCCCAATTTAAGCTACTGTGCACATTTTCCCAGGAACAACTATCTACAGAAGTGACACTTAATATTCAGTTTTGTTATATATTTCACCCTGCTTATTTTCAAAAATATTTCTCTTATGTGTTTAGTTGCAGAAAAAAACATACCATTACTTACAATTTCAAACCAGTGTTGGTTTAATATAATGTAATATAGTGTCCAAAGAGAAGGATCTGCATTGTTTTAATATGGCAAAGGAGTGATACTTAGATAAAATCTATGTAGGATCTACAAAACCAAAATTAACCCTTTAAGTGCCAGAGCGGTACATAACACATTGCTTTGCAATGCGTTGGATTATTCTCTGACATTCAAAAGTTTAAAGAGATAGTAATATTTCACAATAAAAGCAGCTCCAATTAATCTTCATAGTATTTGAGCCATAGCGAATGTTGTTTCAATACTGTCAGTTGTACTTCAAGAGTAATTGAATGATAAAGTATCCCCCTCCCGCTCCTTTTACTGATATAACAATGCTCACCTCAGAGCAACAAGACTGTCTGGATGGATCGCATAGAGGGACAATCTTCAGTGAGCATAAGGAAAAACCTTCACATGCTCCCGCTATATATAAACCACCGGCCTGTTTCCACTAGGCTGAAATGACCTGACCTCGCTTGATGCCAGGAGAGTGGCAGGTCACGTGTTCCTGAGGACAGTGACGTACTAGTGATGGGCAAGACAGAGGGAGGTGCAATGGAGCTGAATGGCTCCATAGCAGTCATACGCAGAACGGATTCAAGGGGCAAGACGTCATCAGGTACAGATTTAGTATAAAGACAGTGCTCTTACAACACTTTTTTGGAGAAAACTAACTATGGATTGCTAATAACGATAGGAAGACAAAGACTTAGAGATTACATTGTGTTGGGGTGGTAGTTCCCCTTTAAAGGGATAGTAATACTTTCAGCAAAGTTTCCCCTCACTGACCAAAACGGTCAAGTCTGCCATCTAGCTGTCAGATTTGGAATCCGGTCCACAAATCAACTGGTGACTCTTCAGCAGAGCCGAGATTGCAAGATATAAAAATAATTATTTAATTGGAAGGGTCTAAAAAGTGTGATTGCAAACCAGGTACACTTTGTAGACTATTCGAATGAAGTAGTTCTTATTATATCTCGCGATCTCGGCTCTGCTGTAGAGCCACGGCCGGTCCGCTGACCGGATTCCAAATCTGACAGCTAGATGGCAGACATGACCGTTTTGGTCAGTGAGGGGAAACTTTGCTTGTGAATATCTCTCAAACCATAAAGGTTTGAGAGATAAGACTTATATTGTTCTTCATGTTTTTTTAATGCCTACAAAATAAAATAAAGATAAAACGAAGTATTACTATCCCTTTAAGTGTGAAAGAAAAATATCTGCCTACAGGGTGCTTTTGGTACTTTGGTGTTCCCTGGGCCAAAACCTAGGGTGACATCCATAGCTGAGAACTCTTCGGTTTTGCCCTGGAGACTCCGGTTTTGCCTCTGTATTACTGGGTCTCCAGGGTAGAAGCTGATTCTCTGGATGTGGGCAGTTTCTTCTGAAACTCTGCCCACATCTGCTCCTTCCCCATCTGTTTCTCCCATTTCACCTCCTTCCCCAGCGCATTTCTTGCAGGTTTTTCAGGTCCGTGAAGCCCTGCCCCCACTCACAATTAAGCCCCACCCCCTTTTGATGCTTATTTCGTCATCTATCTCCCACAGCGGCACCAAAGGAGTCCCCCTCCAGAGAAAGCAATATAAAAAGTTCCCAGGTATGGTGAAATCAAGACAAAAATGTGAATATTGTGTTTCAAATTTATATTTAGGAAAATTGCAATCTACAACATTAATTGTTGTCATTCTGATTGTGAGACTCTAGAATAACATTATAACTATGTTCTTTTACCTTCAAAATTCCAGAAAGTGTTTGTTATGTGCCTTGAGCAGAAAAATATTGAGAACCACTAGTTTGCACAAATCATTCCATGGAATCTGTACTCCAATTAACCCTTGAAGAACCAGAGTTGTTTGTATAATGTTGCTTTACAATGTGTTTTGCACCTTTCTGGTCTTTAAACGGTTATTTGTTTTTTCTGGAGATTGTAACCGAGCAACTATGGGGAGATTGTCAAAGTGGGGATAAAGTGGAGATGACTTTTCCATTGATATCACTTCTCCATTTCCTATGTATTCTATGGAGCCAATGCACTAAGATTTCTTCAACTCTGGAGAAAATAGTGAATAGATTCCAGTGAATAACATAGGCGTTGGAGAAGTGATAAACTGGAGAAGTCATCTCCAATTTATCTCCTCTTTATCACCGCTTAGTTGCATTTCATTTTCATGTTTTCCTCACAGATTCCAGGCAAATGTATATTTATTCCAATTGTGACAACTTTTAGTACAAATTCTATTTTACTCTTCTCAATCATATTTTGCTCAAGGCACCCCTAACAAATATTCTGGAATTTTCAGGCACCCCTAGAATATTATTTGCCATTTATCAAGGGTGTAATGGAAGTTACAAGTATTCAGATATAGTTAATCTACACTTTTACAATCAGAATAATAAAAGCAAACATTTTGTGCATATCAGCTTGTATAAATACACATTTTAAATTCAGCATTGCCTTTTTTGCCAAAGTTTTATGGAAAACTCTAAGTGTATGTCAGTGGTGCACCAAAGTGCCATGGCACCCTGGCTGAGAATCACTGACTTAGTCTGTATGTGTGTGTGTGTGACTAGACAGGACTGGGATCCTACCCAGGGTGCATTCTATTTTATCTCGCAAGTACCTTACACAGAGAGGAAATATCTTGAAGCATATCATACTGATCCTGCTTAGATGACATTCTAGCCAGACAGAAAATGCTAGGCAATTCCTGTTTGAACAACACAAGCAGCCAACACTAGACCTACATTTTGGCCTTCTTAGGCCACATCAGTGAAAAGCAGCTGATCTCTCTAGATACCTGTGAGCAAGGGGCAGTGTTTGGATTCCCCTATTAACCTTAGGGATGACCCAGCTCAGAGGTAATTTACATCTAAGTGGTGGTCAGAGATAGTCACCTAGGTTATATTGGTAGCATACCCAGGGTAAAATCCGTTTTAACTCACAAGTGTTGTACACAGAGAAGAAATATCTTGAAACATGTCATACTGGTCCTGCCCAGATTGCAGTCCATCCACAAAAAAACAGGCAATTCCTCTATGAACTTGAGAAGCATCCAATGCCAGACGTGTATTTCGGCCTTCCAGGGCCTCATTGCTCTGCAATGTGTTGCGTATCCCGCTGGTACTCAAAGGGTTAAAGTCTTAACAATGTCAGAGTGTATGCACATGTATGTATGTATTAAAGTGGTTATACTCTCTAGTACATTCCCCCAAAATGCAGCCACATGATATTTATTCTAACATATATATGTACAAAATACGCTGTCAAACATTTTCCTCAGTGTAGTTTAAATACACATAACTATAACATATATTTAGTTTAATATTTGGCACCAATATATAAATATCTATCTATCTATTAAAAGCTTTAACTGTTATATAACGTATAGGAAACAACAGTATTATACAGCATTTCCTCACTGTGGTCTCAACTCTCAATAGAAAACAGTCCTGGCAAAGTTCCTTGTTTCCTTTCAGCAACTGTCCACTGCAACAAGTCATGTATGACATCACTTCCCTCAAACACTTCTGGACTTTCCCTGTATCTTTTCCATTCTTCAAGCTGAGGATAAATAGATGGTAGAAGAGAGATGACTGATCAGATCTTGAGTAGGCTTTTACTCTTCCCAAGTCTCCATTCTGCTCCCACTTGAAGCTGATAAAATGCAGATCTCTGTGGCTGTTTTCTCTCTCCTGCTGCTCACTGCCTGCTGCTTCCAAGTTTATTGCGCACCAGGTGAGTCTACATATGTATTTTCATTATGATATATAAGACCTTATGTTAATATATGTCTGCTTCCTGTTTAACCCTTTGAGGATCAGAGGGCCATGCAACGCATTGCTTTTCAATGAGCCTCGTACCCCTCTGGTTCATTACATACGTCTTAATTAAATGCAATATATACATACTGAGGCTAATGTGTTGGAGGCCTCTGTAGCAGTCATGGGGTTAAAAGACCCATGCAAATCAATGGGAATATTTATTTGTCCCCTATAATGCAGTGGGTTTGCCCCAGAATTGCTCATTTCTTAGTCTCAATGGACCTTCTGTATAAAGGTAAAATGGAACGATTCTGGAGCAAACCTGTTGTACCATGAGGGACCAAACAGTTCATATTGATTTAGATGGAACTTTTAACCCCTTGAATTCTATAGAATTGTCAGTTTGTTGCAAGGGAATTCTTTGGAGGCCCCTCTGGCATTCAAGGGGTTAAAAGCCTATTTATATCAGGACTTTTGGGAGGATTTAACCCTTTGAATGCCAGAGGGGGTATTCAAAAGTAATTGAATGATAAAGTATCCCACTCCCGACTTTTACTGATGTAACACTGCTCACCTCAGAGCAGCAAGACTGTCTGGAGCATAAGGAAAAACCTGAAAAACCTGTCAAGGGGGCAGGGTTTTTCTTATGCTCACAGTAAGAAGATTGTGCCTTTCTGTGAGCTGTCTGGTCAAGAGACCAGATTCCACATCTATTGGGAGGTGGCTTACACTAGGTAAAAGGGACAGGAGGGGGATACTTTATCATTCAATTACTCTTGAAACACAACTCTGACAGTACTGAAATAACACTCTCCATTGCCCAAATACTAAGAAGATTAACCCCTTAACGACCCTTGACGGTCATAGTACGTCAAGGGTCGATTTGACTTAACGACCGATGACGTACTATGACCATCATCGAGTTCCGGGCTCCCCCCGCGGCTGCACGCCGTTCGGGGAGTCCGGAACGCAACGGATCAATAAAAAAAAATTGCTCCGTGGTCGTTAAGTCACGTCCGCTTCCGGATTCCCCGGTCGTTAAGGGGTTAATCAGAGCTGCGTTTTTTGTGACACATTACTATCTCTTTAATCCAGGATTGCTCTTCTTTAGACTGACGCATAAGGCCCATAGTGTGATACTAAATACTGGGTGGCTGTTACAGACTTTATCAATAATTTCTCGCAAACCTGTCAGCTCACTTCTTACTGACTGAGCTTAAGATGTATATACTTGTCTGTTTCTTTATTGATATAAAGCGACACATGTACATAGTGCTTTACAATAATAAATATATAATAGTACAAGACAGGGATAAGAGCATCAAACTTAAGAACAAACACTATATTATAGATTTGGCTTCAATGGTTGTCATGCAGCCGACACCATACAATTTTCATATTTGTTTCATTTTACTACATTATTAGAGAAGAATTAAACAGGAATAAGTGCATACAATTTAATTAGTAATAGTGATAAACTAGTAGTGATGGTAAATTAGGGTGACCACGGGTCCCGGAACGTCCGGGACTGTCCCTTATTTCAGGGCTATGTCCCGCGTCCCGGGTCATCTTCAACCGGGACAATGAAGTGTCCCGGAATGAAGCCAAGCCGCCCTGGATGTCAGCCTGCAAGCGGTGTGTCACATCATGGACGCCGCTTGCAGGCTGACATCCAGGGCAGCAATGCAGCTTACCTGATCTCCTGGAGGTAAGCGCTCTAGTAATACAGAGCGCTGGGAGATGACATCATCTCCCAGCGCTCTGCATTACTGAGCACAGCGCGCGGGAGCTTCAGCTCTGTGCCGGAGGAGGCACAGAGCACTTTCCACGCCGCTAGACCACCAGGGACTCAAGGTAAGGCAAGTTCTAGGGTGACCACGTCCCGGAATGGCAGAAGGGAAATGTGGTCACCCTATGGTAAATGTCTATGATGTAAATGTATAATACTATTATGATGGAAAGTGATATCAGAACTGATTTTGGGAAACCCAGAAGACAATAACAAACATCTCTTCTCTTTACCTTACAGCGGGAGTCTCAGCACCAACTTCCTGTTGCTTTAAGTTTGTCAAGAAGCGGATCCCACAAGGACAAGTGCAAAGCTACTACATCACCAGCGGCCTGTGCCCCAATCCCGGTGTCATGTAAGTATTATTATGTCTGGAAGGTAGTTATACTGACTAGCAGATTCTGTAAAGGAGTCTATTCTTATGACCAGAGGGATGTGCAGTACAAAGAAAACCCCTTTGGTCTTTAAAGGCGCAGTAAACTTTTTTTTATGAAAACACATATTTTACAGAGCATTTCCTGCTGAATAAAACAAGGTCACTCCCACTGCTGTCAGATGTTTTATTCAAAAATTATAGCAGTTTAAATAACCAGGAAGTGAATTTACTGTGTTTACTTCCTGATAGTTCTAACTGACAGGAAGTGACAGGCAGTTTCTATCACATTCTATGGAGAACTGTATGTCTCTGACTTTTCTGACTTTCCTCTCCGTTCGAATCTAACAGGAAATCTAATTAGAATTTGACCACTAGAGGGCACTGGTAATGTAAAAAAACATGGGTTTAAACTGTAATAACTCTGGAAATATAACTCTCACGGCAGTGCGAGTACCCTTATTTTACTCAATAGGAAAATCCCTACAAAATATATTTTTTCATAAAAAAAGTTTACTGCTCCTTTAAGGGGTTAACTTAATAACACTGAATTTACACTCCTCCTGACTGATTCTGTGAAGACCTCTGTTCTTCTTTGCACACCAGCAATAATTTTGTAATGTTTATCTTGTAAAATAATGAATTTACACTCATTAGGTGAAAGTGATCACTATAGTCTAGTTCCACGTCTTATTTTTATGATTTTTTTATAGCTCAATATGATGATTTAGCAATCCATATGTAATTCATAAATGATAACAATAGAAGTTGCAAAATGACTGCATCCAAAAATGTGACAATAATTTGTTGAACCATATTCTTTCCTTTTGTTCTTCACAGATTTATCAGCAAGAAAGGAAGAGAAATATGTGCAAACCCAAGTGATAAGTGGGTTAAGGATCTGATTCAGTTGAACACAAACTCTGCTTAATCGTGACTTGTCTGATAACACTGCATGATAAAAAAGTAGCAAGAATCTGCTCTTTGTTAACATTCTAAAGATCTTATTCAGGAATCTAAAGTTGAGAAATTCTGAGTCAAACCAATTGCACTGTAGGGGGTCAAATTAAAAAAACCCTCAAATTCCAATTTATTTTAATTGGGAATTTAAAGGAGCAGTAAACTTTTTTTTATGAAAAAATATAAATTGTAGGGATTTTCCTATTCAGTAAAATAAGGGTACTCCCACTGCTGAGAGATTTATATTTCCAGAGTTATTACAGTTTAAACCCATGTTTTTTTTTCATTAGCAGTGCCCTCTAGTGGTCAAATTCTAATTAGATTTCCTGTTAGATTCTAATGGAGAGGAAAGTCAGAAAAGTCAGAGACATACAGTTCTTCATAGAATGTGATAGAAACTGCCTTTCACTTCCTGTCAGTTAGAACTATCAGGAAGTAAACACAGTAAATTAACTTCCTGATTATTTAAACTGCTATAATTTTTGAATAGAACATCTGACAGCGATGGGAGTGACTTTGTTTTTTTCAACAGGAAATGCTCTGTAAAATATGTGTTTTCATAAAAAAGTTTACTGCTCCTTTAAGTCCTTGAATAGAGGTCTCCGACACCTTTCAAAGAGATTAATTCAAGGAATTTTCATTTGTCACCAATGGTGCGGTTGGTTTGCTATAGAACTGATCATCTTTAGCTTCCTGAATAAGGTCCTAAATGTTACTTGAGTGCTTTTTTAGTGAGTCTATTCTACAGACTTAAGGAAAACAGAATGTTGATTGTATTGTCTCCCTGAACTCCTGCACAGTGAATGAGGACACAGGTCATCATTTGAAGAGAGTCTGTTAAATCTTTGGACACTGATTTCCTATTGATCACCCTGCTATGTTGATAGACACCTCAAGAAGCGAGAAAGTTTCCCTAGAACATTATCACAGCTTTGAAAGCCCTGACCTCTCCACTCTGTTACCAAAGTGGCAAAATTAATTTGTCCTGTGTTTACTACATTAACCCTTTGAGTGCCAGTGGCAATGTGGTGCATACCCCTCTGGCACTCAAAGGGTTAAATTCCAGTCACACGCACAGGGTCATCTGATTTACTTTCTGCCAAACACCGTGAGACTGATGTATTAAGTAGAAATGGAGCAATTCAATAGCAAACCACCTACAACACAGAGAACATATAATGAATGTCAACGTGTCCACTGACTTAAGTGGAATGTTAGCAGTCTCCAGCTCATTACAATGCATTGTGTTGGAGATTTTCTCTACTATCCCAAGGCTTAAAACCACCATTTAAATAGGACAGTAGATCTTAGTACATCAGCCTCTGTATGTACAAACATATCTACTTTCTTCCAGTCCATGTAATTTTTATGGATCAAACACAACCCAGTAGTCTACAGTATTCTGTGTTAGTTCATTCTAAGCTCTGGAACTTTGGGGTCTTGCTTGACTGACTTACATTTCTGCATAGGGAATTGGGCATTTCAGGAATGTTAATGTGTTTTTAACTCTTTGAATGCTAGAGATGTCTGGTGCATTGCTATGCAATTCATTGGTGAATGTTCTAGAATTCAGAGAGTTAGAGAACAATATTACATCTTTTCTTTTGAGCAAAAGAAAAGTGGAAGAATTCTGGGGCAAAACAGAAAATAAAAATTACCCAAATTCTCACTCATTTTAAATTGAGCTTTTAACCATGTGAATGCTAGAGAGGTCTCCAATGCATTGCTTTGCAATCAAAGGGGATTTTCATTTGTCTACTAAGGTGCGGTTGGTCTGTTCAAGAATTACTCCATTTACCTTTTTTGCATAAGGGCAATAGTCAGTTAACTCCCTGAAGACTAGGGTGTGAGCAATACATGGCACTCATGTTCTCAGGGGGTTAATCAAACAGCAAATACTATGATCGGTTATTATTGTCTTATTCGTCAATTTAGAGTCACAATTCTGGGACTAGCTGTACTGTAGGGTGACACATGAAAATTCCCATTACATTATATGGCGTTTTAAACCCTTGAATGGATTGGAGAATTCAAGGTGTTAAGCGCCTCATTTCTACCCATGGAGATTTGGGCAAATTGCTCCCTATGGTGAGTTGGTTTACTCCAGAAATGTATGTCTCTCTAGCCTGATGAATATAAGGCCCATAGGCCCAAAGTTATAAAAGCAAGCTGGATTTATTTTGGAGTCAACCAACTGCATCACAGGGGACAAATACAAATTCCTGTTCAAGATAACTAGGATTTTAACCCCTTAATGCTACAGAGATCTCCAATGCATTGTGTAGCAATGCATTGTTGACCTCTCTAGAATTCAAGGGGTTAAAAAGATCTATTCAAGTGCATGTCAATTTAGGAATTTTTATTTGCTCCCTATGGTGCTGTTGGTTTACTCCAGAATAACTACAGCTTGCTTTTATAACTATAGGCCTATAAGTTCCAATACTCACGTAGGACATTCTTGCAGGGAATATACAAAAGTACCTGTGTATGTATTTGAAATGTTATAATTATTTATATGTAAGAGTGTCTGTTATGTCATTTATTTATTAGTTTTTTTTTTTTTTTTAAATAAAAGCTAAAAAAATAAATATTTTTTTTAAGTAACGCAATAACAGTGTGTTTTGTACCTTCCGGTCTGACTTTCATCAGGTGGCTCTGCAGCAGAGCCGTGATCTCGTTAATGACAAAGAATTATTTCACTGAAACGGTCTTCTACATGTGCTTGCAAACCAAGCACAAACCAAACACATGTAGAAGACCGTTTCAGTGAAATAATTCTTTGTCACTAATGGGATCTTGGCTCAGCTGCAGAGCCACAAGCCTGTCGTACGACAGACTTCCCCTGCAGTCAGTACAACGCTGACTTCAGGGAAGGGGGAGGGAGGGGGAACTTTGCCTTCGCCATAAAGGTTTGAGAGATGAACCTGGAGGGTATTACATTATTTTACAAATATGTACAATATGGGGGATAGTAATAATAAAGTATTACTATCCCTTTAAGTCAAAGGGGGAATTTGGCAATTTCTATTCAGCACCTATTGTATATTTCTTTTTTGTATATCAGCCCCACTATAGGAAAAGGCTGCTCTGTGCTTACTGTGCTCCAGTGTGAAGACTGAAATGTGTGTCTTTACCTTCCAGTACAGCAATACATTACATAACTAGGCTGACCATAAGTCACCTTTAAAAAGGGTCACACATGAAAAATGCATACTACAGGGTTGCTTTGATTTTGGTGCACTCCTGAAATATGCCTATTTCCTATATGTCCGTTTTTAAAGGTGAGGTATGGTCAGCCTATACATAACTATACAGGGCTAGATTTAAAGGCAGCCGTTAAACCATCCGCTAAGTAAAAAAGGCACATCGGCCGCAAAGAACACGTGGTTTACGGCAGATTCAAAGCTAAGCGTTCAAGAATAGCTATCGGGCGTAGGCACTACAAAAACACGTTAAACAAAAACCAGCGTCGCACCTGATTTTGCATCACCGTGCGTCCCAAACACCCGTTAAAACACAACTTAACTCAAAATGTTACATTACGGCTGCCGTTGTCTAGCAACCCTGATAGATGCACAAACAAAATTCAAACCTACAGCCAATCCCAAGGCCCCAAAGTATCAAAAATGTTCAAATACACCTATATATACCTCAAAATAACGGTTACACCCTGTCTGTGTTTCGAGTTTCAGCAAGCTAGAGCACAGGACCCAGGAGTGGAGGATAGCGTTTAGAGAGAGAGAGAGAGAAGCATACACAGCAGTAAGGTAGAGGGATCTTGGAGAGAAGTACATTTAAATAGACACATAGCACACTTTTGCACATAGCACATACATCCATACAAACACAAACACATACACATACATACACATAGTCTTTTTTTTTTCATCACACCTTACACATTTTAAACTTTACTTTCACAGTGTGAATCCGTGAGTGAAAGTGTGTGACAGAGAGTGAGTGGGATCGAGTGTGTCTGTGAGGGCGTGTGAGAGTGTCTGGGTGTGAGTGGGTGAATGATGGCTAGGAGAGGAGGACAGGAGAGAGGGATGGGGAGACTAGTGGAGGAGGAGGAGGAAGGTCAGGAGGGGATCCCTCAGCAGAGCAGGGGTGGGAGAGGGAGATACGCAGGGCGGAGGGGGACCAGGCCCACAAGAACAGGCACACTAAGAAGAAGAGGGACAGATCCTGCAGTGGGACGAGGGGTAGTGCCTGGGGACCACCACACACAGGCAGCGGCAGAGCAGGCAGGACACTCCGGGTCTGACTCGTCGCATGCCGGAGCTGAGGGGGACAGGGTCAGGGATCCCCGATATACCGAGGAAGAAAACACGGCCCTCGTGGAGGCTGTGCTGGAGAGGGAGAGTGTCCTTTTCCCGGGGGACAGACTCCCTGGCCTGTCTGCGAGGAGGAGAGCTGCCTGGAGTCAAATCTGCAGCAGAGTTAATGCGGTGGCCACCTGCAGACGGGATGTTGACTCAATAAAGAAGAGATGGGGCGACTGCAAAAGGCAGGTGAAGAGGAAGATGGGGGATGCCGCCCTGCACGCCCGAGCCACCGGAGGTGGGCCACCTGTCCCCATCACCTTCAGCGCATGGGAGGAGAGGCTGCGGCAGACACTGTCGTCTACCCTCATTGAGGGGGTCCCTGGAGGATCAGACACTGGGGAGGAGAGGAGCCTCCACACCACTGGTAAGTGCATCACCCCAAAACCACACAACACCCCAAACCACACACCCATCACAAACAAGCACTCACATCCCAACATCTGCCCTTCATTCAACCACACAATTGCACCAACACAGCACCCTGAGGGTTTAAACAGGAATCAAGACAAGGACAAATGTCAATGTTCAACAAGGCCAAAACCTGTCCAACTCCCTGGTTAACCCTCATGTTGCTGTGCTGATCACACACAATACACACAAATCATGCTCAGTAAAGTGTTGTATGTCAAACATCACAATTGTTGTCACACAGTGTTACCCATGTTCACACAGGGAATCCAGCACATAACCCCATGAGTGCGAGAGGGATCATCAATGCATCGATCAACAATGCTTTGGCAACCCCTCTGGTACTCAAAGGGTTAACCAGACAACAAACACATGTCGATAGGTTAACAATTACATGACACATAGGGGACATTCACTAAGCGGTGAAAAAGAGCTGATGTAGAGAATTTGACACTTACATACCCTCACTTCACCAATCACAATGTTAGTCTATGGAGAACATCCAATAACAGGATTCAAGCTGAACAGGCCCCATTGTGTGGACTCCATAGAAAACACTGCAGATGGGGAAATGAGGTCAGCGGAGAAGTCAGCATCATAATCAGTTCATCAGGTCCACTTAACCGCTTACTGAATCACCAACAGGATGGATCAGGTCACAAATCACAGTGCCACTGAGAATAAATGCTTGTATGTGCAACACACACGCCAAAAACAATCACACATAACTAAAGGTGAAAAAGTTGGCCTTGGTGTTGTGTATGCAATCATTTACGCTAACGTCAATTTACATAGCTCACATTTGATTCACATATAGATCCTCAGGAGTGCTGATGCCATGGATGGATGGTACACCAGACACTATTTGCAGGATACATATGGGAACCAAATATGAACCATTGAGGTTTGGTCAATAACAGGCCAGGGATTATGGATATCTATGATCGGGTCTGGCAGCCTCACACAGAAGGATGGATGGGCTGATCCAGGAAAAAAAAGGCCTCAATCAATGATATCCTTCAATACTGGCTTGATTGTTGCCCCTCAGGATTCAACTTGAACAGAGCTCATGGACAGAATCCTGTAATGTACATCAATCCCTGATTGCCACGGTGGTATCCCATGCATCACAATGCAATGCATAGGATACCATCATGACAACCAGAGAGGGACATGTCTAATCTGACAAAATCCAGCACTGTACGGGATGAACTGATAAGATAGGGATGAATACTACTTGAATCACACTGCAGATCTATTCAAAAAAGATATGTACAGAAAGAAAAACAACCAGATTTGTATGTGGATATGTCCCTTTCAAATGGGTACAAATAGGTCCCAACAAGATGTAAACCCAGAGTTCGGTTCAGTACGTGTGATTGTCCAACTGCCCATATATGTGCACCCTCAACAAAATAACTCATATTGATATCATCATCAGAGTACATATACCCAGTATATTACACCTACTTGGATGGGTATCACTTGTATCTATGAAAGTTCATTTGTGATGGCTGTACATATATAGGCAGTTAGACAATCACATGTTCTGAACAGATCTCTGGGTTCATATCTATCAAGGATATGTTTGTACCCGTATGAAAGGTACATATACACACATATCAGACCATATTCCTCACTGTGTACCTTGGCATGGCAATGGTTAATTTCACTTGATGTAACCTTACAGGCATCATAAAGAGATGTTTAGAAAGATGTTACTGTATGTGACAGCTGGAGATGTCAGTCATATGACCACACGGAGGCTCTTCAGCATACCCAAAATTGAACCAATTGGAGATGGATCCATCATTGACATGGTCCACAGAGCGTGCTTACAAACCAGGAACACTTAGTAGACAATGGCAAAGATGTAGTTATCTCCAAATGGGTCAATGTGGAGTCTATGATGCCTGCAATGTTACATCAAGGTGAAATTAACCATTGCTATCCCGTTAAAGAGATAGTAATACCTAAAATGTGAAAGGAAAAATACATGTCATAGGATTGATCCACCGGGTAATGCAAGGGTATTCCCACTATTGAAAGGTGTTTCATCACAAGAGTATAACAGCTCAAAGTTGAATATTCCATGGACAATATCACTGTGGCCTGAAAATGTACTATGCCAATGTTGCCAGACCATCCTCTGGCTAGCTTTGGTCCAGGGAGCATATATCCACAAAGGATGATGTGGCAACAGCGCAAATGTACAATTTCAGGCCACTGGGATGTGGCACCAAAGGAATTCAACTCTGAGCTGCAATACATGTAGAATACAACACCCATCACCAGTAGGAGTACCGTTGTTTCACACAGGGGGATACATCATACAACATATATGTTCCTTTACACATTTCAAGTATTAATATCAATTTGACACCATCATGGCTAAGTTTACTGATCACACAATCTCAATCCTCCACACAGGTTATGTGTCTTCAGCACATCAGGAGCCCATGGAGGAGGCCACCTCACCACCCAGTGAGGAGTATATGGAGGAGGGGACCAGCCAGTGGGCACCGTACCCAACGACATCCACACCTCTTGGCCAGCTGGATGCACCAACCCTGCCTGCACCAACCCTGCCTGCACCGACTCTGCCTGCACCGACTCTGCCTGCACCGACTCTGCCTGCACCGACTCTGCCTGCATCGACTCTGCCTGCACCAACCCTGCCTGCACCAACCCTGCCTGCATCAACTCTGCCTGCACCAACTCTGCCTGCACCAACTCTGCCTGCATCAACTCTGCCTGCATCAACTCTGCCTGCACCGACTTATTACAGTGACTGGATGACCCCCACCACCTCCAGGAGCTATTATCCCCCAGCAGCAGCAGCAGCAGCACCACCACCAGGGAGGCAATGGCTGCCCGGTGATGTGGCCACCACCCAATATGGGCCATACCCACAGATTGACCTACCCTCCTGGATGGCTCCCCAGCATGGCCCCAGGTATGATCCTAGGTGGGGGCCAAGCACATACCAGTGGCCAAGGTTTGACCCTTGGCCACTCGACTACCAACACCTGGGCCTGCTTGGGGAGCCCCAACAGCCTATGCGAAGGGACGTGTTTACCCCACCACCTCCACCAGCACAGACATCGGGGGGGCAGCAGTGGGTCAATTGATGTGGTGGGTACATACCCATCTGCAGCACAACCAGCACCAGCAGAGGAGGACACAGCAGCAGCAGAGGAGGACACAGCACCAGCAGAGGAGGACACAGCAGCAGCAGAGGAGGACACAGCACCAGCAGAGGAGGACACACCAGCAGCAGAGGAGGACACAGCACCAGCAGAGGAGGACACACCAGGAGCAGAGGAGGACACAGCACCAGCAGAGGAGGACACAGCACCAGCAGAGGAGGACACAGCACCAGCAGAGGAGGACACAGCACCAGCAGAGGAGGACACAGCAGCAGCTGATTCACCAGGCACAAGCATCACCAGCAGTGAACGGCCCACAGGGATGGAAGCTGAGTGTATGGCTCTGCAAAGGAGACTACTCAGGTCAAGCCTCCGCACCAATGACAACATCACCAGGAGCCATAGGGAATCCCGTATAAACACTAACAGGATAGAGGCAAGGATCCATGCCCTGGAGTCGGAGGTCATGAGGATCAACACTCAACTCCATCAGCTACACACGGGGGTGATGGACCTGCTTGCACAGGTACTGGTGGAGTTGAGAGAGCTGAACCGCAGGGAGGACTTACGGTTGGAGAGGGAAAACCTGCGCTCCACAGAGGGATCCACTGCCCCCACCACCCCCTCTAATGTGACCCCCGAAGCCACACCTAGGGGGCAAAGGGTGACCAGGAGATCATCCAGGTTATCCACTTCTGCCACACAGTCTAAGCCCCCCCCAAGAAAAAAAAATAAAATGCCCAACATGTTAAATTTCCCCTGAATAAAGGAACATTGTGCTTTTGAATCCTGTCTGATCTGCTTTGAATTTGGTCATAGATTTGGGTGGCAGAGTTGTCTCCAATGCATTGCCAAACAATTCAGTGAATACAACTCCTGCCTAGGTAAGATGTTTGTGGGATGTTACAACATGGGTTCACACACACATCGTTGTACAAAATCAACTATAAAAACATCCCTGTTGCCATATTACACAACTGTGTTATATGGCAATGTTGTGTGTTGATTTTGCATAACAAAACATTCCCCTTAGCCCAACATTTGGTACAACATTGAACATTCATCTACATCATATGTTGTGTTTAACCCTTTGATAGCCAGAGTGGTAGGCAACGCATTGCAAAGAAATGCGTTGGGTACCACTCTGGCACTCAGAGGGTTAAGGGGATAACCAAACAAACGGCTTAGCGGTGAGATAACAAGCAGGACAGATAAATGGGACATGTATCCATATTGTCTTGGATTCACACACTCATTGTGCAACAGACTGACTGGGGAAGCCAATGTTTTCAACCTAGGATTTCAATGTGTAGCACACACATTGATATCCTGGGGTGAGCATTGGGGCCTCCAGTAAGTTGACTTGTTGTTTTTTCTAAGGGTGTAACAGACTTCCCCAGTGAAAACACTTGTCCACTTGGTCATGTACTGTGATATGTCCCAGAGGAGCAATATCACTGAACATTGATTATACTGAGCAACACATTAACTGTGGACAGGAATTCACTGTGGAAGTATGTCCCCTTTATCACCTCTTTATCACTCCCACAACACATTAGTGTATCACTGCCACCATCTGTTAGCGTGAATACATCACTGAGTCCACAAACAAGTGGTGGAGTCCTGTGATATGGGTGATGCCTTTCCATGTATGGGGATACTCTACCCTGGGTGTGGTAACGCATTGACAACTGTGTTCTCAAATATATCCTCCTACAGACACATATAGAATGGTGATGGTTCATCTTTATTGTGTCTCAAAGTACATTAGGATGTACATGTGTTTTCTGTGTATTGCCTATATGCATTGAACACCTGTATGAGAACACTAAATGTACTTTGAAACAAAAAAATAGTACTTTAGTAACACTGCTGCCCAGCTCATGTGTTGTCCACAAGGTTTGACAACTCTGTAGCTGAGCATCCTAACTGTACAGGTTATAAAACTCAGGAATTAGTGTTTTCTGTGTCTATATGAAAATGATCCGGTAGAGGTTTGTGTGAACCTCAGGTCAAACTTTGCATCACCAACAACATCACCATAAACAGCAAGGGGTGATCTCCATGAAGGTGATGTCAAGACATCAATCCAGTCACATAGAAGAACTTCAGTTCAAGGATGGATCATGTTACGGATGCCTGTGGAAGAAGAGGACAGGATTTGGAGCAGTTGACCTGAACTGATCATCAAGCAACAACAATTTAGTCTTTTTGATCCCCTCAATTTTCACAGTTACAGGTGAGTACACAAACCATTGCTTGACAATGTGTTGTGTACTCATCTGTAACCAATTATGTGGAGAACTAAGGACATGTGCCCCAGCCCTATGGATATGTGCCCCTGACATGGATACACACATCAACAAGTGTTCTGAGAGCTCCATAGAAGTAATGAATTTGGGGTGCCACTGTTAATGTGACAGTGGCAGCCCAATGTCATTTGTTCCATGGAACTGTTAGGACACATTTGTTGATGTGTGTATTCATGTCGGGGGCACATATGTCTGCACACTCACAGGTCAGCATGGTGTCCCTGGTAATCTGATCTACGTCTCATGACCTCTACATTGTGTGCCCATACCACTGTACATCCACCCCTGTGCTGCTCTTCTCAGCTGTAGCACAGTACAGGTCCCATATTGAGTCCAATGGTCCTTTAACCCCTGATGTGACAGAGTATTATCCAATGCATAGCATTGGATAACACTCTTTCGCTACAAGGCTAGCATGGTTGCTCTGGCTATGCTCATGGCAAATCAAGTTAGCTGCTGTCAATCAAGCCCTGTAAGGCGATGAACATGGGTTATGTGTTGTACCTTGTTTCTCCTGAGGGTGTGCGTGATATCCTTGGGGTCTGTATGTCAACGTGGAGAGTGGAATGGAGGATGGTTTTTGAGTCCACACACACAATTTGCCACGTCCGCTGCCAGTGCAGTGCTGTGTCACTGTTCCTGTGGGGTGAGACAGAACAAAATGTGCAGTGTGGTTAGTGTCACAGGACTGATGGGGGACTTGCATGGATTGTTTGCATGCCTGTGTTATACTCACATGTAAAGTGTTCCGTGATGAGCCTGTCTCTGATCTGTGTCCCTCTCAGGGTCTCCTCAACGTGTCCGATGTCCATGGGCACTTCCTGTATGGGGGGGGGGGGCTGGATGTGCTCCAGCAGCCTGGTGTCCACTGCGATGTTGTGCAGTATTGCGCACGCCACAATGATGTCGCACACCTTTCCAGGTGCATACTGCAGTGCTCCCCCCGAGTGGTCCAGACATCGGAATCTTGACTTGAGGAGGCCAAAGGTCCACTCAATGGCATTCCTCGTTCTGCCATGAGCCTGGTTGTAGCTTTCCTGGGCATGTGTTCGAGGATTGGCCAGAGGGGTCAGTAGCCAGGACTTGCATCCATAGCCAGCATCACCTGTGTAATGTGAGTGACATGGTGAGACAGGGAGCACATGTTGTGTGAATGATGTTTTGTGTGGTAGACGTAGTAGCTGTGGGTCAGGAGCATGCTAAGCAGCGTTGTGTGTACGCCTGTGTATGTGATGTGATTTTGTATTGTGAACTCACCCAAAAGCCATCCCCCTGTAAAAGTTCCATTCTCGAAATCTCTGTGGACTGAGGAGTTTTGGAGAATGTATGAATCATGTGAGCTGCCAGGATACTTTGCACAGACATTCATTATCCTCATATGGCTGTCACACACCATCTGCACGTTGATGGAGTGAAAGTTCTTCCTGTTGATGAATATCTGTGCGTCACGTGCTGGGGCCTTAATTCGGACATGGGTGCAATCTATAGCACCCATGACCCTGGGCATGCCTCCCCTGGCGTAAAAGGCCTGCTTGACTTGTATCCAGTCCATGTCGGTGGTGGGGAAATGTATATAGGTACTGGCCTTGCTTTTGAGGGCTGGCAGGACCTGGGCCAGCACCCTGGAGAATGTGGCCTGTGACATGCCAGATGCGTAACCCTCTGTGGACTGGAAGGCCCCGCTTGCCATGAAGTGCATGGCACAGAGTAGTTTCTGCAGGCCAGTTAGGGCATGGTTGTGGATGTAGATGGGATCCACCTGCTCCTTGATGACCTCATACAAGGCAATGATACTGTCAGGCCTCAACCTGTAGCGATCAATTACCTCATCATCGGTCATTCCAAAGAGGGTGACCCTTGGGCGGTATACCCTGGGCCTTGGTGGTCATCTATACATCCTGTGCCCTCCAGGTGGGGATGGGCTCCTGTGTGGCTGCTGAGCCAGAGCCTCCTCACTTGCAACAGGTGGTGGCTGTTGATCAGGCATGCTTGGAGGTTGCTGATGTTCCCCAGCTCTCTCCCTTGCACGCCTTCTCCGCAGCCTTAGCAACAATATGTAACCCAACATACTGTTTGCTCTCTCTATCTGTCTCTATCTATCTCTCTCTCTCTCTCTCTATCTCTCTCTCTCTCTCCCTCCCTGAGTGGAAAACAAGCCACAAGTGAGTGTGTTGAGTTGTCCCTTTAAGTACTTGCTAGGGCGTTGTGTGGGTGTGGTGATGAGGTGAGTGCTGACCAATGGTGAGTTGTTTTTGTCCAGGTAAGTGTTTGCAGGTGTGTGTGTGTTATAAGATGTGGTGTGTTGTGCTTGTTCTGTGTGTGCCATTTGCGGACGTGCAGTTGTGGGGTGCAGGTGGCGTGTTGATGTTGCCCAGGTGAGCTTGTATTTGCAGGGTCCGCTTTGTGTGATGACCCCCATTGTTCCGTGCCATGTTGTGTTGTTGTTTTTTTGTGTGTCGTTGTCCCTGTGGTGTTGGTTGTTGTTGTGTGTGTAGTGATTTGTGTTGTGTGTACATGTTTTTGTGTTGTTTTGGCATTGCACGGGTTAATTTTCCCATTTACATGGTTGTGCGGTAAGCCTTTTGTGTCTTTTCCTCTGTAACGGGTGTTTTGTTTTGGCCGTTAAGTGTCTAACGGCTAAGAAAAGTGGGTCTTAACTTTTAGCCGTTAGGTGTGTCTTTTTTTCAGCCGTTATCAGTACCGCAAGCCTTTGAATAGCTCTGGGGTATGTTTTTCCATGCGTCTGAATGCACGTAAGTGTATCGGCCGTAAGGATTCTACAACTGCCGTTAGCTGGTCTTTAGACGGATCTTTGAATTGCAACATGTCACTTAACGCACCCGTTAGTGATTTTTTTTGCTAACGGCTGCCTTTAAATCTAGCCCACAGTCTGGTGTACTTATTGTCACTGTTCAGATACTCAGCACCATTACAGCATGATCTTTATCAAAGAATAGAGTTCATGCCAGGTGACAGGTAGATTACTTGGCGTGAACATGCACATCATGGATATTTTTTCCAGTGATTCTACTTTCATGGTTGTAGAAGGAGCAGAGGCCATGATATGGTCTCTGATGTGATCCCCATCCTCTCCTACCTTTTCGTTGGGGATTCCTGGAAACGTCCATGTTGCCCTGTCTAGTGACTTTATTATCACTCATGTAGCTGCGTTAGGCCCGATCAGATCCTTTGGTAACTGTTCGCAACAAAGCCCCTGAAAAAATGTCCAGATGAGTGCCATGACATCTTTGGTGGTATCGGCTGCATGCAAATTCTAAAAGGAATGACGTCACCTGAGATGTTGTACACAGAGAAGAAATATCTTGAAATATATCATACTGGTCCTGCCCAGATTGCAGTCCATCCACAAAAAAACAGGCAATTCCTCTATGAACTTGAGAAGCATCCAATGCCAGACGTGCATTTCGGCCTTCCAGGGCCTCATTGCTCTGCAATGTGTTGCGTATCCCTCTGGTACTCAAAGGGTTAAAGTCTTAACAATGTCAGAGTGTATGCACATGTATGTATTAAAGTGGTTATACTCTCTAGTACATTCCCCCAAAATGCAGCCACATGTAGGGTGACCACATTTCCCTTCTGCCATTCCGGGACGTGGTCACCCTAGGGCCCGTCATACCTTAAGTCCCTGGTGGTCTAGCGGCGTAGAATGTGCTCTGTGCCTCCTCCGGCACAGAGCTGAAGCTCCCGCGCGGTATGGCCAGTAATGCAGAGCGCTGGGAGTGATGTCATCTCCCAGCGCTCTGTATTACTAGAGCGCTTGCCTCCAGGTAAGCTGCATTGCCGCCCTGGATGTCAGCCTGCAAGCGGTGTGTCATATCATGGACGCCGCGAGCGGCGTCCATGATGTGACACACCGCTTGCAGGCTGACATCCAGGGCGGCTTGCCTTCATTCCGGGACACTTCATTGTCCCGGTTGAAGGGGATCCGGGACGCGGGACATGTCCCTGAAATAAGGGACAGTCCCGGACGTTCCGGGACCCGTGGTCACCCTAGCCACATGATTTTTATTCTAACATATATATGTACAAAATATGCTGTCAAACATTTTCCTCAATGTAGTTTAAAGGGATAGTAATACTTCGTTTTAACTTTATTTTATTTTGTAGGCATTAAAAAAACATGAAGAATGATATAAGTCTTATCTCTCAAACCTTTATGGTTTAAGAGATATTCACAAACAAAGTATCCCCCCCCCTGTTCAACCAGATCAGAAGGAAGGTGCCCAGGTAGACTGCAGAGAGGGACAATCTTCAATTAAGATAATGGAAAAAGCTGAAAAACTTGTCAAGGGGGGAAGGGCTTTCATTGTTTTCATACAAAGAAAATTGTCCCCTTCTGTTATCTGTCCTGTCATACAACCAGACTCACATCTGAGAAGAGATGTCTTACACTAGGTAAAAGGGGCGGGGAGGGGAACTTTGCTTGTGAATATCTCCTAAATCTCCTAAGGATTGAGAGATAAGACTTATATCATTCTTAATGTTTGTTTAATGCCTACAAAATAAAATAAAGTTAAAACGAAGTATTACTATCCCTTTAAATACACATAATTATAATATATATTTACAATTAGTTTAATATTTGGCACCAATATATAAATATCTATCTATCAAAAGTTTTAACTGTTATATAACGTATAGGAAACAACAGTATTATACAGCATTTCCTCACTGTGGTCTCAACTCTCAATAGAAAACAGTCCTGGCAAAGTTCCTTGTTTCCTTTCAGCAACTGTCCACTGCAACAAGTCATGTATGACATCACTTCCCTCAAACACTTCTGGACTTTCCCTGTATCTTTTCCATTCTTCAAGCTGAGGATAAATAGATGGTAGAAGAGAGATGACTGATCAGATCTTGAGTAGGCTTTTACTCTTCCCAAGTCTCCATTCTGCTCCCGCTTGAAGCTGATAAAATGCAGATCTCTGTGGCTGTTTTCTCTCTCCTGCTGCTCACTGCCTGCTGCTTCCAAGTTTATTGCGCACCAGGTGAGTCTACATATGTATTTTCATTATGATATATAAGACCTTATGTTAATATGTCTGCTTCCTGTGTAACCCTTTGAGGATCAGAGGGCCATGCAACGCATTGCTTTTCAATGAGCCTCATACCCCTCTGGTTCATTACATACGTCTTAATTAAATGCAATATATACATACTGAGGCTAATGTGTTGGAGGCCTCTGTAGCAGTCATGGGGTTAAAAGACCCATGCAAATCAATGGGAATATTTATTTGTCCCCTATAATGCAGTGGGTTTGCCCCAGAATTGCTCATTTCTTAGTCTCAATGGACCTTCTGTATAAAGGTAAAATGGAACGATTCTGGAGCAAACCTGTTGTACCATGAGGGACCAAACAGTTCATATTGATTTAGATGGAACTTTTAACCCCTTGAATTCTATAGAACTGTCAGTTTGTTGCAAGGGAATTCTTTGGAGGCCCCTCTAGCATTCAAGGGGTTAAAAGCCTATTTATATCAGGACTTTTGGGAGGATTTAACCCTTTCAATGCCAGAGGGGGTATTCAAAAGTAATTGAATGAGAAAGTATCCCACTCCCGACTCTTTTACTGATGTAACACTGCTCACCTCAGAGCAGCAAGACTGTCTGGATGGATCGCAGAGAGGGACAATCTTAAGTGAGCATAAGGAAAAACCTGAAAAACCTGTCAAGGGGGCAGGGTTTTTCTTATGCTCACAGTAAGAAGATTGTGCCTTTCTGTGAGCTGTCTGGTCAAGAGACCAGATTCCACATCTATTGGGAGGTGGCTTACACTAGGTAAAAGGGACAGGAGGGGGATACTTTATCATTCAATTACTCTTGAAACACAACTCTGACAGTACTGAAATAACACTCTCCATTGCCCAAATACTAAGAAGATTAACCCCTTAACGACCCTTGACGGTCATAGTACGTCAAGGGTCGATTTGACTTAACGACCGATGACGTACTATGACCATCATCGAGTTCCGGGCTCCCCCTGCGGCTGCACGCTGTTCGGGGAGTCCGGAACGCAACGGATCAATAAAAAAAATTGCTCCGTGGTCGTTAAGTCACGTCCGCTTCCGGATTCCCCGGTCGTTAAGGGGTTAATCAAAGCTGCGTTTTTTGTGAAACATTACTATTAAAGATGAGCGAGCACCCCGATGCTCGGGTGCTCGGGTGCTCTGACCGAGCACCCCCTGATGCTCGAGTGCTCGGCCGAGCACCCGAGCCCCATTCAAATGAATGGGAGCACTCGAGCATTAAACCAGGCACCCCCTGCTCTGATGAGCGGAGGGTGCCTGGTCAATGTCCCCCTTCATCTCCGCTATGCCCCTCTTCCACAATGTCCCCCTTCATCTCCTATGCCATAGCGGAGATGAAGGGGGACATTGTGGAAGAGGGGCATAGCGGAGATGAAGGGGGACATTGTGGAAGAGGGGCATAGACTCTATGCCCCTATTCCACAATGTCCCCCTTCATCTCCGCTATGCCCCTCTTCCACAATGTCCCCCTTCATCTCCTCTATGGCATAGGAGATGAAGGGGGACATTGTGGAAGAGGGGCATAGCGGAGATGAAGGGGCACATTGTGGAAGACGGGCATAGCGGAGATGAAGGGGGACATTGTGGAAGAGGGGCATAGAGTCTATGCCCCTCTTCCATAATGTCCCCCTTCATCTCCGCAATGCCCCCTTCATCTCCGCAATGCCCCCGTACCTCCATTCCCTGGTGGTCCAGCGGAGCGTCTTCGGATCTGTGCCTCTTCCGGCACAGATCCTCTTCACCCGAGCATGTCGGGCGAGCACATGGCGGTACTCGTACGAGTACCGCCATGTGCAGAGCAGAGCGATGCTCGAGCCGATCCGAGCATCGGCCGAGCACGCTCGCTCAACACTAATTACTATCTCATTAATCCAGGATTGCTCTTCTTTAGACTGATGGATAAAGCCCATAGTGTGATACTAAATACTGGGTGGCTGTTACAGACTTTATCAACAATTTCTAGCAAACCTGTCAGCTCACTTCTTACTGACTGAGCTTATGATGTATATACTTGTCTGTTTCTTTATTGATATAAAGCGACACATGTACATAGTGCTTTACAATAATAAATATATAATAGTACAAGACAGGGATAAGAGCATCAAACTTAAGAACAAACACTATATTATAGATTTGGCTGCGATGGTTGTCATGCAGCTGACACCATACAATTTTCATATTTGTTTCATTTTACTACATTATTAGAGAAGAATTAAACAGAAATAAGTGCATACAATTTAATTAGTAATAGTGATAAACTAGTAGTGATGGTAAATGTCTATGATGTAAATGTATAATACTATTATGATGGAAAGTGATATCAGAACTGATTTTGGGAAACCCAGAAGACAATAACAAACATCTCTTCTCTTTACCTTACAGCGGGAGTCTCAGCACCAACTTCCTGTTGCTTTAAGTTTGTCAAGAAGCGGATCCCACAAGGACAAGTGCAAAGCTAGTACATCACCAGCGGCCTGTGCCCCAATCCCGGTGTCATGTAAGTATTATTATGTCTGGAAGGTAGTTATACTGACTAGCAGATTCTGTAAAGGAGTCTATTCTTATGACCAGAGGGATGTGCAGTACAAAGAAAACCCCTTTGGTCTTTAAAGGCGCAGTAAACTTTTTTTTATGAAAACACATATTTTACAGAGCATTTCCTGCTGAATAAAACAAGGTCACTCCCACTGCTGTCAGATGTTTTATTCAAAAATTATAGCAGTTTAAATAACCAGGAAGTGAATTTACTGTGTTTACTTCCTGATAGTTCTAACTGACAGGAAGTGACAGGCAGTTTCTATCACATTCTATGGAGAATTGTATCTCTCTGACTTTTCTGACTTTCCTCTCCGTTCGAATCTAACAGGAAATCTAAATAGAATTTGACCACTAGAGGGCACTGGTAATGTAAAAAAACATGGGTTTAAACTGTAATAACTCTGGAAATATAACTCTCACGGCAGTGGGAGTACCCTTATTTTACTCAATAGGAAAATCCCTACAATATGTATTTTTTCATAAAAAAAGTTTACTGCTCCTTTAAGGGGTTTTCTTAATAACACTGAATTTACACTCCTCCTGACAGATTCTGTGAAGACCTCCGTTCTTCTTTGCACACCAGCAATAATTTTGTAATGTTTATCTTGTAAAATAATGAATTTACACTCATTAGGTGAAAGTGATCACTATAGTCTAGTTCCACGTCTTATTTTTATGATTTTTTTATAGCTCAATATGATGATTTAGCAATCCATATGTAATTCATAAATGCTAACAATAGAAGTTGCAAAATGACTGCATCCAAAAATGTGACAATAATTTGTTGAACCATATTCTTTCCTTTTGTTCTTCACAGATTTATCAGCAAGAAAGGAAGAGAAATATGTGCAAATCCAAGTGATAAGTGGGTTAAGGATCTGATTCAGTTGAACACAAACTCTGCTTAATCGTGACTTGTCTGATAACACTGCATGATAAAAAAGTAGCAAGAATCTGCTCTTTGTTAACATTCTAAAGATCTTATTCAGGAATCTAAAGTTGAGAAATTCTGAGTCAAACCAATTGTACTGTAGGGGGTCAAATTAAAAAAACCCTCAAATTCCAATTTATTTTAATTGGGAATTTAAAGGAGCAGTAAACTTTTTTTTATGAAAAAATATATATTGTAGGGATTTTCCTATTGCGTAAAATAAGGGTACTCCCACTGCTGAGAGATTTATATTTCCAGAGTTATTACAGTTTAAAGGGATAGTATTACTTAAAAATTACTATCCCTCATATTGTAGCCCTTAATAAACTGAGTTAAATGACACCAGTGACATCTCTCAGACCTTTAGGGTTTAAGAGATAGCTGCTTTCAAAGTCTCCTCTCCCCTGCTGTCAGTGTTCTGCTGCCAGCAGGAAAATCCTGTCTCTGAATCAAGCGGAGGCTCTTCAGCAGAGCCGATATCTTATTATGGAAGGAAAAATGATTCATCGAAACAGTCTTCTACGTGTGCTTGGTAACCAAGCACACGTAGAAGACTGTTTCAATGAATCATTTTTCCTTCCATAACGAGATATCGGCTCTGTTTAAGAGCCTCCGCCTGTCCCGGGACCAGATTCCCCTGCTGGCAGCAGAACGCTGACAGCAGGGGAGAGGAAACTTTGAAAGCGGCTATCTCTTAAACCATAAAGGTCTGAGAGATGTCACTGGTGTCATTTAACTCAGTTTATTAAGGGCTACAATATGAGGGATAGTAATTTTTAAGTAATACTATCCCTTTAAACCCATGTTTTTTTACATTAGCAGTGCCCTCTAGTGGTCAAATTCTAATTAGATTTCCTGTTAGATTCTAATGGAGAGGAAAGTCAGAAAAGTCACAGTTCTTCATAGAATGTGATAGAAACTGCCTTTCACTTCCTGTCAGTTAGAACTATCAGGAAGTAAACACAGTAAATTCACTTCCTGATTATTTAAACTACTATAATTTTTGAATAGAACATCTGACAGCGATGGGAGTGACTTTGTTTTTTTCAACAGGAAATGCTCTGTAAAATATGTGTTTTCATAAAAAAGTTTACTGCTCCTTTAAGTCCTTGAATAGAGGTCTCCGACACCTTTCAAAGAGATTAATTCAAGGAATTTTCATTTGTCACCAATGGTGCGGTTGGTTTGCTATAGAACTGATCATCTTTAGCTTCCTGAATAAGGTCCTAAATGTTACTTGAGTGCTTTTTTAGTGAGTCTATTCTACAGACTTAAGGAAAACAGAATGTTGATTGTATTGTCTCCCTGAACTCCTGCACAGTGAATGAGGACACAGGTCATCATTTGAAGAGAGTCTGTTAAATCTTTGGACACTGATTTCCTATTGATCACCCTGCTATGTTGATAGACACCTCAAGAAGCGAGAAAGTTTCCCTAGAACATTATCACAGCTTTGAAAGCCCTGACCTCTCCACTCTGTTACCAAAGTGGCAAAATTAATTTGTCCTGTGTTTACTACATTAACCCTTTGAGTGCATACCCCTCTGGCACTCAAAGGGTTAAATTCCAGTCACAAGCACAGGGTCATCTGATTTACTTTCTGCCAAACACCGTGAGACTGATGGAGCAATTCAATAGCAAACCACCTACAACACAGAGAACATATAATGAATGTCAATGTGTCCACTGACTTAAGTGGAATGTTAGCAGTCTCCAGCTCATTACAATGCATTGTGTTGGAGATTTTCTCTACTATCCCAAGGCTTAAAACCACCATTTAAATAGGACAGTAGATCTTAGTACATCAGCCTCTGTATGTACAAACATATCTACTTTCTTCCAGTCCATGTAATTTTTATGGATCAAACACAACCCAGTAGTCTACAGTATTCTGTGTTAGTTCATTCTAAGCTCTGGAACTTTGGGGTCTTGCTTGACTGACTTACATTTCTGCATAGGGAATTGGGCATTTCAGGAATGTTAATGTGTTTTTAACTCTTTGAATGCTAGAGATGTCTGGTGCATTGCTATGCAATTCATTGGTGAATGTTCTAGAATTCAGAGAGTTAGAGAACAGTATTACATCTTTTCTTTTGAGCAAAAGAAAAGTGGAAGAATTCTGGGGCAAAACAGAAAATAAAAATTACCCAAATTCTCACTCATTTTAAATTGAGCTTTTAACCATGTGAATGCTAGAGAGGTCTCCAGTGCATTGCTTTGCAATCAAAGGGGATTTTCATTTGTCTACTAGGGTGCGGTTGGTCTGTTCAAGAATTACTCCATTTCCCTTTTTTGCATAAGGGCAATAGTCAGTTAACTCCCTGAAGACTAGGGTGTGAGCAATACATAGCACTCATTTGCTCAGGGGGTTAATCAAACAGCAAATACTGTGATCGGTTATTATTGTCTTATTCGTCAATTTAGAGTCACAATTCTGGGACCAGCTGTACTGTAGGGTGACACATGAAAATTCCCATTACGTTATATGGCGTTTTAAACCCTTGGCGATCTCTCTAACATTCAAGGTGTTAAGCGCCTCATTTCTACCCATGGGGATTTGGGCAAATTGCTCCCTATGGTGAGTTGGTTTGCTCCAGAAATGTATGTCTCTCTAGCCTGATGAATATAAGGCCCATAGGCCCACAGTTATAAAAGCAAGCTGGATTTATTTTGGAGTCAACCAACTGCATCACAGGGGACAAATACAAATTCCTGTTCAAGATAACTAGGATTTTAACCCCTTAATGCTACAGAGATCTCCAGTGCATTGTGTAGCAATGCATTGTTGACCTCTCTAGAATTCAAGGGGTTAAAAAGATCTATTCATGTGCATGTCAATTTAGGAATTTTTATTTGCTCCCTATGGTGCTGTTGGTTTACTCCAGAATAACTCCAGCTTGCTTTTATAACTCTGGGCTTATAAGTTCCAATACTCACGTAGGACATTCCTGCAGTGAATATACAAAAGTACCTGTGTATGTATTTGAAATGTTATAATTATTTATATGTAAGAGTGTCTGTTATGTCATTTATTTATTAGTTTTTTGTTTTTTTTTTCAAAATAACAGCTAAAAAAATAAATATTTTTTTTAAGTAACGCAATACCAGTGTGTTTTGTGCCTTCCGGTCTGACTTTCATCAGGTGGCTCTGCAGCAGAGCCGTGATCGCGTTAGTGACAAAGAATTATTTCACTGAAACGGTCTTCTACATGTGCTTGCAAACCAAGCACAAACCAAACACATGTAGAAAACCGTTTCAGTGAAATAATTCTTTTTCACTAACGGGATCTTGGCTCAGCTCCAAAGCCACAAGCCTGTCGTATGACAGACTTTTCCTGCAGTCAGTACAACGCTGACTTCAGGGAAGGGGGAGGGAGGGGGAACATTGCCTTCGCCATAAAGGTTTGAGAGATGAACCTGGAGGCTATTACATTATTTTACAAATATGTACAGTGCTGATATATTTTGTTACTGACACTGATTACTATTGTGAGTGCGCACAATAGGGTGCGGTGGTGGTGATCCATATATATCTTTTAGTTTGATGCACACAAGGGGCGCCCCTGGTTTTCTCTCCCCCCCTTTTTCTGTTTCTATAAATTTAAGTAATGATTTTCCAGATACCCATATTTTTTTTAAATATTGTCATAGAAGACACTAATACTTTTATTTCTGGATTCTTACATCAATTTACCCTTTCAGTGCAGCAACATAGTGTTATACAAAGAGAGATGATCCTTCAGTAGTAAAAGTATTAGTATCTCCTAAACTATCAATCTGCTGACTTTTTGGCTAATGATGCATAGGCAGTTCTGAATGAAGTTCACAAACATATAGACTTAATTCTCTTTGTCAGGCCCACTTTAAAGCTGGATGGAGTATTGGCTATTACATTCTATTGAACATAAGCACTGAAGTATCTGTTTGGATCATTGTGGCTTCTTTTTACGACTAACATTCTCCATCCTTTTTACTTCAACTGGATGCTGGGGATCTTATTGGTACCATATTAGTTAACAAATGTATTATTTTACCTAAGAACTGAACATTTAATATTTTAATATGTTTATAAGAATATGGTAATTCACTGGGAGGAATGTATATAATTCTGCATAAAAATTGGTGAATTAAATTTTTTTTGTGTTGCTTCCATTTAGTACCTTGCCAACAATTCTCCTTTTCTATAAGGAAGAGCATTATGGAAGTACAATGGACATTGTGGGGCATTCCCCTGAAATGCAGCCACGTGATTTTTATACTAACATATAGATGCACAAAATAAGCTGTTATACAGTTCCCCCGATGTAGCTTAAATATACACAACCATTATATATATTTCCACTTGGCACTAAAAATATATCTGCTATGAGCTGTAAATGTTATGTAATTAAAGGACACACTTGTGGACTTTGACTATTTCTTTACCATTCTTCACTCTGAGGACAAACAAATGGTAGAAGAGAGTTGACTGATCAGATCCTGTAGGTTTGCACTCTCCTTGAGTCTCCCTCCTGCTCCTAGAATCCACTCGAAGCTGATAAGATGTAGATCTCTCTGGCTGCTCTCTTGACTGTGGCACCACCCATAACCAGACACCCAATAGCCCAAATCCCACCTAAAAATGGCACCAACAACCAGCTTGGGAAGGAAAGGACCACAGCATTTATTAAACAATTAAACCAGACATTAAACATTATGCCAGCATCTCAGCCCCGCTAAGCAGCACAATAAAACACACCATAGTCCCAAGAGTCTCTGCCCCCACTCACACCATTATCCTGAGAGTTAGAGCCTAACTCCCCAAACCTGCTAGGGTACCTGAGCTTGAGTTACTCCCCAGTGAGGACCCAACCCTGCTGACCACTAAACATCTGTGACTAAAGACAGAAGTGGAGGGAGGGCGGTGACAAACAGAATTCCCCTGTGCTGCTGCCTCAATGCCGAAATAAAAGTGAGCAGGGAGCTGACCAGGGGATATTTATAAACAAACAGGGGCACCTTGATCACCCATTAGCCAGTACAGACCCACCAAAGGCAAAATATTGCCAAAAGATGGGTCTGTGCCCAGCAATCATGCCTCCCCCCTGTTCTAGGTGTCAGGAAAGGGGCTTCTTGACTGCTTAAGGGCACCACTCATAATCAGACACCCAATAACTCAAGTCCCACACAAGAAATGATACAGACAATCAGCTTGGAAAGGAAAGGGCCACATCATTTATTAAACAGTTAAACCCTGCTGAATGGCATGATAAAATACACTTGCGCCATTATCCTGCGAGTGAGAGATGAACTCCCCAAACCCACTAGAGTACTTGACAGCTCAATTTACTCCCTGGCGAGGACTCACCTCCGCCATCGCAGCTCCCCTAACGGGTGCAGCGCCCCACCGCAGCCAGAGTTTTTTCAAAACCTTCCTGTAACCCACATTGAATATATCCAACCTGCTGGGATTGAGATGCACCCCATCCCGCCTACAGAAAAGGGCCAAATTTGTGCCCTCCAGCTCACTGTGGTGTATCACAATCCCACCAATCCTGGATACAAAATGAGAAACTGAAACATTAAGCTTCCTCCTACACCTCTCTAATAAGTCATATCTCTAGCACTCAACCAATGAAGCCTTGGGACCACTTCAGACCAAACAATCATTACATGATTGAGGAGAGCATGGAGATGAGCAATGTCCTGCTTAATGGTGTTGATCTGGTCCTCCATACGAATCTCGCCCAAGTCATTGCCACCAGCATGAATTACGACACAGTAGGACCCGAGACCACGCTGCGGCTATAGAGACATTCCTCCCTAAGATTAACCCAACAAAGACCCCGAATACCCCTCCAATGGATTCTATCCTCAACCAGTGAAAAACCCAGATCCCACCCATACACCCGATCTTCTGCTTGACGGGAAGCACAGTATATAAATGACACAGGATCCACCAATGATGGGAGGGCGACCTGCAATAGATCAGAAAATCAAATAAGGGTGCACATACGTGCTAAATCTATATGAGTCCCAACAACCTGTAGTCCTAATCTCTGCATCTGAAAAACCCGTTGCAGCCTCAGAGGTGGCATTCGCTATCCAAAATGAATGAGATGAAAATTGCACACACTGAAACCCAAACTTCCCAACACCCTGTGAAAGGTAGCCTGAAAATGGAATCGAGTATTCGGCAGGCCATTTGTGTGAAAAAATAGTACGCACACCACGGAGCCACGCAACAACAGATAACCTGAAAGGACCCCAACCGGAAACAAAGGACACCCAGAAGCGAAAAGAACCGCCCTCTTCCCTTTACCCAGTTGATCCATCTTAGACCAACGCAGCATAATCACCACCTTGCCAATAGGAAACGACACATCCTGGAAAAACATACCCGATGGACGTGAGGAACAAGAAGATGCTAACTCAAGCAGCGAAAAAGGCAAGAACAAAAAGAGCTCTAAAAAACGCCATCTCAAAAATGTCCAAACATACATATGGAAGAAACAACGAGATACTAATGAGGAACGACTGTGTGACCGGATGACGAGAGTCACTCCCCCTGATGGACCAAAGTCTCCAACCCTTAATTATCATTCACACCCCCACTCCCAACCCCAAAGCTGAAAAAGGAAACATAGGGCTGCCAGGTTATGCTCCACCGTGTCTGGACGTATCCAACTGTGCTGTAGCATAGCCAGGAGGGAAGACTTTTTGCCAAAGAGGAACCCCCTTCTAAACTGTGCAGCATAGATCACAGCAAGCGCATTAAATCCTGACTGCCCTGTGCACTCCTTGAATTGTAAAGTAGTGTCAATGCATTGCAAAACAATTCTTAGGAGACCTCTCTAGCACTCAAATGGTTAAAAGTCTACTGAAATCAGTATGACTTTTGGGAGGATTTAATTGTTCCCTACTTGCACCAGTAGCTCTCTACTTTGCATTTATCCATAAGGCACAATGGGACATTTATAAAACTGGGGGGAGATTCACTAAGCAGTGATAAAGAGTTGATAAGGAGGTGATAAAGTGGAAATAACTTCTCCAGTGTATCACTTCTCCAGTTCCTATGTTATTCTGTAAAGCCTATTCACTAAGATCTCCAAAGTTAACCCTTTGAGTGCCAGATTGGTATGCAAAACCCACAATAGCAGTATAGCACCAACTAGATAATTAAAGATAAACCATAATACTACCCTAAATGGGCCAGGTGCTCTCAGGATCATACAAACTATACATAAACAAAAAATGAAGAGATCTAAATAAAGGCACAAAGAGCCCCCCAAAAAGGACCCAAATCAAATGAGGCACACTGGGTTTATCAATGAATCAACACCAAAAATACACAAAAATAATAATTTTATTGATACAAAATACACATAAAAACAATTAAACCCAAATCCGGGGGTCTAACTAGATATCATAAATATGCTAGTCAATACTGAGAGACCTGAAAAGAAGGACAAGTAAGCCTGTAAAACTACAAAATAGTAAATGCACCATAAATAAAGGAGCAAATAAACACATGTATATAAGAAACAGGGATACTTATCCAACATATGTATAAGTCAAGGCATCTCAGAAGCAAAGAAAATCAAAGTCGGACTCCCCAGACCAAAGACCCAACGCGTATCGCCACCAATTGTGGCTTCTTATATACATGTGTTTATTTGCTCTTTATTTATGGTGCATTTACTATTTTGTAGTTTTACAGGCTTACTTGTCCTTTTTTTCAGGTCTCTCAGTATTGACTAGCATATTTATGATATCTAGTTAGACCCCCGGATTTGCTTTAATTGTTTTTATGTGTATTTTGTATCAATAAAATTATTATTTTTGTGTAGATTGGTACGCAACACAGTGCTTTGCAATGAGTTCCATACCCCTCTGGCACTCAAAGGGTTAAAGAAATCTTATCTATAGAATAATATAGGAATTGGAGAAGTGATAAACTGGAGACATCATCTCCGCTTTATCACCGCTTAGCGAATCTCCCCCCTGGAGTTCTAAAGAGGGTGTCTGTAAAGTTTTTACAGACTGACATAAATATATGCATAAATGTTTAGCAACATTTTTGGTAAGTGCTAACTCCAGTCAATCGAAATGGTTTTGTCCAAATAAGAATTGTGACACAATGAATGTATAACAAAATTCGCTAATTGCTCCAAAAATATGGACAGTTTTAGTGTTTAAATCTTAACGCCAGGTACAACCTGTTGTTAATGGAAGTATGCAGTGACAGTTATGAATGCAGTTGTAAATCAACTGCATCATAGAGGCAAATAAAGTGTAATGAGTGTGCATGCACCTGAATAAAGCTGTTTAATTCAAGCAGCGTCATTTAATAACTTGTAAAAATATACTCAATAAAACAATACTACATGGCTACATAAATTCCAAAACTATAATCCCCAGCATGTGTTGTAAACACATACTAGTGTTACATCAACACAAATATAGGGTGTACAGATGGAGATAGTAGAACTGATGCACTACAAACTGCTTACAGATTTTGCAAATACTACGGCACCACTATCAGAGTGTCTATTGAGTGTAAAATGAGGAATTAAAAAATGTCTATTGAATACTAAGGGCCATATGTTCAAAGAGATAACGACAAAAAATTGTCGTATGAAAGACAAAAATAAGTAATTGAATGCATGAACGACATATTTACTATAGAGTATACGACAAAAAAATAGTAATGTCCGTTGTGTACGACACAACTCCAGAATTGATGGGCAAAGGGGCGTGGCTAAACTATTCTCCAGTGTCGTATAGAGGAAAAAAAAATTTGTCGTAACTAACGACAAAAAAATGTCTTTCAAAAGACAAAATTTGTACGTTAAGAAAAAAGTGGAGGGAATGTGTTCTGAATGTGAGAATTTTTGTCTTTAGTTAAGACATTTTTGTCGTTAGTTAAGACATTTTTAAAGACATTTTTGTTGTTAAGACATTTTTTTGTCTTTCCATACAACAATTTCAGTCAGGATAAACAACATATTTCCAATCACGACCGACAATATTAATGATCCCAACGACACTGTACTTTGAAAAGTTGTTACAAATGACAAAAGCTATTTTATTACTTCTTTGAATATATGGCCCTTAGTGTCTATAAACAGAAACAAGAATAATGGATGGCGAATGATAAATTAACTAATGGAATATGTATTAATAAATAAAACGAGCATGAAAGATTCTTCCTACATATGACATCCCAAAATTATGTAAGGCACAGGCATAGTGATTTCAAGGTGCTACCACCAATCTTGAGAAAAGGGAAGAAAAAAAAATGCATATATACATATTGGTAGCCAAAAAAGGACAGGCAATGGCACACACTAATACACAACGTATAACATACAACTGGCTGGTGCAAGTCCATTAAAAATAAGTATATAAAGGTACTCAGCCTGGGCTGAGTCCGGTGGTTGAGGGAGACAGCACACTTCTGATTTCAAAGTTGAAAAAAAGCAACGTTTATTCCATCATGTTTATATCACAGTTAGTCCATAATATATAACTAAAAAACAAAATTAACAACTTCTTTCCCCAGACTTCCCCAGAACAGAGACAATAAAAGCAAAATCAGCAAGCAGTCACACCAAATTTTGGGGTATTTGGGGTCAACCTTGTTCCTCCCTTCTTCTCCCCAGAGTGCCCCCAGCCTCCCCTAATATAGAGAACAAATGTCCTACCTAAAAGATTCCCTAAACTAAGCTTCAATTCCCCTTTATTTGACTATCTTATCTAGCTCAAAAATGTGCTGCTCTCTCCTCTCACAAACACAGAATGACATGCTGTGAGAGCCTGACAGCTTGTATATGGCTGTAGAAAAGTTGAGAAAACTTTCGTGTGGTGGAGGAAAATTTTTCTTTCCATTGATTTCAATGTAATGAGCTTGTTGAAAAAAGCAGGAAAGCGCCATTTTTTGCCAATTTTGGTTTGAGTTGAACATTTTCACCCATCCCTACTCAGCATTCAATTTCTTAATAGAACATCAGTCTCTCTGTGTCAGATATTTGCCTTACATTGTCACTCTAGCAGAATACATCAGGAAGGTAGTCAGGACAAAATTAATTACATGCAACTTTTTATTCTCACAATATGCAGAAAGCAACAGTCTTTTTCCCCTGTCAGCTGTCATACAAGAATAGAATAATCATGCTTTGTGATGAGGTATACATACAATACTTCAGTTATAAAATGTGACCTTCGTTCTTATTGCTTGGAACATAAGAGTGAGGCACCTACAGCTTGGCTAAGGTCTTGCTTGCTGGCAAACAGGGTGGATCAATAAAAAACTTGAACTTTGTCAAAGTGATTTGTTCACATCTTATACCGGCTCATCAACATACCTGAGGCTACTTACATATAAACAAAGAGGTGGATGTACTTAAAGGGATAGTAATGTTTCATAATAAAAGCAGCTCTAATTAATCATCATAGTATTTGGGCCTTGGAGAGTGTTATTTCAATTCTGTTAGAGTTGTAGTTCAAGAGTAATTGAATGATAAAGTATCCACTCCCGCCACTTTTACTGATATAACACTGCTCAGCTCAGAGCAGCAGGGAGGTGCCCAGGTAGATTTCAAAGAGGGACAATCTTCAGTTAAGACAAGGGAAAAAGCTGAATAACCTGTCAAGGGGGGGCAGGGTTTTCATTGTTCTCATAGTAAGAAGATTGTCCCTTGCTGTTATCTGTCTGGTCAAGCAACCCGATTCCACAACTAAGGTGAGCAGTGTTACACTAGGTAAAAGGGGCGGGGGGGATACTTTATCATTCAATTACTCTTGAACTACAACTCTGACAATACTGGAATAACATTCTCTATGGCTCAAATACTATGAAGATTAATTGGAGCTGCTGTTTTTGGGAAACATTACTATGCCTTTAAGGTGCTCAGGGCTATTTTAGTTGGAGCCCACCAGTGATCTGATCCAGGCAATCTGAAATCGTATTTCCTGTTTAGCTGTGTGTATGTGTGTGCGTGTGTGTGTTTGGGGGGGGGGGGCTGTGAGGTCAAGTTGATAGGACCTGATGTTAGAGCCCCATGCAACATTACTGTAATTTGTTCTGTTGAGGTGACACACACGCAGTGATCTAATTGTCAGAAAATCAAAAATGTCCGCTGGGCCGACCAACCAAAATCACTGATTTGGTCGACCCAGCTTGATTTATGTGACCCATACGCAGTATGATAACTAGCCAGTCTGGTGAATTATGAGCAGATTGGACAGAATCAGATGACAGAATTGTACTATGTCTATGGGCATCTTTTGAAGAACTGGAATAATTATGAAGCAATTGCACCATAGTGGACAAGTAAAATTATTATTGATTTAAAAGGCAACTGTTATCAGATAATTGCTCTAATGACAGTAAAACTTGGTCAGTCAGCACAATGAGCCTCCATATGTTGTAGACCTCACTAGCATTCAAGGGGTTAAAACACCATTTAAATCAATATAAATGTTATGGGCCAGTTGGTTTATGCCAGAATTATTCCAGTTCTCCTTAGCACAATCTACATATATATTGACATGCTATAGCACAAAAATAAACTGCTATGTAAACAGTTCCAGTGTCTACATATAGAAAAATGAAGCCAAGCTCTTTTTTATAGTTAAAAGCAAACCAGCAGGAAACTGCATTTCTCACTTCCTGCTCTCTGTGGTTTTTGTAGTTTCAAGTATTTCTTGTGGCTATTGTACCTAATAACGCTGGAGTAATTCTCTAGCAAGCCAACTGCACCATAAGGAACAAATACAAATGTAAGTTACAGGCCTCAACAGCAAGCCAAGGATTAAATGTGCAAGTGTGTGGGAAAGGGGTGTTCTGTCCTCCAGCCGTGTGCTAGGGTACCTTATGGTATCTTCAATGGAAGTGTTCGAAGAAACACTAAGGAAGAACTGTGGACCAAACCAATTGCACCTTAGGACAAATTAACAATTCTATTAATTTAAATGGGGCAATAAAATAATCAAGCATTAAAGGAATTAAACCACCCATTTATATATATTAATGTTTTGTCTTTATATTTTCTAGATACACAAAAAGAAGAGAGGAACATTTTTGGAGCAAACCAACTGCTCCATAGGGAACAGTTAAATCAGATCTCTAATCTCTTCAATGTTTAACCCCTTAAGGGCTGGCCGCGCACGCATGTGGCTGTCAGTTAACCCCTTACCGCCCAAGGACGTACATGTACACCCTGAGCAGATGTCCCAGGTGGACACAGGACATACATGAACGTCTTGTAAGTCATTTAAAAAAATGAAAAAGAAATGTTTGGCAGATGTTAAGTGCCGGTTGCTTGCGCACACGGCCGGTCACTAAGAGGTTAAGGACCACGGAGCATTTTTTTTTTTTTAAATCCGATTCTGGACTCCCCGAACGGCGTTTAGCCGCGTGGGGAGCTTGGAATTCCATGACGGTCCTGGGACGTCATCGGTCCTTAAAGCAAATTCAGCCATGACGTTCCAGGACCGTCAAGGGTCCTTAAGGGGTTAAGAAGTTTCCAAAGCATTGATACACAATGCACCAGAGACCTCGCTAGCATTCAAGTTGCAAAATATCAGATTTTAAATCAAATGGAATTGTTAGTTTGTCTCGTGGTGTAGTTGGTTTGCTCCAGAATTGTTCCCCTAATAGATTACACTTCAGAGAGAAAGTAGAATGGAGTGCAGCCAGATTGTCTCCATAGGAGTCCAATAGTGTCTAGAGAAGATGACTAAGTACTGTGTGTGTGTGTGGGGGATGCACTAAGGAGTGATAAAGAGGTGATAAAGTGGAGATAACTTCTCTAGTGATATCACTTCTCCAGTTCCCATGTTATTCTATAGAGCCAATGCACTAAGATTTTTCAAGTGGGAGAGATTTTGGGGCATAGGCTTCATAGAATAACATAGGAATTGGAGAAGAGATCACTGGATAAGACACCTCCGCTTTAGCACACCTTAGTGCATAACCCCCTGGTGTTATTAAAAGGGCCTTATTTAGAAACCTGCAGAGGTGAGATTCTGGAACAAACCAACATTACCATAAGTTAGAAATTACAATTCTGCAAAACCCTATTTATCTAAGTGTGCTTTTAAGCCCTTGAATGTTAGAGAAATCCCCAATGTGTTACAAAGCAATGTGTGAGAGAACTCTCTAGCATTCAAGGCATTAAAAGCACCATTTAAATCAATGGGAATTTACATTTCTCCCACCATGATGCAATTAGTTTGCTCCAGAATTGCACATTTCCAGCTTTATGAATAAGGCTCATACGCTTAGATGCTATATATGTATCTAACACATTGTCAAGCAATGAACACGAGACCACTCTACCATCCAATAATTTTTGTCCTTGAGCTACAATTCCTCATCTTTTTCATAGGGAGTAAGAGTACTCTTCCTATTAGGCACTCTAGTCCATCAGATGGTGTTGTACAGGCTCAAGTAACAGGCCTTGTGAAGAATGAACACCACTGTTCCTGTTTTGGGTCTTTGGGAGATCTGTTTACATTCATCTGGATCTGATACTAGTAAATAACAGACACTGAGGGCCTCAAGTAACATGTTCCCTCAGCATCAGACTTTCATTCTTCACAGCATGGGAATGAACAGTTCATCAACACACATCACAGGAGGCAAGGCTCAAATCCTAATATTTAGCTATGGTGAGTGATGGGTGATGGAGGCCCTAAGGCAGGGTTAATCAGTTGTTGGACCTTCAGGTTTCAGGTACTACAACTCCCGTCATTACCAACCTGTAGGATGACTACCCCTATCCTAGGGAAAGTACTGCTCAGTTTGTCAAAGCGCAAGTTTGCAGATAGCAGCTAGTAAACCTTGTATGCACTAAAATACATATATTTAATATGCAAAAGTTTTAGGCAGGTGTGAAAAAATACTGTTAAGTAAGAATGCGTTCAAAAATAGACACGTTAATCGTTTATATTTATCAATTAACAAAATGCATAGAGAACGAACAGAAAAAAATATAAATCAAATCAATATTTGGTGTGACCACCTTTTGCCTTGAAAACAACATCAGTTCCTCTAGGTACACTTGCACAAAGTCAAGGATTTTGTAGGCATATAGTCAGGTGCATGATTAAACAATTATACCAACCAGCTACTAATGATCATCAATTTAATGTGGGTTGAAACACAATCATTAACTGAAACAAAAACAGCTAATATATATATGTCAATAAGAAATGTATTTGTTTCAAAGGCATGAGAACATCCTGCAATAAAATATATTTAACTGCATTAATGCCTAAATCCTGAGGTCTATTGTAATCTAATGACTGAACACTACATCCCTTTTCCACTGGCTTAATAACAGTAATAAAATTTTACTCCAATGAACATACAGCTTTTCGTTCTTCTATTTTAAGATTCAACGTATTTTTTAGGAGAATACTGAGTCAATGTTGATAAGTCCTTCATGGCACCACCATAAAAGGAGTCAACATAACTCCGTCTATAATTAGTTAAATAAAAACACAAGAAGAGGGTTTAAATCTTGAAGGAACACAACAATAATAATACTGTACTCTAAATCATTGTCACGGTTTGCAAGCAAGACAAGAGTCAGACGGTATAGTTAAAATCACCTTTATTAGAATCGTACACAGAATAGCAATATATACAGTAGTCTCAGGAAGGTGCAGAGGGTAACCCAAGAGGCAAGGACTCTATCAGAAATAAGAGGCTACCTCCAAGTTCCCAGACTGCAGAGACTAGGCCAAAGCCAATGGTAGTCTCATACGCCAGAAAGCCAAGTGTAGACCCAAATGGTCTCCCCTAATTATGGTAACCGGGGAGAAGACTGACTCACGTCTGCAGTCAGTCAGGAGAAGGCCTTCTCCCGAAATGGAAGGCAACAAGGGAGACTACTGACTCACATCTGCAGTCAGTAAAGCTAGAGTCTGCCAGAGCTACAGGTCTGCACCAGTTAGGATGTCCACTAAACAGGAGGCAACACCGAGGGTAGCTGAACAGAGCCCCAGGTCAGCACCAGGTTGGATAGTCAGACAAGCCATGGTCATACACGGAGCGGGTAGTCAGCCAGAGCCACAGGTCTGCACCAGATTGGATGTCCAAATAGATAGGGAGCGCACAGAGAAGAGTCAGACAGAGCCACAGGTCAGCACCAGGATGGATGGTCAGACAAGCCAGGGTAATACACAGGATATATAGATACAAGCTAAATACAACTGCACTGGACAACAATGTAAGGGTAACTGGATAGGAATCCAGTTCCCTTAAATACTAAGAGCCAGGAAGTAGATAGGATGAGGCTGATCAGATCTTCCTGCATAAAGTTGAGACCTGCGTCATAGTGCAGCCTTTCACCCATAATTGATGCACCCAGCCAAGATGGGTCAAGTGCCTGCACTCATCCTGCGTCATCTAGAGCTGCCGAGCCGCCTAGCCAGAGGACACGGGCGGCCACTACAGATTCCAAGCGTGCCCAGGCCCAATCCTCAGAGTGACACATGGGATGATGCCGAAGCGTCATTTCGAGCCATCCATTCCCTCCGTTAACCAAGGATCTAAGGTTGGCTGTGACAATCATCTAATATATTTTGATTATTATACTGTATCATTAGATTGTAAAGTGTTGCAAAAAACATTTCAAAGCTTCAAAGCAAATTTACCAACAAACTGATTTAATTTAACAAAAATAGTAACCATTTTTACATATGTAGATGGACAAAAAGAGAATGCTTTTTTCAGAACACTAATCTCACCTTAATTAAGGACATGGTCAGATCAGATAGGGTAAAAATACCTTTTTCTTTTATGTCTCCTGTTGTTTCAATACTTTGGCCCCTACCACCACTTCCTCTACATCCCTTTGGTCTGAATATGGACACTTTTTGGTCCTTGATGCTAGTGGCTGATATCTGTTTGGATTCTTCCATTGTCCATGTTGCTGTATGTCAATGCCAACTCTCATCCCCTGTATCACCTTCTAACTTCTATATCATACTTTAAGCTCCAACAAAGTCAAAGATGCTGCTGCTTCCTTTCTCAGATATCAGTAAATTGATGTTTCTTTGGTGGGGCATTGCTCATGGTCTTGTTTCTTTCCTTACTTAGGCAGAACATGGTCAAATACAAAATAAATAAATTAATTAAATAAAAATGTTTTTTATTTATATTTATTTTTATTATCTGTTTATGTACCCTGATGAAAACAGAATGGATAGCCATGTTTATTTGGATTATTTGAATGAATCTTGTTCCAATGTCAGTCCAGAGATGGCAGCAAGGGCATACCCCATTGAAAAATAGTGCTGAATGGATATCCTTCTGGAACAAAATCTTTCAATGCAATTCTGACCAAGTAAATGATATGGCAAACAAAGTTTGGTTTTATTGTTTTCCATGAATAATGTAGACAAAACAAATTTTCTCACCATTAGCAGGTTTAAAGGGTCACTAATGTCCCCAAAAAAATTGTTTATATTTTTGTAGAGCTGAAGCTAATAAACTAAGTGCAACAAACCCTATCTCTCCAACCGCTATGGTATGAGAGACATAGGGATTCAAAGTTCCCCCTCCCTTCCCATTCTCCTGATGCCATTGTCTAGCTGACAGCAGGAGATCCCAGTCCGGGGACCAGCAGGCGGCTCTGCAGAAGAGCTGGAATTGCGTTACTTAAAAATAATTTATTAATTGGAAAAGTCTACAAAGTGTGCTTGCAAACCAGGCACACTTTGTAGGCAGTTCAAATGAATGAATTCTTTTTAAGTACCACGATTTCAGCTCTGCTGCAGAGCCTCCACAAGTCGTACAACTCGATTCTCCTGCTGTGAGCTGTACAGCTGACATTAGGAGAAGGTGTGGGAGGGGGAATCTTTGAATCCCTATATCCCTCAAACCATAGTGGTTTGAGAGATAGGGTTTGTTACACTTAGCTTATTAGTTTCAGCTCTACAAAACTCTAAATAATTTTTTACGACATTACTATCACTTTAATTTCCACTCATTCAAATTTACTGAAGTCTTTGAAAACTATGGAATGTCCTACTATTTTAATTATCTCCTTTGCATCCAAGGACAATTGTACCTCATTGGTATGGGTTGACAAAAGCATAAATCTAAACCTACCTGTTTTGTTTTTTTAAATTTGCCTGCCTGCACTGAAATTGTCATAACTATTAGACATATGAAGGAAATGTATGTAAGATATCATTTTGGAAAGTAGAAATTCATTCACATGAAATGAGGGATAGTATGCCTTTCTGCCTCTAGAGTAGTGTGCAGAAATATTTCTAGAAAGTGGCACTATAGGAAACAAATCTTTGAAAACCATGACATTTTCTGCTGTATTCAGCAAATGGTACCAACCTGAGAAAAATGGTTGGCAAATGGTATCGAGTCACTACAGGCATGAGATATGAAGGATAGGGTGCCTGGGCTTCATCTTTATAAAAATGGCACCCTGTCACTCCTTGGACTATTTACAAAGATGGGTGTAGTGATAAGGAGCACCCTAGCAGGGGCAAGGGAGTGCATATGAACTTAAACTTTATTATAACTTGATGTTCTATTCTATCAATGGATAACATAGAGGGGCCACCTTCCATGGTTTGCCACATCTCCATTGACTTAAATTGTTTTTTTAATTGCTTGAATGTGTTGCTTCTCTCCCATAGTCCAGTTGGTTTGTTCCAGAATTGCTCTTACTTTCTTTCTACATATGGCTCATTTTAATTAAAATAGCTTAGTAATTATTATTAAGATTAAGAACAAAATATTGTATTTAGTGTTTTTATTAAAAAAATAAAATCTAAAAGTTACATTAATATTATGCCTATTTTCCACATTTCTTAATTTGCTCTTATTTACTAAACATAAGATGGTTTAATGGTAAACCTCTGCAAAAGCAGGCATAAATTAACTTTTAATCGCTGCTTATTTTTAGAGTGATCTTAGTAAACATGGGCATAAATATTTTTTGTATGTTCATTAACCCTTTGAGTACTAGAGGGGTACCCCTCTGGCACTCAGAGGGTTAATTATTGCAATACATTTAATACACATAGGACTTATGGTTGCTATAGCACTTTCTCAGAGTTCACTTTTCTTCAGTTGTATCAGCTTCACTCTTTTGTTTAGTAACTTTATGGAAATCATTCACAATGACATTTCGGAGCTGGACTGTATATGGGCAGGACCAGTCTGATATGGATATGGAGATTTCCTCTCTGCAGTGGCATATGGGAGTGAAAAACGTGACTTGTAGCACCACTGAGAGACAACCATGCCTTAGCTCAAGACAGTTTATCTTGTTCATGCTTGAAGGGTATAACAGGCACGGGCCCTTGATTCCATGTGCCTAGAGGGAGTCAGCTGCACCACACAACGAGGCCCACATAGGCCAAAACATACATCTGTGGCTTTGTTGTCTCTCTCTCGTGCAGAGTGGATTTGCCTGATATTTCGGAGATGGACTTTCTGTGGGCAGGACGTCTGATATGGATATGGAAATTTCCTCTCTGCAGTGGCATATGGGAGTGAAAAACATGACTTGTAGCACCACTGAGAGGCCACCATGCTTTAGAACAAGACAGTTTATCTTGTTCATGCTTGAAGGGTATAACAGGCATGGGCCCTTGATTCCATGTGCCTAGAGGGAGTCAGCTGCACCACATCAACGAGGCCCACATAGGCCAAAACATACATCTGTGGCTTTGCTGTCTCTCTCTTGCAGAGTGGATTTGCCTGAGATTTCGGAGCTGGACTGTCTGTGGGCAGGACGTCTGATATGGATATGGAAATTTCCTCCCTGCAGTGGCATATGGGAGTGAAAAACTTGACTTGTAGCACCACTGAGAGGCCACCATGCCTTAGAACAAGACAGTTTATCTTGTTCATGTTTGAAGGGTGCTCGTCACAGTAGGTCTCCCACAATTACACTTGTAACCTGATTTTTAAATACTTACGTGCTGATACATACATTACCTACTATCTATTCTTAAAATAAATGAACTGATAAGAATTTAAAGTGTTACTATATAACATTTTTGACATACTGGGTACTAAAATAATATTATAAAGACACAATGAAAAATTCAAAGCTGATATCAAAACAGCTACAATGCTGCTTATTAATAATATAACATATTAACACACGAACACATGGTTTGTTGGAAATATACAGTATATCCTCAATTCTGTCTCAGCACAAAACAGTCCAGACATAGTTCCTCTCTGCCTCTGTCCGCAGCAGCAAGTCTTGTGTGACATCACTTCCCAGACACACTTCTGGACTTTCCCTGTATCTTTTCCATTCTTCACTCTGAGGATATATAGATGGTAGAAGAGAGATGACTGATCAGATCTTGAGTAGGATTGCACTCTTCCTTTGTCTTCCTTCTGCTCCAAGAATCCACTTTAAGCTGATAAGATGCAGATCTCCATGGCTGCTCTCTCTCTACTTCTGCTAACTGCCTGCTGCTCTCAGGTGTATTGTGGACCAGGTGAGTCTGGATATGTGTTTTCATTTTGATACATAAATTCTTACATTTGTATCTTTATATGTCCTGTTTGATATATTGTCTTAACCGCTTATCTGTAATGTAAATGTATTTTGAAAATTCAGTGTTTGAGCGTGCTGGTTTTCTTTGATACTGATATACATGTGTTGTCCATGAATCTCCTTTATATGAAGGATCCATTTCTAGAAGTGACTAATAGACTGGTCTGTGATTGACATTGGTACATGTTAAAATGAGCCTTGTCTGGAAAAATGAGCCATGTTATCACACTACTGTCTGACAGATTTGCAAAGCAAATATATAAACATATAATCAAAGACATTTATTCCTGGGGCATATTACCCATTTACTCGGATATTTTTTGAGAAAATAGGCATAGTGTTTTTATAGTGGGGATCAATTGCAATAGCAACATCTAAAACTTACAGTATAATTCTAAACACTTAGTGACCTTTAAGATTTGATCAACAAGGTCTAGCAAACCAGTCAATATGTATTTAAAAAACTTTGGAGAGCTTGAGTAGATAATAACATAAATATCTTCTGTTTGCCTTACAGTGGGAATGTATACACCAACTTCCTGCTGCTTTAAGTTTGCAAAGAAGATGATCCCTCTAAAACATGTAGAAGACTATTTCATCACCAGCAGCCTCTGTTCCAATCCTGGTGTCATGTAAGTGTCATGTTTGTAAATGTCATTCACATTTTCAAGGCAAAGATTCTATATATATCTTTTCTACTGTGAATTCCAAGTAGCATGTTTACATCCTTATTATTTAAACTAAAGAGGTCTAATTCTGGAGTAAATCAACTGCACCATACGGGAAAACTGAAAAATTCCATGAATTAAATGGTGCGTTTAACTCCTTGAACGCTAGACAAATCTCCAAAACAACACAAACCGATATGCTGTAGACCTCCCTAACATTCAAGGACTTAAAATCCCCATTTAAACCTGTTGTTATTTGCAGAATTATAATGTGTCTCATATGGTACCATTGGTTAGCTCAAAAATGTACATCTTTTTAGTCTAATGAATGAAGCAAATTATTTTGTTATACTTATGCATTACTGACTTTCCAAAAACAATATGGAAGTGATCACTGTGACCTAGCACTTTAATCTGTATGATTTGCTCAATACCAAAATATTCTTTTGCGCAATTAGCAATTCATATTTTCCTATAATTTTCTCTTTTTTTGGTATTAACACAAAGGCATGCCCAGGTCTTCAAAAAGAGTTAAAGATAATTTATTGTCAACTAGTTGAAGAGCCCATGTACATGGGCCACAGTGTCACCTCTCTGCGCACCGAAGGACTACGGTCTGAATTCGGAGCTCCACTCCATTATCAGCCGCAGCGCGGGCAGTCTGTAGTGCGCATGACTGCAGAGAGCACATCCGTCTCTACTGCACATGACGGCTTCTGACAAACACACACTTAGGGAGAGATGTTCAAAAAGTCATCATAATGAAAAAGTTGTTGGATCATGAGTTGGTGGTAACATAGTAACAGTAACACAGTAAATTAGGTTGAAAAAAGACACAAGTCCATCAAGTTCAACCTTCGTCTCATACCTCAGTAACTGAGAATTTTATAGCTTTCCTGCTACCAATTAAATTAGTCTTTATCAGACCTTCCTGATCAGCCTACTGATAAACAGTATAACTCTGTATGTTCCCTTTTGAAAGAAATGTATCTAATCTTCTCTTAAATGTATCCATTGTATCTGCCATAACTACCTCCCTGGGCAATGAATTCCACAATTTGACAGACCTTACCATAAAAAAACCCTTCCTCTGCTGAAGTTTAAACCTCCTTTCCTCTAATCTCAAGGGGTGTCCCCTGGTCACTTGATCAGACCTTGGAATAAATAGCTCACCGCAGAGATCCTTGTATTGACCTCTCATATACTTGTACAATGTGATAAGGTCTCCTCTTAGTCGTCTTTTCTCTAGAGTAAATAAATCAAGTTTTTTTAGTTGTTCCTCATATGTCAAGTCCTCCATTCCCTTAATTAATTTTGTTGCTCTCCCCTGTACTAAAAGAAGGACAATATTTTCAGAAGTAAATCCGTTACATTTGAAAATTAATCTAAAGAATTAAAAATGATGGTAAAAACATCTCATTGAACATTGCCGTTAAAAATTCTGATCTTAAAAATTGTCTTTGATTTTGTCTTTGAAAAGAAAATTTTCAAAGAAACAAAGACTTTTTTTTGTCTTTGAAATGAAAATTTGCTTCTCAGTACTTTAATTTGTCTTCTCCAAGTTTAGACCTTTATCATTATGTCGGGAGCAAATGACGTTAATCAGACAAAAAAATTACGTTCAAACGAATATTTTTTTCTGAAAGTACCTTACATTATGACAGAAGATCTTTTTTATTTTGATAACAGACAATTTCAGTTACCACCACTTTCTGAACATCTCGTCCCTAGTGAATTAATATATAGGATGTTTTGGTCAGAATAGCAGTCCATCCTCAAAACTGAAGGCCTGTTACTTTGACCAAAATATTTTCAATAGATTCTTTAAATTATTTTCACTCTCTTCTTTACTTTATCACCTGTAAGTGTGTTTGTATCTATCTATCTATCTATCTATCTATCTATCTATCTATCTATCTATCTATCTATCTATCTATGTATCCATATATATCTATGTATTTAACAATTCTGGATCAAACCAACTTTGCCATAAATGAAAAATTAACCTTTTCCAAAATGTATTTCACACATAAGGCCAGTGTGTGTCTTAAAATAATGATGCTAATCTGGTTTACCGTATTCTTCCATTTTGTTCTCTACAGATTTCTCACAAAGAAAGGCATTGAAATATGCGCTAATCCAAGTGACAAGTGGGTGAATGATTACAAATTGCAACTGGACAAAAACGTGGATTAAATTTCATTGATAAAAAGTTAGGATGGGAAAATCATAAGGAATGCAAAGAAGATCACCTCACAAAATCTGCTCATTTGTAATATGTTATGGTCAGGATTAATCAATGGGCGAGATGATCATAGTATTAAATACTCCACAGAAATACTTAGTAGTAGGTATACTTCAATGATCAGTTGTATTTCCCTGACTTCAGTATGGGAGGCAGAGAAGTACTATGAGATAAGTAGAGCCTTTTCAGCAATACATACACATGTGCAGATGGAGTATGTGCATGCACATGCTTACTTGAATTAATTGCAACGGGGGCCATCATTCTGAACCTGGATGGTGATATTAACAGATCTATATGTCTAACTGCTGATTTCCTTTCATATTATTCCATTTGCCACTTTGGTATTATAGTTCAATGTAAGAAATAGCAGCTAGACATAAAACATTGTTTCAGTTGACTAGAATCAGGACATTTTTTTTACAGATGCTATCTTGGAGTATATTATATTTAAAGAAATAGTATAATGTTTTCTTTTCTTTAATGCAATGAATTGCAAAATATTAAAGAGTGTATCTGATATCTGTCGCATTCTTCCCTTTCCCTGATGTCAGCCTTTTCCCCTAGTTAGGGGACAGGCCAACTGATGCAACTGAACGGTTGCAATGGCAACTCACCCAGCCTTAACTAAAACATAGAGAAAGTGTCTGAGCAGTGTTAATGCCTTCTGTGCAGGTATTAAAATTACTTATACAAAGACAAATGTCTCAGTGTGAGGGACCTGGCCGGGGATGCCATTGCAACTGGTCAGTTGACCATTCAGCCAATTCTCAGAAGCAACAGCCGACATCAGAGAAAAGGAAAGAGGAGTGACTTAAAAATAAATTTGCTATGAAATGAATGAGTATGAAAAAGAGTGACTGGCAATACAATGTATAGTAATTGCATTCATTATAAGTTAATCATACAGTGAAATGTTTGGTTCTACAATACAGAGAGAGTCCACTCTTGCAGTGAACAAATGAATATTTATGTGAAGATTTGAAAAAAAATGTACCTATGTTTTATCTGTTTATATATATATTTTTTAAATTGTTAGTGTATTTTTCACATTAATTTATTTTTTTGTGTGTCAGTTTGACTAAAATAAATATTTTTATGTAACACTATGTCTTATTAGTTGTACTTCATTTTGAATTGTATTAATATATATAAAATATAAGACTGAAATCTTATTGGTTTTTATTTTAATTAGTAAGACATTTTGAAAAATAAACCTCAATGTTAAAACAGAAAAACAAACCTGAGCTTTTCCATACAAGTTACTCAAATGTGAACCTTGCATAATGCATATATCATACCAATAGGTTGAAAATTAAAAAAAAATAATGAGGATTTGTTGCATAGTTTAGCTAAAGTATATGTAACCCTTTGAGTGCCAGAGGGGTACAGAACGCATTGCTTTGCAATGCATTCCATACCCCTCTGGCACTCAAAGGGCTAAGCTTGCTTACTTCACAAAGGTACCCTATTTCATGTAAGTCCTATCTAATTCACATTGTCATCTCCTGTCTGATACATATTGCTAAACCTACCCAGGTTTAAAATTTCCCCTGAAGGATGAAAAGTTAAAATATCTACTGTAAAATCTGAGGTATAATAGGCACCTGTGTATAATACTCAGGTGTAGATTATGCCCAAGATTTTAGGGGAAAACAAGAGTGCGTATGTATAATAAGCACCCTTGTTTTCCCCCTTACTAAAAATAAAGTTAGATCTTCCAGCTTCCTCCCTCCTTGTCCCAGCGTGATCCGGTGACAAAGTAAAACGTACTTCTTGAGGCTGCATTCAATATTGTTATGGTGCATCTGAAAAAGATCCCTCTCTCCCATCTTCCCTGTGGGCTGCATGCTTGCATCTCCCGCCCGCTTCCTTTAATTGGCTTTCAGGACCTTGCGATCCGCACAGGGCAATACTGTAGGAGGAAGGTCCTGAAAACCGATTGAAGGAAGCGGGTGTCAGACGCATGCATGCCGCCCGCAGGGAAAATGGGAGAAAGATATCTTTTTCAGATACACCATAACAATACTGAAGTGCAGCCTCAAGAGGAAAGTTTTACTTTGTCACCGAATCGTGCTGAGAGAGGGAGGGAGGGAGCTGGAATCTCTAACATTTTTTTTAAATTAAAAAAAAAACTCTCGGGTATAATACGCACCCCCCACTTCACATAAGGTGAAGAGGGGTAAAATTGTGCATATTATACCTGAGATTTTACGATAATATCTTCATGAACAGACTAATCTGCTTTCAAACAGGAAAAGCTTACAGTGAGTAGGTGGAGACCCAAGTGGACTGGACCTCCATCAGTTCACATTTATAGGTCTTTCCCAACCACCACTACAAGCTACATGGACCTGTATATTACCTTGATTACAAATGAACAAGAGGAACAACAAGTCATCTAAAATAATCTCTTTTAAAACAATACCAAATGTGCAAATATAGGCTTTAAGTGCATTTCAGTGAACATCATTTACAAATAAATGAAATGGTGAAAAAGCAGCTAGAATGACAAGGAGAAAAGGTATGCAAAAGAAAATTAAGTAAGAAACTCACAGTGCTAGCACAGCATAATATATATAATATTAAAATTCAAAATAAGACCCCAAGTGAATAAAATATGAAGAGCAGAAAGGAATGAGGGGATTCCCAAACTAGGGAAATGCCCAAAGCAAAGGCTAAAAGAGAAAAAGAAACCTGCTCTTCTCCATGCAAGTTACTGACATGTGAACTCTATATAATGCATATATGATACCAATGTGCTGATAAATGAAAAAAAGTGAGATTTTGTTGCATAATTTCAAAAAATTATGTTTGAGATCGCTTACCTCGTCAAGGTACCCTATTTCAAGCAAGTACTGTCTAATTCATATTGCCATCTCCTATCTGATACATATTGCCATCCCTGTCGAAGTTTTGTATCCCTTCATTTCATGTTGCTCTATATCTTTTAGTCACTTGGGTTCTTATTTTGAATTGATAAACTATATGTATATTTAATGGTGTGCCAGAGCTATGAGATTCTTTCTTCCTTTGCTTTTGCAAACCTCAATGTTGTACAAGGACTGCAGCATAAATGTAGGCAAGGCCTGACCTAATTTAACTGGTACACTGAGCAATGACTAAAAGGAGGTTTTCAAAATCAGAGAAGAGATACGATGCTATTATATATTCAAGTGTGTTTATTATCAGTATAATGCTAATAACCAGCATTTACTTAACCCCTTAAGGACCCTTGACGGTCCTGGCACGTCACGGCTGGATTTGCGTTAAGGACCATGACGTGCCAGGACTGTCATGGAATTCCAGATTTGGATTAAAAATGCTCTGTGGAAAAGATCACCAATCATGTTCTAACTATCGGCCAATATCTTTATTGAATCTTGATTTAAAAATATATGCAAAAATTCTGGCTAACAGGCTTAAAACATTCTTACCCACTCTCATCCATCTCGATCAAGCAGGCTTTATCCCTACAAGGGAAGCTCATGACAATACTCGTAAACTCTTAAATATCATCACGTGGACTCTCACAAACTCCCTGCTCTTTTTCTGACCGTCGACGCTGAAAAGGCCTTGATAGAGTTGATTGGCTCTTTATGTCTAGGACTCTTCATCACTTTGGTATAGGTCCCAACTTTCAATCATATGTACATGCTCTTTGCAGCTAGAGTTAAGGTAAATGGTATTCTTTCCCGCCCTTTTTCCATTCAGAATGGTACCCGCCAAGGTTGCCCCCTCTCACCTCTCCTTTTTGTTCTAACGATGGAAGCCTTAGCTAAACACCTCCGATTTAATTCAGAAATAAAGGGTATCACGCTACCTACCTTACGCACCCTGTTCAAACTATCTCTATTCGCTGATGACATACTTCTTTCCACAACCGATCCAGTTTCAGCTATTCCTGCTTTCCTCTCTGAACTCCAAGATTTTTCCAACGTTTCTAACTTTAAAATGAATGTTTCCAAATCTCACGCTATGACGTTCAATATCCGGCTTAATCTTCTCAAAGACCTGAAATTGAAGTTCCCCTTTCAATGGTCATCCACCTCAATTGATTATCTGGGAATAACCCTTACTCCTAAATTAGACCAAATTTTTTCCTTTAACTTCCCAAAGCTTCTTCGTTCAGTCAAAGCAGACCTTCATTCCTGGAAATCTCTTTACCTGTCTTGGACTGGGAAAATGAACGTCATCAAAATGAGTGTCCTTCCGAGATTCTTGTATCTCTTCCAGACCCTTCCAATCGGGATCCCGACATCCTTCTGGAAGGAGGTGTCTAAACCCTTACTATCATTTCTTTGTAATAATAAACGCCCTAGGATCAAAGCTTGTATGCTTCACCGCCCTTCTGAGTATGGCGGACTTGGTCTCCCTGATTTCAAGACATATTATCTCGCTACTATCTTAGCATCCATTCCCGATTGGACTATCAATCTTGACCATAAATCCTGGGTTTCTATTGAACTGAATCATGCATTCCCTCTAGACCTGCTAAAGGAATCTCTCTTACCGAAAGATGCTAGAATTTCCTCTCTAGCCTTTAATCCGGTAGTACGAAACGTTCTATACTGTTGGTCTTCCTCAAGTGTAGACCCCCACGTTTTACCTCTCCCTTCCCCTTGTTCTCCGTTATTCTTGGATAGGGACTCCTCTTACACACTCCTCCAATCTCAATTTCCGTCTTGGTCTAGATCCCAAGATCTTCGCTTAATGGACATCTACAAAGATGGTAAGATTAAAGACTTTCCGTTGCTTCAATCTGAATTGGATCTTCCTCAGCGGGAAATATGGAAATACCTTAGACTTAAGGGTTTGTTATCTTACCAAGGCTTCCATCACCTATTCGACAGACCTCTCTCTTCCTTTGAGGTTATGTTACTTTCCCCCGCTAAACACACAAAATTTCTGGGTTCAATCTACAAAATCCTTCTGGGCGACGCTGCTCCTTCTAAACCAAACTATGCTTTCGCCTGGGAGAGGGATCTTGGAGGTGCTATCTCTTTGGCTAAATGGAGGGAGATTCGGAAACTCACGCGGAAGTCCTCTGTATCTGCTTAAGTGGTTGAGATGAACTACAAATTGTTGTTTCGTTGGTTTTACACACCCCATAAGTTGCATGGTTTTGATTCTAAGATCCCCGATATTTGCTGGAGATGTGGGGCCACTCCGGGATCATTACTACACATTTGGTGGACTTGCCCTGCTCTGTCACAATACTGGCGCTCTTGCTTGTCAATTATAAATAAAAGCTTGGACCTTTCTATACCAGCAGATCCATGGCAGGTCCTCTTACATAAAGGTCTACCTATGATCCCTAAGGCACGAAAACTAATCTTATTCACCATGTTGAATGCGGTGAAGGCTCTGATTCCACTCAAATGGAAATCAGATCTTTCTCCGTCGGTTGGTGAGTGGCGAAAGAAAGTCATTGAGCACATCTTATTCTTGAAAATAGCGTGGAAGTGCAAGAAGCTAGATGTGTCTCAACTGGAGGCATGGTTATCGTCATTCTTGGAGGTCCAGGACTGAAGGTCAGTAGCTTCACTGTGGGTGCCGTGATGGTTGGTCCGAGCTCATGTCCCATCTCACACCTCTCCTTAGATTTCCTCCGTTCATCCCTTACCCTCTCTATATACCCCTTTCCCTCTCTCCCCTTCTCTCCCCCCCCCTCCTTCTCCCTTTTTTCTTCTTTTTCTTTCTCTTTCATTTGCTAGATTGTCATACTACAATTACTTTATTACCTTCTTTCCTCTTTATCTTTTATTCAAATTGGAATCCTCCACCCGTCAGCGGATCTTGATTGTGACTGATACCCTGGAATATATATGCTCTGTTTGGGTGGTATGTTACCTTATTGTATTGTATTTCTACTGTATTTTAATGCCTTTATTTGGTCACATTTTTGTACATGTATCACGCTTTGTTCTGTGTGATGATTCCTTAATAAAAATTATTTGAACAAAAAAAAAAAATGCTCCGTGGTCCATAAGTAACACACGCACACGGCCGGTCCTTAAGGGGTTAAGGACCAGAGTGGCATGCAAAATACATGCTTTGCAATGGGTTGCACACCACTCTAAACCTTAAATGGTTAAAAAATGAAGATTGCTAATCATTTTGTAAAAAAAACCCTAGCTTCTGAAAAATATACTCATCGTTTTTCAAACCTCTTTTACTTATTATGACTGACTGGTACACTTGTACTTACGCACTCCTACTCATTAGGGATGGGCAAAACTTTTTGCCTCAAATCAAAACAGGAGAAAAATGGTACATCCCGCCAAGCTGGAATATTTTTGTGAAAAGTGAAGATTTTCTGTTTTTGTTCACCTAGCTCATTGCATTAAATTCAGTGGGGAGACTGAATTTCCCCCCACTACATGACTAGTTTGCCTTCTTTTCCCGCAGATATTGTATAAAATGTGCTGTCAGGTTCCCACAGTGTGCCATTCTGTATTTTTGAGAAGAAGATAAAGTAGCATATTTTTGAGATAGAGAAGACAGGCTAATAAAAAGGAGTTGAAGCTTAGTTTAGGGAATCTTGTATGCAGGACAGTCTGGGGACAGGAAGGGAGAAATGAGGTTGAACCAAAATACCCTAAAAGTCTGTGTGATTGGGAAGACACAGACAGCCTTAATCCAAGTTTGTTCCTGATCTAGCTGTTATCTCTATGTCAGGGGAGTCTAGGGGTGTGAGAAGGGAGCAAAGGAGAATTACAGTAAATACCTCAACATTCTGTGTCACTTTCTAAGAAGATACAAGCAGCTGTGGTCTGAGTTTCTTCCTGATGTTCCTGTTATCTATGTGTTGGGGAGTCTGGGGTGTGAGAAGAGTACAAAGTAAATTATTCCAAATACCCCAGCATTTTGTATGACTGAGAAGACAGAGGCAGCTGTGATCCAAGTTTCTTCCTGAGGTGGCTGTTACCTCTGTTTCAGGGGAATCTGGGGTCTGAGAAGGGAACAAAGGAGAATTACCCCAAATACCCCAAAATTCTGTGTGACAGAGAATACATAGGCAGCTTGATCCATGCTTCCTCCTGCTCTGACTGTTATCTCTGTGTCAGGGGAGTCTTGGGGTGTGAGATGGGAGTAAAGGTGATGTACTCCAATTACTCTAACATTTTGTGTGAATGAGAAGACACAGGCAGCCATGATCCAAATTGCTTCCTGATCTGGCTGTTATCTCTGTGCTAGGGGAGTCTGGGGTGTGAGAAAGGAGAAAAGGAGGTATATCCCAAATACCCCAACATTTTGTGTGACAAGAAGCCAAAAGCATCTCTGATCCAATTTCCTTTTGGATCTGTCTGTTATCTCTGTGTCAGGAAAGTCTGAGGTGTGAGTATGGAGCAAAGGAGAATTATTCCAAATACCCCAAAATTCTGTGTGACTGACTGGGAAGACACAAGCAGCAGTGTGTTGGTGGAGTCTGGAGAAAGAAGCAGTTAAACAGGGAGTTCATTTTGTTTTGACAGTGATAGTGATAGGGGGTATAGTTAATTTAAAAAATTGATAGGTGACAGAGACAGGGACCCTGTCATAAGCTGTGACTGAGGCTGATACTAAATGAGACAGAGTATTTTGTACTGGGCCAGGGCATTATATCACACGCACACAGCTCTACTGTGTACTTTACAGTAAAATCACACACAGTAGTTGAGTAATGTAAAGCAAAAGAACAAGGGGTATGGAGAATGCAGTTTGTCAAAGTCCCACCTAAAGTTCCAGCCCCACCAGCACCAGTACTAGTAATGAACCATCTAAAAATACGGAAGACAACAACTAATTACATTCTAGTGTTGATAGCATAATCGAAGAAGGTGAAGCAGCTTAACAACTACTGCATCTGACAGTGAGACAAACAAGCAAAAAAACCTGTTCTGAAAGTAATAGAAGTCATTGTGATAATCCCTCAAAGGGGAAAAGTAAAAAGAAAATTGTTTGAGACCTCTGAAAGGCTAGAGGAACATAAAAATAGTGTGGAAGAAGCAGTGGACCTAATAATTACTAATGATGAAGATGTAGATCTAGAATATATACCTCCCGCATCCTCCTCTTCTTTGATACAGAAGAAATTGAGAGTGAGAGAGATGATGACATGGCCAGATTGTTAGCTGAATGGCAAAGGCTCAGACTTCCACCATTGCAAAGGAGCACTGTGCCATCTATAAACTGTTTGAGAAAACCATTGGAAAGCCTGACATACTATTAGTGTTGAGTAACCAGCAACAACATAGGTTAACATCCACAACCCTAGTTATGATGACTAGGGATGGGCAAAAATGTTCACCTCAAACTGAAATCGGCGAATAATGGCACTTCCTGCTTGGCGAATAATTTTCCACGAAAAATGCAGTTTTTCCTCTTTTTTCAACTAGCTCATTCCATTGAAATCAATGGGAACATTGAATTTACGCATAACACAAATATTATTTTATTTCCCAAAGGCATAGTATAAAAGGGTGCTTGTGTTGGTGGGGTGTGGAGAAGGAATCAGTTGAAAAGGGAATGTTTTTGGGGGGAGTATTTACTGGTATTGGGGGATCAGTTAATAAAAAAATAAATCCTAAATACAATTAAAAAAAACCTATAAGACATGGTATAAAAGGGGTCTGATGAGGTTGCACGTGTTGGTGAGTGGAGTCTGGGGAATGAATCAAAAGAACAGAGAATTTGTTTTTGGGGGGTTTCTTGACTGGTATTGGGGTTACTGTTAATAAAAAAATAAAAAAAAATGAATTTTTTATTTAAAGTGATAGAGACAGGAACCCCCTGACATAAGCTGCCACTGGGGTAGACTGATACATGACGTATTTTGTAGAGGATGATTTGTTAGATTTGTTTTTAGAGGCCCAAGCCCTGAGGAAACATTAATTTGTAGGACTTAGAATTTTTAGAAGCACAAGCCCTGGAGAAACATTGATTTGTAGGACTTAGGCTTGTTTGGCACAATCCCTAAGGAAACACTGATTTGTAGGTCTTAGGCTTGTTAGAAACAAGCAACAAAATTTTTTATATTTTTTGTAGAACTATGTTTTTTTTTTTATTTTTATTTTTTTTTAAAGCACAAGCCCTGTGAAAAAAATGCCCTACTTGCCTAGTGCCAGCAGGTCATGTCCTGTTGGCTAGTGGCCACTGACCCTTGTCAACTGCCATGATGTAGATGCAGAATTTGCGACTGCTGTTCTTGCTGCTTCTGTTGAGTTGTTTAAGTAGCAGGATGATTAGTCAGCTGAAAGGGAATGGGATCAACAACAGAAGTAACATGGGTGAGAGAGATGATGAAGTTTCCACTTGCCACGACTATCTCTAGTGATATGTCTGAGGCAGTAGCAGCACAATAAGTAGCCCCAAGTATATGTGGAGAAAAGAAGAAGTTGACCAATAATTCTTCCCCTCTTCTGATTAAAATTAAGATTTTATTTATATATTATTAAAATACTTAAAAGAATTTTATTTGATAACACGGATCATCAATAGATTTGCTAGGGTTATATTGTAAACCCAGTAGGTCAGCGAATTTGGAAGGGGTAATTGGGATAAACCTCGTCAAACAATTTGTGGGTGTATAGCTTTATTTTATTATAATCAAGATAAATAACCTGGTGTTTACATCATCTATTGATGATCCGTGTTATCAAATAAAATTCTTTTAAGTATTTTAATAATATATAAATAAAATCTTAATTTTAATCAGAAGAGTGCCAGTAATACGGGTTTCTTTGGCTGAGGGATCTATTCTCTCATTTCTCTTTATACATATAGTATTTCCTGTAGACACCACTGACGAGAGCTATAACACATAGCCCTCACCAGTTAGTGCAGACTCATTTTTTTCTGTTTGCAATAATTCTTCCCCACTTGTCCCTCCTCCAAAATCATGGGTGTGTTGTTATTAGAATATAATTTTTTGCCTTGAGAGCAGGAATTGTGCCTCTCATCAGCAACTGCAATGTGCACAGTGTATATGTGGTAAATAACACCTGGGGGCACAACTGTATCCAAACACCATGACAACAGAAACCAAAAACTGCCTCTGTCACTATGTCACTTGACCCCACCCACTAAGGACACATGACAACTTGCTGACAGTTTAATAGTAATGATGAACCCTCCCTGCTACCATCTTAACATATTCGGTGGGATGGAATCTCCTCAGATGCCTCTTGATGCCCTGCTTGCGATTCTCCTCCACCACACTGCCATGTGTGGTCAGCGCACCACACAGTGTGCATTGTGTGGACAAGAACTGCCTAACATCTATTATTATTCTTTATTAATATAGCACCAACTAATTTTGCAGTGCTGTACAATAGGGAATACACATACAGAGATATTAAATAGTACAAATTAAATGAGGAGAACAGAAGGATCAGGGAGCCCTGCTCATGAGAGCTTAAAGTCTACAAGAAGAATGACTGGAAACAGAAGGAGTAAGTGCTATTGGGTCTAAGTGCCTCCTACCACCTGAACTGGCAGAGAGAAGTGCTGCTGAGTGCAGTGGTCCAGTGAAGGGGTTGTTCTTGGTGATAATGTTTATGGAGTAGTTGATAGGCATACCTGAAAAGGTGAGTTTTCAGGGAGCATCTGAAGATCTGAAGGCTGGGGGATGGAGGAAGGAATTCCAGAGCTCAGGTGCACCACGGGAGAAGTCCTGTAGGCGGGAGTGTGAGGTTGTAATAAGAGCTGTGAAGAGAAGAAGGTAATGTGCAGAGTGAAGATGGAGAATGGGCATGTATTTGGAAGTGAGAGATAAAATATAGAGGGTGTGGTGTTAGTGAGGGCTCCATAAGTTAGCACCAGAATTTTTAATTTAATTCTGTATACTAATGGAAGCCAGAAGAACAAAATTAATTGTTGTTTGACTAAAAGCAAAAACAATAAAAAATAGCTGCCTGTTTAAATAATTCCTTTGCTTAGCTTTTACAGCTGACTATGAAGAGTGAGAACCTCTTTTAAGAGAAACAAGCATTAAAGGTAAGTTTGTCCAGGTGAAGTTCAGAGTTAAGATAGCTTAGAACTGTACTTTCTTCACCATTAGCTGAACGTTGTAATCAGTCACTGTTGACAGGAATAGTTCCACATGATTTAGGAATTGCTAATATCTAAGGATATAAACAGTGCGGAGACTCTGGCAACTACAGGTCTGTGTATCTAACATCAGTTGTTGAAAAATGAATGAAAACTCTTTTGAAAGAGATAATTGTTGCTTATCTGAATCTGCAGATTTGCCAGATACATGTCAGCATATATTTACTTCAGGAAGGTGTTGTCTAAAAAATAAAGACTTCTATACTGTGCCACATAAAAACATAATTCACAAGCTGAATGGCTGGGGTTGGATTCAAAGTCAGTGATCTCAATAAAGTATTGTCTGTAGGATCATGCAGAAGGTTGTATCCCATGGAATATATTGAGAGGAAGGATGGGTTATAACATACTTGTGGAGTACCTCAGGGATCAGTGCTATAGCCTGTTGTAGCTAATGCATTTAATAATGATATTAGTGGTGGGCTTCATGGGAACATGTGCCTTTTAGCAGATAACTCTATGACCTTCAACATGGTTGACATTCCCATGGGGATAAATTAAATGAGAGTGACTTAAAGGAAAACTAAAACCATACTATGGACTGAAAATCCTAATTGTCCTTATGTATTTTGTTACTGTACCCGCACTGAAGATGTAATATATTAACCCTTTGAGTGCCAGAGATGTATACAGCGCATTGCAAAGCAATGCGTTGCGTACCCCTCTGGAACTCAAAGGATTAAATTAGTTCAGGATGTCATGTCCGTGGAGGAGGACTTTTTAATTGCTAGCAGGACCACAGTACACCAACTCTGCTCACTGCACATGGTAATCTTAAATAAGCTCATTCGCTCTTCCTGCTTCAATCTGAAAAACTGTCAACGACTTGCATTGTTGCCTCCATGAACATGACTTGCAATCCTGATTTAAGATATTAGCTCTTGAACCAGGGCAAGAGTGTAAAATTCTTTTAGGATTATTAAGAATTCAAGGACATAGTGAGGAATGTGGGGTTATTATGGAGGCGCTAATTAGTAGGAGGTGTTAATTCTAGCATTGAATGGAATGGAAAAAGTTAAATGATATTTAAAATATAATTAAATAAAATATAATATAATGTATATAGGACACAAAACTCCAGTGGAAGAATATAGACTTTACGGCACCTGGCTGATGACAACAGCATAGGAAAGGGGCTTTGGGAGTAGTTGTATCTGAGAATTTATATTTAAGCAAGCAATGCAACAAAGCTATGGTAGGATCCAGCAGGACACTAGGTTGTAATAGTAAGCATTATCAGCAGAACAAACAGGACCAAATGCCACTTTACAGATCACTAGTTAGACCTCACATAGAGTATAGTGTCAGTTCTGGAGACCATATATGCAGGACATGAATAATTTAATAAACCACAAATAAATTATTCAAAGAAGCACCACTAAAATTATGCATGTGATAAACAAAACATGAAATCAGAAAGGACTCCTGGATCTTAATAAATATAGCTTGTAGGGTAGAAGGGAGAGAGGTGATTTGACTGAAACAATAATAAATATTAACCCTTTGTGTGCCAGAGGGGTACGCAACATATTGCTTTGCAATGCGTTGCGTACCACTCTGACATTCAAAGGGTTAAGGGATTTAATAAAGTTCAACAGAAATGATTTGCCACAATAAATGGAATAAGAGGATATAGATACATGAGAGGAAATGTAAGAAATTTTTTTTACAGAAAGTGTGATAGATATAGTACATAAATTAGCCTCCCAGGAGATGTGGTAAATGGATTTAAGAACTCTTGGGATAACTATAGAAACACAGCAACATAGATTTTTTTGATGGCACATAAGAACTATCTGGCCCAACCAGTTGCTTATTTTCCCATCTAATTAAAATACACAGTTTTACTTCTCAGAATAGACTAAGTCTATCCCAGGTAGTTTTGAATTCCCTAACAGTATTAGTCCCTACCAGCTCTGATAGGATGCCATTCCATGAGTCTATAACCCCTGCCATAAAGTAGGACCTACACACTTTACTTCGGAATGTTTCACTGTCTAAACTTGAATCCTGACCTCTAGTTGTATTGTTCATCTCTTTCTGAAGAATTCTTCCCTTCTGAAGTACATTCAATCCTTTAATATATTTGAAGGGTTCTATGATATAATCCCCCCTCCTTTTTTCAAGCTATACATATTAAGGTCTTTGGGTCTATCCTGCAACTTTGTATCATGAAGATCCTGCACCATTTTAGCATGTCCTCTTTGAACTTCCTCCAATTTATTGAGGTCCTGGAGATGCTGGGAGGTGATGTATTATAGGTCGATAAGTGGCTAGTTTAACAATAGTATCGTGTACCGTATTTGCTTTGATTACATTATATGCATTAAGATTTGTTTGCCATCAAATACCAGGGATTAAGCTGCAAATACACCAACACCACCATGAATCTACCATGCCTTCACCAGGTTTATGATTTTGCAGTGATTACTTTGACAATGGCTCATTTGCATACTGAAATTCAACTTAATGAGCCATTGTTATATCCCTGTGGGTGTGTTTAGCTCTGATAGCTGCCTATACTGTTATAATTCACAATTCCAACTTCACTAACTTGAGGGTGGCAACATTGGGATCATCCTATAACTCTCTGTGGAACCAAGGGACAGTTTGATGTTTCTCCTTGAGAGCAGAGACAGCAGCTGCCCTCCTTTAACACTTTCCATGCCGTAAGGATGTGCACTGGCACTGAAAGGGTTAGAACATTAAAAACCATTACAACATTTCATTTATAAAGTGAGAGAACTAGTAGAGAGGCTTTTTACATAAACAGCTTCTCTTCCATTCTCTGCTTGCTGAAACAGCTGATCTGCCTGCTATCCACCGATCAGCTGATTCAGATATATAAAGAGTTCACAAGGCACATAAATCAAATGTGGCAATGGCTTTCAATGTTTTAGCACTTTCAGTGCCACAGGGTTTTTCAATGCTTTGCAAATGCATTGCACACCCCTGTGGGGCTCAAAGGGTTAAAGAAGCAATGGTGGAGTTTGTGTTGCTGAAGTGTGAGCCCATTTTTTCTGCCCCCCTATTTTACCCTCCTTAACACATTGCCTGCATTACAACAACAAAATATTCTAATGATTGAAGAATCTCTCCCACTCCCATTGCATAGCTAATCACCACACATCACCAGTCAGACTTACTACATCTCCCCTTAGTATATCTCTCCCAAGTGAGGCTTACCAGTGATCGACAGAGTGGAATTAGTAATTCTCCCTTCTGTCAATGCCTATCCCTATACAACCAAGGACCCAATTTGCTGTTCCCACAAATTTGCTTCATTGCATGCCTATCTTCAAGTCATTTGAAATAATAACTCTGAAGTGCACTATTGGTTTTGTAAGTAATATATCACTATCCTAAGAATAAAATAAGTTTGAACTAAGCAGATAGGGAAATGTCCAGTCATGATGGGGCAATTGGATACTCCTCTGACATTCAAAGGGTTAAATTAATGGGATTTATCGGAATTGTGTTTTGTCCCCTGTGACACAGTTGGTTCGCCTCAGAATTGCTCCTTTTTTAAGCTCTGGAATTAGGCACTAATTCAGCAGCTAAAATGGAGCAATTCTGGAGGAAACCAATTGCACCATGGGGGTGGGGGTGGGGGTGGAGAAGACCATTGATTCAATTGAGGCTTCTAGTTACTTGAATGCTAGACATCTTGGATAACTCTTTATTATGTAATTAGTTAAAGACCCTACTAGAATTAATGAGAAGTTGGGGAATTTTCATTTGTCCCCTTTGGTGCAGCTGGTTTGCTCTATAATTGCTCCATTTTAGCTTGCTATAAGCCTTTTGTATGAATGCTAACTGGAGTAATTCTGTGGAAAACCATACACATCATAGGGGACACATATACATTCCTATTTAGCTAATTGGGGCTTTTAAACCCTTGAATGCTAAAGAGGTTTCCAATGCATTGCTTCACAATACATTGGAACCTCTCTAGAATTCAAGGGGATAAAATCCCCATTTAAAGGAATGACAGTTTTGGTAGTTTTTATTTCTCCCCTATGATGAAGTTGGTTTGACCCAGTTTTTCTACTTGTAGATTTTATAAATAAGGCACTCTGAGACCAAAATTCAGCTTTTCTTAACTCTTTGCTTTGCAATGTGTTGTGTACCCCTCTGGCACTCAAAGAGTTAACTTCTTCAAACACATTTATCCCATTTTCATTCCCTTTCAAAAATCTTCTGAAAATTACTCCCAAAACCTTTACTGCATTTTTAATGGCCACACACATTGCTAGATCACCAAAAGCTTTACATGTACATTTCTCCCCGTTCCCCATAAATCCACTTGCCATACAAAAATACTCAGTGGTAATGTTATTCTCCTTAAAGGCATGGTAATGTTTCACAAAAAAAGCAGCTCCAATTAATGTTCATAGTATTTGGGCCATGGAGAGTGTTATTTCAGTACTGTCAGGGTTGTAGTTCAAGAGTAATTGAATGATAAAGTTTCCCCCTCCCGCCCCTTTTACCTAGTGTAACACTGCTCACCTCAGATGTGGAATCTAGTCCTGGAACTAGACAGCTCACCGCAAGGGACAATCTGAAAGCCCTGCCCCCATTGACAGGTTTTTCCCTTATGTTAATTAAGATTGTTTCTCTCTGCAGTCTACCTGGACACCACCTTGCTGCTCTGAGGTAAGCAGTGTTACATCAGTAAAAGGGGCAGGAGGGGGATACTTTATCATTCAATTACTCTAGAACTACAACTCATACAGTATTGAAATAGCACTCTCCATGGCCCAAATACAGTGAAGATTAATTGGAGCTGCTTTTATTGTGAAACATTACTATCCCTTTAAAGGGGAGGTAATGCCTCCTAATAATAACCCCCACTTACCTTACTGTGACCAGAAAATTCTAATGGCCCTTGCTCCTTTACTCAAGAGATAACGTCTTCAATCGTTCTTGGATGTCATGTCCATGAAGACCGACATGACAGTTGCTTGCAATTTTTACAAACTGAAGCAGGTAGATCCTACTTAACCCTTTAAGGACCAGAGGTTTGTAAAATGCATTGTAAACCAGTTTGTTGCACACCCTCTGGTCATACATGGACACTCGATTCAAGTCAAAAGGGGGTGGGGCTTACTATTGGGTGGGGGAGGTGCTGAGTGGGAGTGTCATGAAGTTGGAGGAACTAGGTGGGGAATGATGAGAAGTGGGTGGGAGGAACAGGCTGGGAAGGAGCAGAAGTGGGCAGAGTTTCATAAAAACTCCCTACCACCCGGAGATCAGCTACAAAACCCAGAGTCTCTGGGGCAAATCTGGAGAGTTCCCAGCTATGCCTTTGGTCCTTAACCCTTTGAGTGCCAGAGGGGTATCCAACGCATACTCCTCTGGCACTCAAAAGGTTAAATGGTTAAGATTACCATGTACAACAGGCAGAGTTTGTGCCCTGCAGTCCTGCCTCCATAGACATGACATCCAGGACAGACTGAAGATATTATCTCCAGAACCGATGAGCAAAAGAAAAACTTCAGAGTGGAAATTAAGATTTTCTGGCCTTGGTATGTTAAGTGGTGTAATTATTATGAGGTGTTTCTTTAAAGCACATTGAGCCATATTTATAAATGCAAACTGGAGTTATTCTGGAGTAAGCCAGCTACACCATAGGGGCAAGCAAGGAACTGGAGAATGTTCTAGAATTAAAGGGGTTAAAAAGCTCTATTCAAGTGTATGGGAATTTATTAATTTTAATTGTCCCTTATGATGCAGTGGGTTTACTCCAGAATAACTCAGATTTGCTTTTATAAATATGGGCCCTTAAGCCTTAGCTATCAAGCTAAAAACATGCAATTCTGGAGCAGACCATCTACGCTATAGGGTTCAAATAACATTTTTGCAAATTCCCAATGCTTTAAATAGGTCTTTTAACTACTTAAATGCTAGAGAGGTCTCAAATGCATTGTGAAGTGATGAATTCCAGAGGGTAAAAATCTTTTAAAAAAAGAGGTTTTATTTGTCCACTACTGTGCAGTTGGTTTGTCCACAAATTGTCCTTCTTTATTTATCTGACTTCTGGGTAAGTGAATCTGTTAAACTAATTAAGAGCCGTTAATTCCAATAGCAAATTTCCCCTTTAACACCTTTAACACCTCCCTTCTTCATCCTTTTCGCCCTTCATTATTCCCCCCTTCTTCATAGGGGTCGCACCTGCAACTGGGCCCGTCACTCCAGGGGCCCGGCTCCCCTGCAACCCCTCTGCCTGGCACCCGCAATCTCCCTCAGGCTCTCTAGTAATGCAGAATGCTGGGAGATGACATCATCTCCCAGCGCTCTGCATTACTAAGAGTACCGCGCAGGAGCTCCAGGAAGGTAGGAGATGGGGGCATTGTGAAGATTGAGGGGCATTGTAGAGGGGATCAGTGTGGTCGAAGGGGACAAATGTGGTGGTAGTGGGGGCCCGTGGCACTTCTTGCACCAGGGCCCGGAAGCTTCTACGCCTCTGCCCTTCTTACTTGTAACCTCTTTCCCTTAAGCTTTTTCTCTCCTATTCCCATTTTTGTCCCCCTCCCTGCTTTAACCCCTTAGAGTCCGGTGACGTACCCGGACCGTCACGCTGGTCCGGCACTTAAGGACCAGTGATGGTCCTGGTACGTCACGTACTATTACTCACCGCGCTCCTGCGATCCAAGACCGGAGCGATCTCTTTCAGTTCCTCAGTTCGGCGTGCCGCACCACGTGATCAGTCATGTGGGGCGGCACGCCAAAATTCTCTATCTGGTCCTTAAAGGACCACTCACCCCGCGACCGCTGGTCGTTAAGGGGTTAAGCTTTTTCTCTCCTATTCCCATTTTTGTCCCCCTCCCTGCTTTAACCCCTTAGAGTCCGGTGACGTACCCGGACCGTCACGCTGGTCCGGCACTTAAGGACCAGTGACGGTCCTGGTACGTCACGTACTATTACTCACCGCGCTCCTGCAGGAGCGCGGTGAGTAATACTGGGGACTGAATTTGATCGCTCCAAGACCGGAGCGATCTCTTTCAGTCCGTCAGTTCGGCGTGCCGCACCACGTGATCAGTCACGTGGGGCGGCACGCCAAAATTCTCTATCTGGTCCTTAAAGGACCACTAACCCCGCGACCCCTGGTCGTTAAGGGGTTAAACCTTTTCTTCCATAATAATTTTGAAAAAAACAACCCCACACACAGTACTGTCATTTGTTTGGTAGCCATAAAAGTGCACAGGACATTTGATTGTTTTCTTAAAATGTCTCACTGAAAATAGCATATAAGTCAATTATGTACATAAAAACATCAAAAACAAATATTGTAATTATTTTCCAGACATTGTGCTTTCTATGCCGTTGTTCCACATTTTCATTTAAACTGTTATAGGTTGGCTCCCTCTGGTGGAAATTGTATAATATTATTATTTTGTAAACATAGCCATAAAAAAGTAGAAAACCATAAATCTAAGATAGTTTAGTCCAAAGGCAATGAGCTATTGACTATCACTATGCTATTTTGGCAGCTGAGAGGTTAAAGGAACATTAACACCTGGACATGAAATTGATATACATTTAAATATTATGCACTAACAGCTGACATCTGTAAACATAATTTATTTTATATTAGATAACTATAATTCAAAACTTGTTTTTTTAAATGCAAGTGTATACAGCATTTGATTAGTTCTGTTTGAGCTCTCTGCAATGAGTGAAAATACCTAAGACAATTAATGTATCGTGATTAATACCCAGTGCTCTTGTAACTGAAAATGTTGGTAACTTATCTCTGGCAATTTACAGATAATATAGCGATAAATAAAAACCTATTGAGATTGTAGTGTTTATGGCATCTCCTATGAAACATATATAAGACTCAAATTTAGGGCTCAGAAAAAAAGATAATTTTTACAGAGACTAGCAGGGATAGTAATGTTTCACAAAAAAACAGCTCTGATTAATCTTCATAGTATTTGGGCCATGGAGAGCGTTATTTCAATACTGTCAGCGTTGTAGTTCAAGAGTAATTGAATTATAAAATATCTCCCTCCCACCCCTTTTACTGATGTAACACTGTTCACCTCAGGGCAGCAAGACTGTCCGGATGGATCACAGAGAGGGACAATCTTCAGTGGGCATAAAGAAAAACCTGACAAACCTGTCAAGGGGGCAGGGTTTTACTTATGCTCACAGTAAGAAGATTGTCCCTTTTTGTCATCTGTCTGGTCCCAGAACCAGATTCTACATCTGAATGGAGGTGGATTACACTAGGTAAAAGGGGCGGGAGGGGGATACATTATCATTCAATTACTCTTGAACTACAACTCTGACAGTACTGAAATAAGGCTCTCCATGGACCAAATACTATGAAGATTAGTCTGAGCTGCTTGTTTTGTGAAACATTACTATCCTTTTAAAGTTTCAGTTTTATGTGTTAGTGTGAAACCACCAGAGGAAATCCTGCAAGTTTGCAAGTTCCAAGGGATTAAACAAAATTGCCTCAAGACGAAGTGTTGCTATATGAAGCTGCAAAGCTGAAGGATATAGCAACCAAACTATTGAGAATTCCTTAGTGAAAGCCCCACCATACCGTTTTTACCTAATACAATCCAGCCTCAAGTACAATACAAAAAATTAACCAGACAAATTGGAACATCCCTTCATTTGACTATTTTCTGCAGTCAAAAATTTTCTACATCAGTCTTCAAAAGACAAAATGTACAAGGCAGCCACTTGGTCTTTAGTTCACACACATTTATCAAATTCTACAAGGTCAAATTCCTTGCCCGAGAAGATGCCAGCCAGGTACAAGGTCCTGCAAGCAGCAGCTGCAATGACTTTTCGCTCCCTCCCTGTGTTTTTGGGACTGCTGTGGGACATCCCCATGGTCCCTGTTTTCCCTACTGGATGCAAGAGAAAAAGGCATTTTTGTACTTACTATTAAATCATTTTCTTTTATTACACTGGGGGGCCAGGGCGGCCCAACAGAGAGCACTACTCTTCTCCTGCCATTTTGTGGCTATTCTGTTCTGGTTACTTTCTCCTCTTGTGCTTTACGATACATAAACTGACTCTAAGGCAGGCAGAGGGGTTACATAGGTCAGTGGGAGGGGAAGAGCCCTTCTAGCTCATATGTTTGTTGTTGAGTATTTTGCCTCCTTTTAAAGGATACGTTTACCCCATGGTCTCTGTGTTCCTCAATGAACCAAGAGAAAAGTCTTTAATGGTTAGTACAAAATCCCATTTCTTATGCATAGGTCTTCCTACAAAAATTAACAATTGAAAAAAAATCACTTTTTTTCCATTTTTGTATAATTCTGCATTTCAGTCACAAAATAATGAGAAAAAAATCATGTAGCACTACATGCTATATATGTTTTTTAAAAGTATGCAATTACAATTTCAGAGTCTGCTGTTTTCATTTCTACCCCTTGACTGGTTTGCTAACAAAATAAAAAATATACAAAACTTTTGAAAAATATTTTTACTCTTTCAAGTATACTGAGATTGCTGAAAACCATGGTTTTCCATATTAGGTAAACGTTTCAGAAGTAAAATAGTACCCCATTGGTAGGAGCTGACATACCGTGGAGGGTGCCAGGACCACAAAACCACATGTACCACAATCAGTCAGTTTTTTATGCTTCTTCTAATATAATATGTCTGAATTTAAATATTTGTAACAACTACAGACATGAAAAAATACAGACAAAACAAATTTTGGAAGGAAGACCATCCACTGCATGAAATGAGAGCGCTTGCACTTCTAACCCTAGTCTGCTATACACAAATGTTTTGAGAAGATGTTGCTAAGGAAAATATATATATATACCCCTTCAAATATACTGAAAGCGGAACATTCGCATCCCAAAAAAATTTGAGCACAGGTTTGAATAATTAATATAAGATTAGCGCTGTTTTTTTCCCCTCCACTTACCTACGAGTGGAGATATTAAGCCTGAAAATGGTCCACTTCTGCATTCTGAGGCACCCTGTATGTGGGCTAATGTTAGAGCAAGCTCCATTTACCATGCTCAGTAGCATGGTAAAAGGAGCTTACTGTAACGTTAGCCCTCAAAAATACAGCTCCAAATCGAAGTGTGAACATGCTCCCTGGGGCAGCTGGGAGGGAGGTGGGAAGTCCTGTGGCTTCGTTCCTCACATACAGGGTGCCGCAAAATGCAGAAGTGGCACATTTTCAGGCTTAATATCTCCACCCGTAGGTAAGTGAGGGGAAAACCCCCCCAGCTTTAATCTTACATTAACTATTCAAACCTGAGCTCAAATTTTTTTTAGATGTGAATGCTCCGCTTGAAATCTCTGAAAACTCTCTGGCATTTCCTGCTGCACTGAGTCATTAGATAATCTGGTGTTGAGAAAAATGACACCCCATTATAAGTGCTGACATACCATAGGGGCTACCAGAAGTATATAACTACTGTTATCAGTCTCTATTGTTTTTCTTCAGAAATGACCTGTCTGTACTAAAAACAGCTACAGATTTGAAGAGGAGGTAAACAAGGCATAGCTTTTTAGAATACAAATTTAACCATCTATTTACCCAGATTTTATCAGTAACTCCCAACCTTTCTTTGAAAAGGTAGACAAGGTATCCCCTCTTTCATAAAAGGGCACCCATATATTTTTTCAGAGCAAGAGGAGGTAGGATATGGGCTCTGTAAGATCCTCTCCAGCCTCTCTATACTCACACATTAACTCACAATTTCAGTGTATTTATGACAGATGCTCTGTGGAGTCTTTTTTGAAAGTGAGGACCTTTAGAGCTCTAGCACCCCTTGCTTAACCATTTTTTTCGATACAGTGATGAGTGACACAAGATTATCAATACTACTTCCTCTTTTTCAAGATAGGGTGTTATGGTCAAAATCAGAGCAAGGGGGCTGCAATCTAGGCCCTCAAAGAGCCCACACCCTCCTCTGCTCATTGTATTGATTTCCCTTGTGCTCCAGTGATGATGTAATTTTATACAATGGGTTTTGCCATTTGACTGAAGATTTCTAGTAAGGCAAGTATCAGTCCATGGTATTAACGCCTTCTCTGTTGCAGTACAGAGTATATGGCAGTTGATGCCTTTAGTAGCTTTAGGTTATCTGTTAAGGAAGTCAATATCCACATCCAGTTGCATAACCAGTAATTGGAGGGCCCAAATGCAAATTTTTTTGCGCCCCCTACCACAAAAATATTTTCACAGAGGCATAACTTGAACCAGTTTGAGTCTTAGTTAGATGGAGCCTCTTGGACACTGGGTCCTGGTGAAACTGCACTCTCTGTATCCCCTCCCCCACACACAGTATAGGAGCAACAACTTAGTTAAACTTTCCTAATAAGAAACTGGAGAAACTGGAGACAGAGGAAACTGATTCAGGAAATGGGTATAATTATAACTATTTTCTGATAGTGCCACCTGACCATATAGATGATCACCTGGAATTACAAACTTTTGGAGGAGCTCAGAAGTAGCTGGAGGATTTGATTGCATCTCACAAAATCTATCTAAGTAGATTTACCTTCACAAAATGTATTGTTTTGTCACTAAATACATTTTGTCATGTTATTATAACAAAGTGAAATGTGATGAGTTTAAAGGAAGAAAACCAAATAACAGCGAATGTTGTTTTAGGTTTTTCTGTTTGTTTGTTTGTTTTAAGACTCCAGATACCTCTTAAAGGCATAGGTATATTTTCAGAAGCTTACTGTCAACCAATCATCAAGGTTATGATGAAAAAGAAAAATGACAAAAAGCCTTCCACTGTACAGAGTACAGCACTTATATAATATACCAGAGTGTGTATATGTTCTCAGTTAATCATGGATCCACTTGGCAGATATTGCCTGAGAAGGAATTCAAAAGACCTGTCTTAGAGTCTCTGGTGTGACTCAGGAACCAGGAGAGGCAGAAGAAGACAAGTACACCATCCTTCAGGACCATCTTGCCGTTTGGCTTAAGAACTATACGGTTTTCTTACACTGGAAATGCTTAACTGTCAAAAACTAGTGGAGGAAGAACAGGGCATGGGTGCTTAAACCTGTCCTCAAGTGCTACCCTCTCCCAGTTCCTAACAGTACAGGTTTTCAGGATCTCCTTCTAATGATAGAACCACATGTGCTCATCTGAAGATGTTCTGAAAAGCTGCACTGTTGTGTGTATGGGGATGGCATGGGGTGGCTGAGGGCAGGCTTGAGCACCTCTGGTCCAGGAGACAAACTGATGAAATAGCACATTTTCTAATAAAAAAATTTCTGGACTTAGTTTGACAATGTATGTACCTCTTTGAATTTGGATTCTCCATTTATGTAAGAAAGTACAGCTGAATGCAATATGTGACCGAGTAGGAAAAAGGGAAGTGAGGAAACTGAATTAGGCTGATGTACTAAACAGAACTGGACTAATTGTGGAGCAAATCAGTCTGCAACTCAAGGATAAATAGAAATTAGCAAAACTGACATTGACTGCAATGATGCTTTAAGCCTTTGAATGCTTGTAGATAGGGGGTTATCAGCACCATTGAAATCAGTGGGAAGTTTTCTTTGTCTTCTATGGTGGTGTGAGCTTGCTGCAGGTTTTTCTTTATAACACCTCAGCCTCAACTTTTCTACATTTTCTGCCACACTCCTTCTTCTAGCTGTGATTCAATTTTGATGGCACCTAGAACAGTTTGAGCATATTAACCTATACCTGTTAGGGTAATCTGCATTCCACAGTACTATCATGCTGTGTTACTTAAAGGTCATACTATTTTGCTTAATCCTTAATTGCCAAGTCTTGTAGTTCTCAGAGACCCGTAGAATTAATCCCTAAGGTAGTACCAGGCATGGGAGCTCAAACCTGTCCTCAAATGCTCCTCTTCCGCCATTCTCAACAGAATCTCCTATCATGATCACTGGGGGATCAACCAGTGGATCATACATTTTTGACAGATCCACCTGTGCTAATGATAGAGCCACCTGTGCTCATACTGAAGATGCCCTGAAAAGCTACTCTGTTGTGTGTATGGGGTGGCACAGGGTGGCTTTGTAGTGACTTTTGGGAGTGGAGGGGGGATTTAGTAAATGTTGTGCTGCTTTGTGCTTTTTCCCCTCTCTCTTCTGATAGTAATCTTCTTAGCCAGTAAATTTTCCTCACTAGGGGAAGGCATGGTGGTTTGCTGTTCTGTGTGCTGTATTGCAGATTTGATGATATCCTTCCATTTTCTTTCTAGACGATCTATTGGGTTTCTGGCTTTGCTGTTGAAGACAATGTTTGGTCACCTATTCCATTCCATTATGCATTTTTTTGTCATTCGGTTGAAATAACCCTTTGGTATTAATTCTCACCCTCCCCACCCCTAACCTTTGGGCTAATTCCATGAATGGTTGACTGGGTACTTTGGTGGATCTATTCCTTTAAGTTCTCAGCATGGTTATTACAGTATATTTTATATATAGGATTTGGGAGTAATGGTAGACAATAGACTTAGCAGTAGCATGCAGTGCCACCTGGCAGCTGCAAAGGCCAATAAGATATCGGCTTGTATTAAAAGGGGTATTGACTCAAGGGAGGAAGATATAATTATGCCTCTTTACAGGTCCACATATGCTGTTCAATTCTGGGCGCCCTTTCTGAAAAAGGACATTATGGAACTAGAAAGAGTGCAGAGGAGGGCTGAGAAGAGATGGCTTACACTAGGTAAAAGGGGTGGGAGGGGGAAGCTTTGCTTGTGAATATCTCTAAAACCATAAAGGTTTGAGAGATAAGACTTATATCATTCTTCATATTTTGTTAATGCCTACAAAATAAAATAAAGTTAAAATGAAGTATTACTATCCCTTTAAACTTCACTTTCTAAATGTAAGGGATCAGAATGTGCCAAGGAAGAGAGCAGTGAATTGAGTGATGTTGCCAGATATGGCTCACAGATAGCCATTCTAGAATAAACTAATTTCTTGTCCTCTAAATACCTTTCTCCAATTCACTGTTCCCTTATTCTTTCTTCACCTCCATCTCTGAGAAAAAATGTGGTGTAGCAAATTTAGTTAGCAGAGCTGTTCCATGTAAGTTCATAACCCAACAGAATGATCCTGTGGGCAGATTTCTGTTTATAAACAGACTGATCTATAATCAAATTTCTACCTTTGCTGATATTTAAGCTCCTAATAAGCTTTAACCCCTTAACAACATGTGACGTACTATGACCGTCACGATCCTTGAAATACTCAAGGACTGATGACGGTCATAGTACGTCACATACTTTTTACTTACAGCGCTCTACCGGGAGCGCTGTAAGTAAAAATAGGGCCTGAAATTGACCGCTCCAAGATCGGAGCGATCTCTATCAGGCCCCATAGTGACGTGCCGATACACGCGACAGGTCACGTGTACTGGCGCGTCCACGTGATTCTATGCTGTCCTTATGGGACGGAAACGTCCCAGGACCGCCGGTCGTTAAGGGGTTAAAACCCCTTAGTGGCAGATGACTTACCTGGTAAGTCCATGAAGTAATTTGCTATAATTGAAAAATAAAAAAACCCCGTCATTAAGGGGTTAATATTTGAAATAAGACCATTTAATACAGGGACTTGAATTTTCACTTTAATCCTTCTTTGGATAGTTCTACTGGGAAACCACATATAACATTTTCCCTTCTTAAGAAATTTCATAAGCTTTTATATGACTTACATTTGCTGGATGCCTAGAGATCGCTCTACCCTGTGCTCAGGGATATACTTTTTATTTTCCCGTTGACAAGGATAGATTATCTTTGTATTGAACACCATATGCTACATAATCTTCATTCAGTATCTATAGACTTTATTACATGATCCGACCACACTCTCATTTCTATTTCTCTCCAGCTGGGTTCCCATGATCATAATCCTTCTACATGGCATCTTAATGAACTCCTTTTGGAAGATAACGGATCCCGCACTACACTACAATCACTTTTACGTTATTATTTTCAAAATAATGCTATTAACTCAGTCTTTACTACAGTAGTCTGGAATGCTCATAAATGTTTCCTTGCATGGAGAACCCACAAAAAGAAGTTGCTGCTAGCCCACATTGTAGAATTGTCTTAACAACTAGGAAGTTAGAGCTTAGACATAAGGTACTTCTTGATGGCACTGATTTGAAACATTTACTTTTGGCTATGAGTGATCTGGCAGCTTTATTCCATCAGAGGATAGTAAAATCCTTAATGTGGCAGAAATATCAGAATTATATTGCAGGGAATAAATGTGGCAAAAGTGCTTCATTATATTTCCTGTATTAGGGATAGGCATAGACGTACACTCAACAGGCTGCCCAATATGGTATAAGCCTTTTGTGACTATTATGCCACTCTTTATAACTTGAAGGACTCTGAGCAGTCTCCTCCTCAATCAATAACATTTTTTGGCTAATTTTGGGGTTGCCCACCTTAGATGATGCCGTCTCCAGACTTAGGCATCAATTAATGCTATCATATGGGCCTATAAGAAGCCTCAGCTTAACATAGAAATTATTTCTCATAGGCTGTTGAGGAGTGGGTCGAGCTTGCCAGACTTACATATATTACATATTTTCCATTCTACCTTGGATTGCTGACCCCTTCTGGATATGCCTCTGGAGTGGATCATATATATGGAAAATTTAGACTTCCTCAGGTAGTTTGATGTCCCTTCCCCAAACTTCCACATTCCATAAAATTTTTGGGCCACATTCTGGGACTATGGCATGAGGCGAATGTTAATTTTCATTTATCCCCATAAACTTCATCCTCTTTTTCAATCATGGGTAATACTGATTTTTCTCCAGGTATAAATACACATTTTTGGCTGTTGGGAGGAAAAACAATTCTCATACATTGCAGACTTTGGTAACCAACACTAAGATAGGTCATTCTGAGCATCTATTGCAGAATTAAAATATATTGACCAGTCTCAGCATTGGCATTATTTACAGGTACACATTACCTTTCCAGCTTCCTGGCTGTGGAATTCCTCTCTAGTACTCTTTCTCCTTTTGAAACCATAGTGTCTCAAAGCCAGCATCCCCCCAGGCGGCTATTTAAAATGTATAATTTATTGCTTCAACATTATCCTGTGAATAAACAGCATTTCATGATAGATTGGAAAGCAGATTTAGACATCTCCCTGGAGGTTACGACCAGTTGTGCTTAATGTCTCACATTCCTAAGACTTCCCAAGATGTTTGATTCAGGGAGATATGCTTCAAAATTCTTACCCTCTGGTACAGGACCCCCTTACTTTAAAGGAGCAGTAAACTTTTTTTTATGAAAACACATATTTTACAGAGCATTTCCTGTTGAATAATACAAGGTCACTCCCGTTGCTGTCAGATGTTTTATTCAAATATTATAGCAGTTTAAATAACCAGGAAGTGAATTTACTGTGTTTACTTCCTGATTGTTCTAACTGATAGGAAGTGACAGGCAGTTTCTATCACATTCTATGGAGAATTGTATCTCTCTGACTTTTCTGACTTTCCTCTCCATTAGAATCTAACAGGAAATCTAATTAGAATTTGACCACTAGAGGGCACTGCTAATGTAAAGAAACATGGGTTTAAATTGTAATAACTCTGGAAATATAAATCTCTCAGCAGTTGGAGTACCCTTTTTATTTTACTCAATAGGAAAATCCCTACAATATATATTTTTTCATAAAAAAAAGTTTACTGCTCCTTTAAGTAAATTTTATACACATTTCTCCTCTGCTTGCGGTACTTGTGTCTCTATATCTGGTACTATGGCCATATCTGGTGGTCATGCTCTCTTATTGTCCATTTTGGGAACAGGTCCTCCATGATATTGAAAAGGTTACTTCTGTTGTAATTCCCTCTGACCTATTAGATTATTTTTTCAATGTCATCGCTCCCTTCAAGACTCACACATTCCTACCTACTTCTTCTTCAATTTATAATATGTTCAATGTAGCCAAACAGCTTATTCTGATATAACCTAAAGGAAATGTATCAGTCCGTGAGATTTTGGGTGCCATTGACCTGACCCCAGCAGTATGGGCTCAGTCAGTAGGGAGTATAAATCAGTTTTTTTTCTGTTAACAATCGAAATAACAGCTGTGGAAAACATTCACATTCAATAAAGCAAATATTCAGTTCCCTTTGGAAATGGCTGGGTGCAATAAACTTTAAATAGACTGTGTGCCTATGCAGCAAAAATCACCACACAAAGGGCTTTAGATGAATATCATATGGATAAAAAGAGAATATGTAACCAGATATTATGCAAAAACGTTTTTTTAAAATTAAAAAAGTTTTAACATAAATAGAATGTTCTGAGTAAACAATTATCTTATGTGTTTTTCATGATGTCCTGCCATTGTAAATGGCATAAGTTGCTGAAAAAAGGATTATTGCAACATTTTTTGTATTTGTACTTATGTTTACACATGACACTTCATATATGTGTATGATTATTGTATTTTTCTTTAATTAAACTTACTTTTTTGCATTCTGCTTGGTTGTGCAGTATATTCTGTTTTCTGACTGTATAGTAAGCATATGCAGACTGTTCTACAACTGAATAAAAATGTTTTTTTAACAAGTAACCAACAGCAAATAGTCCAACTACTAATTTTCACACAGTTAACCTTTCACAGGTCTGCTTATAGCTGTGATTTCCATAACTTCATTGCTCACATGCATCTACCCAGCAGTGCAGGTATGAGGACAGGTGGGGCTGAGTCAGAAAGACTGAGTTACTGATTGATCCACCTGTGTTCATTAAAAATCCCATTTAAATCAATGAGGATCTGGGAAATGTTAGTGTCCCTCACTACAGATGTTTTTTTTCCAGAATTGCAACCCTCTTTAAGACCCTGTGGTCTTTTCCCACCATCTCATAGTTTTGCTCATGATTTGCTCATTTGTTAATGTGTTAGGACCATGTTATATATTGACTGATTACAAAAAAAAATGGGCAGAAACTGCAGGTCAGTGAAGACCTGCAAAGGAGCATCACAAAATAACTATATTAGGTTAGCACAGCCTATGGAGGCCAATAATAATAACTATACGCAGGCCTGTGCTACAGCTGATGTACTGTGTCACTGTGTGAAGTTTAATCGCTCTCTGGTAGATTGACTGGAGATGCCAACCAATCCAGAAAGGCAGACCTGACTGAGCTAAGTAAGATGATTAGGAAGTGGAAGTGTCTCAGTGGTCCTGGGCTGCACTGTAGCTAACATTTAAATGTTTAATGCAGTCTCCACCATTAAATTCCATGGGTGCTGTTGCAGGTCCCTCTGACCAAGTGGGGGCCCTAAATCTGCTTATCTGCTTATATTGTATCACCATCACTTTTCTTACAGATCTCCCCCTCCAATAGCAGTCAGAAAGGGTATTACTAGTGGGGCAAGGGTACTAGGCGGGGATTATGTTTAACTGATTTAAATGGGGCTTTTAACCCCGTCAAGGCTTGAGAAGTCTCCGATCTAGCATTCAGAGAGTTAAAATTGACAGTTGAATTAATGGGACGTTTTATCTGTTCCCTTTTAGATTTGCTCCAGAATTATACCTCTTTAGAAATCTCTTTATACTTTTGAAATTTGAAAGCTGAATGTCCTTCTTAATTCACCTTACAAAGCAATATATTAGAAACCTTCCTAGACTCCAAGGGGATACAATTCACATTTGAATAAAAAATGTACTCGTACCCCCTGGATCAGCAATGTTGTAGGCCCTGAAAAGTCCTTCTTTGTGAATTCCCCTTGTTAAAATGTGCTTGCTGGGAATATTAACCCTTTGAGTGCCAGAGGGGTATGGAACGCATTTCAAAGCAATGCGTTCCATACCCCTCTGGCACTCAGAGGGTTAAGGTCATGTCTGATCTTTCTTAAACAGCCATGATTGCCTAGAAGTAGTGGCAGGGAGCACAGTAAAAGTATATGTGGCCTAACCGAGCCACTGCTAAATATACCCAACAATGTTTATTTTATCTTGAAATTCACAACTGTAAAAACCAAAATGTTAAAATATAAGGAAAAAGAATAGACTTTAAAATCCAGTTAATTTTAAAACATTTATTAAACACAACATAAGACATAGTCACATCATTATGAACAACATTTGGATCTCGTGGAGAAGAGCACGCAATATCAACTAGATTGTGTACTAGATTGTGCTCAGCCCTTCCACAATTAAAATAAACAGAATTTAAAAGTGCAGTGCTTTTTTTAAATCGTAATACAACATACTGTTCACATATTTATAGAGTTCTCTTCTAAGTGGCACACTATAAAGAATATTAATCGTATTATATACAAAATAATATTGAGCACAAAAAGGTTCTGCTTTATGGAAATTGTGTAAAACTTAATTTCATCCAGTGATTTTTGGAAGTGAAGTCTCTTAACCCTTTGCTGCCAGTGGGGTGTGCAATGCATTGCAAACCCCTATGGCACTCAAATGGTTAAAGCTATGCCTTGGCATCCTCAGCTGGCTACTGTCAAATAGAGAATGATGAAAGATGTAGTCCCGCTCCAATTAGAGGGCTTCAGGTTGCCAACACTTACACCAGGCATTACTGAGGTATAATTTACATGACGTTCTTGCACAAACCTCTGTTGTTTGTGTACAATTAATCCCTTAAGGGCCGCCGCGCACGAACGTTGCAGTCATTTAAGGACCACTGTTCATTTTTTTTTTTTTTTGCAGCATCCGATTCCAGACACCCTGAACGGTGTGCCCGGAATTCCATGACGGTCCAGGACCATCATGGGTCCTTAAGGGTATAACAACCCATGATGGTCCAGGACTGTCATGGGTCCTTAAGGGGTTAAAGCCTCATTACAATAAAAAGACAATAAAAGCCTCATTATCCCCCATAGATGTTTGCAGTTAGAGCACTTATTTGAAAGGGTTAAGTGCAACCCTTTGAGAGAGTTAATACCTTAGATTGTCTATGTAAAGCCCTTGTTGGCAACCTGGTGCTAATCTCCTTTGGGCTGCATGTAGCGCTAATAGTGCATTAGGTGAACCTAATCCCTGACTGTTTTGGGGAAAGCTCCTGGTTGAGGATGCACTAAGACATGGATGATAAAGTGGAGATGACTTCTCCAGTGATACCACTTTTCAGTTCTGTGTTATTTTATGGAGCTAATGCAATAATATTTCTCCAACCTTAGAGATCTTAGTGCCTAGGCTCTATAGAACAGAGGTTCTCAACCTGTGCCCTCAGTGGCCACTAACAGGCCAGGAGTTTCCCTGCTGGAACACAAGTGTGTTGATCAGAGACTCAGTCATATTGATTAACCCCTTAAGGACCATTGCCATGCCAGGACCGTCACGGCGGTCCGGCACTTAAGGACCAATGACGGTCCTGGCATGGCATGGAGTTCAGGGCTCCCATCGTGGCTGCACGCCGCTCCATAAGTCCTGAACCGGAAGCACTAATAAAAAAAAAATAAATGCCCCGTGGTCCGCAAGTGCCGGCCGTGCGTGCGCTCGCCGGTCCTTAAGGGGTTAACTAACCTGTGCTCTTAAAAGGAAATTCTCAAATCCAAAGCATTGCTTTGCAATGTGTTGTTTACCTTACTGGCATTCAAAGGGTTAAATGAGAAACATACCTCCCAAGTGTCCCTCTAGGAGGCACAGTCCCTCTTTTAGACCCAAATCCCTCTTTCCCTCTTTCCCACCTTGATGTCCCTCCCTTTAGGAAATCATATTGTGTGATTTGTATATAAGTGTATCATATTGCGCTACAGGAATAAAACTCACATTATTATTTTTATTTAAATGTCAGTATTTGTGTTTATAAATTAGAATAAAATACTTGGGTATTGTTATAAGTCATTCATTAAATTACAAAAGAAGGTGTCAATAGGTCATGAAATAGTCTAAAAATTCTCGGTAATGTCCTGCCCACCAGCCACATCACCAGCAACACCTCCTAAAACAAAAGTGTCCCTCCTTGGCAATTTGAAATGTTGGGAGGTATGGAAAAATAATATAAATATGGATAGGAAAACAGGCAGATGGGGTAAACAACAGAGTGAGGCTGATGCACTTAGAATAACTTGGGTAAAGCCAACCATCTGCACCATAGGGGCCAATTCAAATTCATATTGATTGAAAACAACTTAACAATGTGTCAGAGACTTCTCTAGAATTCAAGGAATTAAAAGCCCCATTTTAAATCAATGGGTGTTTGGGAAATTTTAATTTGCCTGCTATGGTGCAATTGGTTTACTCCTTTTCTTCTTAAGCTTTTGAGTGATAGAGGGGTACGCATTGCATTGCACTGCAATGCGTTGCGTTGTGTATCCCTCTGGCACTCAAAGGGTTAATATATTAACCTCAGAGGAAACTGATGAGAGGCATAACATTCGAATGAACACATTTTGCAGTGGTGATGACAGGAATTCATTAGACTTGGGGACTTGGGGTCCTGGCATTAAAAACTTGTCTTCTTTCCTTGTCAAATGTTTGTATAGCACGTGTGACTGATTCTGCAGTACTATCAAAACATCTCTTGCCTATCTTTTTTATATCCACTCTGAAATAAGAAAGAAAATAATTAATTAAATTAACATTTTGTTATACAACCCTTCAACTCGAGTTTTTTTTTCTTCATCAACTACAAAACCAGGTTAGCACTCACAAGAATGCACAGTGTCAATAAGTGAATATCAATTTATACAAGTCCAGATATTTATTCATTCCAAGGTCCAAAATTACTAATCCATGAGGCTGATTTAATAAGAGTAACTAAAACAATTCTGGAAACAAACTACACAATAGGGGACAAATAAAATACTTAATGTATTCCCATTTAATTTTTTTATCCCCTTGCATGCTGGAGAGGTTTGCAGTGGAGTTTGATATTTATTTTGTGGCCTGGAGCTGCTGCTCTTATAGTTCTCTATAGAGAGATGTGTGTCACAGAATCCATGATGCTGATGTGCTAAGAAGAACTGAAGCAATTCTGGAGCATACCAACTGCAGCAAAGGGGACAAATACACAATTCCCATTTGATCTAAATTTGGATACCACTTCAGCAGTTTAGGGGTTAAAAGACACTATTTAAAGGGATAGCAATGTTTCAAAATAAAACCAGCTCCAGTTAATCGTCATAGTATTTAGGCCATGGAGACTGTTATTTCACTACTCTCAGAGTTGTAGTTCAAGAGTAATTGAATGATAACGTTTCCCCCTCCTGCCCCTTTTACCTAGTGTAAGCCACCTCCCCTCAGATGTGGAATCTGGTCTTAAGACCAGACAGCTCACAGCAAGGGACGATCTTCTTATTGTGATAACAATTAAAACCCTGACCCCCTTGACAGGTTTTTCAGGTTTTTCCCTTATGCTAATCGTACATTGTCCCTCTCAGCAAGCTATTTGGACACCACCTTGCTGCTCTGAGGTAAGCAGTGTTACATCAGTAAAAGGGGAGGGAAGGAGATACTTTATTATTCAATTACTCTTGAACTACAACTCTGACAGTACTGAAATAACACTCTCCATGGCCCAAATACTATGATGATTAATTGGAGCTGCTTTTATTTTGATACAATACTATCCCTTTAAATAAATGGGATGTTATATTTCTGTTTGTCTACTGTGATATAGCTGGTTTGCCCCAGAGGCGCTCCAGTTTTACTTAGTGAGTCTCAATTTCTCCATAGACAGCAATAGTGCAACCTGTTCAGAAATATGTTAACCCCTTAAGGACCGTTGCGCGCACACGCGGCCGGCACTTGAGGACCACAGGGCTTTTTTTTAAATTGTCATTTCCGGTTCAGGGCTTCCTGAGCGGCGTGCAGATGTTTCTATGTGGAATACACTGGTGGGTTACATCTTGTGAGTATATATATATTTCACTATTTATCTCCATTTGAGGAATATAATATATTGGTTTGAGCCCCTTCTGGCTGTTTGTTTCTTTTTGTCCACGGATTTCGTTTGGGGTCCCTGTACGAATAAGGGTGAGCTTCATCCCATGACCACTGTATGGCTTGACTGAGTGAAGGCAGTCTTGAAATCCTTCACCCGTCCGGTGGACCACTCATAGTGGTTTTTTAGAGTGTGAGTACGTTGATGTACACGGTGGTGGATTTCAATTTATGAGGGGAAGCGCCCCTTTTTTTAATTCTGTTTTACAATTAGAGACAGGCTGACCATTTTATGATTAAGTGAATCTTAGCTGCCAAGCCATTGTGGCCTGAGCCATGAAACTCTGGGACAGTTGTTATATTAATAGTATGACAACTTCCCAAATGTATTGTATGCTCTTATGCCACCCACATGAATTTGAAGGTGTTGAGAGAGAGGTTTGGCATGATCTATTTTTTTCTGCTGTTTCTATTTAAGCTTGTTGTTGGATTTTGATCTGTGTGGGGTGTTTGCCAAACAGGTGCAATGATGTGCTACAGTTAGGGTAAAACAATTAATCTTGTGCACCTAAATGTACACATGGCCATCACTATACCAAGACATGTAAACAAAATAAGGGAATGGGGAAACATTTCAAGGCTGGTGTACTAAGAGAAACAAGTAATTCTGCACTAAGCCAACTACACCTTATAGGATAGATAAACATTCCCATTAATTTAAATGGGGGTATTAATCTCTTGAATGCTAAAGAGCTCTCCGATACATTGTGAAGAAATACAATACAGTCCTCTTTAACATTCAAGAGATTACAATCCTTATTTAAATTAAAAGGGATTTAGGGAAATGTGTCTGATTAACCCTTTGTGTGCTCTGCAATGCATTGCGTACCTCTTTGGCACTCAAGGGGTTAATAAGTCATTTACTCCCTGACTGAGCCTAAAAGGAAAATGTGGTAACAGCACTTTAGCCTTACTCCACCTAAATAGATCTGATTTTTAGATGCATTGTATGAAGACTAGTGTAAGGTCCGGGTAATGTTAACTCTTTGATTGCCAGAGGGGTACGCAACGCATTGCCCTGCAATGCGTTACGTACCCCTCTGGCACTCAAAGGGGTAAGCAGCCGCTACCTCACTGCAATGCAGTCTTGCGTCGCCTCACTCACGCAATACGCAGTAGAGACTGCCTGAACGCACGCAGTCTGCACTGTGCATGACGGCTACTGACAAACATCCTGGCGAATTATTATTTAGGATATACTGTAATAATCCTATTCTAACTTTAAAACAAATCTGATAACTAATTTAGTCTCACATGCTCATTATCCATACCTCTTTTTATATATATCTATTTCCTTTAAACCAGTGGTTCTCAACTCATGTCCTCAGGACCCACTAACAGGCCAGGATTTGATGATTTCCTTGTTAGAACACAGGTGAGTTAATCAGTGTGAATGAGCCTCTGATCACCACACCTGTGTTCTAGCAGAGAAATCCCTAAGTCCTGGCCTGTTATTGGGTCCTGAGGACAGGAGTTGAGAACCCCTTCTTTAAACCCTGTGAGGGCCATGGGGTTGTCCAATGCATTGCAAAGCACTGGACACCCATCTGGCACTCAAAGGGTTAAAGAGAATGGACAAAGAGGGTGTTTGTAATACTACAGCTAAAGAGAAGTTTGGCCTCATGCTAATTAGCATAGAGCATGACATACTGTGCAGCATCAAAATATAATGTCTCATTTCTCCAAATGTACAGAAAAATGGCTCGTACCACATATAGGAAGACATTAATTCTCAAGAGAAACTTAACTTGTCATAAGGTGACAGGGTCCACGTTAACCCTTTGAGTGAATGAGAGGTATCCAATACAGTTCTGGCACTCAAAGGGTTAAAATACAATCTCAGCTGAAGAAAGTATTTTTTTTTTTGAGCAGATTATTTTCTGCAAAATCCACTTTTGGTTCTGGTTAAATATAGACACCGCTATTCTATAATCCTATATTATAATTCGATAAGGATGTTTGTCAGAAGCCGTCATGAGCAGCAGAGACTGCCTGAATGCACAGAATGCTGGGAGTTCTGTGCTGGGAGCATTCTGTACTTCCAGGCAGTCTCTACAGTGCATGACTGCGTCGACGGCAGGATGCAGAGTAGGACCGGCCTCTTAATATCACCCGGACCTTGGCCCATGTACACGGGCTTTTACACTAGTATTTCATAATATACTGAAGGTGTTGTTTCTCTGCTACTGTCCCTCAGGACTGTATATATTCAAAAGAAAAGTGGAGGCGATCTGGGGCAAACCATCTGCAACATATGGGTTGTGCTAAAAAAATTCCCCAAATGCCCATTTATTTAACCCTTTGAGTGCCAGAGGGGTACAGAAAGCATTGCTTTGCAATGTGTTCTGTACCCCGCTGGAACTCAAAGGTTAAATGGAGATTTTAACCCTTTGAATGCTAGATGCTTTGCAACGCAGTGGTGACCTCCCTAGCATTCAAGGGGTTAAAATCGCCATTTAAAGGGATAGTAATGGTTTTTTTTAAGTGAATTTAATATTGTAGATAATAAAAAAAAGTAATTGAGGACAGTCCCATCTCTTAAACCTTTATGGTTTGAGAGATATTCACAGCTAAAGTTCCCCCCTCCCTCCCCTTGCAGTAACGTCAGGCTCTAGTTTACAGCAGGCGAATCTGGTCTGCAGAACGGCTGGCGGCTCTTCAGCAGCGCCGAAACAGCACGATGTAAAAACAAATACATCACTGGCACAGTCTACAAAGTGTGCTTGGTTTTTACATTGCACTATTTCCGCTCTGCTGAAGAACTGCCGGGAGGGAAATTTAGCTGCAAATATCTCTCAAACCATAAAGGTTTAAGAGATTGGACTGGTCTCAATTACTTTTTTTTATTATCTACAATATTAAATTCATTTCAAAATATCCATTACTTTCCCTTTAAATCAATGGGACGTTTTAGTTCTTGCCTATTGTAAAAATGGTTTGCCCCAGAACTCTTCCACTCTACTGTTGAACATACAGCCTTTAGATATTTTGCTGAGACCTTAATATCCCTTTCTGTTTCTTTAATGAAATGATATTCAGAGATAACCTTAAAAGTTTGTCCCATGGTTTCCTGCTCATACTGGAGTTGAGAACCACTAATAGCATTCTCTCATATTTATTACATGCCTCAGACTTTTGTAAAAAAATGAATGCAGCAAATGTACATCATTGTTGCAATTAGTCTGGAAATATAAAAACAGTGGGGCAATTGTACAGATTAACCAGTGCAGCTACATGACATTGGCCTCTCACGCCAGTGGCTGCACCTAAGGGTATGCACTACAGTATTCATATGGAACGCACTACAGCATATGATTGCTGTAATACATACCTGTGGGCATACTCAGCCAATGTTAGACTTTAATGCCAGCCCCATAGCATGTTCAGGGAAAGCGACAGATGGTGAGCAAGCAGTCAATGCCATGTTAATACATAGAGTGGATCTTGGTTTAGACTAAATAAAGGTGCAGTACAAATAGCAAACAGACTGCTTCATTGCCCTACCCTTGGTGCAAGTGACATTTTGGGAGGCTTTTTGGTATAATGGAACTAGGAAAGTATGGTGACTTTACAGCGATTCCAGTGACTGATTTAGCATAGAATCACCATTGTGCATTTGCCCCACCATCTTTGAACAGCAAACACCAAACTGGTGGTGGGATCACTCCCTTATAAATCTGTATGACTCCCCTACCGATCTCAGGATTAACTAAAATATGCATTTGAAGTACATGTTAAATAGCCAAACACATGAAGGAGTAGTATGCCTTTATCATGAAAAACACACATATTGTAGGACTTTTTCTGGACATGTAAAACAAGGGTACTGCTGATGTATGTTTACTTCCATACGTATTACAGTTTAAACTGTTTATATATAATCCTATATAATAATTCGCTAAGTTGTGTGTAACTCCCGACATGTGCAGTAGACCCTCCTGCACGTGCGGCAGTCATGCGCAGTACAGACTGCCTGCACCGCGGCCGATACAGAGCTGGGCGCTCCGAAGGAGCGTCCATCTCTGTATCAGCAGTGGCGCGGGCAGTCTCTACTGCGCGTGACTGCCCCGCGACCGGCTGCCAGAGGCACTGTGGCCCGTGTAACGGGCTGTTCAACTAGTTTATTAATAAAGCATTCTATGGGAGACAGACTGGACACTGGTTACAATACTCCACCATTTTGTGACAGTTACAGTTTAGCTCCTTGAGTGCCAGAGGGGTATGCAGCACATTGCTTTGCAATGCATTGAGTATCCCTCTGGCACGTAAAGGGTTAAACAGTTATGACCTTTAAATTAAGGATCTCCCATCAGTGGGCATGCCCTTGTTTTAATTAGCAGAAAAAGTACTCTTAAATGTTTGTTTCATATTAAAACTTTACTGGTCATTTAAAGATCACCAGAACCTCATTTCTGATATTAGAGTGCTGATGAACCTAGAGTGGTTGTCAATCCAAGCCCTCATTGGCCACTAATAGGCCATCATGCCTGTGCTCTAACAAGGAAATTCCTGGACTGTAAGTTGGTCCTGAGGACAAAGGTGGAGAACCACTGACCTAAAGTATGCAATAAATCATGTCAGGAAGGAAGTTTCTGGTGGGTCTTCCATAACTGTACTGCTTCAACATCTTAACAGTTTATGTAGGATTATACTTACATATAGGCTGGATGTAGGCAAAATTTAGTGTTACTGTAGCTTATAATCTTTTTCCAATGCAAATGTGTATTGAGATTTGAATTGCATTCACATTTTCCCTTAACTGGAACAAAAGAAAGAAGACTAGTTAATGCCTACTGCAGCTATAAGACAAATACAACATTAGTTTAGTCAGGTGACATTAGAATAGTTTACAAAAAACAAAACCCTAAGAAAGTGTTCAGATAGTTCATTTCTCTTTTGTACGTAACTCAGACCACCCAGTCAGTTAATATAAATAACTAATGATCTTTGGTAATGTAACTAATGAGCTTATGAAGGCACACAGAGGCTGATGAACAAAGAGAGAATGAAGTAATTCTGGAGCAAACAAACTGCACCATAAGGGACAAATACAAGTTCCCTACATTCCCATTGATTTAAATTGTGCTTTTAACCCATTGAGTGCAAGAGGGGTACGGAACGCGTATAACCCCTATAATCCCAGGCAGATCTCCAGCGCATTATGGAACATTGAGTTGGAGAGTCATCTAGCACTGAAAGGGTTAAAAGCATATTTTAACCCTTGGGGTGCCAGGTGTTGCAATGCGTTGGATGCCTCTCTGCCATTCAAAGCATTAAATCAATAGCAAATTAATTTATTTTAAACTTGCAGTTCATTGGGTTTCTCTATAGCATCCAAGGGGTTAAAAGCCCCATTGAAATCAAAAATAAATGTTGTTTGTCCCCCATTGTTCAGCTGTTTTCATGAGAATTACCCCCAGTCCTTTTTAGTACAGCCTCCCTATTATTATAGGTCAATAGATACAAGCTATCACAATGCATGAATGTCAAATTTCTATGATAAATATAAAGCCACTGTTTTTTTAGTCTGTCTGTCTGTCTGTCTGAAAAATACATTATGGAAACAATTGCAAGTACCACCCCTGTTCTTCCCTTAGATGGACAACCCCTAGCTATATGTCTACACAGATACTTACAGGGAGAATAGAAAGCTTGACATGAAAGTCCCATTACTAGAAGCAACAGCAGAGTAAGGCAGGCAGCTTTCATGGTGAATAAGATACTGTTTACAAGAAACTAGTTTCTTAAGCAAGTCCTAGAATGCATACTGTGATTTCTTCCTGTTCAAGTTTTATAGTTTTTCTTTGTGAAACCTGTGGGTTGAGCTTCAATGGAAATATTGCAGTATGAACTAAATATGTAAAATATCAATTCATTGGTAAAAATGACCTCAAACTGTTAGATGAACTATAATTAGTTTCACACTTCCTTCAGATGCATTGGTGACGTCCAGTATGACTGTACCAATTATGGGAGAGAAAGAGGAACAATTGTTGACCACAACAGTTGCAAGAGGTCAACACTTTCCTTGATGAACTATTCAAAATATGTTGTCTAAAGTTTCCTAACTAATTCATCAAATCCTGAATAAATGTGAAAAGCAATGAGTTTTACATGTAACGTTTGTAGAAATGATTGCCTTTCAACTCATGCACAGTAGTACGGCACAGTTATCAATCTCAAGTGTATGATCAATGTTCATTTAATACCTAAACACCTTGAATGGGGGAGATACATCTTTGCAGAGTAGGTAAAAGTTGGTACCATGTTAACAGTATAAAAAGCAGGAGACTGGTAGAGTAAAAGTGATACCATTATTAGCTAACTTAATGGCTCTAAGATGCAAGCTTTCATGATAATTTAGGTCTCTTCATCAGGTATGTTATAATGAAGGCTGAAGAATACAAAATACATGCCATAGGTTGAACATTCATGCACATTGCTGGTTAATTTGAATTCCACTGCAGGTAAAATGCTTGTCAAAAGTGCCTGTGCAAATGATACTTTAGACTCCAGTAAAGGCATCTATTTGTAGCTGGCCAAGTACTACAAGATTTGTTTCTCGTTTCATGTGTGAACAGCTCCAGGAAATTTAGTGGGCGGAAAGTTTGTGATTTGTAGCCAAAGATGGCTAAGTATATGGAATGCATGGGTTTACAACCCAAGTCCCACAGGGGCACGCTATCATGGCGCCCGTGATTATGCAACATTTTGACGAGCTTACGTTACTGGCGCCTTCTCATTGGCTGCACTGTACAGCTCCTCCCAGTGACAGCCTTTTTATACCCTGGGCTGTCACTTAGAGTTTGCCCTTTCGTGGTGTACCTGATGCCTAGCGCTAGTTCTGTTTGTTTGATACCAGTGTATGACCCCGGACTGCCTGACTATGCATTTGCTACTGTTCCTGCTTCTGTGTACCAATTCGGATTGGCTGACATTCCTGCTTCATGTTCTGACCCGGCCTGGCTGACGTTCCTGCTCCGTGTACCGACCCAGCGAGACCGACGACCCTGCTCCGTGTACCGACCCGGTGAGACCGACGATCCTGCTCTGTGTACCGACCCGGCTTGGCTGACGTTCCTGTGCTGTGTACCGAATCGGCTTGGCTGTAGTTCCTGCTTCCTCCGTGCCCGGCTGGGCAAAGACCTGGCAGTGCGTGCTGCTATCCACTTTGCACATCTCTCACGTTACTGTGTATCCCAGTGCTACGGTACTCCGTTACCATTTGCAGTCCAGTCCGTGGGTTTTGAGTGTCAGTGTGTCAGTGCTCCTCCACACCGTTCTATTGATCGCTTGGTCCTCCGCTTTGGGTTCAGTTGGGTGCATCCAGTAGTCTTCCGTGTCCTGACCACAGCATTCATTAACCCCTTCAGGAGTGGTGCCTTGTGCCGCTATTTGTTTCACCAGTGTTATTCACATCTCCGGTATCTTGTGCATTTGGTCTTCCACTCTAGGTACAGTTGGGCGCTTCCGGTTGCCTTCCATCTTAAGACCTATACGCACATTAACGCCCTCGGGGGTGGCACAGGCACATGGTGGTGGATAGTCTCAGTAGGGCGTCCTTTCCTGGCACGAGCTCTGACTCACTCAGTTGTAGTCTCCGGTGGGCATCCACCATTGCAACCCTCCGTTCAGGTGAACCTTGCCTGATCTCTGCTGCCGTCCTGTCACTGTCGCCTCCCCTGTCTATAGGCGACATTGGGCCTCTGTTTATCTGGGCTATTGAGTCAGTGGCTTCACTGGCATTGCTGGACTCTATTACACTGTATCTATCAAAGTTACCTGACATGTGTCAGCATTGTAGTTTGTAAGTACATACTGGACCCATGTGGGTTAACTTGCTTGTAACCTGTCCTGTGTCAGTTTTTGCTGCTATATGCTGGACCCATGAGGGTTACATTATTCCTTGTGTGCTTTAATAAAATTTTATTTTACCAACATCTACCGTGCCTACACGCAATGCACCGCTTTGAAATGCAGTGCATACCACTCTGGCACTCAAAGGGCCATAATATGTTTATTGTGTGTAATAATGTGACATAAGTTCCTTGTCATGGTTCAAGCCACAGTTCAGAGTGTTACACTTGGTCATCAGTTTATATTCCAGATCTTTCTGTATCTCTGTGTCTAAAAGTTTCACATCAGTACTGTCACCATGAGATCTTTTTGCAAAATGTTCAACAACTGGGGAGTCTCTTTCCATCCTCACATTGGACCTATGAGAATTCATCTTTTTTCATACAGTTTGCCCTGTCTCACCTATATATAATCCTGTGATGGGAAATTTCTCACGTCAAAAGGGAAAACAATCTTGATGATTTGCCAGCTACAAAGATATGCTTCTGCTGCAGTCTAAAGAATAATTTACACAAACAATGGTGATAAGAGTTTCACCTCCAGTGAAATTCAAATTAATCAGCAATTTACAGGAATGTACAGCCTATGTCATGTATTTTGTATTCTTCATTTTAACATACATGACAAAAAGACCTAAGTTATCTTGTAATCTTGCATTTTAAAGTTACTCAGTTAACCAATACAGGAATCACATTTACTCTGTTAGTCTCCCATCTTAGCAGGGGTCTATAACATCCAATGTATTTAACTATAATATCTTAGTGACTATGACACATTAAAAACTCAGGGGCATACTTACAAATGAAAGTGCTATTTTGAACATGTAGCCTTAGTTTTTTCTTCATGGATGCTTATTAAAGCAGTTGATGTTTTGTCCTATTTGATCATGAAATGCATTAGGCGTTAATATGAATGAAACAATTCTGCAAATTAATTTTTCATGAGAAGGCGGATTTTTTTTTGCAAAAAAGAAACGCCTTTTGAAACAGCTGTTTCATTTCTAAGTTTTGAAGGAAAACATTCATTTAACTTTAGACATCGTTCACAAAATGGTCTGGTCTAGAGAAGGCATCCCCTACTTCTTTCTCCCACCAAATAAATAATGTATACTTCCGTACCACAGGTCCATTCTCCTTCCATCTTCTTGGTCTGTTTCCCTTCTCTCTTTGCCACTCTCCCCTTTGCTTTTTCCACTACTCTTTGCATCACTCTTCTTGGTCTGCTCACCCAACCATCTCCCTTCACTGTGCTTCCCTTCCCTCTCCTAGATCTGCTCACTTTTGCTTCATATCCCCTGTTCCCCTTTGTCTACTCTCTACTTGGCCCTTTCCCATTTACTTCCATCTCCTTGGTGCCATCACTTTTTCTGCTCCCCCTTGGTTCTCTTGGCCTGCCCCTGCTCTCTTTTAATAAGGGACCACGGTCCCCTCTTGCTCCTGTCTTCTGTTCTACCGCCCTCCTTTTTCCACATTCCCCTCTTCCTCTTTTTCCCAGTCCCCTCTTCACATTAGATCTTCACTATTGATTACATTTTTTTGGATGAATTATGTCCTTTTCACTCAACTCTATTGAAGAGAACGGACGCATTTTATTCTCAGAGAGAAAGGCATTTTACTCTGTTAAAGCAATGTAAATATTAATTTATTTATTTAATAGTTTTGTGAATAAATTATAACTTTCTGCTTTGTCTGAGCACAGCCTATTTTGCTTATGATATTATTAGATAGTATTTATTAAGGGGATAATGGCTGGTAGTTCCATGGAGACATGAACCTAGAGCAACTATGCACACAGAGGCTTTGTTTAATCTACTGAAACCTGTCTATATTACTATCAACTGCTCTATTACTCGAAGAAGAGGAAAATATAGAAATACTGAGGCCAAATTTGCTGGAGACCCTCAGTGATTGAATGAAAGCTCCCCCTTATTCTCATACAGGGCAAGCAACATGTTGCTTACCAACAGTTGCCTGACTACAATTACCATCTTCAGCCAACCACAGGATAACACACACCCACCCATCAGCCCCTTCAGGAGGTCAGAGACAGCAGCAGAAGACAGAGGAAAGGACCAGTGCATTAGAGTCACCTCCTTTTCTCCTGCGTGGGGTGAGATCTGAATCACTGTCTAGACATGGGCTACACTGTACTGAAGTTGCATGTGAATATCATAGTGAAAAGGACTGGTCACCAAAGGATGATGATGAGACCTAGGCTCAAAGAACAAAATGACATGCTCTGGGCTGTTATCTTACTAATGAAAGTACTTGTATTACTGATTATAACTGTCTGTATCTAAGTGGGTCAATTTGCTGGCTTGTTAAGTGATGCCTCATCCACTGTCTTTACCACCTGTACAGTCTGACATACAGATTTGCCTAGATTTGCATGAGCACAGTAGAAGTAGTTAAGATAGTGGGGAAAGAATGACTTCAAAGCTAGCAAATGAATTGGTTTGGAGGTAGACAATTTTAATCAGCATTACAAACACTTGCATTAATTTGCAACTTGAGTGCACTGTAGTAACTGAACTCAATAGAAACTGTAATCGGTTGAGAAAGAAATGTCTGGCCTGCCTCTAATTGGTATGACACACCTCCATTTCCAGGTAATAGCTGTGTTATCTGCCTGCTGAAGTTCCAAATGGATCATTGGACTGCATGTGACCAGTGGACCATATGTTTTACATGTCTACATTATACTTTTGGCAGGCAATATTATCTAGTACTTATTTTCCCTCCAAAATATGATTTTCTTTCTCCTGCCATATAAGGAGTTATAGGCAGGGTCTCAGAGACCATATGATGGAGTGGTACTTGCAGAGATAACCAGTTTTAACCTGCTTTGAAGGTTGTTACCAAAACATTCAGAAGAGGTTAGGACTTATGGTGAAATCCACCACCAAAACCTCCCATTCTGGAAGGCACAAGTGATCCCCAGTGATCTTCAGTTGACTATCTCCTTGTTTGTACTCATTTTCTTCCATCCCTAGGACATATGTCCCAACAACATTGTTGTTTTCTACCCGTCATTATAGGCAGTATTCAATGAGGATTGTCACATTGCTAAAGATAAGTGAACACAGCAAGTACCTTTGTCAAGCCAATATTAAATTGCTACATTTTATTATTTAAAGTGTTGGATCCCAGAGATGCATTTGACACATCTCTAGCATTCAGTGTTTTAAGGGGGAATTGGCTCCAAACATTTTTCTTGAAACTGGTATATCAGAAATCACCATCTTGGGCTGTTATATTTCTGTATTTGAACTGAATTTTAATGAGATGTGCAATAAAGTATACTGACAGCAGAAACATCTGCTCAGCCCTAAAAAAAAGTTCCTGATAATATACCATAGTCCTGCAATAAACATGTAGTGCAAAATTAATTCAAAATATATATTCAATAGGAAAAAACAGTCTAATGCATGGACTGAAGTTACTGGATAGAATAAATAATTTGAATTGCCTGACAATATAGCCTTAATAATATGCTAAATGATAACCAAACACATGTATTTAAAAATAAACCACACATGTTTAAAAAAAGAAAACATGTTTGCATGGAATCATAACTCCTAACATTTCAAACAGCCAAAGAAGGACATTTTTATTTTAGGTGGTATTTCTGAGGGAGAGGCTGGTAGGTGGGGGCATTACTGAGAATTTTGTGGTTATGTCATGATCAACTGTGTAACTGAATCAAAGATTCATAGCAAGAACAAAATATTTTATTTACACAGATAACTAAACATTTCTGTGAGTTTCATTTCAGTAGAGCAAAGTGATTAACTTATATATAGGGCAGAGGGATTTTGGTCTCGAAGAGGGACTGTCCCTCCTATAGAAGGACATTTGAGAGATATGTGGAAATTATCAATAGTTAAGAAATATTTACACAACACAACATGACATTTTTATAGAGTGCATGTGTAAACAGTGTGAAAGACTATCTAAATAGATGTAGACTAAATAGGCCATGCAAAATTAATCCTTTGAATGCCAGAGAGGTAGCCAATGCATTGCAATGTGTTGGCTACCTCTTTGGCACTCAAAGGGTTAAATATGTTCCATAAAAATGTCAACCTTCCTTAAGTGTCAAGCAATAAAAATTAATATCCACTGTTTTTAAAGCCCACATTGGACTGGCCCTCAAAGGGTTAAATATTGATTATACTTGATGACATTCAAATAGTAAATTGTTACGCACATTGGACCTTATGCACAGAAGGGAAGAGCAGCAAACCAATTGGTCTGTAGGGGACAAATTAAGAATCAGCAAATTGCTATGGATTTAAGTGGGTCACTAAGTGTTGGGGTGGGGGTGGGAGTTAACTGTTTGAGTGCTAAGGTGCATTTGAGTGCTTTGCAATGCATTGCATATGCCTCTGGCACTCAAAGGGTTAGAATACCTATTTTAATTAATGGGAATTTTATATAGCGCATTTACTTTTACCCCAGAATTACTCTCATCTTTTTTTCAACATAGTGCCCAGCCATGAATATGAAAACACAGAGTGATTTAATTTAACACTATAGGCCCCTTTCATTCAGGGGACATTGTAGCAGAGACAGCAATGCATGAAAAAAAAAATCACATTCCTTTAGTCCTACTAGACATTTTATCTAGGGATTGTGATCTTTGATTGTATCAGAGAGACACACAGCCTCCTGCAGCTTTCCTACAATGGTGTGATATTACAACTACAAATTGATAGTATGGGTTTCAGTTAAATATCATTGAAATTGCACAGCTATTTCAGGTAGCTGCCTTTTTCCTGCCATGTTGCTACTTCTGCTTATACTGAAGGAACAAAATGCTCAAGAAAAATTCTATACTACAGCACTAAAATTGCACCAATATTTTCAATTGGTACAAAAATGTTGCACTGCAAAAAAAATAATGTTGCAAAAATACCCAATGAAAAAGAGTCATAAGGACCCCTTTTCCAAGAACAACTATGTAGTAATACTTCCTTGGTTATCTTGCCCATTGTGAAAGGTTCTATGTTATGTTATGGTGCCTTTAACAAGGTTGTCTATTGTCTCAAATGGATTCACCAAAGCCCAGCCAGCTGTGACTTTTTCCTCAGGAATGCAATAAAGCTGCAGTAAGGAAGGTCTGCGTAGATATATATGGGACTGTGGCAGACCTTTCACATGAGCTTTGGTGGAGGTTGTGATTCTCATTGCAATCTCCAAAGAAGGATTAAGTTACTTGGGTGTCAGTCAGTAATGTTGTTTGGTTCTCAAATGGGCTGACTGTAACACACAGAAGGTGCAGAAGGTGAATACAATGGGCAACAGAAATGTAGGGTGTTGCAACAATTTTGTCACACACTGTGTGGAGATTTGTTGTTTCAAGTGCATCACAAATAGATCATTCTATACCCTCAAAAGTAAGGTTGGCCTAATAATGTTTGCATAAAAAAGAGGTGAGTAAAACATCACTTTTCACCTCATGTGCGAATACTGACCCCCAAGTCTTGTCCCATGGTAGCCACAGAACCAGGCATAATAATCCCACAACCTTGTCCTATAGTAGCCATAGACCCACACATACTGAACCCAAGCCTTGTTCCACTGCACTGGTAACCATAGAATTGCATGAACCTTTGAGTCCCAGTCTTGTCCCACTGCACTGGGAGCCACAGAACAACAAATTCTGACTCCAAGCCTTATCCCATGTTAGCCATAGAACCACACATGCTGACCTCCTTTCCTTGTCCCACTGCACTGGTAGCCATAGAACTACACATACCTTTGAGTCCCACCCTTGTTCCAAAATACTGGTAGCCATACCACACATACTGACTCCATTGGGAATTCTCGGGAATAGGTGGAAACCAGCAACATTCTCATGGATAATTTCTTTGGGTTCACAAAAAGGCTGACAATTATAGAGGTTTCTATGGTAGGGATTTCCAAGGAAAAACTGGAAAAAAAGATGGTACAGTGTTAGCCAGTGGAGCAAATTGCTGGCTGGTTTTCAGTGAAAATTATCACAGGAAAAAATGGTACATTTTACTTATTCCTTCTCAAAAACTTGCTTTGCTGCTATAACACCTTGCTTTGTCTGCAAGATAGTGGGCTTCACAGACAACATTCAGCTGCTTCATTGCTATCACGTTGTTGATATTTTCCTCTATATCAAGCCAGCTTAATATCAGTTTTTACATTTTGCAACAGCTACAAACATATGTATTGCGGAAATATTTTTTTTTTTGTTTACTCTGTATCTGTAGCCAATATATAGTTCTTGCAGCTCTCCTGGCTACACATGTATATCATATTTTTGTATATATTATTGGAAGTTTGGGCTTCTTTCCTCTTGGTTTGTAGCTCTCTAAATCAGGTGATAGCTGAAGAGTGAAGATATAAATACATTCCTTATTCCCCTCACAAGGGTTGTGCTCACAGTAGAGGTAAGGTGGAATCCAGGGCCGGATTTACATTCCAGGCTCCCCTAGGCAAGGCACTCTGGGCACCCTTAGCTCCGCCCATGGCCAAACCCCACTCCTCACATGACCACGCCACCAGTCTCATCCACTGTTTCCTGGCACAGAATATAACTTTGGCCTACAACAAGCAAGGACATAAAAGCTTTAACCCCTTGGTTGCTAGAGAGATCTCCAATGCATTGTTGAGATCTCACTAGCATCCAAGGGGTTAAATAATAATACACAGTATAATAGTATAGTGGTGTATAAGCTACTGCATGGATACACAGATTGCTCTGGCCCCACCCACAATTCAGAATGTGTATGTGGCCACCACAGCTGAGGCGCCCCTCAAAATTTGGCGCTCTAGGCAGGTGCCTAGTCTGCCTATTAGAAAATCCACCCCTGGTGGAATCACTGCTTTATAATGGCATTATACTAAATACATGTTCACTTACATTTGAATCAGATAGGGACTTGCTTAAATCTGGGGTGCCTTGATGTGGTGGGAAAGCTTATCATGGTTTTTGCCAGAAACATTAAATAAACTCCACTGTTTATTATCTATAGGAAATCATAGTGTATTAATTGGTAAAGATCAGGATTTGATGTGCAGACTTTTTTTTAATCCGTGTATGGAATCAAGATATAGTTCTTGCAGCTCTCCTGACTACACACACACACATATGTATAGATTGTAGTTTTGTTTGCCACAAATTCATTGACTATATCAAACATGTACCAAAAGTTTCTTAAGTAAAACTACACATTCACATACAGTTATATTGTTTGTAAATCATTAGGAAACAATTGTTATACTTAGCTTTGGCTGCCTTTAATGCTATTGCCTATGGATAGTCCATGGTGCAGCAGACCAACACTCATAGATAAGAGTACAAAATTATTCATACTCTCATCCAATAGGTGCCATGTGCAAATCTACCCCCCCCCCCGCCAGGCTTATACAATGATGTGTACTTTAAACAACAGTGTGTGCATGGTCAGGTAATATACGTAGGATGGGAGGGGACAAAAAGGACAAAAAAATGCCCTGCCACACAATAACTATTTGAATACTATTGAAAATGCTATTTTGAGCTCCGCAGTAACCTGTATATTAAGGAAATGTGACTATGGCTGCCTAATGCCAATATACTAAACTAGATTTTCTAAAAACTGTTCCCTAATGCCGCTTGCCCCAAAAGGAGAGCAGTGGGGCAATGCATTAAATTTGGACATTCTTTTCTTCTACACATTAATTAAGACCATGAATTATGTCAGGCACAGGGGAAAAAGAGAAACTGTATGCCATTTTCCTGCATCTTATTTTGCGCAGATGTAAGGTGGAATTAAAGTCGAAGCAACAATGCAGTATGTCCATTTAGACATTAATGCCAGCAGCAAATCCCTTATGCCTGCTTCACAGCATGTACAGGAAAATGGCATACAATTATGACATTCATAATCCTACATCCTAGTGCATACCCTGGAAAGCAGCCACTGGCCTTGCCAGTTCCATACATTTACCCCTTTGAGAGCATATGTACTAAATGTTAAACTTTGTTTATGAAACCTATATGATAGAGGGCTTTTCCTGTTGAAAAAGATGAGGGTACTCCCTGTTGCCAGTTGTTCTTTTCAAAAGCAGTAAAAGTTCAAATTATCAATGAGTGAATTACAGTGTGATTACTTCCTGAAAGACCTAAGTGACAGCAGTTTCTATCACTTTTTTTGAAAAGCTGTTTGAAAGTGACTTTCCTCTCCAGAGAATACAAAACAATTAATTGGAATCAAACTATTAGAGGTTACTAGAAGTCAGCCCCGGTAGTGATGGTTGGAGTAGGTTGGGGTCCTCTCTGTCAGCCTCTCTCTACATGTTCGCTCACTATCAAACCTAAGGTGCTCATAGGGGTTACATTTGGGTTGGTGGTAGAGAGCGATGGGTGTGGCGAGGGGCGAGATGTGTCAAGAGGAACTAATTGCCCAATTAATCACAACTGGAACTGATAAATACAGGAAAAAGGTGCCTCCCCTCCTGTTTACTAGAGCCTTTGAAGAAGTCAGCAGTACGCCGACGAAAACGCGTTTGCTTTGTTTCGGTTGCTTAGTGCGCATTCCAGTCCCCTGCTAGGATATTCCTGTAGTTCATTCCAGTCACGTATTCCTTGTATCTTCCACAAATAGTCACCTAGGGGAATCCCTATTCCATCTATCGACCATAGGTGTCGATCCAGCCATATACTGGACTGCTTAGGGTGCGAGGAAAGTGGACTGTTTAACAAGGTTCTGGGATGAAAAAAGGACATCAGTGTTGATCATCAAGGAAGGCGGCTACGTGACCAGTAAGGGGGTCTGGGACCCTCAAATGCAATTTATATTTTATATTATTGTGAGTGCGCATATTGGCAATACTTTTTTTTATTGTTTATTCAATAAAAATATTACACTTAGATCTTGATTCTTTCTCTTTTTCCCTATGATATATATGTGGAATATTGGGAGTCCTTGAGTGCAGTTTTGGGTTCCAGGAAGAGGTCACTGTTACTGTAAATATACTTGAGTTAAAACTGTTTTAATTCTGGAAACCTGCATCTCTCCACACTGAAAGTACCCTAGTTTTACTCAGTACAATATGTATTTTTTGACTCCTTTAAAATTGTGTGAAACAACTGGTTTAGGTTATTAAAAGGCAAACCAATATGTGGTTTCCAGTTGCCCAGAACCCACACCCCTTGCAATCTTTTTCCCCATCAGATTAGAGAGAAACAAACTTTTAGTATTGCAATAATAACTATCTTTTACCCTATTGTAATACAATATCAGGGATGGGCAGCCTGTGGTGTTCCACCAGTTGACAATGAACTACAACACCCATTATCCTCAACTAGCCTTAAGCCTTTTTTAATCCAAAAACAGATGCATGGCTGCAGGTCTGTAAACAAGCACCTGCAATACCTTTAGGATATAGGAGTAAAAACTTTAGGTATAGTATACTTAGTTTTCATTTGGAAATCCTGTGTTTGCTACTGTTATTGGTATAAATATCTGTAATGCATTGCTTCCATTTTTTTGTTTCTCTTCCATTCTATCCTTTACTTCATTACATCTGGTATGTAATTAAAAATGTGTTTATTAATTTATTTGAGTGCTTCTTTTGAAACAGTATTATTAGTCTTACAACCTGTTTACACATAGTACCGTCTCTCTATAAAAATATATTTGTATCGATAATATAGTGTCAGTTTAAGGCTAATGGCATTTCTAAATGAGTGTAACACAGTGAATATGCATAGTTCCCTAATTAGGAATTCTACCCTGTGTACTGCTATTAGTTGTTTTCAACCCTTAGTGGTTTTCAGTCCTTAAACCTTTGAGTGCCAGAGAGGAATCCAACACGTTGCAATGTAATGCGTTGACTACCTCTCTGGTATTCAAAGAGTTAATGGGCTAATATTGCATGTTATTATTACATGATTTGTTTTATGTTCTACATATTTATTATGAGCATTTTGGTCAAATATGTTTCTATTTTCTTTACATATGCAAGTTCAAGATCAATTTGATATTTGTTCCTCTTTTCAATTAACCTTTTCAGTGCCAGAGGGGTACGCAATGCATTGCTTCGGCACTGAAAGTGTTAATGTAATATATTCTATCCAGCACTTTTATTCAGCATGTTAGACTCTTGTACTGATGGCGAGAATTAGAGTTTTGTAATGAAAGATATGAACTTTTTGTAACAATTTTTTGTAACCATTTTCCTCAGACTTGTTGCACTTGTACACAAGTAAAAAGAAGTCCAGCACTTAAAAGGTTCATTAAACAGGATGGGGTATAAGCACAAAGAAAGTGAAGCAATTCTGGAGTACAGCAAATGCACTAATAGGAGAAAAAAAATTAAATTCAAACAAAAGGCAGAGGCAGTTAATCAACACCAAAATGCCACAATGTGCATGTGGTCAAAGACACATCCAGTTGTCAAGTATAAGGCTATTGGTTAGCCTGAAGTTGTGGGCGGACCGGGGTACACTTCTTATACCTCGGTCGGCAGAGCTCAAGGACATCGCGAGATTTCGGAACGGTCACGAGGTGTTGTGACGTTTCAGTCAGGTGTTGTGTCAGCGACGGTCAGTTTCGGCGTCCGTGTTTGTTGCTTCATTAAGTTTCTCTACTGAATCACGGTAATCCCTCTTTGAACATTTTAATTGGGATAACGTTGCAACTATATTACGGTATGCGGGCAGGTACCATTCTCTTGTCCACACGCAGGCTGCGAATGCTGGGTTTTTACATGATCGTTGTTATAGGTTACGAATCATTCTTTCTTTCCAGCAAGCTGCGATCCTTTCGAGTTAGGCTGGTACGCATCGCTTTATACATTACTGTTTTGTGTATTATACATGCAGGTCATTTAAGGGCCAAAGGGGTATGCCATTACATTTTCAGTTGAGACAATCAGGGCTGGGTCAAGACCTATGACCCTTAAGGTCAAGATTATGACCCCGGGTACACAGTCATCAGCACAGAGGGTACATGCAGAAGTGCCAATACTGGCTAACTGTATCAATATTCCAATATTGTTATAGCTACCCATTAACCCGTTATTACCTCTGTTGGCACTTATGGTATAGGGAATTAAGGGGCATCTTATGTAATATGGGTAATTCCCAGTTTGATGCTTATGGTTTGCTCATGTTACGATTTAACTAGTAACCAGAATTGCTTTAATATTCAGCAGTTACCACATTGTTGAGGGTGTAATTTATGTGAAACGGTGCAAGACAAATATCACGGGGCACCTCATAGTACATTTACAAGTTTACATGTTTATGTGGTAACTGGTACACCTAATGAATCAACTAGACCTTTTATAATTTGCTATTGGGACACACAAGAAAGTAATTTGCAGATGGAAATTTGATAATTTCATGGATTCCATCGTTCTAATTGAGCCGGTTCCCAATGATTGTTTATTGCTTGCCGTTAATGAGAAGAATGAATTATAGTTTCAGTTTGTATTTAAACGTATCACCAAATATCCCTTCATCGGTTAATAGGTGTCTCCTGAAGCCTCTGTGTTGCGGTTTTCTGACTCAGACCAGGGTATGAAGTAAAACAGTCTTATTGAAATAAACAAGGCCCATAGAGGCCAGCACAGAAATAGCAACAATGGCAATAATGACAAAGTGAATTATTCAGGAGTAGTTATTTAAGGCAGCAGGTATGTCATGTTTATCATCACTATTTGGGGGTTTAAATTCCAAATGAGTGATCGGTTCTGTTAGCGTTCAAGTTATCACTTCAGGTTTTATGTTTTACAGTCTAGATTCGTGGGGTCTGGCTTCTTACGATTTTGAGGTGTAATCACTTCAGACTGCAAGTAACGGTATTTTTTCATATCGGAGTCTTCATACAAGGTTGGCGGAACTTTTCACTTTTTTGATTCTATCAAGATTAGGTAGGATAGGTTTTTTATTTTCCGATAGTCTGTCGGTCCCTGTCTTTCAAGGTAGGAAGGGAGGAGTAGTCTAGGACCCCCGGAAAATATCGTATATTTCCCCTCAGCCCAACGCATAGCTAGTGTACCTCCTCCTGCTCTTGTTTAGGCAGGGCGTCATGTACAGCCAGGTTTCTTTGGAGTTAGATAACACCGCCAGTTACGTTTCCCGCCTAGCGTTTAGGCAATCGCCCCTCGGTCCAAATCATAGGTAGTTCTAGGTGGTGTTTATATTTGAGGGCCTCACCTTCCCCACATATATAGCTTAGTTAGGTGCTTTCTTCATCTATCCTTTCTTTAGTTAGTCAGGCATTCAGGTGACCAACAGCAAATAAGTAATATTTATACACTTATTTGCACCTTATCTTTGCAGGTGTTAGGATCAAGCATGTCGGTTAATTCGGACTGTTCAGCGATGCCAGAGATGCAAGACACTCCGGGGATAGCATCTAACCTTTCATCCTCAAATTTATATAGATCCTGGACTGTGGCCAAGATCATTAAGGAATTGCAGTCCAGGGGCATTCCTTACCCGGCTTCGGCTAGGAAAGCTGAATTGTTCAAGCTCCTATTCTCTCCTACCTTGACACCAAGACCCAGTACTAGCCATAGCCCAACTCCTTCAATATCCCAATCCACTTCAGATTTGGCTGATTTACAGGCTTCAGTAGTCACACTGGCGGAATCGGTAGCTTCTATACATGCCCGGTTGGACGAATTGGGAAATCCACCTTCAGGTCATCAGGTGGCCCAGATGGTTTGTCCAGGTATTCCTCCCAGTCCAGCTTGCGCAGCGTTAGGGAGCTCCGTTCCAGCCATCTCGCCAGCCCATTTCATTCCTAATCATTTGAGGAAGGATATTATTGAGGGCAAGGATGTCAACCTGGTATCCCTATTGATATCCTCCCATGATAATGTTGAAAACAAAGCCTTTTCTTGCGATCAGGTTTCAGTGGTTCTTAAAGCTAAAGACTCCAGATTGGGGAAAAAATTGTCAGTCACAGAGTTTGTTTTAGCTTTTAGTCTTTACCGGGATGTCATTTGTTCGGTGCGCCCCGAGCGCAGGGAGGAGTTAGATCATTATTTATATAGGGTGGTAGAGCTGGGGCACAAGTATGGGGGTTACAGTTTTTATGACTGTAAGCTCTCACGAGCAGGGCCCTCTGATCCTCCTGTTCTACACATCTGATTGTACTATTTAATACCTCTGTATGTCTATTCCCCAATTGTACAGCGCTGCGGAATTAGTTGGCGCTATATAAATAAAGAATAATAATAATTACCACAAGTCTTTTTCAGCCAAAGCAGCAGCTGCACTTGCACAATTTAATATCACCTTGGACTGGAGCCAGCTGGATACGGAGCTTTTTTGCCGGCATTTCGCCGGTCTTCGTGCTCCGGTATGCTCCAGGTGCCAATCTATTGAACATTCCACTAACTGGTGCCCGGGATTATCCAACACAACGGCTCCTCAATCTCTGCCGGACAATCAGGGTGAGGGTCAGTCCGCTTCTCCCGCTGGTACTAGGTTTGATCGTTTGGGCAGACCTATTGTGTTCTTTGGCAAGTCTCAGATCTGCAACAATTATAATTATGGTGGTTGTGGTTTTAGTGCTTGCAGATTGGTTCATTTATGTTCTCTGTGTAAGCGGGCTCACCCTCGCTCCATTTGTCCACAGAGATTGTTCCCAAAATCATGACTAGACGGGGTGCATATCGCAAATCTCAAGACTTATCTCAAATCTCACCCCTCATTGGGCTTAACGGAATTTTTGATTCAGGGGTTCACGGAGGGTTTTCACTCAGGTCTGGTCACTTTACCTAGTGGCACACTGGAATGTGAAAATTTATTGTCATCCCTGCAAGAACCTGAGGTGGTTGATGATTTAATTAGGATTGAAGTTTCTAAGGGGTATGTTATCGGGCCTTTTGCTTCTCCCCCTTTCTCTCATTGGCGTATTAATCCGATAGGAGTGGCGCACAGTAAATCTTCAAATAAACCCCGTTTGATTTACGATTTGTCAGCGCCTCATTCTATTGCCATTCCTAGCCTTAATTCACTCATTCCCTCGGAAGAATTTTCTTTACATTATTCCACAATAGATGACGCTATTCAGCTGATCATTCAGACAGGAAGAGGTTCCTGGTTGAGCAAGGCTGATATCGCTGACGCTTTTAAACTTTTACCTTTACATCCATCACTATGGAATCTGCATGGGATCAAGTGGCGAGGTTTGTACTATTTCTCCACACGTTTGACCTTTGGGGCCAAAAGCAGCCCTAAGCTGTTTGATATCTTTGCAGATACATTGGGCTGGATTCTACTAAACCATCATCATTGTCACCATATCATTCATTACCTAGATGACTTTCTTATCATAGAACCATCCCACACTAGACCGATTGGCCCAGGGGAAATTTCAGCTATGTCTTCTAACTTGAATATTCCAGTATCTCAGGGCAAATCCATCGGGCCTACCACTAAGCTCTGTTTTCTGGGTATTCAGTTGGATACCGTGAGTTTAGAAGCCAGTTTGCCACAGGATAAACTTTTGCTAATCCAATATGAGATTGCAGAATTTGCTGCCAGGGATTCTTGTCAGAGAGCAGAGCTACAGTCACTTTTGGGTACGTTGAATTTCGCCATGAGGATTATTCCTCAGGGTCGTTCTTTCATATCCCATTTATTATCTCTGCTCTCTGGGGATCCACAGGAGGGAAATTCGGTACTCCTTGATGAAGTCACTAAACCAGATCTAGATATGTGGGCTCGTTTCTTTAGGTGTTGGAATGGTCACTCTATGTTCATACCTAGAGTAACAGATAAGTCTCCTACGGTTATCACTCATGCGACCTTCTCTGGTGGGTTTGCAGCTATTCATGGCAATCATTGGTTAGCCAATGCATGGCCTCAAAAAATAAGCAAGTCCCCCGATTTCAAAAATTCACCAGGCCTTTTTGAGCTAATACCGATCGTGGCGGCCGCTACGGTGTAGGGTAAGTTCTGGATTGGGGAAACAGTCAGATTTAAGATTGATAACGAGATTACGGTAGCATTGATTCATAAAGGCCGGTCCACCTCTCCCCTTATAATGTCCTTTATGAGAAAATTGGTTTGGTTATCTTTGTATTTCAAATTCAACATTATTGGGGAACAGTCGTCAGAGAATTCAAATACTTTAGCTAAAATATTATCTTGTTTGAAATTTCAGGAGTTCCACCAGCTACACCCCTCGGCAGATCCCTCTCCAGAATTGTGCCCGGAGTTAGAATCCATGAAGATGGATTAAATATATATTTACAAGGGGCAAAGGCTCTTATGCATCAGGCTCTGGCGGCTAATACAAGAAGAAGCTATGCCAGAGCTTGGAATTTGTTTCAAAAGTTCATCCATAACCTTGGGCCTAACAATCCTGTCAACATTAACACACTTCTGGCTTTCATATCCTATTGCCATTTTTCACTACATTTGACTTTTAACACCATTAAATTATATGTAGTGGGTATTCAGCACTTTTTAGTGTTGTTGGATAGTCAGTATCAGTCAATTTTCGCAAGTCATCATATTAAATTAGTCTTGAGGGGTATCAGGAAATCTCAGCAACATAAGGCTTCACCCAGATTACCGATTGATGGGAATCTCTTTCGGGCCATGTGCCAGTTCTTACATGCTAAACCATTTTCCATAGAAATTAACAATACGTTGTTGGCCGCCATATTTCTGGCCTTTTATGGTTTTATGAGGCCAGGAGAAATCACTGTGGCTAGGTCATCTGATAAATTCTTAACTATTGCTGACTTGGTTCGTTTTTCTGATCATTACGTTCTATTTTTGGCATCTTCAAAGACCAATCAAGCCGGCCCCCCTACTAAAATATATTTTTACCCCTCTTTCAACGCTTGGTGCCCGGTAGCTTAGATGCTTACTTATCTACTCTTCAAGTTAAAGCTAGGGATAGCCCCTTATTACCCATACTGGGGAAACCATTAACCACGGCCACCTTTATTAAATACGTTAGACTTGTCCTCACCAGGTTAGGCTTTGATACTAAAGGTTTTTCAGGACACTCCTTTCGTATTGGGGCAGCTACTTCGGCATCCCGACATCAAGTACCTGTCCATATTATTAAGCATTTAGGTAGATGGGCTTCCGCCTGCTATATGACATACATACCTTTTCCTATGGTAGAAATTAGACAAGCCTTCCGTAACTTGGCCTTGTAATATTTACTAATCGCATGTAATAAATTTGTTTACTGTGTACTTATGAATCTGCTGTCTTATTTTGCCCTCTCTTAGGCCTTTATTCACGCGTCAGGGAGCACACCTCAGCCGCATTTCATACGTAAGGTAGGTCCGCCCACAAGTATAAGGCTATTGGTTAGCCTGAAGTTGTGGGCGGACCGGGGTACACTTCTTATACCTCGGTCGGCAGAGCTCAAGGACATCGCGAGATTTCGGAATCCCACCCTTAGGTAGTCCCCCCCTCCTTTTTTTTTTTTTTTTTTTTTTCTCCTCCCCTCTCCTTCACATGGGCCCTCTCTTAGGCCTTTATTCACGCTGCAGGGAGCACACCTCAGCCGCATTTCATATGTAAGGTAGGTCCGCCCACAAGAATACCTACGGTGTAAAGAGAATGATAGCAGAGAAGTGCTAAGAGATAGGTTCAATATAAGGATACGTTGACACTCTTCCACTACAAATGAACACCCCAGGGGAGATTCACTAAGCGGTGATAAAGAGGTGATAAATGGAGATGACTTTTCCAAATTATCACTTCTACAATTCCTATGCTATTCTATGGAGCCAATGCACAAAGATTTCTCCTACTTTGGAAATATCAGTGCATAGACTCTGTAGAATAATATAGGAACTGGAGAAGTGATAAACTGGAGAAGTCATCTCTAGTTTATCACTTCTTTATCACCGCTTAGTGAATCCTCCCGTTTCTTACCACCAAGGGAGGTGTGGTGCATACTCCAACATGAGCAGCAGCTATTCAATGTACATTTATGAAAGTCCAGATAATGAGCTGGGCTCAACAACATTGGAACTATAAAACATGTACAATTACAGTGAGTACTAGGAGCTAAATTAGCCTCAACTAACTAATTCCAAGGGTTTGGCAATAGATTTGTTGGATACCATAACACCTAATAAAATTAATTTAAATGGGACATTTTATGTCTTCAATGTTAGAATGTTTTGTACTGATGTTTTTATGCTCGCATACCCACATGTATAAACTACTCTTACACACACTTAAAAGTCAGGATTTGTTTAAGAATGGATTTGTAAAATATAGGTAAAAGGCACAACATCAATAGCAAATTCCCTAGCACATCATCTAATGTTGTCTACCTCATCAGGTGTGTGGGCATGTGAAATGTCCCAAAACATGATAATACGTAGGTGAGACAGGACAAACTAGAACAGATGAATTCTCATAGATCCAGTGTGAACAAGAAAAGAGACACCCCAATGGGTCAACATTTTTGTAAAACTGGTCACAGCATTAAAGACCATAAGGGTCACTGTACAGAGAGATAGAAAGACCTGGGAGTATAAACTGATGGCCAACTCCAACACTCTGAACTGAGGCTGGAATCATGACAGGGACTTTATGTTATATTATTCCACCAATAACCATATTTTGGGCCCTTTGGGTACCGGAGGGGTGCACAATACATTGCAAAGTGATGAATTGCACACCCTTCTGGAACTTGGACTTTTAACCTATATATTCCATGTACTTAACCTTCTTTGGCTGCAAGTCACACACTCTATTCACACATCAAAAAGTAAATAAATCTTGCACCACTTCAACAGCTACAAACAGATGCCTCTACTGGAATCTAAAGAATAATTTATACAGACACTGAGGATAAGAGTTTCACCTCCAATGGAATTCCAATTTAAAAGACATTGCATGACTGTATAGCCTGTCATGTATGTTGTATTCAGCCTTCTAAACATGTCTGATGAAGATACCTAATTGTCTTGAAAGGTGGATTCTAAAGCTACTCAGTTAGCCAATAAAGGTACCACTTATACTCTACCATATATCATAAGCCAATATATTTGCTAATTCTTATTTTTCATTAGTAAATAATTATTTTTTGCTCATAGCCTGCAACATTGTCTTTATTTCTGCTCTTGTCTCTGCCAGATGTAAAAACAATGTTAACTCATGGTATATATTTGTGTGTGCCCTGGCCTGAATGCTGGTGTAAAAGGATAGAAGTGAATTACCACAAGTAGTATACTACAGAAGCCTCATTTTAGGATCCTCTTAATGTGTGGAGAATGTAAATAGTTTTACTCATTAGCACACACGCTGACCTAGAGAAATGTAATGCTACATATTAGCATACTCAAAAGAAAAGTGGAGGAGTTATAGGGCAAACCATTCCTACTATAGAGGAGAACTAAAAATCCCCATTGTTTTAAATGGGGATTTTAACTCCTTTGCTTTGCAATGCATTGGAGACCTGTGCAGCAATCAAGGGATTAAAATCCCAGTTTAATCAATGGGAATTTTTAGTTTTCTCCCTATAGTGCAAATGGTTTGCTCTAGAACACCTCCATTTTTGTTTTGAATATACGACCCTAAAAGTTGTGCAAATTAGCAAACACACTGATGTAAAGACACTCCGAGGAGGGGGGGGGGGATTTGTACTAATAGGATTCTGAGCTAAACTAGGAACCAGAACAGGTTTATTAATCCTAAACCTACCTAACACAGTTTACTGACAATGCTCCTCTGTACGTCACATGCATCAAGAGGAGGACATTGGGAAAGTATATAGGCATTTCAGGTCATTCCTTTCCTATGTGCCTTGTGATATGATATGTGTACTAAGAAGGCACAGAGGAAAGTGGGATAACTTTACTCCATTTCCCTGCGCATGATAGGGGGAGGCATTTGTTGGGTCTTGCTTGAATCTAAGTCCCAACAATTCTGGAGACTATATAAACTGCAGGCTCCAAGGTGCAGATGCTGGGGTTGGAATTAATGTCAAAGAAATTGCTCTGGTGGATTTGTACATTTCCCCTATAGTGCAATATTAGCACACTCACTAAGGGAAACACACATAGTGACACACAACATACTCAGTCAGATACACATGAGGGAGATGTATAAAGGCTGATATAGGATAAAGTTAAATAAAATGATGCAAATGTAAGAGGTGCAATGTACATGCATCAAAGTTGGAAAAAAAGTGCAAAATACATTTTAAGAAGGCGTAAGCCAAGTTTACTCTAAAATTGTATTCCACTGTACCCTGGTCTTAAGTATGGTATAATTCAACTAATGTATAGAAATTACCTTTATACACTCACTCCTAAGTAACTATTTTTTCAAAATTTTTAGACCAAATTTAGACCACATTTATACATCCCCTCAGATATTCTTTCTTCCTCAGGTGTACAGGCTGCCTTCTTGTTACTTGACAGAATAGAAGGCCAATGTGTATGTAATTTGTGGTTCTCCAGCTGCTGCTGGCTTATGCCTGACTGAAATCCAATAACTGTTGGAAAAACAGACTGCTCACCATGAAAATTGTGGTGAATGGGAGCCATTTTACATTTTCACCCTTGTAACTGCTGCATATGTGCGGATGAGTTCCTTCCACTTAATGGTTATTAACCCCTTGGATGCTAGAGATGACTCCAAAGCATTATAAAGCAATGTGTTGGTGCCCCTCTAGTATCTGGGGGTAAAATGGCTTACTTAGTACTTCTTTTTATTTTTCATCCCCATATCAGAGGTATGCATAGTAAACAATGATGGCTACTGTTAGTGAAATGTTGTTTAAAGCAAATCAAAATTAGCCTTATGCGAGAATCTGCTTTCGTCTTGACCGAATACCACAATTTTCCATTTTAGTTCCAAAGAAGCTAGTAATTACTAATACTTATCTAGAAAAGATGTATGAATGATATCACTATTTTAGAGGAAGGACATTTCATCAATGTTTGTATGTAATAGCCCAGTTCCTGACCACAGGGATTCTAACGTAGATACAGGAAAGAACTCTTTCTGACCTATGAAGAACTAAACTGTAAGCTATATTATGTAATGTGTAAGCTTTTGCTACTTATGTTGCATATGTCAATATGATGTTTGATTACCAACCTTCTTGATTGCTGGAATTTCCAATACATTGCAATCAAGGGTTAAAAAAGTATTTCTTGGTGAAGCTGATGTATTCAGATGAACTGGAGTAACTTGAAGGCAAACCAAATATACCACAGGGACAAATTAAAATTCCCATTGATAAATATGGATTTTAGAAACACCTCCTAATAAACATCATTTACCTTACTATTGCCAGAAAATTCTAATAACACTGTGAATTTTGTCCTTGTTCCTTTGTTCAAGAGATAACAGGGATTATGTACCAAGGTGTGATAAAGAGATAATCTATGCACTTAGATCTCCAAAGTAGGCTCAATAGAAGAACACAGGAATCGGAGAAGTGATATCACTGGAGACGTCATCTCCACTTTATCACACCTTAGTGCATCTCCCCCAACCTCTTGTATTAGTCTTGGATGTCACTTCCATGGAGGCAGATGTGGCGGTTGCTGCAGTTCTGGCAGTTTTTTTTTAACCGAATGACAATTTTTAAGTCATCCATTATAATGTCTGTGGGGTTTTCAGATAATCTCCCTTGGAATCAGGGGGGACATTGATAGAATTTTATTACAATCTGAAAATAGATCAATCTTTTGATGAATTCTCTGCATCCACATGGCCTCAATTAAGAATGGTATCTTGGGGTCAATTTATGTCAATCCCATTGATTTATCCCTATTTATCATGATTCCTGATATATATATATATATATACTAGTTGAAAAGTCCATTTACACGGTCCCAGAAAGGTGCGCAGTCTGAATGCGGAGCGGGCCGCTCCATATCAATCAGCCGCTGCGCAGGCAGTCTCTACTGCTCATGACTGCAGAGAGCGCAGCCATCTCTACTGTGCATGACGGCTTCTGACAAACATCCTTAGCAAGTTATTATATAGGATATATATATGTGTGTATATATATATATATATATATATATATATATATATATATATATATATAAATTTTTAATTTTTTTTTAAGGGATAGTAATGGATCAATTTAAGTAAACTGAATATTGTAGATATTAAAAAAATAAAATAATTGAGTCCAGTCCGATCTCTAAAAAGCCTTATAGTTTGAGAGATATATGATTACAAAGCTCCCCCCCTTCCTGCCCTTTCACAGACGTCATGCTATAGCTTACAGAAGGAAATCCTGGTCCGGGGACCAGCAGGTGGCTCTTCAGCAGAGCAAAATATGAAAAGAACTACTTAATTGGAACAGTCTTCAATGTGTGCTTGCAAACCAGCACACTTTGTAGACCGTTCTAATTAAGTATTTATTTAAATTGATCCATTACTATCCCTTTAAGACCTATCAGTAGCTGTCATCTATGCATTTTTTTCAGCAGTGTTGCATATCCGGTGCTATGATTTCACTTTTATTTGTAGTAGTCTGTTTTGGACAAAATAATGCTTTATGTCATCTGATTTCTCAGACTTAAATGACAAAATGGACAATGCAAGATGTGAACATATATTTTATATAATGATTATTTCACCATGGATCCTCATGATTGCCTAGGAATTATACACTTTTGTATTGTATTCATATTGCCAGATCGGCCTGCCAATCATATTTAGATGATATGAATGGCAATTACCCTTCTGATCAGGTAGTGGGACATACACTCCCGTTTGGTATACTTCATTACAAATAAGAGTTAGGATGTCATTCAGTTGATTGGCTAATGGGTTGATACTCCTCTCCCATGGGTGTGTTTAGTGGATTTATAAACGGATTGAGATGGAGCCTTGGTGCACTTTACTTCATCTATGAAGAAGCGGTTGTTAAACAATTTTGATCTTCATTTTCTTACATTGATGATTTTCATTGGGTTCAAGTTGTACCTAACAAACCATAATTGAATTGTAGAGTTGAGCTCTAGCATTCATTCAAGAAGTCTTTCAAGCCAACTCATGACAAGGATTTGTCTGCCTACCAGTTGTTACAGCACAATCTTTGAATTCTTTCTAGTCATTCAAGGGTTAATTCTCCACACAGTCTTCTTTTTAAACACTGAAAACATCAATAGCATTTGTTGAATGACTGTTTTGCTATATCCCACTTGGTTATTTATTGTGTTTTTTCATCTATCAGATCGATGAATATATAAATATATATAAATAATGTAGTTGTAGTGAGAAGTTGTTAATTATATTCAATTTAAGTACTTTATAGACTGAGGCATGGCATTTAGAGGGGAATTTGTTTCTCCAATTATTTTTGCTCCTCCATTACTCTATCAAATAATATTTACTGACCAATTTCTGTTTCTTTTTCCTTTTTTTGATTATAATAATTGTTCAGTTTGACAAGCTGGATTATTGTTGGTCCCGGCAACAGGACGTCTTAGAATTTCCAATTCCCAGTAGTCTTTTTAAGAAAATCTCTATAAAGGCTTTTATATTTATACTTATATAAGTCCCACATTATATGTGCCCACTTTCTAGGTTCCCCACTCTGAGTGCTACCTCTACAGAGTATCTTTACTCTCTATTCTAAATCAGTACTTTCCCCTGTAGCAACTTTGTTGGCCTTTGCTGAATTAGGTGGCCTTATAGATGTGCTTATGGTTTGAGGGTGTGTTAGGACACCATTTACCTCTATTTATACTGAATGAAGGTGGAGTACATATGCCTACTTAACCCTTTGAGGAGAAAAGGGATGTGCAAAGCTTTGCAAATCAATGCATTGCACACCCCTGTGGTCCTTAAAGGGATGAGATTGCCTTATATAGTGATCAAGCTTTTTGCGATACTGTGATCCTGCTAGCAGCTGTCATGTCCGCCCCCAAGGACATGACATCCATTACTGATGGAAGATGTTATTTCTTGAACCAGGGCACAAGAGAAAAAAATCATAGGAGCTGTTTTCTGGTCATAGGGTTATGTGTGTGTTTTGGGGGTTGTTTTATAAGATGATAGATTTCTTTTAATGCTAAAGATTTTTCCAAAGCATTGCCTTTCAATGGAAATATGGGGATTTGTATTGTCCAATATGTTGTGGGTGGTTTTCTCTAACATCAGCTTTATTATTTCCAAGTTCTCTAATTTTCACTTGTTGTTCTTTTCTGTGACTTGTGTTCCTTATAAAATTACAAAAAAGACATATATCAGCATTTTTACAAAATAAGAGGAAATTACTGATGTCAGTTTTAGCAGCCTTACAGTAGATTATGTTTTACAGCAGCATAAAAACCAATATTTTTTCCTTATTCATGAAACTAAAGATGTACAATTCTGGGCAAAACCAGGTGTACCCTAGGTGAAAAATTTGAACTCCCATTTATTTAAATTGGACTTTTAACCACTATGAACATCTTTCTAGTATTCAAGAGGTTAAAGGCCCCATTGAAATTAATGGGGACTGGCTGAATTTTAATTACAGCCGTATGGTACAGCTGGCTTACTGCAAAATTGAACTGTTCAGAGTAATGAATAATGCCCCGTGTCTTTATACACCATGAAGACATTAATATTTGTATGGAATATAAACATGTTGCAGGGTTTTACATGACTGAACATTCATGTCGGATCTGGAGACAAAAGCTCCACAAAATGATCAATCATATTTATATTTTTATTAACCTTAGATTTGGAGACAAAGGCAAAAGGGAAGGCAAACAGAGATAGGAAAAAGTGTGAAGCAGGGCATTTTTGGATGCAGACTATTGTTTCCGGAGTGGGGGATGCAGATGGTTGAGGATGATGGTAGTTGTAGTCCCCAACAGCTAGAGGACAACCCATTGACTACCCTTACACTTTCTAGTTCCCATGTTATTCTGTGTAGTCTATTAGAGAGATTTTATTGCATAAACTAAAACAAAAAACAAACCTGGGCTCCTCCATATAAGCATTCCAAATGTGAACCCTGTATAAAGCATGTTATGCAACTTTAATAAATTTGAGGTTTTCATAGCATAGTTTGGCCAAAATATGTCTAAGCTTGCCCCCCTATGCCAAGGTACCCCAATATCAGATGGGCCCTATCTAATGCACACAGACATCCCTATCTAGTTTAACCCTTTGATTGCCACAGGGTATCCAAAGCATTGCAAAACAATGCATTGCATACCCCTCTGGCACTCAAATTGTCATGCCAAGGCATGAGTTGGGCCTTGCAGGGCCCTGGTATGTATAATTTGTTTGTTATTCAAAGTGCACCAGTCCTAGGCCATAAAATTAGCTAAGTAGATAACATCACCAGAAACTAAATGAGCATCGCCAGAGCAGAACAGAGTGTCATAAACTATATTGGACTTTCTGGTCTGATGGGAGTTCACCTAGAGGGCAATCAAATATTATTGTAATAGGCGGAACATGTATATACAGTGTAAAATGGTTCAATACAAATATATATCTTCAGAATGCCCAGGTTCTACCCTTTTGGTGCGTACCAGACATGCCAGGGGGAGGTGTTCCTGCTATGAGTTACAAGAATAGCCACTTTACAATCAGTTAGACCCAGCAGGTTTGGTATCCAGATATTCACACAGATATGAGGAATATGATTATTATAACATTATAGGGGTGTTGAGTGTGTTGCATGTTTTGGGAAGCCTTATGACTTTTCAGGTACAAGTCTCCAGTAAGATCTGACAGGTTTGATTGAGTGGGCTGTAAACGGTCAAGCCAAACCCCTAACCCTCCCAGGTAACAACTGAAGGGGGTTGGCCTCTTAGAAGGAACTGTGGAAACTATTTAATATGTGTTTTTTTTGGATAAAACAGTGAATTTCTTTGTAAAAACTGAAGGGGGATATACCAACTGAAGTTCCCAAAGACTCTTAAAATACCGGTAATTGTATTTAAGGATTTCTTGTGTTTCTCCCATTTTTATTTTATGCACTGTTTTGCTTATGTGTAATCTTTATTTGTGTATGTCCTTTAGTTCTGTATTTTGTACCAGCACTGTGAAGCCTTTTTTCAGATTAAATGTTCAATTAATCAGCTCTTGTCTCTGTTCTCTAATATGAACTCACTTCTCTGAAGGAAGTTCAGTTAAAACACGTTACTAATGGGTTAAGTCTAAATGTTTGATTATTAAGGTGATTTTAAACTGTAATTCTGTTGTGTTTGGGGTAACCTAAGACACCCAGATATAAAGTCTTGGTGGTGGCAGCGAATGGTAGTACTGGGGAGATAGTGCAGGAGGGATTGCAGGGGTTGATTTGGTGGTTGCTAGGAATAGTAACAGGTAACTAGGGGTCTGGTATTGTTAACCCTTTCACTCCCACACTCTCCCCACTGTCTCCGCAGGGCCTATAGCCCTAGTTTGTGACAAGCATGTTATGCAACTTTAATAAATTTGAGGTTTTCATAGCATAGTTTGGCCAAAATATGTCTAAGCTTGCTCCCCTAGGCCAAGGTATCCCAATATCAGATGAGCCCTATCTAATGCACACAGACATCCCTATCTAGTTTAACCCTTTGAGTTCCAAAGGGTATCCAAAGCATTGCAAAACAATGCATTGCATACCCCTCTGGCACTCAAATGGTTAAAAAAAAGCCTCTGGGGATTTCTTGTTAATAATGCGTTCAGCCTACTTAAAAACAAATGAGACATTTGAAAAACAACAATTCTAATATTTTTATTTTAAGATTCACCTACTTACAAACCATGTGTCACATGTTTTTAAGTAGGCTCAATGTCTAACTTTTGGGAGCCTGCAGAACTCCCTCATCCCTTACTGATATCTGTATTTATTCACTTGGGCTCTCATTTTATATTTGTATATTATATGTAAATGTTATGGGGAGCTAGTGCTGTGAGTTATGTTAATTTTCTCTATTGCATACACTACAATGAATAACGTAAGAGATGGAGAGGATTATTTCACTTAATTGATGTCTCTCACATTTCTCTCACATAGTAACATAGTTAATTAGGTTGAATAAAGACACAAGTCCATCAAGTTCACCCTTTGCCTCATACCCCAGTGACTGAGAATTATATACTTTTCCTGCTACCAAATAAGTTAGTCTTTATCAGACCTTCCTGATTTACCTACTAATATACAGTATAACCCTGTATGTTCCCTTTTGAAAGAAATGTATCCAATATTCTCTTAAATGTATCCATTGTATCTGCCATAACCACCTATTTGGGCAAGGAATTCCACATTTTAACAGACCTTACTGTAAAAAAACCCCTTCCTCTGCTGAAGTCTAAACCTCCTTTCCTCTAATCTCAAGGGGTGTCCCCTGGTCACTTGATCAGGCCTTGGAATGAATAGCTCACCGCAGAGATCCTTGTATTGACCACTCATATATTTGTACAATGTGATACAGTCTCCTCTTAGTCGTCTTTCCTCTAGAGTAAATAAACCAAGTTTGTCTAGTCGTTCCTCATATGTCAAGTCCTCCATTCCCTTAATTAATTTTGTTGCTCTTCGCAGTACCCTTTCTAGTTCTAGTAGATGCTTTTTCAGAACTGGTGCCCAAAACTGTACTGCATACTCAAGGTGAGGTCTTACCAATGATTTGTACAGTAGCAAAATAATGTTATCCACTCTTGCTTCAGTACCTCTTTTTATGCAAGACAGAATTTTATTTGCTTTTGCTACTGTTGTTTGACACTGGTCACTGTTTCCATGTTTGTAGCTGACAGGGATACCCAGGTCTTTCTCTAACAACGAGTCCCCTAAAATGATTTCATTAAGTTCATAAGTAGCCTTGGGATTATTTCTTCCCAAATGAATGACTTTGCACTTCCCCACATTAAACTTCATATTCCATTTGTTTGCCCAATCTGCCGTTTGATGTAAACCCCTCTGTAGACAGCAAATATCCTGTTCTGAATTAATTACCCTGCATAATTTAGTGTCATCTGCAAACATTGATATTTTGCTTTCTCTGTCTATTTCCGGGTCATTTATAAAGAGCAGCGGACCTAATACTGAACCCTGAGGTACTCCACTTGCCACTTTAACTGTATTGGAGAATTGTCCATTTACAACCACACACTGTTCCCCATGCTTCAACCAGTTTTTTATCCAATTGCAAAGGTTATCTCCTAACCCCAATTTCCTTATTTTATACCCCAGCCTTCTGTGTGGCACTGTATCACATGCCTTTGTAAAATCTAGATATACATCAACTGCCTTGCCATTATCTAGGTTGCTGCTTGCTTCCTCATAGAAGCTGAAAAGATTAGTTTGGCATGATCTATTCTTCATAAACCCATGTTTCCCGCTAATTATCTTATTTTTTGTGTTGTAATCCTGAATATAGTCCCTTATTATGCCTTCTAGCAGTTTCCCCACTTACAGAGGTCAGACTCACAGGTCTATAATGCCCAGGTCCTGTTTTAGTTCCCTTCTTAAATAGAGGCACTACATTGGCTCTTCGCCAATCTGCTGGAACTGAGCCTGTGGTGAGAGAATATTTAAAGACTAAATATAGGGGTCTTGCTAACACTACACTGAGTTCCTGAAGAACCCTTGGATGTATACCATCAGGACCCGGTGCTTTGTCAGTCTTAATTTTGTTCAGTCTCCCCATGACATCATCTTGAGTTAACCCAATATCTGATAATTGTATTGTTTTATTTGTTCCTTGTTCTCTTGAATATACTGATGCAAAGAAAGTGTTTAAAACATCAGCCTTTTCCTTATCCTCACTAATCAACTCACCCACCTAATTTTTGAAAGGTCCAATGTACTCCCTCTTAAGTTTTTCTTTTTTTATATATGAAAAACTTTTTTGGATTAGTCTTGCTTTCCCTGCCAATTCGAATTTCATTATCTAATTTGCTACACTCCCTGTATTTTAAAGGGATAGTAATACTTCATTTTAACTTTATTTTATTTTGTAGGCATTAAAAAAACATGAAGAATGATATAAGTCTTATCTCTGAAACCTTTATGGTTTAAGAGATATTCACAAACAAAGTATCCCCCCCCCCGTTCAACCATATCAGAAGGGAGATGCCCAGGTAGACTGCAGAGAGGGACAATCTTCAATTAAGATAATGGAAAAAGCTGATAAACTTGTCAAGGGGGGAAGGGCTTTCATTGTTTTCATACAAAGAAAATTGTCCCCTTCTGTTATCTGTACTGTCATACAACCAGACTCACATCTGAGAAGAGATGGCTTACACTAGGTAAAAGGGGCGGGGTGGGGAACTTTGCTTGTGAATATCTCATAAACCATAAAGGTTTGAGAGAAAAGACTTATATCATTCTTCATGTTTTTTTAATGCCTACAAAATAAAATAAAGTTAAAACGAAGTGTTACTATCCCTTTAAGAAAGAATGTTCAGTTCCTTCAGACTTAAATAGTTTGATTGTTTTTTTTCCCTTGCCATTTCCTTCTTTACTTGTGCAGTTAACCACATTGCCTTGATTTACTGATTTTGCATTTGTTCTCCATTGGTATATACTGTTGGGTACATTTCTGCAACCTAAAATTGAATTCTGACTATTTTCCTCAGTATTTTTGCCTTTAAATAATGTATCCCAGTCTATGTTTGGCATTGAAGCTCTTAACAATTTGAAGTTAGCGTTTTTTTTAAATTAAGAGTTTTGGTCGAACCTATACAGTTTTACTTTGCCAGACTGATCACAAATATAACCTTGCTGTGATCACTGTTTCCCAAATGTTTACTTACCTTAATATTGGATACCATTTCTGTGTTATTCGTTATCACTAGGTCCAATACATTGTTATTCCTTGTTGGCACTTACACCATTTGTGACGTAGCTTTCCCGCAGCATGCTCAGAAACCTGCTTCCCTTAGCACTCTGGCAGGTCTCATGTTTCCAGTTGATATCTGGATAGTTAAAATCTCCCATAACTATAGTATGCCCAAGATGCAATGCTTTACTCATTTGCAATAGCAGTTGGGCCTCAGCATTGTCATCAATATTTGGTGGTTTGTACCATATACCCACCAACACTTTTTACACCACATTTAGTCTCAATTTCTACCCACAAGGACTCCACATTTTGGACAGTTTCCTCACGAATATCACCACTCAAAATTGGATTTAACTCTGGCTATCACGGTCCCTGTGATTCCCTGTCAATCTTTTACTGTGTTACCTTTGCATTGGAGGAGGCTGATTGGCCCGCCCAGGATGTTCCTTTTTATACTGGCTCTTGGGCACTTGTCAGTTGCCCTTTCGTGGTGTTCCTGATCCTGCGCCTCGTTGCTGAGTTCCAGTGTCTCCTGTGTACCGACCCGGATTGTCTGACTACTCTTCTGATCCTGCTCCGTGATTGACCCGGTTCTGGCTGACGACCCTGCTCCGTGATTGACCCGGTTCTGGCTGACGACCCTGCTCCGTGATTGACCCGGTTCTGGCTGACGACCCTGCTCCATGATTGCTCCGTTCTCCGGCTGATGTTCCTGCTACCGTATCGATCCGGTTCCGGTTGATGTTCCTGTCCTGTGTGCTGTTCCGGTGTTCCTGTGCAGCTCCGGTCGCTCCGGCGACATTCTGAACTGTTTGGTATCTCGCTGATCCTCTCACTCTTCCGAGCTGTAGCCTGGGGTTGCTTTCCCATCCGCTGTCTGCTGAGCTGTTCTCTGAACCAGATTAACCCGTGCAGTGTCTGTAGTCTCCGGTTACGTGCCTCATATATCGCTTGCCAAGCCTCTGGTTACCCTTTGAGCCTGCTACTCTTAGTACCTTTAGACCAAGCCATACTATCACTTGCAGAGCACTGTCTGTCCGGTGTTCGGTGTGCACCGTGACTGCGCCGGTTGGCGCTGGTAGTCTGTCCGCTCTTGCAGTGTGGATTCTGTGCGACACCGGAAGGGTGTCCTGGCTCTGGCTCACATACGCTCAGGGTGTACGTTATCTCCTGCACTTCCCAGTGCTTCGGCTCATTATAGCTTGTGCAGCAACCATCTATCTTGGCATCCTCAGGGTGTCTGGGCACAATCCAGTGGGAAACACGCAGGGTTACTACCAATTCATTAAGGGCGATTCAGGTTCTGGTTACTTCAGCTCTAGCAGTAGCGTTCCTCCTAAGCCCACGGTGGTGGTATTGGCTCAGCTCTGGGCAATAGGTGTGCTCCGCTTTACTACCTTGAGAGTGATTCAGTGCAGACACTTTACTCCTTTCTCACCATCCAGAGATGGGCGTTGGCCAATCTAGGACTGAGTTACTCCAGTTGCTCCTGTTAACCCTTTGGGGTTATCCCTAGTCTATATCTACATATATTCCTATCTTTGTATTGCACTTACTTTACTTGGTCTGTATTTGCCAATACTGATTATACCTGTGCTGGCCCCTAGGGGCACTGTTCTATTATCCTGTTTCAATAAAACTGTTTTTACTTCATACCCTGGTCTGTGTGTCAGAAAACCGTAACACTGGCTTTAAATATAAGCACACACCTCCCCCTTTTCTATTAATCCTGTCTCTCCTAAACAGGGAATAGCCCTCTATATTTACAGCCCAGTCATGTGCATCATTCCACCATGCACAGACGCAGTAGCAACTGATTCTTTTCTTGGGGCATGATTGCACATGTTCCATGGGCACCCCAGGGAAGTTATTCTGCATGCGTTTTATTAAAGTGGATGTGCAAGTGTGTGACCTCTCATTCTCCCTTTTCAAAAACTTGTTACAGAATGTGCACATTGCATTTGGGGAGGACTACACACTCCCCCAGTATAAAGTATTTCTACATTCATGATTTATTGGGTGTTGGTCAAGGATTTACTTGACTGTTCATCCTCTCCCCAGATGTACCTGAAGTGGCTTCTGGTACTTTGCTGCTGCTGCCTGAATACTAGTACTAGGAGGAGATGGGTAGAGTAAAAGTGATACCTGTATTGGCTCTAGGATGCATGATTTCAAGATAATTTAGCTCTCTTCTTCAGGCATATGTAGAATGTAAATATGCCTGAAGAGGAGACCTACAGTGTCTTGAAAACCTGCATACTAGAGTCACTAAGTTAGCCAATAAAGATATCACTTGTACTCTACCAGCCTCCTGCTTTTTCTATGGCTAACATGGTACCACCATTAACCTAGAACTAGGAGGACCCACTACTACCTCTTCCATATCTCTGCTGGACCTGGTACTTCTACCACCACAGTTTGTCATGGTGATGGTGATAACACTTCCACTAATGTGGACACACCAGAGTGATCCTGCTGGCTTTGATTCAGATGGTTCATCAACATCTGGAACTATAATATCAACAAACAACACATTTTCATAATTGTCGGTGATACCCATTATCTCTCTTTTCTACTCTTGGGTGGTTTTAGCCAAGAATGCTCTTATTATCATCTCTGAATCATCATCCCCACCAGGGCCACTCTTATCAGCAGCATAACCACCGGGGCCATCCTCATCTGCAGCACTACCACCACAGCCAGATTTTTCCTCCTCTCTTGCTGGTGTTGGTGGTGATTGTGATGGTGAATGAGACATCATTTTTGGATGTGCACCTGATGTTACAATCATGGCAGCAGGCTTGGGGTCAAGCTGAGGCAGTTGCAACTTTGTGCTGTCACTGGTGCATGCCACCTTGGGCAAAAAAAGTTCCAGGTTTTAAAGCGGAACTACCACCCTGTTAAATTTTGGCCCAAATAATTACCCATCTGGCGACTAGCTGCTCAATAGTTTAAGTCGCCAGAATTATTACCTGGTTATTGAGAATTCTATACTGCTGTCTGTGCAGTTTCCTGGCTGTCAGTCCGGGAGCAGTATACAATTCTCAATAAGCAGGTAATAATTCTGGAGACTAGCACTATTGAGCAACTAGTCGCCAGATTATTTGGGCCAAAGTTTAACAGGGGTGGTCGTTCTGCTTTAATAGTATTTGGGTGTGAATTTTCAGTTTAAACCTTTGAGTGCCAGGGGCTTGGGCCATTTCTTAGACCTTGTAGGCCAGACACATTTTCAGCATTTTTGAAATCCATCGGTTTATGTAGAACTACCATAGGTAGCTTTCTAGTTACATATGTGAAACTATATATTATTTTTTTCAGAACAAATTGAGATTTTGCATGGTTCCTCACATGAAGTAAATGTTGCATTGTGGACGAGCTATGATATCATAAAACAACAAAAGTAAAAAATCACTTATTTTGAAAAACTCACACACTTTAAATAAAAAAAACTTTATGTGGCCTGTGAAAGTTGCAATTATTTGAAAAAGCTCTGAACCCCTTGAGTACAAAAATGCAAACATGCATAGTTTAACCTACATGCATGGCCTGCTTAGACCCCCTAATTAACAAGAGTGCAAAAGGATATTTTCAACTTTATGAACTACAATGCACATTCCAATGGTTACATGGTAACACCCCCTTAAACAGCTGAATAAATAAACCAGATATTCCACTGTGTCAAATGACTGCTCAATTGCCTTTGTACCCTATGACTGATATGCACAAATATTTCCCAAAAGTGGCACTAAAGAAAAAATATGGCATTTATTCACATTTCCATGCCTTCAAATATACGGAAATCTTTGAAAACTATGTAATTTCCTACTTTATTCCTTGGTACTGCTAGTAGAATAAAAAAGTCACCCCATTGGTATGATTTTACATACAGTCAGTGGTGCCACAAGCAAAAAAACTACACCACCTATAATCTCTCATTTTTCTTACATTTTTTCAAACATGACTTGACTGTAAGAAAATAGTTGTGATGACTACAGAAATGAAGAAAAGGAAAACAAATCACATCATTTTTTTTTAAATAACTTTTGATTCGGAGTTTGTAAAATAAAAATAATGGACAGAGTTGGTTTTCAGGGTTAAAGCATAACACACAGTCTAGGTATATAACAGAGAAGGAGCATTCAGGATTTACAGTACGCTTACCGTCCCAACTGTTTAATGATGAAGAGTCACAAATGCAAACCAGCTCCAGAAGTCACGTGGAAGGTGAAAAGAAATAAAAGAAGTTACAAGAAGGGAAGGGAAGTAGGTGGGATGGAGTAAAGGAGAAGAGAAAGGAAGAAAGGAATTATACGTGAGGCCCCAAGAGATGGTAGGATCAGTAGCATTGACCAGGCAGATGATAGGGAGGGTAGTAAAAGTGGGAAGGGTAAAGGATTATAGAAGAGAAATAGACAAGAGAAACAGACAGAAGCTCTCGATTCCAGATGTCCCCCAACCTCAGCCGTGGAACTGGTGTGGATCAGTTAGTAGCGGATGCCACTGAGTGGGATGGAGTATCTGTGCATGTAGCACATAATTTTTCAACTTAAAGGGATAGTAATACTTCGTTTAAACTTTATTTTATTTTGTAGGCATTAAAAAAACATGAAGAATGATATAAGTCTTATCACAAGCAAAGTTTCCCCCTCCCGCCCCTTTTACCTAGTGTAAGCCATCTCTTCTCAGATGTGGAATGCAGTCCATAGACTGGACAGATAACAGAAGGGACACTCTTATTCCTATGAAAACAATGAAATCCCTGCCCCCCTTGACAAGCTTTTCAGGTTTTTCCCTTATCTTAATTGAAGATTGTCCCTCTCTGCAGTCTACCTGGGCAGCTCCCTTCTGCCCTGGCTGAGAAGTGTTACATCAGTAAAAGGGGCGTGAGGGGGACACTTTGCTTGTGAATATCTCTTAAACCATAAAGGTTTGAGAGATAAGACTTATATCATTCTTCATGTTTTTTTAATGCCTACAAAATAAAATAAAGTTAAAATGAAGTATTACTATCCCTTTAAGTTTAAATCAGATCTAGTTGGGGTCATCAGTAGATCAATGAAGGTGACACAGGGGAGCACCATGAAATTAAAGGGTAGGAGTTAAGCAGGAGAGCATGTTGCTCTCCTGATCACCTGTATTGATCTTCCAGTGAGATTGGCTAGGAGATTAATAGCTGGGGGAGACATAAAGAGGGGTTCTGATGATGCCCCCTGACAAACTATGCATATTAAAATATAAATCAATCCAAAACAAAAAATGGATAGAGTTGAGGGAGGGACAACTCCAGCCACTTGTGTGGCACAGGCTTGGCAGTTCAAGTTCACATGGCCATGGCACTAAGAGGGTTAAAGTGTAGGTTTTAAATTACAAAGCTCCCACAGGAAATATTATGGCTTTTCGCTGTGCTGGCATTCATGCTGAATAAGTGGCAAATTGTGTTTTCCCACAAAAACTACTACAAAAAATGGGACTTTTCAGTCATTACTAGTCCTACACTGGTGGAATGGTCCACTGGTATGCACTATAGCACTCATACTCTGTAGAGCACACCCTGAAGTGCTGCCACTGGATTTAGAGACTAATGACAGTGTGGTTGTACTGATGAATTTGTACAGTCACCACATTATTCATGAGGACTCCAGATATGGCTTTTTAAGGGAAGGCTGCTGTGTTTTTTTCACCTTGTTAGACAAACCACAATAGACCTTGTACAGGACATACACAAGGGCAAAGCCCTTGTACCCATTTCACAATACAAGTATTTTCTGTTACCACTACCATACATGCTTCCACTATTTTGCTAACAGAAAAAGAGTCTTCTTCCAGCCCCTAGGAACAAAAGTGGTATAGCAAACTACTCTGGTAATAATAATAATAATAATTCTTTATTTTATATAGCACACACAGATTCCGCAGTGCTTTACACTCATATTGGTCCCTGTCCCCATTGGGTCTCACAATCTAAATTCACCTACCAGTGTGTTTTTTGGGGTGTGGGGGGAGGCCGGGGTGCCCGGGGGGGCCCACGCAGGCACGGTGAGAACATACAAACTCATTGCAGATGTTGTCCTTGGTGGGATTTGGGCCTAGGACCCCAGCGCTGCAGGGCAACAGTGCTAACCACTGAGCCACCGGTAAGCCCCTCTTTCTTTGCATTATTCTTGACACAAGTTGTTGGGCCATTTATATAAATCATATTGCACATTAGAATAAAGAGTTTTCATCTGTTTTATCAGTTTGCTTCCCATCTTAACCGCTATGTCAGCTAGTGATTTTACTTTCCCCATTTCCCTTTTCCTGTACTAGAACCAGCTAGACTAGAGGAGACACAGAATGTTGCAGCAAGATCCCCAGATTAGGGAGTAGTATAGATCCCCCCTCATAGAGGGCAGAAAGTGGTAGGTAATTACATTTATCATTTATAGTTGCTAATGTACGAAAAGAAAAGTGGTGCAGTTCTGAGGCAAACCAGCTGCATCATAGGGGACCATTAAAATTGTTAACATTTCCATTGATTTATTTGGCTTCTAACCCCTTGAATGGGAGAGATGTTTCCAGAACCTTTGGCCATTTTTATTTTCCTCCTCTTCTCTTTCTTAACTCATCATTAGCCTTATTATTATCATCATTATCCAGATAAGGATATATTTAAGTTCAGTATCAGTAATCTGTACTGGAAAATCCAGAAACCCAAATTTAGATTGGAACAGGAACAAAAAGGTCATTGTGGACATTTAAAATTATTTTCCTGTGAATCATAATGTATACATAACCTTTTAACTTAAGCATCTAATGTCTTTTATAGATGTTAGCAGGAAGGGCAGACAGTGATAATATCAACATTAGCATTTCCTTTTAAATGGTTATCTTAGCTGTTCAAATGTTTCTGTGGTTTAACTCCAACGAGGGAAAATACTCCCTGGTGTGTTTAACAAGGGAGTTTTATTGAAATAAAGGTGGGAAGTGTGAAATGGAGTTTTTGTGCCTTAAGTCAATTTCAAGATATTTTGAGTTTCAACTATGTTTTTGATTAGATACTATGGTGGTCCCCTGTCAGGACCTGTGAACAGAGGGAAGTGTGAGGGGGTTCACAACTTGGCACTCCTGCCTAGGGATGGGTGAAAGTATTCACCTCAAGAGAGAAACAGAAGAAAAATGGCGCTTTTCTTCAATCTGGAAATGTTTCTCGAAAAGGTTTTTTTCCCCTAGCTAATTGCATTGAAATCAATGGAGAGACAGAATTTCTCCTCACCACGTGGCAAGTTTCTCTTCTTTTGCCACAGGCATATAAAAGGGTGTCAGGTTCCTGCACCATGCCATTCTGTGTTTGTGAGAGAAGATAAAGCAGCACATTTTAAGCTAGAGAAGACAGTGGAATTGAAGCTTAGTTAAGGGAGTCTTGAGGGTAGGAAATCTGTTCTCTGTATTAAGGGAGTCTGGGGGACTCTGGGAACAGGAAGGGGAGAAAGGAGCAAAGAAGATATAATTCCAGTCAAGGTTTTGGTAAGCACACTCAAAGTAAAAAAAAAAACACATTTAAAATTACTGGAGTGCAACCAATTTTGACCAAAATAGCTAAAAGCAAATACACAAAATATTGGTGCACATCCAAATTTTCATTATCATTAACCATTTACTCTGTGGCATTGTGCCTGCATATCACTACTATATTAAAGGTGAGAATTTAGTCACATCATATGGCCATAGAACTCTAAGCTTGCCACCAACGTCAAGGTACTTCATTTTTGGAAAGTACCTAACCTCATTATGCTTTGTCTTATAAGCTGACTCTCTCCCACTTTAGGTATTGACTAACCTTAATTTACTTTATCCTGAGAGCTGAATCTTTGTCAGCTTTACTCATTAATGGAGGGAGACTCTCTGACAGGCATTATATAGTGTCCTAGAGACAATGAACATTGCACCTGGGGGAGGGAGGGTTCCTTTAACCAATAGAAGCTGGTCAAAACTTCCAAAAGTAAAATTCCAGTCCAGGTTTTGGTAAGCACACCCAAAGGAAAAAAAACACATTTAAAATTACTGGAGTGCAACCAATTTTGACCAAAATAGCTAAAAGCAAATACACAAATTATTGATGCACATCCAAATTTTCCATTAACCCTTTATTCTGTGGCATTGTGCCTTCTATACCCCAAATACCCCAACATTTTGGATGACCGAGTGAGAAGGGAGCAAAGGAGAATTAACCCAAATACTCCAACATTCTGTGTGACTGACTGGGAACACACGGGCAGAGTTCATACACATTTTTTCCTGCCCTGGCTGTTATATCTCTTCTAGGGGAGTCCGCAGGTGTTAGAAGGGAGCAAAGGAGGTTTACCACAAATACCCCAAAGTTTTGTGTTACTGACTGAGAACACACAGGCAGAGGTGATCCAAGTTTCTTCCTGATCTGGCTGTTGTCTCTGTTCTATGGGACTCTAAAGAAAACAGCAGTGCTTTTTTTTTTTTACAGTGATAGGGGGCAGTTAATTAAAATAGAGACAGGGACCCTGATGTGAGCTGTGACTGAGGCAGGCTGATTCTAGATGAGATAGAGTATTTTATAGAGATCCAAGGTGAGACATTGCACATAATCAGTTTTATTGTATACTTTACAGTAAAACTCACACAGTAATTGAGTAATGTCTAGTAAATGCACAAGTGGTAGGGTGAAAGAATTAGCAGCAATGCAGGGATGTGTAATTAAAGTGGTAGTGCAAAAACTGACTGCAGCGATGGTTGTTGCAGCATGTACAGTAAATTATGGTAATCTTTCTTCACCCTCTCAAGGAAGATGTAGTTTGTTAATGTCTCATCAAATGTTTCACCAGCACCAGTACTATTATTAAACAATCTAAAAGCACTGAAGACGACAACGAGTCACATTCCAGTGTTGATGGCATAGGGCAAGGTGTAGCATCTCAACAAACTGCTGCATCTGACAGTGGAACAAACAAGCACAAAAACACCTGTCCTGAATGTAGTAGAGAACTTTGTGAAAACCTTTCAAAGTGAAAACGTAAAAATAAATAGTTTGAGATCACTACAATCCTAGCGTAATATAAAAGTAGTGGGGAAGAAGCAGAGGGTGATGCTGATAATGACTGATGATGTAGATCTAAAATATATCCCTTTGGTATCCTCCTTTTCATCACATACCGATAACGTTGAGAGTGAGAGAGACATTATGACATGGCCAAAATGTTAGCTGAAAGGCAAAGGCTCAGACTTCTACTACTGAAAATGAGCACTGTGCCTGTCTATATAGTATTTGAGAAAAAAATGGAAGTCTTACCCAGGACAAGCAAAGATGCCAAGAAAATTCACAGTCATCTGTCAGTCATCGTCAGCATATTCACTGCTTCCAAGTCCCACTCAGACACACACAAACTAATAGTGTTGAGTAACCAGCAACAACACAGGTTATCAGCATCCACAGTTTAAGCTTTGATGAGAGCCTCTGCTGCTCTTGGAAGTGCATCACCAGTGAACCTAATAGTACTACAATTTCAGCAACATCTACCCCCTGTAGTAGTAGTAGCAGCCTCTCAGAAACTCCACAGTCTATGAAGTCCACAGTATGGAGACACTTCACTCAGGATCTAAAGCTAAGCATGTTACTATCTGTTGTCTGTGTAAGAAGCACGTGAGAAGGGGAAAGCAGGCTCACAGAGTTCCCATCTGAAGTACATCCACAGGTCTGACTGGTAGACACACTATCAACAGGTAGAGGTGCCACAATTAGCAGCATCAGAAGTATTCTTAAATGTTTCAGGGGCTCTATGGTACATAATAGAAGTGCTGTTGATGTGTCAGAGAGTGTGCCAAGATTTTCTGCTCCTGCTGCAGATGAGTATGACTTTTTTTTTACAGATGACAAGAGTCACGTGTTCTGCCACCACCCCCACAACCTCCACAAGTCATGTCTTTAAAGCAATAAAGTTACAAAGCTCTTCTACTATGTACTGCCATCCCACACTTACGAAGTTCTTGGAAGACAAAACATGCACAAATATAATGCAAATGTATGGAATAGTAAACTTGCCAAAAGTGGATTGTTGACATGCTGCCCTTTTCTTTTATTGAAAACAGAGGCTTTAGAGAGTTGATGTCATGTGTTGCACCCTGTTGGAATATCCCAAGTAGCAGTTATTTTTCAAGCATGGTTGTGCCATTGTTTCTTAAGCAGAAAGTTAGTGTTATGGATAAAAGACAAAGGCACTCAGCTTGCTAACAATTTTTTCAACGCAAATGTCGCTGTAAAACTAATAACGTTTACTTTCAGCAATTTAATTCTCCACGTCAGCCCTCAGAAGAAGTAATATTGTGGCAGAAAATGTTGCAGTCATAGGCGAAATATGGCATAGTTCTCATTTAAAAAAGGAGAACATTTTATGTATTGTCTATTGTTTTGCGAAAAAAGTGGGAGATTTCTCTGGCTTTTTTCCCATTCCTCCCCTAAAAAAGCACATGCAGTATAAGCACTATGAGGTGCATGGTAAACATGTCAAAGACAGAAGACAATCCTTCACCGCTTCATACAAATCACTTAAAGGGATCTATCACTCCTATACATCTTGGCACAAATAGTTCATGTAGCGACTAGATGTTATAATATTTTCATTATTTAAATAAAATCACTGTTTTGCTGAATTTCTTTGAATAAATATTGCCCTGCGCCCTACTTCCTGACAGACTGCAGTTAAAAGCTCTGTACTGCAGTCTGTCATTCTGCCTCTGCTCCCCTCCCTTGATCCAGCCTCCTCTGATGATGGAGGCTTTCTGCATGTAAGCTGGAGCAGTCTCATTGGCCAGAGAGCACTTCAGCTTACATGCAGAAAGCCTCCGTCATCGGAGTAGGCTGGATTGAGTTATGGGAGCAGAGGCAGAGTGACAGACTGCGGTACAGAGCTGGTAACCTCTGTCTGTCCGGAAGCAGGGTGCAGTGCAATATTTATTTGATTAAAATCAGCAAAACAACAATTTTATTTTAAAAAAAATGAAAATATTAAAACATCTAGTCGCTACATAAACTATTTGCTCCAACATGTATAGAGGTGATAGATCCCCTTTAAATGTGAACCCTGTGTAGAGCATATGTTATACTAATGCATTAATTCACATTGTGTTTTTTTTTTTTTTTTTTTGTAGCTGTTTGCCAAAATATGTTAAGCTCCCTTACCATTTTTATGTCTTACAAAATGGCTTTTTACCTGTCTAAGGCCCTCATGGCTTAACTTGACCTTGTTTCAAACTGGTATTACTTGCAGTGAGTGGGTGAGACTTCATGAACCGGAATATTTACACCAGTTTATTTATACTGAAATCTGTCCCACCTACTACTACAAACTGCATGGAGCCTACATAATATACCTTTCCAATATTCAGTTAGTCTCTCATTTTCAGTTACTTGCAATCACTCCAAGTTATTTGGGAAAGTTAAAAAAAAATTATATTTTCAAGGCTTGTCTTTCTTTAATATATACACAAGGACCTCTGGTGTAGGTATAAGTCTCTATAATTTTGAATGAATAAAACAAATTAATATCAAAGTATAGATCTTAAAATAATAAACAAACTAAAAACTGTAACATTTCCGAAGTCATAGATATAAGGGGCTCGATTCTACTACCAGAGGCCTAAGGGAAATCTGGCCTTACAATCATCAGGCGACTCTGCAGCAGAGCAAAGATTGCGTTATTAAAAAAAAATCTTTCACTGAAACGGTCTTCTACGTGTGCTTGCAAACCAAGCACACGCAGAAGACCATTTCAGTGAAAGATTTCTTTTTTATTAACGCGATCTTGGCTCTGCTGCAGAGCCGCCTGACGGTTGTACGACAGGCTTCCCTGCGGTCAGTTAGAACGCTGACTTCAGGGAAAGGGGAGGGTGAGGGGAACTTTAGGAGCGATCATCTCTCAAACCATAAAGGTTTTAGAGATGACACTGGGGGCAATACATTTCTTTTTAATATGACTTCAATGCAGGGGTTAGTAGTTATTAAGTATTACTATCCCTTTAAGGTCTGTATCGTTAGATACTGGAGGAAACAGATGGTTCCATCCTGGAAAGAAATAAAAGAGCAAATAGAATATCAACTGGTTTCAGAAAGATATTTTTTAACAACACATTTCAAAACAGGCACCACAAGTATGATAGAATTTGGTCTTTATGACAACAAGCAAATCTATGAAAGAAGTCCTGGTGGGAGCTTCTGAAACTGCCCCACGACCCCTGTTCCCCTCAAGGGTACCCACATAAACAGGGTGAAATTTAGAAATGTGATCTCCACACATGTTTTTGTAGAAGGATGTTATGATTTTGAAGTAGCAAGAAATGTAAATTGGACTGTCTAATGTTATGATATGGATGTGTTTGTATGTTTTTGTATGATTATTTAATATAAAATAATAAAGATAAAAAGAAAAAAGACAGTGGTGGAGTGTTGTTCAGGCACGGCCATGAGATAGGTAACGGGAAGGTGTTTGTTGTGCAGGTAATTGTTTTTCGGTATGTTTGTTTTTTCTCTTCTGATGTGTTCTGATTGCTGTCTATCTGTCAGGTTCGAGGTGTAGGTTGTGTTTTCATCGGCTGGTGATGTTGCACAGGTGAGCTTGGGTTGCTTTGGATTGACAGGTTTATGTGTTGTGTGTTAACCTCTTTTGTTCCCTGCTATATTGTGATGCCTTGTGTTGGTATGCTTTTTAGAGCCCTTGTCCCTGGGGTAGATTTTTGTAGTGTTTCCGACACTTATTTATGAGGCATGGGCATTGTTTGTGTGTTATCTTGGCTTTGCAGGGGTTAGGTGTACACATAGGTGTACTTGTGCTATGAGCATTATGTTGTTGAGTTGCTGTTTCTCTGCTTTTTTTTTTTTTATTGCCGTTATGTGTCTTACGGCCAAGAAAACTGGGTCTTAAATTTAATCCGTAAAACGTATCAGTGCATCGTCTGTTAGCAGTACCGCACACGTTTGAATGGCTCTGGGGACAGCTGTTCCCTAGTCCACAATGGACTTAATATTATCCTCCATTGTGATTTGGAAACTGCCATTAGCTGTTCATAAGACAGCTTTTTGAATTGCTTACCATGATTATAAAACAGCTGTCAGCTGTTTTTTTTTTTTTTTGCGCTGCCGTCCTTTAAATCGAGCCCAATGAGTCTACAGAGCTGTGTGTGTGCAGCCCCGTTGACAGTCCAGGAGGTTATTTTTCTTAAAGTTTCATTTTTCGAGGCAGACATAGCACAGGTGTAAAGACATCTGATGTTATATATGTTGTAACATGGCCTGTAATTGCTGCAGTCATTAACAGATATATACATTTTTCCTGAGTTACAATAATCAGTTATCAAAAGCAATTGGCTTGGTAGCACAGGAACATGGTTGTTTACTCATTTATGCATACAAATAAACAGCTCTTAAGGATTCTGTACAAAGAAATACCTTTTACTATTTTTGGTCTGAGTTACATGATATGTAAAATATGATTCTCTTTTTATTTGGAAGTGTAACATTTAGATGCAATATGGAGAACAATAAATAAAGGCACAACAAGCATTTAGGTAATTCTCACTTGTCCTATAAAATTAACAGGAAACCTTTCACAAGTGATAGCTGACAACCGCTTTCTGCTTTTTTCATCCAGTCTCTCAGATTAGGGGCCAGATTTAAAGGTTTGTGCTAAAACGGTCTCTAAGTGAAAAAGGCACATCTCCTGCAAATAATAAATGATTTATGTCGGATTTGACAGGTAGTCTACAAGAATAGCTAACAAGCGTAGGCACAACAAAAACATGTAACGCAAAAACCTACATCGCACCTTCACATCACCATGCGTCCTAATCACCCACTAAAACACATCTTAAGTCAAGTTCTAACATAACGGCTGACTGATTGATGCACAAATTCACACCCGCAGCCAATCCCAAGACCTCAAAGTATCAAATATGTTCAAATACACCTATACATACCCAAACATAATGGTCACACCTTGTCTGTGTTTTGAGTTTTGGCAAGCTAGAGCACAGGACCCAGGAGTGGCAGCTAGTGATAGAGAGAGAGAGAGAGAGAGAGAGAGAGAGAGAGAGAGAGAGAGGCACGTACAGAAGAGCAAGGTAGAAGGAGTTTGCACTTAAATATACACTAATCACACTTTTGCACATATTACATACACCTATACAAACACACACACACATAATCTTTTTGTATAACACATTACACATTTTTTACTCTTTATTATTACAGTGTGAATCAGTGAGTGACAGAATGTGACAGAGAGTGAGTGGGATCGAGTGTGTCTGTGAGGGCCTGTATGAGTTCCTGGGTGTGAGTGGGTGAGCGATGGCAGGGAGTACAGGAGAGAGGGATGGTGATAGTAGTGGAAGCGGAGGAAGGTCAGGAGGGCATCCCTGGTGAGAGTAGGAGAGGGAAAGGGAGATTGGCTGGGCGGAGGTGGACCCAGCCTAGAAGAGGCACACAGAGGGCAGGAACAGAATCTTCTGTGGGAATGGGGGTATGTGTCGGGGAACACCCTACACACTCAGCGCAGGCAGGACATTCCGGCCACAACTCTGACACCTCGCAGGCCGGAGCTGAGGAGGAGAGGCTCAGGGAACCTCGTTACACAGACGAGGAGAACAGGGCCTTCATGGAGGCTATCTTGGTGTTGGAGAGCATCTTCTTTCTCAGGGAGAGGGTCCCTAGCCTGGCTTTGAGGAGGAAGTCTGCCTGAAGTCAGGTCTGCAGCAGGGTGAATGGGGTGACCACCTGCAGACGGACCTAGGAATCTAGCAAGAAGAGATGGGGCAACTGTAGGAGGGTGGTGAAGAAGAAGATGGGGGAGGTTGGCCTGTGCTCCTAAGGCACAAGAGGTGGTCCCCCTGCCCATAATCACCTACAGCAGCTGGGAGGAGTTGCTGCGACAGAACATGTCGGCCACGGCTGTTGAGGTGGTCCCTGGAGGATCGGACACTGGGGAAGAGAAGAACCTCCACACTACTGGTAAGTGCATCACATAACCACACACCACATCAACCAACACAACCTTCACACATAAACACAGTCACATCTCAACACATGTCCATCATTGATCCACACAACTGCACCAACACCCCTGAGGGTTAAAAACAGGACACAATACAAGCACAAATGGGAAGGTTCGACCAGGCCCAAACCTGTCCAAGTCCCAGTTCAACCCACTTTTTGCTGTGCTGATCAGGCACAATCCACACAAAACATACTTCACAAAATGTTGTCTTTTAAAGATCATCACTGTTCCACCACAATGTCACCCATGTACCGACAGGGAAGTCAGCATATAACCCCTAGAGTGCTAGAGGGATCATCAATGCATCCCTCAACAATGCTTTGGCAATTCTCAAAGGGTTAACCAATAACAAACACAAGTCGACAGGGTTACGACTAAATGCTACACAGGGGACATTCGCTAAGTGGTGAAAAAGAGATGATGGAGTGAAGTTAATCCTTCCATATCATAACTTCACCAATTCCCATGGTAGTCTATGGAGACAATTCAATAACATGTTTCAAGGTTTTGAGGTCTCAATGTATAGACTCCATAGAAAAAGTTTGCAAATGTAGAAATGATATCACTGGAGAAGTCATCATCATTTCCACTTCACCTCCACTTCATCATGTCTTCATCACCACTCACTGAATAACTAAAAAGATGGATCAGGTCACACATTACAGAGCCACTGAGACTAACTGGGTGTATGTGCAACACACAGGCCTCAAAATAACCAACACTTTTGAATTAATGGATAACCAAATAGGCCTATGTGTTGTATATGCAATCATTTGCTCTCACTTGAACTGTCAGATCATACATTTGGTTTTCACATGGATCTTCAGGAGTGGTGATGCCATGGATAGATGTTAGACAATCCACTATTTGCAGGATACACATGGGAACCAAATATCAACCACTTTAGGTGGCACACCAACAGGCCATGATTGATTTATATCTCTGATTAAACAAGGCTGGGTCACTCAGAGAGATAGAGCAACTGATCCAAACAACAAAAGGCCTTAATCAGAGAAATCCTTCACTACTGACCTGATTGGTGGCCTTGAGGAATGAACTTGGACAGGCCTCATGTACAGGATCATGTCAAGTTCATCAATCTGTGATTGCCAGGGTGTTATTCCATGCATCGCAATGCAATGCATAGGATACCATCATGACACTCAGAGATTCACATGTCAATTACATCATCTTGCATTCATTCTGTCATTGTTTACGTTACTATTCACATCATGTCATTTCCACACACAGCATACAGGCCTTCAGCACAGCAGGAGGCCATGGAGGTTAAGGCAGAGTCATCCCCCAGTGAGGATTATCCAGAGGAGGGGACCAGCCGGTGCTCACCATACCCACCATCCTCCACCTTCTGCACCACCTTTTGCACCACTAACTTCACCCCCCTATAGCGGCTGGATGCAACAGTAGAGGTGGATGCAGCCATCCACCTTGGGACAGTATTACTCTGCACCACCACCAGGAAGACACTGGATGCCCGGGACAGTGCCCATCCATCAATATGGGCCATATGGTCAGCGGCTGGACTTACCCTCTTAGATGGCTTCCCAGCACGGGCCCAGGTATGATCCAAAGTGGGGGCCAAGTATCTACCAGTGGTCAAGGTATGGCTACTGGCCACTGGGTTACGAACACCTGGGCCTAACTGGGGAGCCCCAGTGCCCTCAACCAAGGGACGAATTCACCCCCCACCACCACCACCAGAGAGATTAGTGGCAAGCTTCGAATCCCTGGATGTGGTGGTGTCACGGAGTGACTAGGAAATAACAACACTGACAAGTACAGATGAACTTAAGATAAAACTTTATTAAGTACAATAATGGCAGGAAATGAAGAAACAAGCTGGTGACAACAAATGACACATCAGTAGCAATAATAGTGACACGAAGTGGCAGCAGATAGTGACACACCTTCACGAGACCAGGGAGGAACAGTGGACCCACTTTCCTCACCCTTCACTGGGCAGGTGAACAGTAATGGAATGGCCCTGGGTCTCACACAGGTAGATGTGAGGACAGTGTGGGTACACCAAGCACACGGTATGAATGGCACACCTTCACGAGACCAGGGAGGAACAGTGAACTCACTTTTCTCACCCTTCACTAGGCAGATGAGCGACAATGGAAAGGCCTTGGGACTCACACAGGTAGATGGAATAACAGTGTGGGTACTCCACGCACATGGTCTGAATGGCACACCTTCACGAGACCAGGGAAGAACAGTGAACTCACTTTCCTCACCCTTCACTAGGCAGATGGGCAAGATCTGAATGGCCCTGGGACTCATACAGGTAGATGTGAGGACAGTGCAGAGCACTCCCACACACACACAGTCAGCAGGAATAAAGGAGCGCAACAATACCCTAGAGATAGGGTATACAATAGTCTAGTAACCGGTACTGAGGCTAGGTAAGGCAACACACATACCAGAACGGCCACGGGAGGTCAAACACATGGAATGACCGACAAGCGCTGCTAACGGAAGCGAGAGCAGAGCGGAAGGCACAGGCAACAAGGAAACCAAACCGAGGCACGGAATGGTAAAAGAGCGCAACAATGGAGAGCAAACCAAGAGGCAGCCAATGGTCAGTGCCAGATCAGTAGTCAGACATCACCAGTAGTCGTAGCCGGAACGTGTAGTCAGACATAGCCAGGAGTCAGAGCTGGAAAGGGTAGTTAGACGTAGCCAGGAGTCAGAGCCGGAACGGGTAGTCAGACGTAGCCAGGTAATACACAGGAACAGTAATGGACCAACACAGCAATAAGCTCAGGTACACCATGAAAGGACAAAGGTAATGACACAGGCTGAGGTTTAAAAACCCTGTCAGGTGGGTGGAGAGATAACCTCACCAACATGGTGACCTATAAGAATAGCGACTCAGCTTAGAGCGACAGCTAGGAAGTGAATAATGTCGCTGTATGGCAATATCTGCTGGAGGCAATCATGGGCACCGTGATAGATGGCCTCTTCGTCTACAGCAGCCTCTCCACCAGAACCAGCAGCAGCCACCCCACCATCACCAGTCACATCACCAGTCACACCACCAGAACAAGAGGATGTAGGTGAGGCAGCATCACCAGGCACATCCTCCTCCAGCTGTGATTTGCACTCTGATTGTGAAATTAACTTACTGGATAACCCAATGATAACCCTAAGATTTCAATGTGGTTGCTACACATTTAAATTTTAGGATGATCATTGGGTTATCCAGTAAGTTGTGTTAATGTTTAACTAAGGTTGAAACAGACTTCTCCAGTTAGTAAGTTTGTTAATGTAGCCTATGTACTGAGATATGCAATCACAGAACATTGGTTACATTGAGAAACATGTGGACTGTGGACATGAGATCACTGGGGAAGTAATGTCCCCTGTATCACCTCCTTATCACTCACAACACACATTAGTGTATCATTGCCATCACTTCCTTGCATGAATACATCACAAAATCCACACATGATCAAACAAATAGTGGACTCCTGTGATGTAGGTCATGCCTTCCTATGTATGAGGTATACTCTAGCCATGAATATTGTTCCACATTGAGATATGTCTAATCCAACATTTAATTTAATAGACACATATTGAATAGTGATGGTTCTCTTTAATGTGTCTCACACTACCTTAAAACATACATGTGTTTTTTGATATATTGCCTATGTGCATTGGACACTTTATGAGCACCCAAAAGGTACATATAAACTAAAAGGATACTGTAGTAACACCACTGAACTGCTCATGTGTTGTCCACAAGATATTGTAACTCTGAAGATAAGCATTCTTACTGTTGAGGTTTGATACCCGGATGTTAGGAAACACACAAATTTGGGACTTCTGTGGATATGTGAATGTTCCAGTAGAGGTTGCTGTGAACATCATGTTAAACATTGCATCACCAACACAAACACTTGAAAGCATCAAGGGGTGAGCTTCATGGAAGTGTTGACAAGGCTTCAGTACAGTCACATGGAAACTCCTCTGTTCCAGGAGGGATCATGCTATGGATGCCTATGGGACAAGGTGACAGGATTTGGAACAGAACCCTCAAACTGATTGTCATACAACAGCTACAACATCATTATCCCATTAATCTTTGCCGTTACAGGGGAGTACACAAACTATTGCTTTGTAATGCATTTTATACTCGTCTGTAACCCGTTATGGGGAAAGCTAAGGGGATGTCAACCAGCCCTAGGGATATGTGCGTCTGACATAAATCCACACATCACCAAATATGTCATAATAGCTCCATGAAACAAAATAATTTGGGCTGCCAATGTCAGAGTGCTGGACACACACACGCACAAACACCACACACACACACACACACACACACACACACACACACACACACACACACACACACACACACACACACACACACACACACACACACACACACACACACAGGTCAGCTTGGTGCCCCTTGAGATCTGATCCACATTTCATGACCTCTGTGCTATATAACACAATACCACTGCAGATCCAGTCCTCTGCTGCTCTTTTCAGCTATACCAAACTACAGGTCCCATGTTCACTCCAATGGTTTCTGTGGTGTTACTAGGTTTTTGTGTTGTGTCTGACAGTTATTTGTTGGGCATAGGCATGGTTGTGTTATTTTTGCATTACAAGGGTTAATTTTGCCATTGGCATGCTTGTGCTATATGTTGTGTGGACTGCTGTTTCTCTGTTTTCTTTTCTGTGACAGTGTTTTTTTGCCATTATGTGTTGTGATGGAATGGTTGTCACCCTGAGAATGAAACATGTCTGTTTTCAGTGATCTCCATTGTCTTAACATGTGTTCCATTTCTTGAAAAACTTTAATGTCCCCTGTGTGTGAATGCATTAGAAAGTGTTGGCCATTTACCAGCATTGAATGTAAATGTTACCTGTGACATCAGATCCTGTAAGTAGTGGGTAGAAGGAAGCCTAAGAGAAGAGAGAGTACAGAGAGAGGAGAGAATGGAGTAGCAGGGGGGAGCAGACCTCCCCAGAATGGAGGGAGGCCTGGGGCGAGTCTGTAGTTGGTCTGATCCAGGTGCTTTCTAAAGGAATACTGGGGAAGCTGGGACTGTTGAGTGCCCTCCCCAGAAGAGTTAGAGTGAGTGGGCACTGAAGTTGCCAGATGCCCCTTCCAGTTGTGGGCTGTAAGTCAAGGCTGCTGCAGCCGCAGAAAGTACCCTGATGTTCCCATAACAAGGATCGTGGCTATGGCCCAAAAATAAGTGTCAGTGGATAATCTCTTAGGATGCCTTATCAAAATCCTCAGTCAGGACTAAAAGATACAAGGAAATTTAATGCAATCCAGCACCAGGAGCAGTGGGTGGGGTGCCCACTCTTGCCTCTAGTGGGACAATGTGTAAGCTCCAGTATAAAGCTAAAATGCATTGTGAGTATTATATATAACCCCCGGCAATCTGTACCACTTTGCTGACACACCAAGAAGAGAACAACAGAAGTGTGTAGTTTTTATGTTTTACCCATTTGTTTGCCTGTAATTGTTGTCCTATGTTTGTGTGCCATGACCTCTGTAATAAATGCAACTTATTATCTTTTTGTCTGGCAGGATAAATTGCTTAACCCTCAGTCTACAAAGCAGTAACTCCTGTACCCTGGCACATGTGTCTTACAGCTAACAAAGCTGGGTCTTAACTTTTGCCTGTTAAATGTATCGTTTTTCCTGTTGTTAGCAGTACCGCACTCCTTTAAATGGCTTTGGAGAGCATGATACCATAGGTCTCAATGCACATAAGATTATTGGCTGTAAGTATTAGAGAACTGCTGTTAGCTGTTCATAAAACGGACCTTTAAATGGCTTAGTGCACATACAAAACAACTAACAGTGATTTTTATGACTATCTCCTGCCTTTAAATCTGGACCTAGAACTTTTCCATTTCAATCTCCCCAGAAGTAAGTGTTCTAACAAATTAAAGCAGATAGGGGAATACCACTATCACATCATACTTATATACTGTTAGCTACTCTACATGATAGACAAAATAGGAGAACTAGAATTGCTGGTGGTTAAATGACCAACTGGAAATAATTGATATAACAGAAACATGGTGGAATGATGCACATGACTGGTCTGTAAATATAGAGGGATATTCCCTGTTTAGGAGAGACAAGATTAATAGAAAAGGGGGAGGTGTGTGCTTATATTTGAAATCAGAGTTAAATACAATTTTGTGACGACAAGAAATAACAATATATTGGACCTAGTGATAACGAATAACACAGAAATAGTATCCAATATTAAGGTAAGAGAACATTTGGGTACAGTGATCACAACATGGTTACATTTGAGATCAGTTTGGTAAAGCAAACTGTATAGGTTCAACCCAAACTCTTAATTTTAAAAAAGCTAACTTCAAATTATTAAGGGCTTCAATGCAACATATAGACTGGGATACATTATTTAAAGACAAATATACTGAGGATAAATGGTCAGAATTCAAATTTAGGTTGCGGAAATGTACCAACAGTATATACCAATGGGGAACAAATGCAAAAGAAGTAAGTCACAGCCAGTGTAGTTAAGTGCATATGTAAAGGAGGAAATGGCAAAGAAAAAAAAAAGCATTCAAAATATTTAAGTTTGCAGTAACTGAACATTCTTTCTTAAAATACAGGAAGTGCAACAAAGATTGCAAAAAGGCAATTAGGGTAGCAAAAATAGAAAATGAAACTCGAATTGGCAGGGAAAGTAAGACTAATCCAAAAAAGTTTTTCAAATATATAAATAGCAAAAAACTTAAGAGGGAGTACATTGGATCATTCAAAAATTAGATGGGTAAGTTGATTAGTAAGGATAAGGAAAAGGCTGATGTTCTAAACACTTTCTTTGCATCAGTATATAAAAGAGAGAATGGTAGAAGAACCTCAACAAGTAACTAATAAAACGATACAATTATCAGATATTGGGTTAACTCAAGAAAATGTCATAGGTAGACTGAACAAAATTAAGACTGACAAAGCACCGGGTCCTGATGGTATACATCCAAGGGTTCTTAAGGAACTCAGTGCAGTGTTGGCAAAACCCCTATATTTACTCTTTAAAGATTCTCTCACCATAGGCTCAGTGCCACAAGATTGGTGAAGAGACAGTGTAGTGCCTCTATTTAAGAAGGGAACTAAAACAGAACCTGGAAACTATAGACCTGTGAGTTTGACATCTGTAGTGGGAAAACTGCTAGAAGGGATAATAAGGGACTATATTCAGGATTACAACACAAAAAATAAGATCGTTAGCAGGAATCAACATGGTTTTATGAAGAATAAATCATGCCAAACTAACCTTTTCAGCGTCTATGCGGAAGTAAGCAGCAACCTTTATAATGTCAAGGCAGCTGATGTAGTATATCTACGCTTTGCAAAGGCATTTGATACAGTGCCACACAGAAGGCTGCGGTATAAAATAAGGAAATTGGGGCTAGAAGATAACCTTTGCAATTGGATACAAAACTGGTTGAAGGATAGGGAACAGTGTGTGGTTGTAAATGGACAATTCTCCAATACAGTTAAAGTGGAGAGTGGAGTACCTCAGGGTTCAGTATTAGGTCCGCTGCTTTTTAACATGTTTATAAATGACCTAGAAATAGATATAGAAAGCAAATTATCAATATTTGCAAATGACACTAAATTATGCAGGGTAATTAATTCAGAACAGGATAATTGCTCTCTACTGAGGGATTTATATAAAATGGCAGATTGGGCAAACAAATGGAATATGAAGTGTAAAGTCATGCATTTGGGAGGAAATAATCACAAGGCTACTTATAAACTTAATGGAATCATTTTAGGGGACTCGTTGCTAGAGAAAGACCTTGGTATCCTTGTCAACTACAAACTTGGAAACAGTGACCAGTGTCAAACAGCAGTAGCAAAGGCAAACAAAATCCTGTCTTGCATAAAAAGAGGTATTGAAGGAAGAGTGGATAATATTATTTTGCCATTGTACAAATCATTGGTAAGACCTCACCTTGAGTATGCAGTGCAGTTTTGGGCACCAGTTCTGAAAAAGGATATACTAGAACTAGAGAGGGTACAGCGAAGAGCAACAAAATTAATTAAGGGAATGGAAGACTTGACGTATGAGGAATGACTAGGCAAAGTCTGTTTATTTGCTCTAGAGGAAAGACGACTAAGAGGAGACTGTATCACATTGTACAAATATATGAGAGGTCCATACAAGGATCTCTGCGGTGAGCTATTTATTCCAAGGCCTGATCAGGTGACCAGGGGACACCCCTTGATATTAGAGGAAAGGAGGTTTAGACTTCAGCAGAGGAAGGGTTTTTTACAGTGAGGTTTGTTAAATTGTGCAATTCTTTGCCCAAGGATGTGGTTATGGCAGATACAATGGATACATTCAAGAGAAGATTAGATACATTTCTTTCCAAAGGGAACATACAGAGTTATACTGTTTATTAGTAGGTGGATCAGGAAGGTCTGATTAAGACTAACTTATTTGGTAGCAGGAAAGCTATAAAATTACTGGGGGTATGAGGAGAAGGTTGAACTTGATGAAATACAAATTTCTCAAATCCCATTTGATTTACATCAATGAGAATTCACATTTGTTCCCTGTGGTGCAGTTGGTTTGCCTTAGAATTACTCCACTTTTATGAGCATAAGGAGCTTTTAATCAAAATCAGAGCAAAGGCCTGCTTTTGTGCTCTATGGCTTCTTAACCCTATGTAGAAAACATCTGCTGTTAAAAAAATGGCACATTTGCTCCACTTTCACCATGAAGTGTGCAGTGTGGGGGTTGGACTTTTCAGTCATACTGTTACACTTTGCATTGCTATGCTATAGATTAGGGATGGCCAACTTGTGTCTCTTCAGCTGTTGTGGAACTACACTTCCCATTATCTTCAACTGTCCATTGACCAACTGATATAAATGGAAGTTGTAGGCCTGCAAGAGTTGGAGAACCAAGGATTGCGTACCACTGCTATGGTTTACTACTGAAATGTCTCCGCCTACATGCCGATTCTCAGAAGGGTGACATTGTCAAAAGGGCGACATCTAAATGTCACTTGTGTAAAAGTCGCCCTGGCCTCCCTGTCGGAGGTACACAATATTTTATTAGTAAATATCTATAGGTCACCCAGGGAAAACTGCATCGATATAACAGAGCATTGCACAGCAATGCCGGTGCAGTATTCCCCTAATAAAAAGCATAATTTGCATCTGCCTGGGTTCCCTGCAGCCACACTTACTAAACTTACTATTAAACAAATTAAGAGCTACTTATTTCCAATGTATAGCTACCCTTTAAGTAGAAGGCATTAATCCTGGGAGATTTATGTTAAGTTATAAGGTAACTGGTATCTTCCAGCACTGGCTATATGTATGTGAAGAGGAGAATGACTAAACACAGGAGATTGCTAGGATGTCAGGTGACCACCAAGACCCAGCACCATAAAAATGTATCCAAATGATAAGTTTAAACTTAACAGCACAAGAAGGACTATACAAGGTAAAACATTGATAAGAAAGGTACATTATGCCAAGAGATTATTCAGTATGATTATTATTCAGAAGGTCAGGCTGATAGCTCATCAGCTTCCATGAGTACTGAATGAATCTATGTGTGTTGACTTGGTAATCCGATTAAGCTTCTGCTCAGTGTTGCTTATAGCTTGTGATCTAATATTAGGGAATTGTTGATCAGTAGAAAGTAGTTATGATAACATGCTGTGAGGTCAATTAGTGTTTATCCCCAGGAGACTCTGAGGCTGATCCACTTAGTATAACTGGAACAATTCTGGCCAAACCAACTGCACTATAGAGGGCAAAAACCTTCCATTTATATTAAATGGACATTTAACCCCCTTGAATGGTAGAAAGGCCTCAAATGTATTGCTATGGGACCTACCTGCTTTAAAATAGATTAAAAGCCATCCTATATAATAATTCGCTAAGGTTTGTCAGAAGCCGTCATGCGCAGTATAGACGGCTGCAGGTGCTTTATTCATGCACACTACAGACTGCCCGAGCCATGGCTGTTACAGAGCGGGGCTCTCCGAATTCAGACCGGAGTCGCACAGAGAGTACTCCTGTCTGAATATGGTGCGCTTTGCTCCGTATCAGCCGCGATGTGGCCACTCTCTACTGCTCATGCCTACAGAGGAGGAACTGTGGCCCGTGTAAACGGGCCTTTCAACTTGTATATAAATAAAAAAACAAATTCCCTATAACGTATTATTGTTTATTCATCTTATCCTAGTTTTTACACCTATACATCCCTGACATTGAGCTCCTTGCATCTCTGTTTCCAGAGAGCTTTCAGTTAAGAACCATGAGTGCAGTGATAGTGATATGATGTTGAACTATCCCTGCGGCACTGATTGTTTTGTATGTCATGGAAGCAGGCTTCTGTACATTGTTTCTCTGTCTTTTTTACATCCTATCCTTTTTTAAATTGTTGCATTCTCTGCTTTCACAGTCCCAGACAGAAAGATTGCTGTCAGGGACCTAAATGTGTAAATGTGTAAAACTATGTGAAACTATGTAAAACTATGTGAAACTGAAGAAAATAAAAAATAAAAAGTTCTTTACATATTATGCACTTGTACAATATGAGTCAAATTAAGGTGTTGCTGTCTCCTTAAAAACAATGGGGAAATTAGAAAGTGTTATGGTGCAGTTGTTTTACCCTAGAATTGTTTCAGTTTTCTTTGTACAGCCTCTTTCTGTCATGCAGTCATATAGCAGGGTGTCAGTAAGGAGGGGAGGAATTACACTGGCTACATTAACTCTGAGTTCCAGAAGGCTGCACAGTTGATTACTATGCAATGTGTTGCATACCCTTCAGACATTCAAAGGGTTAAACTATGCCTGTGAAAGCATGGGAAGGGGTATATGAAATGTAATCCCATTCCTGAATCAGTGCAAAGCTTGGACCTCTGAAAGGTCCACTGCTAATGAAAATCACATTATTGGACCTTATGCACAAAAAGTAGGTTACAGCTATTATGGGGGAAAAAACAAATTACTCCACTAGGGAGAAGTAAACATTCCCCAAATTCTCATTGATTTACATTGGGCTTTTTAACACTATGGGGGTTATGAACTAAGGTGTGGGGGGATGTATAAAAATGATCTAAGGCAACACAATAATGGGTTCTTGTTTGCACTATGTATAGATAATATGCTTGTGTGAGTTTTATACACATACCTACTAAACTGAATAATAAAAGTCTCAGTGATGTCTTCTCTGCAACATCTTTTATACAGGGGCAAAAAGTGATCATGAAACTTTCTCAAAATGTGACAGTTTTTAACACTGTATAAATTATGCTTCAAAACTGTTATAGTGCACATGATGCAAAGAAGGGAGTTTGTATGCTCAAACAACCGTATACCTGTACAGACTATTTTTGTATGTGTTTGCACTACATCATACATCTCTTTCAATGTGATCAGAGGCTGGTATATGAAACTTCTTTAGTATGCGCTGTTGGATCTGAGAAGAAAAACAAGCTAATTTGGCTGCATTGTGGCAGTACTCCATCTGAGTCAGCAGTTCTCGAGTTTGCCCTTGGGATCCACTAACAGGCTACGGGGCATATAAATCAATGTGTCACTAAAAAGTCACTATTCAGTAGATGATTGCAAATTAGACTTGTCTCTATTTTCCCTCCAAGTCTTGCATTATCCATTGCGAAGTGCAATGTGAGACAATATTTGAGAGGTGCACTGAAGCAGATACAGTCAGTCTTCACTCAGAAACATCAAAGTTTAGCTCTCTAGTGCCATTACAGAGGAGACTTTTCTATGGACATCAGACTTATCCCGCCCAATGTACCTTCTACGGTTTGAGCAGGCAAGTTACCCAGCCTTGATGCCTTGATGCTGCAGCCGTGATTCTGCAGTGCTGCTTTGGAATAACAGGTGCTCCATGCAACTCTACCCAGTTTTAATTGCTCTTTTAACTCACTCCTGCTCACCTTAAAGGAAAAACTGATCCTTCCCAAAAGGGTGGTCCAGTTCTAAAATGACAGGTAAGTACCCTCTGCATGGGAATACGAGCTAACTCCAGATGTGTGTTTCAGCCTTTTTTTGAACCTGTGATTTGAGAACTGGACCTCCCTTTTATGTAGGCTTAATCTGAAAAGTACATGGCAATTTCTCCTCTTTAATAGCATCACAAAACTAAAATGTGATGCTTCAGAATGGTTCCCAGAATACTTATCTTCCAGATGGAGAATCCTGGGTAGTTAGTGGTGGGTATTAGTGGGTTTCCTGTACTAACTGAGCATTAGAACTGTTATGTAGGATGCTATATCTGGAACTTATTGTTTGCCACATAAATCCACTTGCACGTATAATTGCTGTAAATCATGTTTTACAATAAAGATTGTCATGAGTGGCTGATATGGCATTTCCCCTCTTTCACCCCTCCCCCTTTGCCAGCTACAGTTCATGTAAAGCCCCTTGAGGCATAGCTAAAGTCTGTGGTTAACATTTTCAACATGTCTGCTGAATGGCATGGTTTACATGCATTATGACATCTTTGGATTCCAGGGTACTGGCGTGGGTTAGGGTGTTATGTTTATGGATACTAGTTGCTTCAGTTATCCTCTTTGGTTCAGCTGGCACACTGGCATCAGACTGTCTACCAGTCACGGCCTTTTTTATTACCATAAATGAGTTTTGTGTTTTGTTGTAGTTACTAAATGCTTGAGTGTTTGCGGGTCTTGATTGATTGTGGCCATCTCAGAGGCATTAGAAGTGACTACCAGCAGAACAAGAAAGATCTGCTTTTGTTCATTGTCAGCAAGCCTCATATCAGTTGACTTGTAAGTGTAATGTGACCAGATGACCAATTAATCCAGAATGCTTGTTAAATTCTGATAGGACTGCACAAGAACCAGTGCAAGCCTGTAGTGAGTATGTCATTAGTTTTCCTCATTAAAATGGTGATCTAGTCACATTACTAAGTGTTGCCATTGTATTTTCAAGGAGTTCACTTTTGACTAGTCTTTTTATTCATAACTTACATTTTTGTAACCTTTTAATTAATCCTTGAGTACCAGAGGTGCACTTAAAGAGTGAATAACTAAGCACAGAGGCTTTAAAGAACTGATGTCATGTGTTGACCCTGCTGTTATATCCCAAGCTGCAGTTTTCGAGGATGGCTATGCCAATGTTACTTAAGCAGGAAGTTAGTGGACAGAGGCACTCAGCCTGCTAACAATTTTTCAAGGCATATGTAACAACCTTTACATTCAGCTATTTATTTCTCTGCTTCAGCCCTCATAAGGAGAAATATTGTAGTAGGAAATATTGCAATCATAGAATATGGCAAAATATGGCAAAAGTTCTGGTAGGAAATGTATTGGCAGTGTTGAAAAGGAGAACATTTTATGTATTGTCTATAGGCGAAAACTTTCATGAAAAATAGTTGGTTTATTTTTTGGCAAAAAGTCCTGCAAGAAATTGCTCTGACTTGTTGTCTATCTCTAGTCTTTAGGATTTCCTTGCTTGTGCACAGATAAGTTAATGTCTCAGTTAGACATGTGTGATTCAGTTTGGCTAATTTCGGAATTCCGACAAATAAGGCATATTCAGCATCATTCAGACCTTCCGAAAGCCAAGGTCCGCCCACACAAAAAAAAACAGAATCCGAAATGGACCTAGTCCAAAATTTCGATGTAAATTTCAGAAATTCAGACGGCTCTTTCCTGCCTGAAACCATTACAATGTTGCTACATGCCACTAAAAATACAGGGCACGGAGCTTTCCCGCCTGAAACCATTACAATGTTGCTACATACTGCTAAAAATAGATCTGGTAAAACAGGCGCTTTACAGTTCATGCAAAGTGCAGATATTAAACACATAAGGACAAAGCAATTTTGCCATTTTTGCTATGTGTGTGTTCAACCATAATTCCTATCTTTCTCATTTATTGCACAAACACATATTATATACCATTTTTTAAAGGACAGAAAGGGCTTTAATTTGATGTGACATATACATATACTAGTTGAAGAGCCCGTTACACGTGCCACAGTTCCACTGCCAGCCAGTCGAGGTGCAGTCATGATCAGTAGAGACTGCCCGCTCCGCGGCTGATAAAGTGCCAGCCGGTCGTGGTGCAGTCATGCTCAGTAGGTAGTGCCCACGCTGCAGCAGATACAGAGCTGGATGCTCCTTCGGAGAACCCCGCTCTGTATCAGCCTCGTCACTGGCAGTCCCTACTGAGCATGACTGCGTCGTTACACACATTTTAGCGAATTATTATATAGGATAAGTGTGTAGGGGTTTATAAAATACCCTTCCTGTCTCATTAGAGATTTAATATTATTATTAATGTAGTTTAATGTATTTTTTTTTATTTTTATTTGTTTAATTTAAATTTTTATTGAATATTTTACTTTTTTTTTTTTAATTCGGCCGAACAATTCGGAGTATTGATGAATTTCATCTGAGTCGAACAGGTCCGGTCTGAACTTCAGATCCTCCAAATTTAAAAAAAAAATTAGTCCGTAATCGAATTTTACCAAAAATGTTTACCATGCACAAGTCTAGTCTCAGTGTCCCTGTGAATGAGCAGGGAAATCCTAAAGACATGACCTGTTAGGGGTCCCTAAGGAGAGGGTTAGGAACAACCAGTGCCGGATTTTCCATAAGGCAGAGTAGGCATCTGCCTACAGGCGCACCCTACAGAGGGGCGCCTGCCATAGAAATCAAATTATTTTTTTAAGTGGCGTGCCGCGCTACACTGCCTGCCGCATGTAAGGTCTGTGCCTTCTTCGGCATAGACCTGTAGCTGCTGAGCTCCCCCGGCTCTTTAGTAATACAGAGCTCTGGGAGATGACATCATCTCCCAGAGCTCTGCATTACTAAAGAGAAAACTGCGCAGGAGCTCCAGCAGCTACAGGTCTGTGCAGAAGCACAGATCTCTCCTGCCGCTGGACCACCGGGGAGGATGAAGGGGCAATGTGAGGGCAATATGGGGATGATGGGGGCAAGCAATGTGGAGCTGATGGGGGCAATGTGGAGCTGATGGGCCAATATGGGGGCAATGTAGAGCTGATGGGGGCAATGTAGAGTTGATGGGGGTAATATGGAGTTGATGGGGGCAATGTGGAGCTGATGGGGGGCAATGTTGAGATGATGGGGCAATATGAGGGCAATGTGGAGCTGATGGGGGCAGCTGATGGGGCAATGTGGAGTTGATGGGACAATGTGGAGCTGATGGGGCAATGTGGATGTGGTGCTGATGGGGAGCAATGTGGTGTTGATGGGGCAATGTGGAGCTGATGGGTGTAATGTGGAACATTGTGGAAATGGCCAGTGGGGGGGGGGGGGCGCTTCAGATTTCTGTGCCTACAGGCTCCTGAAATGTAAATCCGGCCCTGGGAACAACTGACTAAAGGGAACACTGATTGGAAGTTGATGTCATCCACAGGGCTGTCATGGTCTCTTATAGAGAGTCATCAGGAGGTTAAGATTTTTTTAACGTGTTGGATAACTCTTTGAGTTAAAGGGGTAATAAAAGTTAAACCATAAGAATATCAACTTTTGATAATTATGTATTGCCCATTTAAGAAAACTATACTTAACCCTGTTCTTCCAAACACAATGAAGTTAGCACTCTGAATAGAATTCTATGCACGTTTATGCTCAGAACATAGGCTACCTTAATTTATTTATTGCATATTTTTTTTCCTAAGTGGTTTAAATTGCATGGCACTTTTTTCTGCAGGTTCTGCAAAATTCACAAATGTGAATGTACTCAGTGAAGACAAATATGAGTATTTTAGGTCTCAGTGAAATTTTATGTATTCTACTGAGACCTCATTTAGTCCACTTAAAGTTATCATGATTTATCCAGCAACTAATGGTGGAAATTACGGATAATATAATTATGATAATATTATGGCTATGGAATTGTAGTCATAAAACTCAGTAATATCTATGTTTTTTAACTTCCAATTTTATCTTTAGTTTTATGAAAGTGGTAATGAAATCTACTAAAGGGAACATCAGCTGCACAGTCACACAAATACAGATGCAGTCGCAGTTATATGGTATGACACATGTAAACATTTAAAGGGATAGTAATGTTTCAAAATAAAAGCAGCTCCAAATAATCTTCATAGTGTTTGGGCCATGGAGAGTGTTATTTCAATACTGTCAGAGTTGTAGTTCAAGAGTAATTTTACTAATGTAACACTGTTCACCTTAGAACAGAAAGGTGGTATCCAGATGGATTGCAGAGAGAGACAACCTTCAATTAGCATAAGGGGAAAACCTGTCAAGGGTGCAGGGTTTTCCTTATGTTCACAGTAAGAAGATTGTCCCTTGCTGTGATCTGTGTGGTCTTAAGACCAGATTCCACATGTGAGGGGAGGTGGCTTATACTAGGTAAAAGGGGAGGGAGGGGGATACTTTATCATTCAATTACTCTTGGACTACAACTCTGACAGTATTGAAATAACACTCTCCATGGCCCAAATACTATGAAGATTAACTGGAGCTGCTTTTATTTTGAAAATATTACTATCCATTTAAAGCAAGAGAGTGCAATCTGGGGCTCTCATGCCAATGCCTGACAACAGATCCCATGATTCTGGCCAACAGATGGCTGAGGATGATGGGAGTTTTAGTCTGACAACCAGTGGAGTGACACATTTTCCACCCCAGGTTTTTTTTCACTGCAAATGGATCCAGAAATAATTATTATAACTCAGACTGACATACTTTGATACATACTTGATAAACACATACCATAATTTAGGAGTCTTAAAGCATATTTATAATAGGCCAAGACAGTGCATTTTTTGCATATCCCTGTTCTTGCCCAAATGTTGCAATAATAAGCCCTCATTACCTTTTTAAGGACTAGAGGGGTGGGTAGCACATTGTGAAGCAATATATTGCATAACTATGTGGCCCTTAAAGAGGAACTTTCATCACATTAATAATGAGCTCCAAAATATATTTACAATAGCTATGTGTATTGACCAGTGGTTCTCAACCCGTGCTCTCAGTGGCCACTAACAGGCCATGATTTAAGGATTTCCTTGTGAAAGCACAGGTGAGTTAATCACTGAGTCTCTGATCACCACACATGTGATCTAGCAGGGGAATTCCTAAGTCCTGGCCTGTTAGTGGCCACTGAGGGCACGGGCTGAGAACCCCTGTTATAGACTTTCAAGTATAGTTGTGAAATTAGTGAGAAATAGAACTTTGTAGGCAGACAGGCACCGGCAGGGATCTTGCAGTAAGAACTCTCTGTGCCTGCGCTGTCAGTCCCTTCTGGTGCCTTAAGGCTCAGAGTCTTCCAAATAACCAGTCGTGGAGTTGAAGGCGACGGACATCACAGACTCAGAGATGCTGGCTCTGCAAGATGTCTGCACTGTTCCCCGCTGCCTGTCTGCTTAAAAGGTTCTATTTTCACTAATGCCGAATTATTTTTGAAACTACAAGTAAATCTATACATATTGCTATTGTACTTATATTTTTTGGGCTCAATATTAATGTGATGAAAGTTCTTCTTTAAGAGGTTAAAGGCTTTATCCATAAAGAAAACAATAAGGATTTTGGTATCATACCAACCACTCCATGGGTCAGAGGATAAATCTTTCCATTCATTTAAAGGTTATTTTTTTTTTATACTTTGAATGCTAGAGAGGTATAAATGCATAAGAAACAATACCATGGTGACCTCTCTAGCGTTCAAGGGCTTAAATGCCCCATATAAAAGGACACATCTGAAAAATGGGAACTATTGCAACCTAACAGCTAACCATTGGAGCCTTGCAGCAGGCATTTTTCAGATGTGTCCTCTTTAAAATGGATGACCTGGCAACCCTACCCTAATCTGTTTAATAGAAGAACTTACCAGTGTGTGTGTCTTTCATAAGGTTGCCGCCTCATCCCACTAACCCTCTGAGTACCAGAGAGCTATGAAACGCATTGCTCTGCAATGCGTTTCATACCCCTCTGGCACTCACAGGGTTAAAATGGAACATATATAAAGAATGCACTCTGCAGAGCTACATGGAGGCCACAGTAAACCTGTAGTAATCATTTCAGTCCTGCAGAGTGCATTTTTCTTATGTTTTCTTACTTAAAGGGATGACGTGGCCATCTTAGTCTTTCACACAGAATTCAGGTAAGCTGACTTAAGGTAGCCAGATGTCTCTTTAAATCAGTGATACTGCACAAGAAGCAGTGCAACCCTGCAGAGGGTATTTTTTTATACATGTCCCAAATTTAAAGGGATATGTGATCACCTTAACATTGCTGACCAGACCTTACTTTTAAATTAGTACAGTTGAAATATGGATTTTTCAGGGCTGTGCTGAAATCAAAGAAGCCCTGCAATGTGCCTTTTTCATGTGCCACCAATTAAAGGTAAGGTTTGGTCTCCCTATTCTAAAGGAACATGGTCTCTCTCTTTCTCTCTCCCTGTTTCATTAAGACTGATGAATCTTATTAGTTATTACAAGGAGGTGAGCGCTAAATATAGAACAACAATGAAGATCAACAAACACAGGAGGCAACTCAAGATATTATTTACACAATATATAACTACACACATACATACACACACACATATATATATATATATATATATATATATATATATATATATATATATATATAAAATTGCTGCATTATGGACTCCTACTAAAGTAAATATTGATGTGACACAAACACATATTCTAGATTTATAAAGTGACCATACTTTCTCTTTAATTCAGGACAGTTATAGAAAGTTCATTCTACATGGCTGCATACAAGCCTGCAGCATATCATGTATTTTCCATATTCATTAAATCTGATAAAAAAAAGTATTCTGTCTTTTGCCACTATATGGTGATATTTCTTTCTTTCTTTCTTTCTTTTTTTTTTTTTTTTTTTTTTTTTTATACAGTTGTTTCCTGCTAAAGCTCACTGTATCATTGTGGGATTATTACAGTGGTGATAAGAGTACAAAAATATATACAATGTAACAAGCTATATATTAAATCTAAACAATACTTTGCAGCACCCTTTTTTTCTTTTCAAAACTGTGAACTATATAAATACAAAAATAGCACAATGAATGACTAAAGCCTTGCAGCCTTTATATGAGTTTATCAGTATCTGTAATTGCAAAATGAAATACTACTGCATGTGCTATGCAAATGATATTATATTCATAACAGTTTAGTGAAGTCACAGATGTCTAGTTATTAACTCACGGAATTCTAGAGAGTTCTCCAATGCATTGCAAAGCAACTGTTGGAGACATCACTAACATCCAATAATCAATATGTCAGCTTCTGTAGTATGTCCTATCCATAGCTAATTTTCATCTCTCATCTATAGCTACTAGATACTGCCTGAGTCCATAAGAAATAAAACCAAAAGTTAATATGAATGGGAACAAATTACTGATTCTCCGATAGATTTCAGATTTATATACTATGAACATGTTCATATATCTAGTAATAAAGAACTGATATCCCGGTAGGCATAACATATTCATCTCCAGGTTATTAATGTAATGCATCTCGGCATGCACAATTCATGTCCTGACCTATGAATGTGTCTGGAGATAAAGGATTCATTTTGATCTGGACAGATTTAGCTAGCAGTACAAAACTCATTTCCCACCAGACTAAGTCTGGAAAATGAAAGATGTATCTCACTAAAAATACAGAAATGTAAACATTCTTGAACATAGCCTCACATTTGAATATATTGACTATAACTATGAGCTATGACTGCTGAAGGTAGAGGAAATTAAATATTTAATATCTGGTTTTCCAGTGGAATGAAAAGTTACAGTGCATGGCTTGAAGTAAAGTCAGATTTACATATCCAAAGGCTTTTGGTAGCCAGGACCCACCCATGGACACATCCTGACATGATAGGTGCCCAGTTCACCATTTTGCAATAATGAAACATCCTGAGTCCCCTAGGCAAATGTATCCAAGATGACTGTAGCACCACCCATGGGCATACTTACACCTCACTGGCTTAGCTCCACCCACTGTTGCTTAACATAGAAAATACTTTTAGCCTATAGTATACAAACCTAAAAAAAGTGTTAACCCATTGGCTGCTAGAGAGATCTTCAAAGTAATGCCCTGGACACTTATCTAACAATCAATGGTTTAATTAACATCCAGTAAAGGGTTGTGTAAACTGTTTGCAATAAGCTAGGGGCTTCATGATTGTTCTGGTCACATCCACAGGTTAACATATGGGTGTGACTGGTACAAATGGAGTGCCCATCAAAATTTGGTATTCTAAGCAATTGCCTATTCTACCTAATGGGAAATCCAGCCTTTTAAATAGCATTGACCTATAATAAACACAAAAAGGCAATGCTAAGGTATAGAAATTGGATAAAAAGACTATATAAAAAGTAGACATTATAACAATTTATAAACTGTTGAGAAACAATGACACCATGAATCAATTATGTGCAGAAAATCTTTATGGCCACTATGATTCAATTTATCAATTTAGTCTCCAAAATGAATCTTTGATTTGTACAGGATATCCTATCCATGAAGGCAAATATGATTAGTTTTACAGTCTCAAGGACCCAAAACTCCTGTCACTGAAGGCTTCCTAAGAAACACTTTAGTGGGAGGAGTTTGGGGTTCTTGAGTCATAAAAAAGAGTGTCTGTCTAACATGATATTAATTTCTAATCAATGATGAATTTTAAGGAATCAATCAACCTAGAATCGATTAATTGTGGTGGTTAAGATTTTCTGCCAAGATTATGGAGAGTACTGATATTTCAATACATAAATAATGAATATCCTAAATAAATAAAAAAACAGATGCATGTCAGACAACCATAGTATTGAAGTACTTCATGTGTATTCGTATACTATAAAATATAAAAAAGTGGTCAATAGAAAATGAGCAAAAACTCCCACAATGCTCTGACAGCCAGGCATCATGGGAACCACAGTGAGCAGACGCTGGAGTACCAAAGGCAAACCTGGACATCAGAACACAATATCATATTCAAGTTCAATTACGTCCTATAATTTTAACTGAAGAACGATAAGAAGCCAAAACAATGGGATTCACTTACAGCAGCCAATCATCCTATTCTAATCTCTAAGTTGATGAAGCAACCAACAATGCAAGACAAAAGGGCCAACTAGCGGGCGACAATTCAATAGGATACCCCTCCACTTTGCTCCTCTTATCCTGCCCATTGCATTTTTTTCTCATCAGCCCCCTTGATCCTATACCATCCCACCTCCTCAGGCCTCTGTCATGCTGTTAGTTCCCATGCTAACGCGTGTATTCAACTCCTCCTATCCTCTGGCATCTTCTCCTCCTCGTTCAAAGATTCAATAGTATCTCCAGTCCTCAAGAAAAGTTCATTAGACCCTACCTCCCCATCCAACTACCGCCCCATATCCCTCTTGCCTTTTGTCTCTAAGCTCCTTGAGTGCCTAGCCTACTCTCGTCTACTTTCCTCTACTCCCATAAAGCTCTGGACCCTCTGCAGTCTGGCTTTCGGCTCACCTTCTCTACAGAAACTGACCTTATCAAAGTAACAAACGATCTCCACATTGCAAAAACCAAAGGCCATTTCTCTATTCTTATCCTCCTAGACCTATCAGCAGCATTCGACAGAGTCGACCATACCCTTCTCTCCCAGGTTCTCCAATCACTTGGCATCTGTGGCCTGGCACATTCCTGGCTTGTATCCTATCTCTCTCACCGGTCTTTCTCTGTAACATACACTAACACCTCCTCACCTCTGATCCCCCTCTCAGTAGGTGTACCCAAAGGCTCTATTCTGGGACCTCATCTCTTTTCTCTGTATACACTCTCCCTGGGGCAACTGATAAAATCCTTTGGCTTTATCTACCATCTTTATGCAGATGATACGCAAAAATATCTCTCCACAGCCTCTACATCACCTGAAATACAGCAGCGGGTCTCCGATTGCCTTACTGCTGTCTCTTCCTGTATGGCTCATCGTCGCTTAAAACTTAACGTCTCCAAGACTGAGCTCCTTATCTTCCCTCCTAAATCCTGCAGAACACCTCCATTTTCTATAACTGTCGAAGGCTCCACAATTTACCATGTAGACAAGGCCCGCTTGTAACTTTGGACTATTCTCTTTCCTTCTACAAACACAGTAATGACGTAACCATAACCCGTCGCTTCTTTCTTCGGAATATAGCAAAAATCTGTCCATTCCTCTCTCACTCTACAACAGAAAACCCCATGCATGCTCTTATCCTTTCTCGCCTGGACTACTGCAACTCTTTACTTATTGGTCTTCCTACTAACCATCTTTGATATCGTGCCATATTCCTGCACGTCCACTACGTAACACACATGGTGGACGACTCTCTGACCCTTTAACCATTATCGCTGTTTCATGGTTGAAAGCTTTCTCACTTGCTGCTCCCTACCTCTGGAACACCCTACCACCCAGTATTCGCCAAGCATCAACCCTCAGCAACTTTAAATCTAAACTAAAAGAGCATCTTTTAAATATAGCAACAATGTAATATGAAAACCGCATCTCAGATGCCAAAAACTGCACTTCCTCCTCTACCAGATCATATCTGTATGTCACCCATCATATACTTACATTGTAAGCTCTACGGGGCAGGGACCTTTCATCCTCAGGTATACTCACCTGTTGTTCCCCTTATGATTGTCTTTATCAGCACTTAATCACTGCACTTATTGTACCCCTTCTATATCAAATGTAAAGTGCCAAGTACACTAGTTGGCGCTATATAAATAAAATATACAATATAATACAATCAGCCACTTCTCTATCTCGCTGGCGTTCCATGTTCTTTTTCTCAGACACTGCTGTCCCTCACTAATCCTCTGGCCCTCCTTTATTAATTCTGAATCAGTTCAGACAAATCCAGAATTTTTTCAGATTGATCTGGAAAATGAGTGACGGTGATTTTGCTCATTAAAAGCTTGATACTATTCTCCCCTTGAAAAAAAATTTGCACCCATTGGAAACAATGAAATAGTTGAATTTGGCATTCAAATACATGTGGTGGCTCCAATACACATGAATGAACTCCCTTTGTTGGGCAAAATATTAGGCCATCAAAGGTAGGCGCGGAGTCCCTAAAATGTGATAAGAAAACATTGACGTGTATTAGAACAGTGGTTTCTAGCATACACACATGCATGCACGGCTAGTGATCCCTACACTAGTCACACGTGGACCATATCAATACATCCAAGTAACTAAAAACATGAGTGAAAATGTCCAGATGTCCATGATGCTCAATATAATATGTAAGACATAAGTTTATGATGCCCCCCATAAAATAATTCCTGATGCCTCTGTCACTGCCACTAGTGGTGGGGGCAGAAGGAAAAAAAAATCAACAGACCCCCCAACTTTGTTACCTCTTGGGCCATTGCCTGAACCATAATGAGGGAAAACTGAAAAAAGGCTGGTTTTTATATGGCCAGTCTCTGTTCAAAATGGTTCCCACTCTACAGTTGACTAGGAAATGTGCTTACGCACCTCCCAGCCAATCAACTTCTAGCGGAGGGGGATGACGAAACCTGTTAGAAGCTGATTGGCTGGGTGGTGCTTAAGCACACATCCCAGCCAATCGTAGATTGGGATCATTTTGAACAGAGAGTGTCCATATAAAAGCCGGTCTCTGTTCAATTTTCCCTCATTATGGCTCAGGCAACAGCATGAGACGTATCAAGTGTGTGTGTGTGTGTGAGGGGTCTGCAGCATCAGTGGTGATGGAGGCATTGGGAATTATTTAATAGGAGCATAATAAATATATGTCTATCACATTATATTGTACATCATGGACATGTGTCTGGATATTTCTTGGGGGCATCATGGAATGACATTTGGGATTTTTCAATGAAACATGGCTGATTTCATCCTTTTCATTTTTATTATAGTACCAGAGGATATTTGAGATAACAGAAGATAAGAAGACAGCAGTTACAGAAGACTGACAGTGGATGACAGGTAAGTGGTACACCTATGAGGTAGTGGTTTTAGTTTTGCTTCACTTTCTTGTTCATGTTAGTGATAGTGTAGGGTTAGTGTTTGGGAGGTAGGGGGAGGGTGACTGTGCTTTGAGCTCACTCTCGTTGTTTGACATGTATTAAACAATGGGAGTGGCTATTTTCCTTTGCTATACACACAACTCATGCTATTTAGGGAATGCTAAAATGAGTGTTTGGCCACAATGTGGGTTTTGGTCCCCAGTGCTCTGTGGTCCATGTACCTTTCCAGCTACTAGAAAGCTGTGGTACACAAGTATGTTTCTCATTCATTGTTTATTTTTCCCTTACCGACTGTTTTAACGGTGGGAATAGTATCAAGCCCTAACTCCTTAATCTCTTTTTACATGTCCTTTGCTCCTTTATACAAAAGGGTAAGAAACATTTTGGAAGTTTGTTTGGTATTATTGCAAATCAAACTCAAAGTCTGATTTTGACTGTGAATGTTTTGTTCTTCTACATTTCTTAAAGGATATGAATCACTTCTATACACATGCCACTTCTAGGCCATTTGGCATTGACAGTAATGAAGCTTGATGAATATGTTCCTAAGGGCTGAACCTTTGTACCAGAGCATGTTAAGGGGTTGTGTGCCAGTTGCATAACAATGAGTAAGTGTAAATAATGAAAACATTGCCCTGTTTATTTATTTATTTCTTTATGAAAATATTTTAACCCTCTTGAAAGTTAGAGGTGTTTCAGACATCTCTAGCCACCCAAGGATTAAAAATAAATGAAAATAAAAAAATGCTCCAAATAAAGATGCACCCATATTTACAAAAGCAAATAGCATTATGCAATGTTCAACTTTTTGAGTGCTAGATGTTAGTGTAAAAAATTACTACACAATATGTTACATACTTCTCTGGCACTCAAAGAGTTAAATATGGTTGTATCTAGACTGAATATTTATATTAAGTCTGAAATTTAATTCAGGTGGAGGTTTTCATTACATGGTCTGCTCTAATTATGTTAAGATAGGTCACCACAAGTAACCTCAATATGTGTAAGTTTCCCCTTTTTAGATTTTAGATGAGAGTTAGTACCGTGTTAGCTGTAGTAATACAGGAGGCAAACATTTAGTAAAGTTGATACCTTTATTGGCTAACTAAACAGATTTAAAATGCAAGCTTTCACGACTTCTTAGGTCTCTTCCTCAGGCATGTTATACAGATAAATATGAAAACTTCTCTCTTAAATACACATTACATTGTTATATAACTAGGCTGACCATACCTCACCTTTAAAAAGGGACACATAGTAAATAGGCATATTTCAGGAGTTCACCAATATCAAAGCAACCCTGTGGTATGCATTTTTCATGTGTGTCCCTTTTTAAAGGTGAGGTATGGTCAGCCTATATATAACTGATACACTTTGGTGTTGGGGCATGTGTTGGGGCATGTGTGTGTGTTTGTGTATGATTTAATAACAGGAAATAATTGGCAAATTGTGTGTGCGTATGAGACAGACAACTTGAGAAAATGATTGGCAAGTTTTTGTGTGCACGTGTGTGCATGTCTGTGTATGTGTCTATGATTTAAAAGCAGGAAAGTATCTATCTATCTATCTATCTATCTATCTATCTATCTATCTATCTATCTATGCTGCACCTTTCTTTACAATATATGGATTGGGAGTCAGTAGCTGATTTTATTTTTTACTGGTCAGGCCAGATTATATGCTTCTGTTTAACACATGATCAGTCATCCTGCATTCAGGCACAGCAGTATGATGGATCTAATGTCCTATTACTGTCAAAGACAGACATAATTAAATGACTGGTCATACATATATCTGTTCTAATGCAGGCTGTGTTTAATGACAGGTGTCTTATGTGGCTGACAGGCATTTCTTGACTATGGATCTTCTATCTCACTGGAATGCTATTACAAAATGAACTTTGACAGGTCACTATCAAGATGTTGAAAAAAATGTGGTCACATAAGAATCAACAGATATAACTAGAAAATAAAGGCGAATGACTATGTCTCTTATGGGACAACTATGAATCAAATATTTAAGGTATAAGCTTGAATGTGTATGATCTGATAATGAAGCCACAAAAACCAAATAAAAGCATTTGATATACTTGCTGACAAGGACATTCTACAAGGTGTATCCTTTATGTGCTATCTTTTTCATTTTCATGTACCAAGATGGAATTTATTTGGTCTGTGCTTCTCTTTAAAGGGAAAGTAATATAAAAAAATAAACAGAGCTCTGATTTACCAGTATACTTTTTTAACCATGTAGAGAGGTATATCAATGGTATTGGAGTTCAATTATAAACAATCCCCCTCCAGCCCATTTTACCTACCCTAAGCCACCTCCCCTCAGATGTGGAATCCGTTTCTGGGACCAGACAGTGCGCAGTGAGGGACAAACTTCATCCACTGAGTATCAAGAAAATGCTGCCCCCACCCGTGACAAAGGAGGGCAGGATTTTCTTTATGCTCAGTGAAGATTGTCCCTTTCTGTGCTTCAGCCGTACCTGCATGAGGGGCAGCATTACATAAGTAAAAGGGGAGGGAGGATGATTTTTATAATTGAATTGCTGTTGAGCTACCACTCTACATTATTTTTTTATATTACTAACCCTTTAACCCTTTGAGTGTCAAAGTGGTATGCAATGCATTGCTTGGCAAAATATTGCATACCACTCCGGCACTCATAGGGTTAACCACTTCCCGGTTTGTCTTCAGTGGGTTAAAGAGATAGTAATTTTTTTCTTTATCTTTTTTCTAAATCATTTGTAAAATATTAACCCTTTGAGTGCCAAATCACACCCCTCATTTAACCACACTCTCTTTTGTGACCAAACCCATTTTAAGATTTATTCTTTAAAATAATATGACAATAATCAAGACATGGATGAAAATGTTATAGTTAGGGATGGGGTATATACAGCACACATACAGAAACTATAAGTGGTCTTTACTAGATATGTAGCCTGTCCATAACAGGTCTTAATTAGTTAGGTGCCAGTTGCAATTGCTAATGCCAAGCAAACATATATTTGATGATTAAAAAAAATAAAAGGGACAAAAATCCACAAAGTGCTATTTGTTTGAATGGGGCTTTTTGAATGCTTGAGGTCGGCAACATAGGACTTAGCAATGTGAAAGACCAGGATGGTACTGTCCTTTTGAATCAGGTTCATTTCCTTTATGCGGCTACGTGTGGCATTCACTACTCAGATAAATTCTTAGAACTTCTTCCATGTGGACTGTAGTTTTATTTGATACCATGTCCTTTTTGTTTAACTCATTATATATATATATATATTATATTATATATATCTGATTGTATCTACAGCTCCATTTTGTTATTACAGACAAAACCCAATTAGACCAATATGAGTAAAGTTAAAATAATTCTGGATTAATGGATATATAATAAAATGATAAATAGTACTGAAACTAATATATGATTAAGTCTCCTTTTGGTATTGACACCAATATATTCTAATGTCCAACGCTCAAGAGGAAACAATATTAGATATATCAAGCGTGACTACAAAATTGAGTCCATATATGTAAAATTCAATCACTGTTGGAACACAAAAAATATACAATATATTGAACCGAAATGTCTTATCTGATCAGATATAGAGTTAGACCAGGCCAGTAATAATCTTGTGCAGTAATGGAGATGAAATGGATCAGGCTTATATTAGCATTGTCAGATGATGGTTGAAAAGTGGAAAACTGTCTGTTAGTTGTAGATATTCCAGAAAAAAGTCAGTTGGATAAAATAGTTGTATACAATAGCTTTGTAGTCTTAAGATGATTAATAGTAGTGTGTCTGACTCTCTGTGCAGCTGAATCGAAACACAGAATCCTCACTGGGTATTGGAAATGCAAAAAGAAGAAAAAGAGAAACTCCGCACAAGAAACATCTGAGTGTAGTTTTTATTCACAACAAATAAATATAAAATCATCCTATATAATAATTCACTAGGATGTTTGTCAGAAGCCGTCATGTGCAGTAGAGACTGCCTGAACGCACAGAATGCTGGAAGGTGTAGGAATGCTGGGAGCATTCTGTGCTTTCGGCCAGTCTCTACTGTGCATGACTGTGTCGGCAGCAGGACGCAGAGCAGGACCCGCCCGGACGGGTACGTTGCGTACCCCTCTTGCACTTAAAGGGTTAACATCACACGGACCTTGGCCCGTGTACACGGACTTTTTCACTAGTATAAAAATAATAAAGGAACTGGATATAGGAATATAGTATGGGGAAAAGAAGCCAGGACTACCAATGCTAGTAAGCTGGTTGTGGGGTAAAGACAATGCATGCACAGAATCTGGAATGTATATTCTTCATATATCTGTATACATCCGGTATTGGATAAACAATGTATCTCTATGTGACTATATAAGTTAACAATAATATAATCCACCTTGTACTTTGTGTATACAAAAAGCCCCGCCTATATACAATTACTTGATTCTTTCTTTGCTACAAAACATGTAATTAATCAGACAGTCCAGCAGTCTCAGTCAATCCTGATTCCCCAATTCTTTCCTTGTTCCACGCTCCTTTATACAAGAATTCTGTAAATCTCGATCGACAAAAAAACTCTGATCTTATGAAAACCAAAAGTCCATAAACTGATTCTGCAAGGAAGCACAAAAGTCTTAGACAGAGCTATGAAAAGAGCCAGTGATATGCCTCGTGAGCAACTTTTGGTTTGAAAGGTGAAAATGAAGAGGGAGACTCAAGGAGACATCTGGATGAGTCCTGTCATTATAAGGACCATAGAAATATTCAGGATATGGTCCCTTTCATCATATAGAAATCAACAGCTCCACAGATCCAGAAGATTATAGCCACCCATTGGAAAATTATGAAGGGTGACAAATGCCTGGAAAATATTGTTCCCCGGAAACCCAAATTTGATTGTAGGAAATTTTCAGACTTGAAATGACAGCTGGATACATCAATGTTATTAAGGTAATATAGGAAAGAGATCTTGTGTCATTAGGGGTTTGGGGGTTACTTATGTATTAGTCATCTTGTTTTAATATATGGGAGTGGGGGTGGATCAATTATCCCATTCTTATAGTGGGGTTTAGGATCCGTTCCATGACCTCACAGGTTTTTATTCAATTTGTATTATCTATATTTGTCTTATAAGGTGTATCTGCAGAATATACAATATTTTATTGATATTTTGAGGTACTTGTCACAATCTGTACCTCAGTTTGGAGAATATCTAAAGTGAAGCTCACACTAGATGTGGGACTGCCAGTTTGGAATGTTTTTGTGCGTGATTCTTATGAATAAACACAGGTGGCACAATAGAGTTAATGTGTGGGTGCGGGATGCTATACACATATTCCTGTTGAGGCACTAATGTTTGGTGTGAGATATCTACCTGGGGAGTCTTAATGGAGATATGGAGATTTATTGATTTGTCTTCTACACGTGCGATTATTGTAATAAAATGTATCTTTCCATGAAGTAATTGTTAGGTGACTCTTTTCCTATACCTGTCGACTTGAGTGCCCTCATGTGGCCAAATTCCAATTAGTTATCCTCTTACATTCTAATGGAGAGGAAATTCAGTGAAATAGAGTTCTCCACAGAATGTGATAGAAACTGCCGAGTCACTTCCTGTCAGAACTATCAGTAAGTAAACACACAGAAAATTCAATTCAATAACTGACAGCAGTGATAGTTTCCTTGTTTTCCTCAGCAGGAAAAGCCCTATAACATATAGGTTTTCATTAAAAAAGGTTTACTGCTCTTATAACATAGACATAGACATTACCTTACTTCCATAAGGAAAGGCAGCATAATGAGGCATTTCCATATAGAAACGCATATTAATGAGCTATTGTCTTATTCATGTGAGCGTGTTTATAAGTTAACTAGTTGAACAGCCCGTTACACGGGCCGCAGTGTCACAGCCACCCGGTCGCGGGGCAGTCACGAGCAGTAGTGACTGCCCATGCCACGGCTGATACAGAGCTGGACGCTCCTTCGGAGCGCCCAGCTCTGTATCAGCCGCGGCGTGGGCAGTCTCTACTGCGCATGACTGCAGCATGCGCAGCAGTGTCTACTGCGCATGTCGCAGCGTTACACACGATTTAGTGAATTATTATATAGGATGTGGCTGTTCACCACATGCATTAAGCTCAGATAGCTTCCTCTGCTGTCGGAGTTCACAGTCCCAACATCGCCTACTTGAGGTTGGTGATGCTGGGATCTCCCTGTAGTTTTCTATATAGTAACAGCCTTCAATCAATCTTAAGCATGCATGTTTGTCATACTGCAGGCAATGTATGAGGGATGCACTCCCATACCAGTCACCAGCAGCTGACAATCCTGACATCTAAGAGCATTCCCTTTGCTTCACCACATAGTCAGTAGGGGAGTGGAGAGGATCCTTTCAGTACCACAAACAGCATCACTCCCTTAACCCTTTGATTGCCAGAGTGGTAAGGAACGCATTGCAAAGCAATGCATTCCGTACGACTCTGGCACTCAAAGGGTTAACCCTTTGAGTGCCATAGGGATGTGCATTGCACACCCCTATGGCACTCTAAGGGTTAGAAAAGTCCACCAACTATACACAATAATCCCCTCAGCTCTGTCATTTTTATAGTCATATTTGTAGTGCGCTCCCATTCTTAAAAATATGGAATTTAGTTCTTTGGCTGGTAGAAATGTTATATCTACAATTTAATTATCAATTGTGTCATAGGAGAATGTATCAAGGGGTTTTTGTATAACTTTATCATGATTTTAGGCACATTTAGAGCTAACTACACCTTACACCAGGTGTATAAGTATTTTCTTGAATTTATAGGTAATTAGCCTCACTCTGTAAAAGACTCATTTTATATGAAACTGACATCAGTAATGTATACTGTATGTGTATTTGCCAAATCACACAATGTCAAAACTCACAGGGTTTGTTCATTTCGAGGTTCTCAGGCACAATCTTATTTTTAAAGGGATAGTAATGTTTCATAATAAAAGCATCTCTAATTAATCATCATAGTATTTGGACTTTGGAGAGTGTTATTTCAATTCTGTCAGAGTTGTAGTTCAAGAGTAATTCAATGACAAAGTGTCCCCCTCCCGCCCCTTTTACTGATGTAACACTTTTCAGCTAGATCAGAAGGGAGGTGTCCAGGTAGACCGCAGAGAGGGACAATCTTCAATTAAGATAAGGGAAAAACCTGAAAAGCTTGTCAAGGGGGGCATGGCTTTCATTGTTTTCATTGAAAGAAGATTGTCCACTGCTGTTATCTGTCTGGTCTTACAACCAGATTCCCCATCTGAGAAGAGATGGCTTACACTAGGTAAAAGGGGCAGGAGGGGAAACTTTGCTTGTGACTATCTCTTAAACCATAAAGGTTTGAGAGATAAGACTTATATCATTCTTCATATTTTTTTAATGCCTACAAAATAAAATAAAGTTAAAACAAAGTATTACTATCCCTTTAAGTGAATAAGCACAGTTTGAAAATTAGTATCCCAGCATTCTAAGCTTCTAATACATACAAAACACAACAACTAAATAAAATTAATGATGACATGTTCGTTATGAAAGAGACATATATCCTGCTATTTTAACCCATTAAGAACAAGAAGTTGACAGCATTCAGGAGGAAAAATATTTGCCCTTGCTGTTTGAAAGGAAAGCTACATTCTGATTTTATAACTACTAAAGAGGACCAGCAGGGTGTGCAACACTGAACACCACTCTAAGGGGTTAAAGATGGCATGAGTAGCTGAGTAAATAGGCATTTGGTAGGTGCAGTTCCAGCATCTATTTTACCTTTGAACTGTATGGGAATATCCACACTGCTGAGGTTTCTGGACAAAGAAAAACTAGAAAAATTGTGGGACAAACCAACTCATCAAAGAGAAAAAAATAAAATCATCCCTTGAGTTACTTGGAGCTTTTAATCCCTTAACCCCTTGAATGCGAGAGAGGTACGCAATGCATTACGTACCTCTCTGACACTCTAGGGGCTAAATGCTAGACAAGTATGCAATTTGGATAATATGACCCCCCCTTATATGCTGCAGTGCTTTAAAATACCATATAAACATACACAACATTCTCTCATTCATGGAAACCACTAAGATAGGAAATAATTTATTTGACCTAATTCAAATACAATGCCAATTAAAGGGAAACTAAACCCTGATTGAATTGTTGTGTTTTGTCTCTGTATGAAAACACCTAGGTTCACCTCATGGATATATCAGTAGGAACTGTATGCATTCAGGAACAAATGATTATTCTCTGATGTGTGCAAAACAATCTCAAGAAGAAAATGAAAAAGAAAGCACAAAAGATGAAACAATATCTTGCTTTCCTCTGCAATGCAATAAAAAGAGTGAGAAAGTTCAGCATAACAGAGAATACCTTTGGTCCCTGTCTGTAAAACAAATAGAAATGGGACTTGCATATGTAGGTTTGTAATTAGTCAGTTTTCAATCAAGTAAAATCAGCATAGAGCAGGGACTCCCAACATGGCCAATCCAGACCTCCATGTAAATTAAATTAAATAATAAAAATGTGATTAACTATGATTGCATACAATTAGTTATTAAAAAGATAGAGGAAATTTATTTTACTGTTCAATCTGAAGGATCTGGAAAAATGTGCAGATTAGCCCAAATCTATTTGGAATAAAGCACACAGTGATAAATGGAAAGGAGGACAGGGTGAAGGAGGGAAAGGGTACAGGGCTAGGTGTACTAGGCAGGAGGGGGTAGGAGCATAATGGTAAGGGATGGGCCAAGGGGGGCAGGAAAGGCAATCACACCAAAAAGAAGAGCATAAAAGAGATGAATGAGAGAGTAGTCAGCCAAGGACGTAGTAGGGAGGGGAGAGTGCTAAGAATATTGAAGGGAGAGGAAGTGGCACATGAAAATTCAAGGGAGCAGACCGAGGACATGGATGGAATTGAGCAGTTCAAGAATATGGAAGGGAGAGGAGTGGCCATAGGAGATGGAAAGTAAGGGGGCATGATGGAGATGAATGGTAGGGGGAGTGGGTGGATGAGGTTGAAAGAAGATGATTAGTCTGAGGAACGAGAATGGGAGAGGGCCTTGGGTGATAAGAGATAATGCTAACTGAGTGGTGGAACTTCCTACCTTAGACTGGAACATACTTTGTATGTGGTCTAAAGATAAGTGAACACACACTTATGGAAGCACTCACATCTTCAGGTTGCTGTCTGCCTGGGTGCTGTTGTAAAGACATACGTGTAAAATCCAAGAAATAACAAGAGCAGAATTTGATATATATATATATATATATATATATATATATATATATATATATATATATATATATATATATATATATATATATATATATATATATATATATATATATATATATATATATATATATATATATATATATATATATATATATATATATATATATATATATATATGGCAGCACAGTGGCTCAGTGGTTAGCACTGTTGCCTTGCAGCACTGGGGTCCTGGGTTCAAATCCCACCAAGGACAACATCTGCAATGAGTTTGTATGTTCTCACTGTGTTTGCATGGGTTTCCTCCGGGCACTCCAGTTTCCTCCCACACTCCAAAAAACATACTGATAGGTGAATTTAGATTGTGAGCCCCAATGGGGACAGGAACCAATATGAGTGTAAAGCACTGCGGAATCTGTGTGCGCTATATAAATAAAGGGATTATTATTATTATTATATATATATAACAATATATATGAAACAGAAGAGCTGTACTCAAAGGTCTTATGTGAAGATCAATATGCTGATTTATTTGTATCAAAGTTTCGGCCCAAACAAGGGTATTTCACATAAGACCTGTGAGTGTGGCTATTCTGTTTCATCTATATTACTGTCTTATCGAGACTGGCACCAAGACAAGTTTCTGTTATACAGTGAGTGCTCTCTATTCTCTTTATATATATATATATATATATATATATACATATATATATATATATATATATATATATATAGAGAGAGAGAGAGAGATTTTTTTTTTACTTTTTTAAAGAAAAGTAGAACCAATATGTTTCAGATGAAAATTTAATTTACAGAATTGTTTCACTTATTTCTACATACTGTATAATAGTCTGTATAATCTCTCGTTTTGTGCCAATCTTATAGCTGATAAAAGGTAAATGCATCTTACAAAGAATGTCATTTTTCAGAATGGCAAAAAGATAAAATGTATGCATGTAAGGGTTCAGTGAAAATGTAGATGACCTGTGGGTGGGGGCACACATAATAAAAGATGATAATGGGAGATTTCAACTACCCTGAAATGGGCTGGACCAATATGACTACCAGCACAACAAGTGGAAATTGTTTTTTAAATATGATTAATGACAATTTTATGTCCCAACTAGCAGAGGAGCCAATTGGGAAAGAGACGTTGCTTGTCCTAGTGCTGAAATGGGCTGGATCAATATGACTACCAGCACAACAAGTGGAAATTGTTTTTTAAATATGATTAATGACAATTTTATGTCCCAACTAGCAGAGGAGCCAATAGGAAAAGAGACGTTGCTTGTCCTAGTGCGCTCAAACAATTTTGACATGATAAACAATATACAGGTAAAAGAACATTTAGGCAGTAGTTACCACAAAATGGTATCCTTTAACATTTGTTATGAGAAACCAAATAACAAGGGTTTAACCAAAACATTACATTTTAGAAAGGCTAATTTTACAAAGCTAAAAGCAGTATTAAAGGATATTCAGTGGAATGTAATCTTCACAGATAAAATTGCACAAGAATCATGGAGTGATGTTAATATATATCATTCGGGAATAAATACAAGAGGAGCAAATTAAAACCAATGGGGCTCAATAAAGAGGTTTGCAGGGATATGAGAAATAAGAAATGGAATTTTAAAGTGTTTAAGTCAGAAAGGTCAGATGCATAATTTAAAAAATATAAAGAATATAACATATGTAATAAAATCTGTAAACAAGCAATTAGGCTAGCTAAAACTGAAAATGAGCAAAAAGCGAGTAAGAAAAATCCTAAACAATTCTACAACTATATAAATAAATATTAAGTCTGAGACAGGTAAATTGATTCATGAGGTTAAGGTTAACATCTTAAACACATTCTTCTCTTCTGTATATACAAAGGAACTATGAGCAAATAGACAAAACCACAACATTTACTCCATCATGTACAAGGCTTACTGAGTCCAAAAGAGACTGGAAAAGAATATGGTGAATAAAGCACCTGGGCCTGGTATTATACACCCAAGGGTACTTAAGAAACTTAGTTCAGTAATAGCAAAAACATTCTACTTAATATTTATTGATTCACATTCGTCAGGCATAGTGCTCTGTGATAGGAGGAAAGCTGATGTAGTACCATTGTTCAAAAAGGGGAAGATGCAAAACAGGAAATTATAGACCTGGAACTTGATTCCATAGTAGGTAAGATATTAGAAGCTTTAATAACTGACAGAATCCAGAGCTATGTGCAGACAAACAATATTATTAGTAGGAGTCAGCATGGTTTTATGAGGAATAGATAATGTAGGGCTAATTTACTTCAATTTTACGAAAGGGTAAGTAGTAATTTGGACAAGAGAATTGCTGTTAATGTAGTATACTTGGATTTTCTAAAAGCCTTTGATACAGCCCCTCACAACATGATACTGCACAAATAAAAAGGTTTCAGTTTGGAAAGTGACGTGTATGAATAGAGAACTGGTTACATAATAGATGGCAGAGAGTTGTTGTGAATGGAACATTTTCAATTTGGTCTAAAGTTGTAAGTGAGGTGCCACGGGGTTTAGTCCTGGGCCCAATGTTTTTAACTTATTTATTAATGATCTAGAAGTGGGAATTGAAATTACTGTCTCAATCTTTGCTGATGACATAAAATGAGTAAGGAAATACATACAGAGAAGGATGTTTTTTTCTCTACAAAAAGATTTAGATAAACTGATTGAATGGGTAAAAAAGTGACAGATGACATTTAATGTAGATAAATGTAAGGTTATGCATTTGGGCTGTAGAAACAAACATGCTACAAATACACTTAATGAGAAACTACTTGGGGAATCCTCATTAGAGAAAGAGTTAGGAGTACTGATAGACAATAGTCTTCACAGCAGTGTGCAGTGTTACTCACCTGATGCAAGGGCAAATAGGGTACTACCCTGCATAAAAAGGGGTATAGATGCACAGGATGCAAATATTATTCTGGATCTATATAAATCCTTGGAAAGGCCTCATCTAGAAAATGGAGTTCTTAAAAAAGACATTATTGAACTGGAAAAAGTGCAGAAACGTGCAATAAAACTGATAATAGGGATAGGAGGATCTGAATTATAAAAAATACTAGCCAAACTGGGTTTGTTTACATTAGAAAAGAAATGTCTAAGGGTGATATGATTATGATTTACAAATATACCTGAGGTCAATACAAAGAACTCTGCAATTAACTATTTACTCAAATAGGTGAGCAAGGAACAAGAGGTCATCCATTAAGACTAGATAAAAGGAGCTTTCGGTGAAAACAAAGTCATGGAATTTTTACAGTGAAGGCAGTAAAGTTATGGAATTCCTTGCCTCTGTATGCTCTGCTTGCAGATACTTTAATTGCTCTAAAAATAGAATTATGACAGTTTACTTCAAAGCAGATATATTATTTATCCAGGTAAATATCTGAGTGCCATTTGGTGTCGGGTATGAATTTGTTTACCCACTTGGGGCTTAATTTCAAAAGGTTTCATTGTGTTTTGTTTTTTTTTGCCTTCCTCTGGATCAACAGGGGTGATTTGTCATCAGCTGCACTTGATGCATATTGTTTTTTTCTACATCTGGCCCTTGAAGAAATGTTTGCACCCTGATGGCATAGGTGGATAATCTTTTATACAGGAATAACCTTTGTCTATATCTTTGCCTTTAAAGTGATAGTAATGTTTCACAATAAAAGCAGCTACAATTAATCTTCATAGTATTTGGGTCAGGAGAGCTTTATTTCAATACTGTCAGAGTTGTAGTTCAAGAGTAATTGTATGATAAAGTATCCCCCTCCTCCTCTTTTACTGATATAACTCTGCTCACCTCAGAGCAGCAAGACTGTCTGGATGGATCGCATAGAGAGACAATCTTCAGTAAGAATAATGAAAAACCTGTCAAGGGGGGCAGTGTTTTCCTTATGCTCACAGTAAGAAGATTGTCCCTTGCTGTGAGCTGTCTAGTCCCAGGACCAGATTCCAAATCTGAGGAGAGATGGCTTACACTAGGTAAAAAGGGTGGGAGGGGGATACTTTATCATTCATTTACTCTTGAATTACAGCGTTGACAGTATTGAAATAACACTCTCCATGGCCAAAATACTGTGAAGATTAACTGGAGCTGCAGTTTTGTGAAACATTACTATCCCTTTAACAGATTGAATTTCACTTTATAACAGGATATATGGCGAAGATTATCTCTAGGTACAAAATGCTATAAGTTTGGAGGAGGTGTAACTTTAACTATAATACTGTCCACTATGCTGATTTTACATGGTGGATTCAGGATAAAAGTTGAATTTTATCACACAATAATTATTTTAGATGCTTATTATCAACCGTATGTTCTAAAGAAATAGATGTAATTTTGGGGAAGTCTAAATGCAGTATAGAGGAGAACAAAAGATTCCAGTTGACTGAAATGAGGCTTTAAACTCTTCACTTCTAGTGAGGTCTCCAGCACATTCCTTCATAATTCATCTGGGACCTCTCTAGCATTAATAGGGTGAAAAGTTCCATTTAAATCAATGGGCACTTTGTGTTTTTTAATTTATTCTCTATGGTGTTGTTGCTTTGCACCAGTATTGCTCTGCTTTGAATTTAAACATACAGCAATACAAACAGTTATTCTGGACTCTTTCTTAAGTAGATTAGAATTCATTTTACTCCCAGATTGAGGGTGATGAGTGTTTAAAGGGATAGTAATGTTTCATAATAAAAGCAGCTCAAATTAATCATCATAGTATTTGGACTTTAGGGGGTGTTATTTCAACTCTGTCAGAGTTGTAGTTCAAGAGTAATTCAATGACACAGTCTCCCCCTCCCGCCCCTTTTACTGATGTAACACTGCTCACCCAGATCAGAAGGGAGGTGCCCAGGTAGATTGCAGAGGGGGACAATCTTTAATTAAGATAAGGGAAAAAGCTGAAAAACTTGTCAAGGGGGGCAGGGCTTTCATTGTTTTCATAGGAAGAAGATTGTCCCCTGCTGTTATCTGTCTGGTCTATGGACTGAATTGCACATCTGAGAAGAGATGGCTTACACTAGGTAAAAGGGGAGGGAGGGGAAACTTTGCTTGTGAATATCTCTCAAACCATAAAGGTTTGAGAGATAAGACTTATATTGTTCTTCTTGTTTTTTAATGCCTACAAAATAAAATAAAGATAAAACGAAGTATTACTATCCCTTTAAGTCTTCAAGACAGATTTCTTGGATACTTAATTATTTTCCATAAAAAAGACCAGTTGTTCCTTAACTAAGGAGATATTTTAAAACATACTTAAAAGCAGAGAACGTCCATGAATAGGAAAGTGTGCAAAATGTCAACACTCCCCATAAAGAAAGCTGTTTGTCTTTGGTAAATACCTCTCTATGAAGTTGATACCATCCGAATCTACACACATATTCTACCTGCACTCATAGTTCCTGGGGTTGGACACCAGTGTCAGAGACAATACACTGATAAAACTATAACAATTTATCACTAGTCTCCCATCAACATAATTGTTTTTTTTTAGTATGTGATTGCAGTGACTGTTGTGGATCTATAATTGGTAACCTGAGTAGTTCTTAGCCAAAGAACTGACCTGTAATGTCCAAAAGGTCTCAATAAATAAACTTACATGAAATGGAACATTTTCAAAACACTGGACAAAGTGAAAGTTAATGGACTAACTGAAATGAGATGCTGGTTACAGACATTGGGTAGGTGCTTACTTTATAGGGATAGTAATGTTTAATTAAAAAGAAAAAAGACATAGATAGATAGATAGATAGATAGATAGATAGATAGATAGATAACAGGCTTTATACTGCTGAGTAAAAGGAAGACACTCCAACTACGGTGAGATGTTACTCAAAAGTTATTGCTGCTCAGACTTGCATTTTTTGGTGTAGTATCTCAATTGCCTGAAATTTCACAGTGACACTGTTGTTTTAACATCCTGTGAACATTTATGGTCAACTGACCAGAGCTGTCCAAAGACTACTTTAGCAACAGTACCACCATACAATTTTAAACCATGGAAGGGCTGCATCCATAAAATACAAGCTGTAATAACCTTTCAATAAAACATTTCTCTCAAGTAGGAGCACCTACGCTTGATTAGGGATTGGCGGACATTTTCAACTCAAACCAAAACTGGTGAAAAATGTCACTTTCCGCCTTGCAGAAATTTTTTCGCAAAAAGTGAAATTCTACTTTTTTTTCGCCTAGCTCATTGCTTTGAAATCAATGGGAAGACTGAATTTACACACAACACACAGCCAATTTTATTTTATTTTCCACAGGCATAGTATAAAAAAGGGACCTGTGTTGGTGGGGTGTGGGGAAACAATCATTTGAACAGGGATTTTTTTGACTGGGATTGGGGTGACAGTTAATAAAAAAAATGGTATGTAATGGGAAGGGGACCCTCTGATTTAAGTTGTGACTTGGGCACACTGATTTGTGATGGGGTAGAGTATTTTGTCCAGAATGATTTGTATGACTTAGACTTGTTTTTAGAGCCCATCTTCCCAACCCCTAGGAAACATTGACTTGTAGGACTTATACTTGTTTGGCACAAGCCTTGAGGAAGCATTGATTTATAGGACTTAGACTTGTTAGGCCCAAGCCCTGAGGAAACATTGATTTGTAGGACTGACACTTGTTTTGCACAAGCCCTGAGGAAACATTGATTTTTAGAACTTAAACCTATGTTAGGCCCAATCCCTGAAGAAACATTTATTTGTAAGAAATATAATATGGTTTGTTAGATGCAAAAGCCCTGAGGAATTGGTGATGATTTTTTGCACTCAGGCTTGTTATAATCATAACCCTGAGGAATTAGTGATGATTTTTTTGGTCACAGGCTTGTTAGAGTCATAACCCTGAGGAATTAGTGATGATTTTTTGGTCACAGGCTTGTTAGAGTCATAAACCCTGATGAATCAGTAATGATTTTTGCACTCAGACTTGTTAGAATCACAAGCCATGAAGAATCAGTGACGTTTACTGCACTCAGGATTGTTAGAGTCACAATCCCAGAGGAAACAGTGATGATTTTTTGCACTCAGGATTGTTAGACACAATCCGAGAGAAAACAATGATGATTTGTTTGCAATTAGAATTGTTAGTCACAATTCCTAAGTAATTTGTAGGACTTAGACTTGATAGAAACAAGCTCCCAAAAATATTTTTTGTATGCCTCTGGTATATTTAAAAAGCAAGCCCTGAGAAAAAAAAATATGCCTTACTGGCCAAGTGCCAGCAGGTCTTGTTATGATGGCCAGTGGCCACTGGCCATTGGCAAATGCTACTGTGTAATTGCAACATTTTTGACTGATGTTCCTGCTGATGCTGAGTTGTTTAAGTAGCGTGACAATTAGGCAGTTCCATGGGGATGGGATGTCAAATCATCCCTCCAGAAACCAAGTACTGCTGTATCACAATGCCCCTTGTCCTCTGCGCTAGTGATACCTGTCAACTAGCCGACTAAATAAATATGGTGAATCCTCCCTGCCATCAGCTTAGAATATCCTCTGGGATGGAGTCTCCTCAGATGCCGCATGGTGCCCTGGTTACGATTATTCTCCACCACATTACCCTGTGTGATCAGAGCACTACGCAGTGTACAATGGGTGGACACAAACTGCCACATCCTGACATCTACAGAATGGTTATCAGTTGGTGGGGGATATAGTAATGACAGAGGTGTATCATGAGAAAACATTGCTAAATCTTCAAGCACCCGGAACCTAGCTTTAGAAGATAATGGTGACTGCAAGTCATGTGTTTCGCTCATCATTGGGGTTAGGCTGGGTTTCTCATTTTTCCTCCTCTTCAGTTTCCATCTTGACTCTTGGCACCCTTGGGGAGAGACAGGGGATACAGCAACAGCTGCTCGCAATTTCCTTTGTCAGGTTTGGCTTTAACATTCTTCACATAAATGTCATGGTGTCTGTAATTCATATGTTGTGCCAAAGTGCGTTCCCACCTTTCCCATTTTCACTGGATTATCACAAATTGTGCACAGTGCCTTCCCTGATGACTGCACTGTGCCTGCCCCAAGTGAAAAATAGTCCCACACCGGCACCTCAGGAGGGAGAGGAAAGGTGGAAGAGAATGGCCTCTTTCTTCTGCTCCTCCTCAATCTCCGTCACTGGCTTGGGCAGTGGGTGATGATGACGCTGCTGCTATCTCAGAATCAACACTAGAACTAGGACCAGTAGTATTGCTGGTAAGTGGAACCTGTCCTGTGGCACACTAGCCTGCTCCCCTTCGGCCTGCTGCCCTTGCAACTCAGCAGCATCAGCAGGAATTAAAGCAGAAGCAAACTCTGCAAATTCTGCAATCTCACTGCTGTTAGTGGTGGTGTTGCATATCTGTCTCCTCGCTTTTGGCTAAAAAGGCCATTAATGTTTCTTTTACCCTAGCAGCTCTACCATCACCCTCATAACCATCCCCAGTCCCTCCTCGCTGCTGCCATTCTATGAGAGTCTCACTGGTTGGTGTCGGAGATGCTGACAAATGTGACAGAGGGTCCCCTACTGTCACACTTACTATGTATTCTTGAGGTGAAGAAGGCAGACTGGAAGCACTAGCAGCAGTCACAGGCAGCTGATCTGTGCTGATGCTATTACTGCTGCTAGACAGTTCTGCCTTCCTCAGTAACAGGTCCCAGAAGCACAATTCCTTGGGAAAAGGAATCACAGGGGTAGGGGGATATTGTGGGCTCCCTTGACTGCTAGTCTGTCTACTTGCCTTCACTTCCCCTTCCACCTCAGCAGGACGATCTACTATGGTCCCACTAGTCCCACCACCAATAGCTTTAATATCATCACCTTCACCATCACCCCCTCCCTCATCCCCAACACTCTCTAACTGCTGCGTGGTAGTAGTAGTGGGAAAGCTTGGGGATGGCAAGTGTGACTTGCCATCATCTCCTCCTCTTGAGTATTACAAGGCATACTGGCAGCAGTATCAGCAGGCACAGGTAGTTGATATGTGTTGTTCTCACTGCTACCCAGTTCTTCATGTGCCTTTTCTGGTTTGCTTACAAATTTCCCTCATATCCCAAGGGATGATGTCAGGGGACTGAGCATCATAAGGGCTTCCATACCCTTCTATGCTGGTGGTGGTTGCTTCCTCCTGCTCCTTAAACTCATTGGACACATCACGGTCCTTCCAGATCCTCCATTTCTTTTTAATCCTGGTGGCCATAGTGATAGCACACACTATAAGCCTCTGGTGCCATCATTTTGCTAAATAAAGCACTGCAAAACAGCCTAGAACCATCTCTCCCTCTCTCTCTCTAGCTGCTTGTGTTGTTTCACTTCCTGGAAAAGTCATGTTTTTCATGAGAAAGCGTGGAGCAAATGCAAGTAGAGTGGAGGGTTGTTTGCGGCCAATGAAGAAATAGTGAAAACATTTTGCCAGTAGATGAAAATGGCAAAAGGTTTTAAGGGCTTTGTTTAAGGCAGATTTTCCTGGAAAAAAAGCAGACAGCCACGTGGTTTTCTCAGATTTTTTGTGGGAGCAGAATGGGACCTCTCGCCCAACCCTCATGAGTATAAACTTTGCAATATATATTTTTCAAAATTAAGTAATACTATACCTTTACACATGAGACTAGAATATATCTCTTCAGTGAAACATAATAAAAGTTTAGAATTTCCCCAAGCTGGAGAACATATTAGTTAAGAACATACTCTCTTGGGGGATCCTGAAAATTTGTTGCTCTAATCATGTGTTTAGATCTGCCCTTTACATTTTTACACTGTGTATATTTCTTTGGTCTAATTTAACCCCCACCTCTCTTTCAATTTAGCTCACATGCACGTTACCCATGTAAACAGCTACAAGTACTAAGGTTGTTTTAAAGGGATAGTAATACTTTGTTTTAACTTTATTTTATTTTGTAGGCATTAAAAAAATATGAAGAATGATATAAGTCTTATATCTCAAACCTTTATGGTTTAAGAGATATTCACAAGCAAAGTTTCCCCTCCCGTCCCTTTTTCCTAGTGTAAGCCATCTCTTCTCAGATGGGGAATCTGGTTGTAAGACCAGACAGATAACAGCAAGGGACAGTCTTCTTACAATGAAAACAATGAAAGCCCTGCCCCCCTTGACAAGCTTTTCAGGTTTTTCCCTTATCTTAATTGAAGATTGACCCTCCCTGCAGTCTACCTGGGCACCTCCCTTCTGCTCTGGCTGAAAAGTGTTACATCAGTAAAAGGGGCGGGAGGAGGACACTTTGTCATTGAATTACTCTGGAACTACAACTCTGACAGAATTGAAATAACACTCTCCAAAGTCCAAATACTATGATGATTAATTAGAGCTGCTTTTATTATGAAACATTACTATCCCTTTAAGGCAACTAACACCAGAACAATAATCACTAAATGCCAATTTTATCTCCAGTCCTAGAAACTTAAAGCAGTCTTATAACAAGAAATATAATTGTTATAGACATGTATATTAAAGTGCATATCCTGACTGAAGAAAAACCAACAACAGTGAAAATGTTGCAAATGAGTAATACAAATTTGCAAAACACGTCACAAGTTTTAGTCACAAAATTAAACAACGCTGAATCTGGCGTGCTGTATTAAAAATACCAGCGACATCTGTTAATCTTGCAAAAAGGGCAGTTTCCAGTATATGTGAAATAACTGGAAAAATCCTTTTAACATCAGGAAACATTTCCCTATAAAATAATGTACCATAATGTTCCTTTTTTTTTTTTTTATTTAGTTTTAACAGTGAAGTATATTTTTTAATAAAGACAACTGGGGAAAATATGCTTATACATACATATTGTTATGAGATTGAATGATTTAATTATTGTTATTATCATAATTATTCTTTATTTATTGTTATAGATACTAAACCGATAAATAAAAATCAGCTTATTATTAACTAACTGTGATTTATATATTGCATTGTGAATGTAAAAAGAACAACAGACAGAAAATTGAAACTGAAATGTTTTGGATTATACACATTTGATTAAATTATTCTATAGATCACCTTGTATTCTGATATTATATTACACTGACCCTAGACAACTCAAGCTAATTGCCTATTGACTCTATTCATGTCCTCTGGGAAATAGTACAAAATAATTTGTTCTGTGCAACAACGTACTGTAGTTTTATTCTCTTGTACACTAAATAGATTATTTTTTTTTTACTTTTCCATGAATTTCAACATTTCTTGAAACTGTTGTACTAAGAAAAAATATGCAATTATGGGGCACCTCAAGTGCACAACAGAGGACAATTAACCCCTTTGAGTGCCAGAGGGGTACGCAACGCATTGCTTTGCAATGCGTTGCATACCCCTCTGGCACTCAAAGGGTTAAAATCCCTATTGATTCAATTGGTGCTTTTAACCCCTCAAACACTAGGGATGTCTCAAATGCATGGTGAGGTAATGTGTTGGATATCCTTTTAGCATCCAGGGGACTAAAGCCCCCATTGAAATCAGTGAAAATGTTGTTCCTTTTTATCAGCCCCATCTGATCCATTTTATGTAAAAATCTAAATTACACTGGGGTGAATATCTGAATCTTCCAATGCAACTGGAATGTGCAATTGCTTTAATACATACTAGTGGACACAAATCTCTGTTTTTAAGACTTAAGTGCCATGAGGCCTCTTACTGCTATCCCATTGCTTACCAGGTCATCCCTTTAAAACTGGATGAATAAAAAATATCTGCTGCATTGATACACTGGAACCACTGCAGATCAATAATAACCACTGTAGCCCTGTAACAGGTATTTTTCATATGTGTCGAGTTTTGAAGGGATGATATGGCAACCCTATGCATAGTATGCACTGGAAAATGGCACCATTACACCATTTACTCCGCTACTTGTTTATTACATGGTGTTAAGATGGAGAGGAATGCAAATCTAAAAAATGTCCATAGACTCCCTCCACTGCATTCTGCTTGGCACAAGCTTTGTTATGAGAAAACGTTGATCTCAAGTAACTTAGTAAATTGACACTAAGGAGGTGTATGACAAGATACTCAGTTACATTGCCTTTGTTTGTATGGAATCATGCTGATACATTCGCCCTAATGGGCTGTATTTTTATATCCCTTTCACCCCTTCTATTTTCCGTATCTCCAGCTCCCAGTCACACTCTAATCAAAAATGGCCTTTACAATCTCTTGTCCTATCATCCTTATGTCTCACCTCAATCTGTTTCCTCCTACATAGAACATACAATTTGACATCAGAAAAGAATCATTCAGCACAACTAGACTGCCCATTTTTATACTGTAAAAACCTCAAACCTTGTTGGCCCTTGGTCATGCCTATCTCATGCATGCTTAAATTACCTCACTGTATTAACATGTCACTTCTGCTGGTAGGGTATTCCACTTATCTAATGCCCTCTCAATGAAGAAAAACATTACATCTAGGTCTGTGATCCTCTAGATTTAGATTATGACTTATTGTCCTAACATTTCTACTTCATTTCTACTTCGTTGAATCCCTTACTGTATATAAATATTTCTAGTATATCCCAACCAGAGCCATACATGTTCAGTAGTGATGAGCGAGCACCCCAATGCTCGGGTGTTCGGGTGCTCTGACCGAGCACCCCCTGAGGCTCGAGTGCTCGGCCGAGCACCCGAGCCCCATTGAAGTCAATGGGAGGACTCGAGCATTACACCAGGCACCCCCTGCTCTGATGAGGGGAGGGTGCCTGGTCCATAGGAAAAGGGCAGAAAAGGATGGAAACACCACAGAAATGGTTCAGGGACAGCATAGGGAGGATGTCTGGATGCATCTTGGACTCCAACATCGCTGCTGGGAACGATCTTTCGCCCGTAGTACGCCATTTTTACAGACTGACCATAAAACACACAAAAAGGAAAATAAAAACGACTTTAGGCGAAAAATTGTTACCAAACAATATTTGCTGTATATTTACTTGTATATCATCTGCAAATTCTCCCAAAAATTTCCTTGATTTTCAGAACTGAGGCCATGATTAAGAGGGAAACGTGCGCAGAGGCAAATTCTCCCAGAAATTTCCTTGATTTTCAGAACTGAGGCCATGATTAAGAGGGAAACGTGCGCAGAGGCAAATTCTCCCCAAAATTTCCTTGATTTTCAGAACTGAGGCCATGATTAAGAGGGAAACGTGCGCAGAGGCAAATTCTCCCAAAAATTTCCTTGATTTTCAGAACTGAGGCCATGATTAAGAGGGAAACGTGCGCAGAGCCAAATTCTCCCAAAAATTTCCTTGATTTTCAGAACTGAGGCCATGATTAAGAGGGAAACGTGCGCAGAGGCAAATTCTCCCAAAAATTTCCTTGATTTTCAGAACTGAGGCCATGATTAAGAGGGAAACGTGCGCAGAGGCAAATTCTCCCAAAAATTTCCTTGATTTTCAGAACTGAGGCCATGATTAAGAGGGAAACGTGCGCAGAGCCAAATTCTCCCAAAAATTTCCTTGATTTTCAGAACTGAGGCCATGATTAAGAGGGAAACGTGCGCAGAGGCAAATTCTCCCAAAAATGTCCTTGATTTTATTGAACTGAGGCCATGATTAAGAGGGAAACGTGCGCTGAGCTGACCATCTAAAACATTATGGGTGAGGGTCTGCTGCAGAGCTGACCATCCTAAACATTATATGCGAAGGCCCGCTAGTGAGCTGACGCTATAAAACATTATATGAGAGGGCCCGCTAGAGAGCTGACCCAATAAAACATTATATGAGAAGGCCCGCTGGTGAGCTGACCTATATAAAAATTGGCAAACAGGGCCCGCTGGTGAGCTGACCCTATATAAAAATTATATCACAGGGCCCGCTGGTGAGCTGGCCCTATATAAAAATTATAGCACAGGGCATATGGAAGAGGAGGAGGAGGATGAGAAGATTAAGAGTCAACCATATACCCGTTTTTTGGGTGGAAGGGGTGAATGGGAATACAGAGTATTCCCATCATTGTAAATAACATATATAAAGTGAGTTTATGTTCCCCCGGGGCTTTCCTCCAGTGGAGTGGAGAAGTCAGGGGAAATCCAGGCCTTGTTCATTTTTATAAGTGTCAACCTATCAGCATTGTCGGTGGAAAGGCGGATACGCTTATCTGTTATGATGCCACCAGCAGCACTAAATACCCGCTCAGACAGAACGCTGGCGGCAGGGCAGGCCAGCACCTCCAAGGCGTAGAGTGCCAGTTCATACCACGTGTCCAGCTTGGACACCCAGTAGTTGTAAGGCACAGAGGGATCATTGAGGACGCTGACACGGTCTGCTACGTACTCCTTCACCATCTTCCAAAACTTTTCCCTCCTTGTGACACTAGGCTGCGCATCAGGGTGAGGGTGCTGGCGGGGTGTCATGAAGGTGTCCCACACCTTGGAGAGTGTTGCCCTGCCTTTGTCGGAACTGCTGTGTGCTCCCCTTTTCTCCCCTTCTCGGTTGGCCAAGGTAGCACGTACTCTGCCGCCAGCGTTGTCAGATGGAAAATTTTGGAGCAATTTTTCGACAAGAACCTTCTGGTATTGCACCATTTTGCTTGTCCTCTCCACCGGAGGAATGAGAGATGAGAAATTCTCTTTGTAGCGGGGGTCCAGAAGGGTGAACACCCAGTAATCCGTGTTGTTTAAAATGCGTATAACGCGTGGGTCACGGGAAAGGCAGCCTAACATAAAGTCAGCCATGTGTGCCAGAGTACCAACAGTCAAGATTTCGCTGTCCTCACCAGGAGGATGACTCTCAATCTCCTCATCCTCTTCCTCCTCTTCTGCCCACCCACGCTGAAGAGATGGAACTAAAGTTCCATGGCTACCCTCTGTAGCGGAGGCAACCGTGTCTTCTTCCTCCTCCTCCTCCTCCTCCTCCTCCTCCGCCTCCTCCAATTGTCGCTGAGAAGACGAAGTGAGGGTGCTCTGGCTATCACCTTGTGTAAGCTCTTCCTCCCCCATTTCCACCTCTTCCACATGCAAAGCGTCGGTTTTAATTGTGAGCAGCGAGCGTTTCAGTAGACACAGAAGTGGGATGGTTACACTGATAATAGCGTTATCGCCGCTCACCATCTGTGTCGATTCCTCAAAATTGCGTAAAACCTCGCAGAGGTCTGACATCCATTCCCACTCCTCACTTCTGATTACAGGAAGTTGAACGGAGAGGCGACGACCGTGTAACAGCTGGTACTCCACTACTGCCCTCTGCTGCTCACAAAGCCGGGCCAACATGTGGAAGGTGGAGTTCCAGCGCGTGCTCACGTCACACAGCAGCCGGTGAGCTGGCAATTGTAAGCGCTGCTGCAGCTTCAACAGGCCGGCCGAAGCTGTAGATGACTTACGGAAATGTGCACACACGCGGCGCACCTTGGTCAAGAGATCATGCACATTGGGGTAGGTTTTTAGAAATCGCTGCACCACTAAATTAAATACATGCGCTAGGCATGGTACGTGTGTGAGCTTGCCGAGCTCCAAAGCCGCCACCAAGTTACGCCCATTATCACACACAACCATGCCTGGTTGCAGGTTGAGTGGCGAGAGCCACTGCTCGGTCTGGTGACTAATCCCCTGCAACAGCTCTGAGGCCGTGTGCTGTTTGTCCCCAAGGCAGATCAGCTTCAGCACGGCCTGTTGACGCTTCCCCACTGCAGTGCTACACTGCTTCCACCTACTGGCTGATGGGGGAGTGGCGCTGCGTGTAGAGAATTCGGAGGTGGAAACGGAGGAGGAGGAGCCAATAACGTAGGTGCTGGTGGAAACCCTGATGGAGGTAGGGCCCGCAATCCTCGGCGTGGGTAGCACCCGTGCCATCCCAGGGTCCGAGTCGCTCCCAGCCTCCACGACATTCACCCAGTGTGCCGTCAGGGAAATGTAGCGTCCCTGGCCACAAGCACTTGTCCATGTGTCAGTCGTTAAGTGGACCTTCCCAGTAACTGCGTTGGTCAGGGCACGGGTGATGTTACGGGACACATGGTGGTGTAATGCGGGGATGGCACACCGGGAAAAGTAGTGGCGGCTGGGGACCGCGTACCGAGGGACAGCTGCTGCCATCAGGCTGCGGAAGGACTCAGTGTCCACAAGCATAAATGGCAGCATTTCGATGGCCAGTAATTTTGAAAGGTGTGAGGTTAGTGCTATGGCCTGTGGGTGGGTGGCTGGGTACTTTCTCTTGCGCTCAAATGCCTGGGGTAACGACATTTGGACGCTGTGCTGGGACAGGGAAGTGGATGTGGTCGCTGATGGTGCTTCAGATGGTACAGGTGCAGGGCGGGAGGTATGCGGGCCTGCGCCTTCGACAGGCGATTGGCCGGCACCGAAAACAGGGGAAGAGGAGGCAGTGGTGTGGCCTGCAGACACAGATGGGCGATCCAGGCGTTCCTCCCACTTACTACGGTGCTTGGATGCCATGTGTCGGATCATGCTGGTGGTGGTGAGGTTTCTAGTGTTCATGCCTCGGCTCATTCTGGTGTGGCACAGGTTGCAAACTACAATTCTTTTGTCGTCCGCACTTTCCTTAAAAAAACGCCATACCGCGGAACACCTACCCTTTGGCAAGGTAGATTTACGCAAGGGGGTGCTCCGTGGAACATTTGCGGGCCGGTTTGGTGCGGTCCGCCTTCTTTCTGTAGCCACACCACTGCCTCTTCCAGCCTGTTGCGGTGCTGCAGATGGCTCACCCTCAGGACTGCTGACATCGCTCGGCTCTAAACCTTCCCAGGTGGGGTCAGTCACCTCATCGTCCACCAAGTCCTCCTCCACTTCCTCACTCTGATCATCCTCCTCAAGTCTTGATCCCACCACATACTCAGTCATTGACAACTGTATAACATTCTCCTCAACAAGGTCTTGAGACGGAAATAGTGGTTGATTTAATGGCAACTGTGTCTCATCATCATCATCATCATCCACTACTTCCTTTGACCTTAAATGCCGTTCACATCTGTCATCTTCTTGTGATTGGGTAGCCTCTAGAGGTTGTGAATCAGGGCACAAGATGTCATGTTCCTCTGCAAGCGTGCTTGGAGAGAGGGTCAAATGAAGGATTGGTGATGAGACGAGCTCCTCACTATATCCCAGTGTGGGATCACTTCTTTGACCAGACCGTGTATGGTGGGAGGAAGGATGATCAGAGTGAGGATTATTTTGACCAGACTCTTGGCTACTGAGAGTGGACTTGGTGGAAGACAGGGTGGTGCTTAACCGACTGGAAGCAGTATCAGCTGTCATCCAACCGACCACCTGTTCGCAGTGGTCGGACCTCGAGAGTGATGTCCTGCGACGCCCTGTAAAATTACACATGAAGCTAGGTATGGTGGATGTCTTTCTTTCTTGTGCTCTGGCACCAGGCACAGTTTCTCCGCGTCCTGACCCGCGCCCTGAACTTTCAGGATCACGTCCACTTCCCCGTCCCTTTTTACCCGCCTTCTTCATCTTACACAGAATATGTGACTTTAATATTTGAGTTTGAAAACTTAACAGTATTTCTTACTATTCTGCAACTGTGCAGAGTACACAGAATAGGCTGCTAAACGGCGGTGATACACACTGAATGGAATATGTGACTTTGATATTTGAGTTTGAAAACTTAACACTATTTCTTACTATTCTGCAACTCTGCAGAGTACACAGAATAGGCTGCTAAACGGCGGTGATACACACTGAATGGAATATGTGACTTTAATATTTGAGTTTGAAAACTTAACAGTATTTCTTACTATTCTGCAACTGTGCAGAGTACACAGAATAGGCTGCTAAACGGCGGTGAAACACACTGAATGGAATATGTGACTTTAATATTTGAGTTTGAAAACTTAACACTATTTCTTACTATTCTGCAACTGTGCAGAGTACACAGAATAGGCTGCTAAACGGCGGTGACACACACTGAATGGAATATGTGACTTTAATATTTGAGTTTGAAAACTTAACAGTATTTCTTACTATTCTGCAACTCTGCACACTACACAGAATGTGCTGCTAAACTGCGGCGAAGCACACTGAATGGAATATGTGACTTTGATATTTTAGTTTGAAGACTTAACAGTATTTCTTCCTATTCTGCAACTCTGCACAGTACACAGAATGTGCTGCTAAACTGCGGCGAAGCACACTGAATGGAATATGTGACTTTGATATTTTAGTTTGAAGACTTAACAGTATTTCTTCCTATTCTGCAACTCTGCACAGTACACAGAATGTGCTGCTAAACTGCGGCGACGCACACTGAATGGAATATGTGACTTTGATATTTTAGTTTGAAGACTTAACAGAATGTGCTCTAATCTGCAACTTTGCACACTAAACAGAATGTGCTCTAGTCTGCAACTTTGCACACTAAACAGAATGTGCTCTAATCTGCAACTTTGCACACTAAACAGAATGTGCTCTAATCTGCAACTGTGCACACTAAACAGAATGTGCTCTAATCTGCAACTTTTCACACTAAGCAGAATATTTTTTTTTTTTTTTTTTGTTTTTTTCCCCCCACACAAAATAACCTGCTGCCCCCACACACAGTAGTCCTAAAAAGGACTTTTGGTTCTTTTTTTTCACAATTTTTGTTTTTTTCCTCCCTACACTGCCTTTCCCTTCCTATCCTCAGCTCTCCCTGGCTCAGACTGAGCCGAACTCGATGGTCAGGTGCTATACAGCACCCGACCACGGGTTCTGGCCAGCCAATCAGTGTAATGCCAGCAGCCAACATGGCTGCTGGCATTACACCGATGTCAGAGCCTCCCTGCACGTTTATTGGCTGTGCAGCAGCCGCAAAACGTGCGGGGAGGAGACCCGAACATGGCGGGCGAGCACATGCGGTACTCGTACGAGTACCGCCATGTGCCGAGCAGAGCGATGCTCGAGCCGATCCGAGCATCGGCCGAGCATGCTCGCTCAACACTAATGTTCAGATCATTTAGTCTTTCCTGATAATTTTGTCCTGCAAACCATTCACAATTTAGTAGCCCTTTTATGAACTTGCTCCAGAAATCTGTATATTTCTGTATAGACAACAGGAAGGGACCACCAAGAAAGCTTTAGCCATTCCAGAATTTTTTTAAAAAGTCTCATATTTATTATTAAAAATCTTTAAAAACAACAAATGCACCAGCCCACGAAATGCATAAGGCGGGTGCATCTACCTGTATGTCCATGTGTTTATGAATCCATATTTCTTGTTTTTAAAGATTTGTATATCACGGTGCCTTGATTCTCTGTGCGACATTCCTACTTCCAGGGTTTGTGTTTGGCTGTCTCTTATTGGTGCTAGCTGGCTAGCCCCTCCCAGGGCTAGCCTTTATATACGCCCTCCTGTCACTATGCCGGTGCCCTTTTGTGGTGTTCTTGACATTACGTTATTCTGTGCTCCTGTTCCGTGTTGATCCGGTTTTCATCTGACCTTGTTCCTGTTCCGCTCTCTGTGTACCGACCCAAGCTTTGGCTTACTACCACTCTCTGTGTACTGATCCAGGCTTTGGCTGACTACCGCTCTCTGTGTACCGATCCAGGCCTTGCTGATTACCACTCTCTGTGTACCGATCCAGGCTTTGGCTGACTACCGCTCTCTGTGTACCGATCCAGGCTCTGGCTGACTACCGCTCTCTGTGTACCGACCCAGGCTTTGGCTGACTACCGCTCTCTGATACTGATCCAGGCATTGACTGACTAATGCTCCTTGTGCTGCCCTCGCTATTGTTGTCAGTCCTTTCATATTTGTTGCTTCCGGTTGCGCTACTCTCTGCCTGTGTATCAGTGTGGCCTCCATTGCGTGATACCAGTCTGTCCTATCCAGTCACTAGCGGTTACTGTTGTCAGCTCATTATGCTACGCTCAGCCTGTGATTCTCTGTGACCTCCGTTATGTACACCCAGTCTGTGCTATCCGGTCAACAGCGGTTACTGTTGTCAGCTCATTACACTATGCTCAGCCTGTGATCCAGTGGGGCCTTTGTCAGTAATACCTCCTGAGCGCACCGGCCTACGGTGTTACTACCTGTCAGTACTCTCTCTGCTGCACCAGATACCAGGCTGCCTTACCCGGTATTCGGTAAGGCCGGTAGAGCCTCCTCTGTTCCTTGTTGCACCAGTCACTAGGCTGCCTTACCCGGTATTCGGTAAGGCCGGTAGAGCCTCCTCTGTTCCTTGTTGCACTAGTCACTAGGCTGCCTTACCTGGTATTCGGTAAGTCCGGTAGAGCCTCCTCTGTTCCTTGTTGCACCAGTCTCCAGGCTGCTTTACCCGGTATTTGGTAAGGCCGGTAGAGCCTCCTTTATTACTGTCGCACCAGTCACCCGGCTGCCTTACCTGGTAATCGGTAAGGCTGGTAGAGCCGCATTATTTGTATTGCTATTTGTATACCCTGACCTGTGTCAAACTATCTTACTGCTGCTTGTAGAGTTTGGACCCGTGAAGGGCCTGGTTGCGCTTTATATTGCCTAATAAAGCTTTTCTATTTTATCCTACCAAATTGTCTGAGTGTTCAATAAAACCGTGACATTGTAATAATAAAATATGAGAGTTTTTAAAAAAATTCTGGAATGGCTAAAGCTTTCTTGGTGGCCCTGTGAGCGTTCCCTTCCTGTTGCCTTCACGTTTCCTGAATTGGTTTACTTCAATTGTCGGGGGCAGCACTGGGCCTACCAAGCCCTCAACGGACTGGGTAAGTGCTTTTGAGGATTCTTTTCTTGCAGTAATCATACATTTTGTGTTTTTCCATGTACTTCTGCATATGTTGTCTGGCCAGAGATCTCCCTCTACTATCTCCCTCTACTAATGCCTCTAGCTATACAACCCAGCATCCTGCTTTCACTCCCCACTGTTTTGTTATATTGCCTGCTAACCTTTAAGTAATGAGAAGTATTTACTCCCAAGTACCTTTTCTCTGTTGTCAACAATAGCACGGTACCCTTAATATTATTTTAAGTCCTAAGTGCATTATTTTACACTTATCAACATTAAACTGCAGCCTCCACCTTTTCCATTCTTCTAATTTACCTATATCATTTGCTATTTGGTCTATTCCCCCAGGAATTTCTACACTTTTGAAGATCTTTGCATCATCAGCAAAAACACATGCCTTACCTAGAAGACCTTTTGGCAAAGTCACTAATAAAAATATTTAAAAAGTGAGCTCCAGTGCAGATCCCTGAGGTACGGCACTAGTAACACGACCCTGCTCTGAATATTCTCCATTAACTAGAACTCTACTGTCACACGGCCATTGCCTTATCCATTCAACTATGTTTGCTTCCAAATAGAAAAACTTTAATTTATGAATGAGTCGTCTATGAGGCACAGTGTCAAATGTGTTCCAGAAGTCTAGATAAGGTATATCTAATGCTTCAACCATCTATTATTTTAGTTATCTGGTCAAAAAACTATGACTTTAGTTTGAAAAATCTCCCTGCATCAACCCTGTGCTGTTTATGATATAACAAGCCAATATAAATTCAAATATTTAGCAGCTGTTTCCTTTAACATGTTTTCCATTCATCATCCCACTACTGATGTAAGACTTACTGGTCTGTAGTTGCCAGACTCTTCCCTACTACCTTTTTGTGAAGAGGTACTACATTTGTTAGCTTCCAATCCTCTGGAACTTCTGTCAATAGTGGCTGACTGAAACATTCTGGCACACGTCTAAGTCTTTCAATTATATCTAATTCCATTGATTTATATGATTTTATTTTAGTGTGTTGAAGTAGAACGTCCACTATAAACATATGTGTCTTGCTATTTCCTTTTTGTAACAGAGGTCCCTTCCCTTTACTTTGATCTGTAAAAAACTGAACAGAAATATTCATTGAGGCAGTCAGCTAGACCTTTTCCTTCACTTACATATCTTTCATCTTTTGTCTTCAGTCTAATTATTACTTGTTTGATTTCTTTATTTTCCCTTATATATCTAAAAAATGTTTTGTCCCCTGTTTTTATTGACAGGGCACTTTTCTCCTCTGCATGTGCTTTGGCACATCTATTAATTAATTTAGCCTCCTTCATCCTAGCCTTGCACAGATGCTTATCTTTCTCTTTCTGCTCTGCTTATATTTCCTGAATGCTACTTTTTTCTTCTTTACTATATTTTCCACTTCTGTGGAGTACCACAGAGCTGTCCATTTACTTTTTACTTTCACTGACAAGTCTAATACTATGCTCTGTTGCCTTCAATAAAACATCTTACAGATAACCCCATTTCTCCTGGACTGTATCTAAAGATCTCCATGCTGTCAAACACTGATCTAAACTTGTTACCTACCAATTTCCAATTCCTGTCCTATTCCTGTTCTTTCCAGTCCTTAACCCCTTGAGAATGGAGTGCTGTGGTGAGAAATATGGTCATCAAGGTTAACCCACTCACAAGCAGAGGGGTGTGTGTAACACATTACAAGGCAATTCATTGCACACCCCTCTAGTCCTCAAGGGAAGAACTATGTTTATCTCCTCACCACTCTATTCTTCCGTATTAATTTATTTCCAGTGTATCGGTTTTCCCTTCCTCACGTTTCTCACAATTTGTCCCTCCAATTCCTTATGCTTCAAATATTCTTCACCTTCCTCAAATTTTTCCCCACCGAATATCTCATGCCCACACCAAAACATGCCCCATATAGCTTTATGTGCTCCTCTCCATTTATCTTTCTCTCCTTTCTCAATAATCTCCTCTCCTTAATGCTAATCATAGGATTAAATGGGGCTTTTGAGGCCTTGAATGATAGACAGTTCTCCAACATATTGTGAAGCAGTACGCAGAAGACCCCTATATCATTCAAAGTGTTAACCCTTTGAGTGCAGACAGATATCCAAAGAATTACAACACAATGCGCTGGATACCTCTCAGAGGGTTAATTGCCGCATTTAAATTAATGGGTATTTTGAAAATGATTATTTCACTCCTGTGATGCTGTAGGCTTGCCTTTGAATTACTCCACTTGTCTTTTTGTGGAGGTCTTTAAAGTGATAGTAATGTATCACAAAAACATCAGCTCCAGTTACTCTTCATGGTATTTGATCCATGGAGAGTGTTATTTCAATACTGTCAGAGTTGTAGTTCAAGAGTAATTGAATGATAAAGTATTCTTCTCCCGCCCATTTTCTATAAGCCACCTCCCCTCAGATGTGGAATATGGTCTTGTGACCAGACAGCTCACAGCAAGGGACAATCTTTTTTCTGTGAGAACAATGAAAACCCTGCCCCCCTTGACAGGTTTTTCAGGTTTTTTCCTTATGCTGATTGAAGATTGCCCCTCTCTGCTATCTACCTGGATCCCACCTTGCTGCTCTGAGGTGAGCAGTGTTATATCAGTAAAAGGGGCGGGAGGGGGATACTTTATTATTCAATTACTCATGAACTACAACTCTGACAGTATTGAAATAACACTCTCCATGGCCTAAATGCTATGAAGATTAATTGGAGCTGCTTTTATTGTGAAGCATTACTATCCTTTTAAAGTGTGCCTGTCAACTTCAGAAGCATTTAAGTAACTTTGAAGAGAAATAAAAACTGTCTATATGTTGTGGTAAACGTTTTTCATAATACGAATAGTTATTAAGAAATTATTTGTTATTGGCACAGCGTCGCATTTTATGCTAATAATTAAGTGATGTAATTAGAGGCAAATATAGTCACGTTGATACCTTTATTGGTAGGTTGCAAGCTTTCAAGACCTCTTAGGTCTCTTCCTCAGGCATGTTAACATGTATTTCTACGGCTAACACAGTACCAACTTTCATCTGTTATGTATGAATTAAGGCAGTGCAGAGTGCACATTGAGCTACTTAGCTTCCTGTGAAGGGATTTAGTATACATTTGCACTCTGTGCAGCCAAAATGTAAAGGTTACTTGTCTCAAAAACTATAATATATAGAAGAATTGTTAGTGCCATATATAGGTGACTTCTAATTATTTGTAAAACTAACCAAACATGTCTTATTGTAACAGGTCAACTTTAATATTCCATTAGCACCTTACTAATATCCATTGTAATTGTTTCTATTTTAGAAAATAACAAAATGGCTGCCAAACACTTGAAGAGTTAAACAAGGAGGAAATTGTATAAAAGAACAATAGAAAGGAATCAGTGTTTCTTGGTAATAGGTCCGTAAATATTTACGTTTTCTCCAGCTACTATTTCCTGAGCTACAACAACTGGCATATTGAAATTAGCATTTAGATAAAGGGAAAGCTATTTATTCACCCGAAAAAGCAGAAGCTTACTTCTCCATTTTATTACAGAGGTTATGGCTCCTTCATGCTTTGCAGTCTTTGAATGTACTCAGTTGAGTTTCAAAGAGCCGTAAGTTCAAAATAAAAGGGAGGCAATTCTAGGGCAGACAAACTGAACCACAGGAGTTATAAAAACATCCCATTCATTTAAATGGGACAGTTTAGTGTTTACTAGTGATGAGCGAGCACCCCAATGCTCGGGTGTTCGGGTGCTCTAACCGAGCACCCCCTGAGGCTCGAGTGCTCGGCCGAGCACCCGAGCCCCATTGAAGTCAATGGGAGGACTCGAGCATTACACCAGGCACCCCCTGCTCTGATGAGGGGAGGGTGCCTGGTCCATAGGAAAAGGGCAGAAAAGGATGGAAACACCACAGAAATGGTTCAGGGACAGCATAGGGAGGATGTCTGGATGCATCTTGGACTCCAACATCGCTGCTGGGAACGATCTTTCGCCCGTAGTACGCCATTTTTACAGACTGACCATAAAACACACAAAAAGGAAAATAAAAACGACTTTAGGCGAAAAATTGTTACCAAACAATATTTGCTGTATATTTACTTGTATATCATCTGCAAATTCTCCCAAAAATTTCCTTGGTTTTCGGAAGTGAGGCCATGATTAAGAGGGAAACGTGCGCAGAGGCAAATTCTCCCAAAAATTTCCTTGATTTTCAGAACTGAGGCCATGATTAAGAGGGAAACGTGCACAGAGGCAAATTCTCCCAAAAATTTCCTTGATTTTATTGAACTGAGGCCATGATTAAGAGGGAAACGTGCGCTGAGCCGACCATCTAAAACATTATGGGTGAGGGTCTGCTGCAGAGCTGACCATCCTAAACATTATATGCGAAGGCCCGCTAGTGAGCTGACGCTATAAAACATTATATGAGAGGGCCCGCTAGAGAGCTGACCCAATAAAACATTATATGAGAAGGCCCGCTGGTGAGCTGACCTATACAAAAATTGTCAAACAGGGCCCGCTGGTGAGCTGGCCCTATATAAAAATTATATCACAGGGCCCGCTGGTGAGCTGGCCCTATATAAAAATTATATCCCAGGGCATATGGAAGAGGAGGAGGAGGATGAGAAGATTAAGAGTCAACCATATACCCGTTTTTTGGGTGGAAGGGGTGAATGGGAATACAGAGTATTCCCATCATTGTAAATAACATATATAAAGTGAGTTTATGTTCCCCCGGGGCTTTCCTCCAGTGGAGTGGAGAAGTCAGGGGAAATCCAGGCCTTGTTCATTTTTATAAGTGTCAACCTATCAGCATTGTCGGTGGAAAGGCGGATACGCTTATCTGTTATGATGCCACCAGCAGCACTAAATACCCGCTCAGACAGAACGCTGGCGGCAGGGCAGGCCAGCACCTCCAAGGCATAGAGTGCCAGTTCATACCACGTGTCCAGCTTGGACACCCAGTAGTTGTAAGGCACAGAGGGATCATTGAGGACGCTGACACGGTCTGCTACGTACTCCTTCACCATCTTCCAAAACTTTTCCCTCCTTGTGACACTAGGCTGCGCATCAGGGTGAGGGTGCTGGCGGGGTGTCATGAAGGTGTCCCACGCCTTGGAGAGTGTTGCCCTGCCTTTCTCGGAACTGCTGTGTGCTCCCCTTTTCTCCCCTTCTCGGTTGGCCAAGGTAGCACGTACTCTGCCGCCAGCGTTGTCAGATGGAAAATTTTGGAGCAATTTTTCAACAAGAACCTTCTGGTATTGCACCATTTTGCTTGTCCTCTCCACCGGAGGAATGAGAGATGAGAAATTCTCTTTGTAGCGGGGGTCCAGAAGGGTGAACACCCAGTAATCCGTGTTGTCTAAAATGCGTGTAACGCGTGGGTCACGGGAAAGGCAGCCTAACATAAAGTCAGCCATGTGTGCCAGAGTACCAACAGGCAAGATTTCGCTGTCCTCACCAGGAGGATGACTCTCAATCTCCTCATCCTCTTCCTCCTCTTCTGCCCACCCACGCTGAAGAGATGGAACTAAAGTTCCATGGCTACCCTCTGTAGCGGAGACAACCGTGTCTTCCTCCTCCTCCTCCTCCTCCTCCTCCTCCTCCGCCTCCTCCAATTGTCGCTGAGAAGACGAAGTGAGGGTGCTCTGGCTATCACCTTGTGTAAGCTCTTCCTCCCCCATTTCCACCTCTTCCACATGCAAAGCGTCGGTTTTAATTGTGAGCAGCGAGCGTTTCAGTAGACACAGAAGTGGGATGGTTACACTGATAATAGCGTTATCGCCGCTCACCATCTGTGTCGATTCCTCAAAATTGCGTAAAACCTCACAGAGGTCTGACATCCATTCCCACTCCTCACTTCTGATTACAGGAAGTTGAACGGAGAGGCGACGACCGTGTAACAGCTGGTACTCCACTACTGCCCTCTGCTGCTCACAAAGCCGGGCCAACATGTGGAAGGTGGAGTTCCAGCGCGTGCTCACGTCACACAGCAGCCGGTGAGCTGGCAATTGTAAGCGCTGCTGCAGCTTCAACAGGCCGGCTGAAGCTGTTGATGACTTACGGAAATGTGCACACACGCGGCGCACCTTGGTCAAGAGATCATGCACATTGGGGTAGGTTTTTAGAAATCGCTGCACCACTAAATTAAATACATGCGCTAGGCATGGTACGTGTGTGAGCTTGCCGAGCTCCAAAGCCGCCACCAAGTTACGCCCATTATCACACACAACCATGCCTGGTTGCAGGTTGAGTGGCGAGAGCCACTGCTCGGTCTGGTGACTAATCCCCTGCAACAGCTCTGAGGCCGTGTGCTGTTTGTCCCCAAGGCAGATCAGCTTCAGCACGGCCTGTTGACGCTTCCCCACTGCAGTGCTACACTGCTTCCAGCTACTGGCTGATGGGGGAGTGGCGGTGTGTGTAGAGAATTCGGAGGTGGAAACGGAGGAGGAGGAGCCAATAACGTAGGTGCTGGTGGAAACCCTGATGGAGGTAGGGCCCGCAATCCTCGGCGTGGGTAGCACCCGTGCCATCCCAGGGTCCGAGTCGCTCCCAGCCTCCACGACATTCACCCAGTGTGCCGTCAGGGAAATGTAGCGTCTCTGGCCCCAAGCACTTGTCCATGTGTCAGTCATTAAGTGGACCTTCCCAGTAACTGCGTTGGTCAGGGCACGGGTGATGTTACGGGACACATGGTGGTGTAATGCGGGGATGGCACACCGGGAAAAGTAGTGGCGGCTGGGGACCGCGTACCGAGGGACAGCTGCTGCCATCAGGCTGCGGAAGGACTCAGTGTCCACAAGCCTAAATGGCAGCATTTCGATGGCCAGTAATTTGGAAAGGTGTGAGGTTAGTGCTATGGCCTGTGGGTGGGTGGCTGGGTACTTTCTCTTGCGCTCAAATGCCTGGGGTAACGACATTTGGACGCTGTGCTGGGACAGGGAAGTGGATGTGGTCGCTGATGGTGCTTCAGATGCTACAGGTGCAGGGCGGGAGGTATGCGGGCCTGCGCCTTCGACAGGCGATTGGCCGGCACCGAAAACAGGGGAAGAGGAGGCAGTGGTGTGGCCTGCAGACACAGATGGGCGATCCAGGCGTTCCTCCCACTTACTACGGTGCTTGGATGCCATGTGTCGGATCATGCTGGTGGTGGTGAGGTTTCTAGTGTTCATGCCTCGGCTCATTCTGGTGTGGCACAGGTTGCAAACTACAATTCTTTTGTCGTCCGCACTTTCCTTAAAAAAACGCCATACCGCGGAACACCTACCCCTTGGCAAGGTAGATTTACGCAAGGGGGTGCTCCGTGGAACATTTGCGGGCCGGTTTGGTGCGGTCCGCCTTCTTTCTGTAGCCACACCACTGCCTCTTCCAGCCTGTTGCGGTGCTGCAGATGGCTCACCCTCAGGACTGCTGTCATCGCTCGGCTCTACACCTTCCCAGGTGGGGTCAGTCACCTCATCGTCCACCAAGTCCTCCTCCACTTCCTCACTCTGATCATCCTCCTCAAGTCTTGATCCCACCACATACTCAGTCATTGACAACTGTATAACATTCTCCTCAACAAGGTCTTGAGACGGAAATAGTGGTTGATTTAATGGCAACTGTGTCTCATCATCATCATCATCATCCACTACTTCCTTTGACCTTAAATGCCGTTCACATCTGTCATCTTCTTGAGATTGGGGTAGCCTCTAGAGGTTGTGAATCAGGGCACAAGATGTCATGTTCCTCTGCAAGCGTGCTTGGAGAGAGGGTCAAATGAAGGATTGGTGATGAGACGAGCTCCTCACTATATCCCAGTGTGGGATCACTTCTTTGACCAGACGTGTATGGTGGGAGGAAGGATGATCAGAGTGAGGATTATGTTGACCAGACTCTTGGCTACTGAGAGTGGACTTGGTGGAAGACAGGGTGGTGCTTAACCGACTGGAAGCAGTATCAGCTGTCATCCAACCGACCACCTGTTCGCAGTGGTCGGACCTCGAGAGTGATGTCCTGCGACGCCCTGTAAAATTACACATGAAGCTAGGTATGGTGGATGTCTTTCTTTCTTGTGCTCTGGCACCAGGCACAGTTTCTCCGCGTCCTGACCCGCGCCCTGAACTTTCAGGATCACGTCCACTTCCCCGTCCCTTTTTACCCGCCTTCTTCATCTTACACAGAATATGTGACTTTAATATTTGAGTTTGAAAACTTAACAGTATTTCTTATTATTCTGCAACTCTGCAGAGTACACAGAATAGGCTGCTAAACTGCGGTGAAACACACTGAATGGAATATGTGACTTTAATATTTGAGTTTGAAAACTTAACAGTATTTCTTATTATTCTGCAACTGTACAGAGTACACAGAATAGGCTGTTAAACGGCGGTGAAACACACTGAATGGAATATGTGACTTTAATATTTGAGTTTGAAAACTTAACAGTATTTCTTATTATTCTGCAACTGTACAGAGTACACAGAATAGGCTGTTAAACGGCGGTGAAACACACTGAATGGAATATGTGACTTTAATATTTGAGTTTGAAAACTTAACAGTATTTCTTATTATTCTGCAACTGTACAGAGTACACAGAATAGGCTGTTAAACGGCGGTGAAACACACTGAATGGAATATGTGACTTTAATATTTGAGTTTGAAAACTTAACAGTATTTCTTATTATTCTGCAACTGTACAGAGTACACAGAATAGGCTGTTAAACGGCGGTGAAACACACTGAATGGAATATGTGACTTTAATATTTGAGTTTGAAAACTTAACAGTATTTCTTATTATTCTGCAACTGTACAGAGTACACAGAATAGGCTGCTAAACTGCGGTGAAACACACTGAATGGAATATGTGACTTTAATATTTGAGTTTGAAAACTTAACAGTATTTCTTATTATTCTGCAACTGTACAGAGTACACAGAATAGGCTGCTAAACGGCGGTGAAACACACTGAATGGAATATGTGACTTTAATATTTGAGTTTGAAAACTTAACAGTATTTCTTATTATTCTGCAACTGTACAGAGTACACAGAATAGGCTGCTAAACTGCGGTGAAACACACTGAATGGAATATGTGACTTTAATATTTGAGTTTGAAAACTTAACAGTATTTCTTATTATTCTGCAACTCTGCAGAGTACACAGAAAAGGCTGCTAAACTGCGGTGAAACACACTGAATGGAATATGTGACTTTAATATTTGAGTTTGAAAACTTAACAGTATTTCTTATTATTCTGCAACTCTGCACAGTACACAGAATAGGCTGCTAAACGGCGGTGAAACACACTGAATGGAATATGTGACTTTGATATTTTAGTTTGAAGACTTAACAGTATTTCTTCCTATTCTGCAACTCTGCACAGTACACAGAATAGGCTGCTAAACTGCGGCGAAGCACACTGAATGGAATATGTGACTTTGATATTTTAGTTTGAAGACTTAACAGTATTTCTTCCTATTCTGCAACTCTGCACAGTACACAGAATAGGCTGCTAAACTGCGGCGAAGCACACTGAATGGAATATGTGACTTTGATATTTTAGTTTGAAGACTTAACAGTATTTCTTCCTATTCTGCAACTCTGCACAGTACACAGAATGTGCTGCTAAACTGCGGCGAAGCACACTGAATGGAATATGTGACTTTGATATTTTAGTTTGAAGACTTAACAGTATTTCTTCCTATTCTGCAACTCTGCACAGTACTCAGAATGTGCTGCTAAACTGCGGCGACGCACACTGAATGGAATACGTGACTTTGATATTTTAGTTTGAAGACTTAACAGAATGTGCTCTAATCTGCAACTTTGCACACTAAACAGAATGTGCTCTAATCTGCAACTTTGCACACTAAACAGAATGTGCTCTAATCTGCAACTGTGCACACTAAACAGAATGTGCTCTAATCTGCAACTTTTCACACTAAACAGAATATTTTTTTTTTTTTTTTTTTTTGTTTTTTTCCCCCCACACACAATATAACCTGCTGCCCCCACACACAGTAGTCCTAAAAAGGACTTTTGGTTCTTTTTTGTCACAATTTTTGTTTTTTCCTCCCTACACTGCCTTTCCCTTCCTATCCTCAGCTCTCCCTGGCTCAGACTGAGCCGAACTCGATGGTCAGGTGCTATACAGCACCTGACCACGGGTTCTGGCCAGCCAATCAGTGTAATGCCAGCAGCCAACATGGCTGCTGGCATTACACCGATGTCAGAGCCTCCCTGCACGTTTATTGGCTGCGCAGCAGCCGCAAAACGTGCGGGGAGGAGACCCGAACATGGCGGGCGAGCACATGCGGTACTCGTACGAGTACCGCCATGTGCCGAGCAGAGCGATGCTCGAGCCGATCCGAGCATCGGCCGAGCATGCTCGCTCAACACTAGTGTTTACCCCTAGAATGCTCAAGACAATTCCAAAGCATAGCTTTGCAATAATGCTTTGGAGGTCTTTCTAACATTAAAAGGAGTAACATCCCCATTTAAATCAATGGGGATTTAGGGAATTTGTGTTTTCCCCTAAAGTGCAGTTGGTTTGTCCTAGAATTGCTTCACCTTTCTTTTGTGAAGAAAAGGGTCAAGCAAATGAACAGTAACATGTAAGCTACGGACATATGCATGGTTATTTCCAATTGGGTGTCAGTTGCATAAGCAAAATGACTAATTAAAGTTTGTTACAAAAATGGTTACAATACCTTGCACTTTGGACTCGAAAACCTGAACATGATATAGCTACTTAAGTGATTGGATTACCTATACCGGGGTACTCCACATTTGGACCTCCAGCTGTTGGAAACTTTAACTCTCATCAGCATCACCACGTTGGTGTCCAAAGATAGCTCACCAATCAGAAAGGCTTCACTTGCAGCAAAATGGGCCTTGTTTTATTCTTGTAAGTATGGTTGGGCTGCTTAATTGTCAGGAACTTTCACAGGGACATTCCAGAATATAATATATTCATTTAATTTTAATTGATACATGTAGTACCATCATTGTTTTTATCTGTTATTAAATTAGATACATATATTTTGAAATATTGAAGCCACCTTCTTCTAGTGTCTGTCATTGTCATTTACATTGACTGGAACTCCAGAGTGCTCTGAAGGAATCCATGTGTGAGCACAGAAGATCACCATTAGAGTGTCCCAGGAGGAGATGGGCTATATTCTATGCTGGCTGTTATGTCAGGCTTATCTGTTCCTGATCACTTCATTTGTGAGATATATTCTTTATTATATTTTTGTATGATTTATCACAGAGTTATACTATTGGGTGCCCTCCCTTTTTTTTCTTTGTGTTTTTTATGATTTGACCACTGGGGAGAGCAGGTATTTGAGGAGCAGCCCGCCATTGCGTCTAAAGGTTCCACTGTGTCTGGGTAATTTTATATTTCTGGAGGTGCTGGTAGCTGTGACTGACATATGTAGAATTTCAGCCATCTGCCTTGTGAGTTTTCACTCACTTGGTGATTCTGGTGAAGGTATCAAGTGCACTCTCATCAGGTTCTCCATATTGACATACATAGCAGAGTTGAAAAATAGGTGGCAAATCAGAAAAGCTTCACTTTGCAGCAGTAAAATGGGCCCCATTTTGTTCTTGTAACTGTGGTTGGGATGGTTAATTGTCTAGATCTTTCCTGGCATCCTCACAGTGACAATGCAGAATATAATCTATTATTTTTCATAAAAGCTCATCTTATGTCATCTTTGCTGTTACCAGCAGCTATTACCAAGTTAATTTAGAAAGGAAGTTATACATTATTGATCGCAGAAAGCAGTCACAGTGTATATATTTGTAAATTCATGTGAACTGTGCAGTAGGTAATTTATAGATCAAGACATTTCCCTTTATAATTGCTTAGTGTGTACATCTGACTGATCTTTGATTTCCTTCAAGAGACTCTCAACCCTAGTAAACCGTAGACATTAAGTGCATGCTGCAGTAACCAAACTAATGAGCAAATAAACTTCAAGACAAAGAGCTTTCATTGCAAACCTTTTATTACTAAACATGTTGCTGAGAGGTTGAGTGATTTCTGTTTCATCTTTGGGCTGGTGACTGGTGAGCCCAATATGAATTTACTCTGTCTTGTAAATCTCTTAAAAAATATCTTCCTTAAAAAACCCTGAAATAAGTCTATCCCTAATCCCGCTAAATTAATCAAGGCCTACCAGGGACATATCTTATCCTTGAAGCGTGTAGGCTTTGATGAGTAGGTCTCTCATCTGACTTCCCTGATCTGTTCATTGCTTTAGTCTCAGGTACTAACTGACTGTTCTTTCTGCTCTTTGAAGTATCATCATTGCCTGAAGCTTGACCCTGCAAGGACCAGAGGGGTGTGTGCTACACATTACAAACCAATGATTTGCTCATCCCTATGTTGCATAAATAGTTAACCTACCCAAAGATAAATGTATAATATATCCTTGTTATAATTCCTCTGTTTTCAACAAATATTGCTGAATATATTCCAACCCCTTGGCCTATCCATTGTTTCCTGGCTCAGAAAATAACATTGGCCTATAACAAGGAAGAATGAAAAAAAGCTTTAACCCCTTGCTTGCTAAAGAAATCTCCAACACATTGGATATCTCTCTAGCATCCAAAGGGTTAAATAACAGGCTTTGAAGGGGCACAGAACTGGTACAGGGACACTGAAAATCTTCTGGCTATACCCATAATTCAGGTTACCCATCTCTGTTTTATCAAATGACCAATAACAAAGACAAGAAAGAGGGCCCTTAACACCTCTGGTCAGTTTTCTTAACAATATATATTTGCTGACTAAATAATTTCATCTTCATTTCCATTCTATTGTTCTGTGGACTATTGGTGGTTAACTATAACATTTATATGCTGGACCTTCTGCATAGCACAAGTCATATAAATAATATGTATTGTGAGGTACTAAGAAGGCCTGGAGCAATGTTGAGAAAAATGGTTGTCCTATGGACAATAGCACAATGCAACTTCCCTTTCATTTAAATGGGACTTTAACCCTTTGAGTGCCAGAGGGGTACACAGCGCATTGCAAAGCAATGCGTTGCGTACCCCTCTGGCACTCAAAGGGTTAAAGGGATAGTAATGCTTCACAATAAAAGCAGCTCCAATTAATCATCATAGTATTTGGGCCGCGGATAGTGTTATTTCAATACTATCAGAGCTATAGTTCAAGAGTAACTGAATGGTGAAGTATCCCCTTCCTGCTTCCTGTGTTGGACCACAACTCTAACAGTACTGAAATAACACTATCCATGGCCCAAATACTATGAAGATTAACTGGTGCTGCTGTTTTTGTGAAACATTACTATCCCTTTAAATCCCTTGAATGCAAGTGAGGTCTCTGACACATTTTGTCACAGTGTGTTACATTCAATGGATTAAAAACCTTATTTAAATCAGTGGGGGACTGGGAAGAATATTTGTGTGCCATGTTGCAGTTGGTTTGCACCAGAATTGCACCAGTTCTTATTAGTACATCAGCCTCATTATGTTTAGTGAAAGAAGCTAATATGCTAGATGTGCTGTGAGCTGTATGACATCATCATTTTATTTACTGAAACTCTTGATTGAGGTTAGCACACTTAGAATGTACTGAAGCCTCTAGCCATTATTCTGAAATGGAAGAGGTAGCTGTTGGAATCTGAGATTTATAGATAGAGATTGTGTCCAAAGTGGAAATTGAAATGCTGTGATGAAGTAAATAAATTTTGTATCTTACAGTCTGCCCTTCACAAATACTCTGCTGTATCTACTAACTTGAAAACTTCTGCAAGTTTTTAAAGGGACATTATAGCCTAAATATGAATAGAGTTCACATCCTTTGAAATATCATGTATCCCAAGACAACACTTGTATACACTATGGGGGAGATGCACTAAGGTGTGATAAAGAGGTGATATAGTTGCTTTTCTAGTGATATCACTTCCCCGGTTCCTGTGTTACTCTCTGGAGCCTAGGCAATAAGATTTCTTAAAGGGATAGTAATGTTTCATAATAAAAGCAGCTCTAATTAATCATCATAGTATTTAAACTTTGGAGAGTGTTATTTCAATTCTGTCAGAGTTGTAGTTCAAGAGTAATTCAATGACAAAGTGTCCCCCTCCCGCCCCTTTTACTAATGTAACACTGTTCAGCCAGATCAGAAGGGAGGTGCCCAGGTAGACTGCAGAGAGGGACAATCTTCAATTAAGACAAGGGAAAAAGCTGAAAAACTTGTCAAGGGGGGGCAGGGCTTTCATTGTTCTCATAGGAAGAAGATTGTCCCCTTCTGTTATCTGTCTGGTCTTACAACCAGATTCCACATCTGAGAAGAGATGGCTTACACTAGGTAAAAGGGGTGGGAGGGGGAACTTTGTTTGTGAATAACTCTCAATCCATAAAGGTTTGAGAGATAAGACATATTGTTCTTCATGTTTTTTTTAATGCCTACAAAATAAAATAAAGATAAAACGAAGTATTACTATCCCTTTAATTGGGAGAGCTCTTAGGAATAACATAGAAATTGGATAAGTAATATCACTGGAGGTCATCTCCTCTTTATCACCTTTTTAACACTCCTTCGGCTCTATTCTATTACCCGCACTAAAACTGGAGTTACAAGAAAAACAAGCAATGTGAATTTTGCAAACGTGCTACGTCGGTATTCTATTGCAGAACCACAGTAAAACAAAACTGGCGTAGACAGCACATTTCAGAGTAGTAACAAAATTGGTGATGTCTGCTTTTATTCAATTACCGCCTAAAAAACCGTGCAAAATGTCAAAGTCCAAGGAAATACTCAAATGTTTGACAACAGAAAGAACAAGTTTAGTGTTAGATGTGTTCCCTACATTATCAAAATCTGACATAGAGTGCTCCCCTTCGACATTTTTACCCCCCCGTTTTAAATTCCACTTACAATGCTTTCTTTCACCACTTTAATTTGACAAATATTATACATTCCACATTTTAACCCTTCCCCTTGAAAATTCGACTACAGTGCTCCCATTACTTTTTTCTCTGTTTAAATTCGACATTGTTCTTCTCCTATTTTGTACTACATGCCTTCTTTGTATTTGTATTGTATAATTAACCCTATGAGTATAAGAGGGGTAGCAAACACATTGCAATGAGTTGCTACCTTTCTGGTACTCAAAGGGTTAATTATACAATAGCAGAAGAAACAAAATTCACAGCGCTAATTCACATTAATTTATACATTTAATCTTCAGATATAATTTGAGTACCCAAGTGAATAAATGCAGATAGCAACAAGAAATGAGGGAGTTCTCCAAGCTCCCCAAGATTAGGCCGAAGCCTAAACAGAAACACAAAACCAAACCAAATCTGCGGTCCTCTATATAAGCTATTCAATTGTGAACACTGTGTAACGCATATTGTATACCACTTTAACAAATCTGGGGTCAAGGCTCCCCAATACAAGGCGAGTACCTAACTTCACACAATCATCCTATCTAAATTAAAAACACCCCTGACGAAGCATATTGAGGAGCCTTGACGTGGCAGGCGGGCTTAAACATACTTTGGCCAAACTATGCAACAGAGATCCCAAATTTGTTAAAGTGGTATACAATATGCTTTACACAGGGTTCCCACTTGGATAGCTTATATAGAGGAGTGCAGATTTGGTCAGGTTTTGAGTTTTAATTATACAATACAAATACAAAGAAGCCATGTAGTAAAAAATAGGAGAAGAACAATGTTGAATTTAAATGGAGAAATAAAAGTAATGGGAGCACTGTAAGTCGAATATTCAAAGGGAAGGGTTAAAATGTGGAATGTACAATATTTGTTGAATTAATGTGATGAAAGAAAGCCCTGTAAGTCGAATTTTAAAAGGGGGGTTAAAATGTCAAAGGGGGGCACTCTATGTTGAATTTCTATACTGTATACTGTTTTCTGCACTGCTTTTGTTTGAACGGTCGTTGTGGCTTTTACTCCTAAACTTCTGAGGTGCAGAATTCCCAACTTAGGGGTAGATTCTATTGCAGGTGCTAATTTTATCTCTGCTTTTAGCTCTAGTTTTCTCCATAGACTTCAGGGCTAGATTCTATTGCAGGTGCTAAATTTATCTCTGCTTTTATCTCTAGTTTTCTCCATAGACTTCAATAAGAAAATGTTTGATAAAACGAGTGTTAACATTAAGCACCTGCAATAGAATTTAGCCCTTAAAATGTAAACACAAAACAGGAGGTAATACTGAGTGTGGGTAATAGAATGCTATTTGCACGTTGTTTTTAGTTGTTTCCTATGGGTTTTTTTGATTGGCGGTATGTATAATTACCACTGATTTTGCTTTCACAAGTCAGGTAATAGGATACTAAAACCTGAATTAAAAAAAACACCTTTTTTTAGCACTGGTAATAGAATTGAGCCCCCTAGTGCATAACTTCACATTTACATAAACTTCAAAATATTCTATAACATTACCTTCTCTCAACTGTAAGCAGCAATCATGACCATTTGATCCATTTTTTATATACAAGCAATAATATAACATAATAATAAAGGCAATAATGACTTTAACTGGGTGAATTCTAATCTCAAAACAATTATCAGTGTGATGGGTTTAGCAGTTTTTAACAGATTGTAGCCACTTTTAGCCAAATTTCACCTCTTTTTTTTAAATAAATTCTAAAACGTGAACACCACTGACTAGGATTACATTATATGTTAATGCATATGAATCCTTTTAATTTTTGGTGATAATTTTATATAAATTGTAAATAATTTTATTTAAGTTTGATGCTGTTATATCTCAAAGAGATGTGCACATCTTACTTATCTTATCAAATCTACAGTCAGTGGCAGTTATATTTATTGAGGTGCTTTATGAAATATTAGAGACAGGCATACCCAACTTTTAATTTTTTAAGTGTGTTTTCAATAAAATGAATGTACACACAGATGAATAGATAGGCCATTATTTAGTCACCCCTGTGGCTACATATCTGAGTGAAACTCTCATCTGTTATTATCACTTTCAAAAGGGGCTTTCAGTGATCCTGCTATCAACTGGGAAGTTGGTATCACTTAATATTTTCAATGGGAAATGATTTGAGAGAGGCCTAAAGAAATGTTCTTTTCCTGTGATTATACTAATGCTGTAGTAGACCTGTCTCTTTATAACAATGATATCTAAATTAAGGCCGAGGGGCCATTTGCAATCCAGTCATGTCCAGTCAGGCCCTTTATTCATATTATATTAAACATATATGGTAAATAACAAAAACTAATTATTCCTACATGATCTTTAGCAATGATGTTTATGTAGCAACATGCAAGTCACTTTGTAAATTGTTTCTAGCAATTAATATAAGCCACAATTTTGTGAATGGTTATATTTAAAGAGACACCAACATCAACATGTCTCTATTACCTGTTTGCAATAAATCAGCCATCATGGAGCTTTCTAAAGTCTTCTGGGGGGGGGGGGGAGGGCACGCCTTGAACCACATAGAGTCCCTTGCTGGAAAATGATTTCCTCTGGAGACAAGTAGGCCATTCTGTAGAAAAAGTGTCTGGGCTCCAGGATGTACAGCTATGTCTGTGAGCTCAGCCACAAGCATCAAAACATCGAACATAAACCTGCCTAGGAGTTCTTGTTCCCTATGGTGTAGTTGGTGTGCTGTAGAAGAGTACCTCTTTAGCCCAGGTACAGCTCCATATTATAGCCTGCTGTTTCACCTCTAAAACACAGAACTTTTTTGTTTCCCTTTTACAGCCTAGCTGTGCCTTCTCCTTTCTAAAACATTATGTAATACATCATAATACTTCATCAACCTAAGAGGATATATTGTAGATTAATTATGCTTGTAGTACTTAGATCTAATTGCAGACCGAGCAGTGACATTTAAAGCAATGACCTATAGCTACTTCTGAAGTCAACACTCAATTTAAATGTATAAGCATGTGACAACTGGTCTTAGATTTGATCCACTGACCTTATAATTTTTATATTCTTACATCCAGTTATATAACTAATTACACTTGGGTATATCTTGTACTTTCAAACAATACTCTTGGTGGATTTACAGTGCCACAATCAACTACTAGAATTTGTGGCCAAAAACAGTAAGGTTTACTAATCAGTAATACATTATGACAGCCAAGAGTAAAATTTTAATTCATAGTGTACTATGGTACTTTGGTGCACCATGGACACTAGCTGAAGGGGCCAGTTTCAATGAATTACTTTGCCTTAGAAAACAAATTAAACAATGGATACATTTAAGAGAAGATTAGATGCATTTCTTTCAAAAGGGAGCATACAGGGTTATACTGAATATTAGTAGGCAAATCAGGAAGGTCTGATAAATAACTAACTTATTTGATAGCAGGAACGCTATATAATTCTCATGTCATTGGTTATGAGGCAAAAGGTGACCCTGATGTCTTTTTTCAACCTAATTTACTATGTTACTATGTTACAGTCTAGCAAAGAGTATAGGGTATTTATAACCTTTAGTGATGAGCGAGCATGCTCGGGCAAAGCTCGGTTCGGCTCGAGCATCGCTCTGCTCGGCACATGGCGGTACTCGTACGAGTACCGCATGTGCTCGCCCGCCATGTTCGGGTCTCCTCCCCGCACGTTTCGCGGCTGCTGCGCAGCCAATAAACGTGCAGGGAGGCTCTGACATCAGTGTAATGCCAGCAGCCATGTTGGCTGCTGGCATTACACTGATTGGTTGGCCAGAACCCGTGATCGGGTGCTGTATAGCACCTGACCAGCGAGTTCGGCTCAGTCTTAGCCAGGGAGAGATGAGGATAGGAAGGGAAAGTCAGTGTAGGCAGAAGAAAAGTGTTGTTGAACAAAAAAAAGACCCAAAAGTCCTTTTTAGGACTACTGTGTGTGGGGGCAGCAGTTTATTTTGTTTGGGGGGGCAGAGATTTAAAAAAAAAAAAAAAGTCACATATTCCGTTCACTGTGCCTAGCCGCAGATTAGCAGCACATTCTGTTTAGTGTGCAAAGTTGCAGATTAGCAGCACATTCTGTTTAGTGTGCAAAGTTGCAGATTAGCAGCACATTCTTTGTAGTGTGCAAAGTTGCAGATTAGCAGCACATTCTGTTTAGTGTGCAAAGTTGTAGATTAGCAGCACATTCTGTTCAGTGTGCAAAGTTGCAGATTAGCAGCACATTCTTTTTAGTGTGCAAAGTTTCAGATTAGCAGCACATTCTGTTTAGTGTGCAAATTTTCAGATTAGCAGAACATTCTGTTTAGTGTGCAAAGTGTTAAATATCAAAGTCACATATTCCATTCACTGTGCCGAGCCGCAGATAAGCAGCACATTCTGTTTAGTGTGCAAAGTTTCAGATTAGCAGAACATTCTGTTTAGTGTGCAAAGTGTAAAATATAAAAGTCACATATTCCATTCACTGTGCCGAGCCGCAGATAAGCAGCACATTCTGTTTAGTGTGCAAAGTTGCAGATTAGGAGAACATTCTGTTTAGTGTGCAAAGTGTAAAATATCAAAGTCACATATTCCATTCACTGTGCCTAGCCGCAGATAAGCAGCACATTCTGTTTAGTGTGCAAAGTTGCAGATTAGCAGCACATTCTGTTTAGTGTGCAAAGTGTAAAAAATAAAAGTCACATATTCCATTCACTGTGCCTAGCCGCAGATAAGCAGCACATTCTGTTTAGTGTGCAAAGTTGCAGATAAGGAGAACATTCTGTTTACTGTGCAAAGTGTAAAATATCAAAGTCACATATTCCATTCACTGTGTCTAGCCGCAGATAAGCAGCACATTCTGTTTAGTGTGCAAAGTTGCAGATTAGGAGAACATTCTGTTTACTGTGCAAAGTGTAAAATATCAAAGTCACATATTCCATTCACTGTGCCGAGCCGCAGATAAGCAGCACATTCTGTTTAGTGTGCAAAGTTGCAGATTAGGAGAACATTCTGTTTAGTGTGCAAAGTGTAAAATATCAAAGTCACATATTCCATTCACTGTGCCTAGCCGCAGATAAGCAGCACATTCTGTTTAGTGTGCAAAGTTGCAGATTAGGAGAACATTCTGTTTAGTGTGCAAAGTGTAAAATATCAAAGTCACATATTCCATTCACTGTGCCTAGCCGCAGATAAGCAGCACATTCTGTTTAGTGTGCAAAGTTGCAGATTAGGAGAACATTCTGTTTACTGTGCAAAGTGTAAAATATCAAAGTCACATATTCCATTCACTGTGCCGAGCCGCAGATAAGCAGCACATTCTGTTTAGTGTGCAAAGTTGCAGATTAGGAGAACATTCTGTTTACTGTGCAAAGTGTAAAATATCAAAGTCACATATTCCATTCACTGTGCCTAGCCGCAGATAAGCAGCACATTCTGTTTAGTGTGCAAAGTTGCAGATTAGGAGAACATTCTGTTTACTGTGCAAAGTGTAAAATATCAAAGTCACATATTCCATTCACTGTGCCTAGCCGCAGATAAGCAGCACATTCTGTTTAGTGTGCAAAGTTGCAGATTAGGAGAACATTCTGTTTACTGTGCAAAGTGTAAAATATCAAAGTCACATATTCCATTCACTGTGCCGAGCCGCAGATAAGCAGCACATTCTGTTTAGTGTGCAAAGTTGCAGATTTGCAGCACATATTCCGTGTAATATGAAGAAGGCGGGTAAAAAGGGACGGGGAAGTGGACGTGATCCTGATAGTTCAGGGCGCGGGTCAGGACGCGTAGAAACTGTGCCTGGTGCCAGAGCACAAGAAAGAAAGACATCCACCATACCTAGCTTCATGTCTCAGTTTACAGGGCGTCGCAGGACATCACTCTCGAGGTCAGACCACTGCGAACTGGTGGTCGGTTGGATTTCAGCTGATACTGCTTCCAGTCGGTTAAGCACCACCCTGTCTTCCACCAAGTCCACTCTCAGTAGCCAAGAGTCTGGTCAACATAATCCTCACCCTGATCATCCTTCCTCCCACCATAGAGGGTCTGGTCAAAGAAGTGATCCCACACTGGGATATAGTGAGGAGCTCGTCTCATCAACAATCCTTAATTTGAACCTCTCTCCAAGCACGCTTGCAGAGGAACATGACATCTTGTGCCCTGATTCACAACCTCTAGAGGGTACCCAATCACAAGAAGATGACAGAGGTGAACGGCATTTAAGGTCAAAGGAAGTGGATGATGATGATGATGAGACACAGTTGCCATCAAATCAACCACTTTTACTGTCTCAAGACCTTGATGAGGAGGATGATATACAGTTGTCAATGACTGAGTATGTGGTGGGATCAAGACATGAGGAGGATGATCAGAGTGAGGAAGTGGAGGAGGACTTGGTGGACGATGAGGTGACTGACCCCACCTGGGAAGGTGGAGAGCAGAGTGATGACAGCAGTCCTGAGGGTGAGCCATCTGCAGCACCCAACAGGCTGGAAGAGGCAGTGGTGTGGCTACAGAAAGAAGGCGGACCGCACCAAACCGGCCCGCAAATGTTCCACGGAGCACCTCCTTGCGTAAATCTCCCTTGCCAAGGGGTAGGTGTTCCGCGGTATGGCGTTTTTTTAAGGAAAGTGCGGACGACAAAAGAATTGTAGTTTGCAACCTGTGCCACACCAGAATGAGCCGAGGCATGAACACTAGAAACCTCACCACCACCAGCATGATCCGACACATGGCATCCAAGCACCGTAATAAGTGGGAGGAACGCCCGGATCGCCAATCTGTGTCTGCAGGCCACACCACTGCCTCCTCTTCCCCTGTTTTCGGTGCCGGCCAATCGCCTGTCGAAGGCGCAGGCCCGCATACCTCCCGCCCTGCACCTGTACCATCTGAAGCACCATCAGCGACCACATCCACTTCCCTGTCCCAGCGCAGCGTCCAAATGTCGTTACCCCAGGCATTTGAGCGCAAGCGAAAATACCCAGCCACCCACCCACAGGCCATAGCACTAACCTCACACCTTTCCAAATTACTGGCCATCGAAATGCTGCCATTTAGGCTTGTGGAGACTGAGTCCTTCCGCAGCCTGATGGCAGCAGCTGTCCCTCGGTACGCAGTCCCCAGCCGCCACTACTTTTCACGGTGTGCCGTCCCCGCCTTACACCACCATGTGTCCCGTAACATCACCCGTGCCCTGACCAACGCAGTTACTGGGAAGGTCCACTTAACGACTGACACATGGACAAGTGCTTGTGGCCAGGGACGCTACATTTCACTGACGGCACACTGGGTGAATGTCGTGGAGGCTGGGAGCGACTCGGGCCCTGGGATGGCACAGGTGCTACCCACGCCGAGGATTGCGGGCCCTACCTCCATCAGGGTTTCCGCCAGCACCTACGTTATTGGCTCCTCCTCCTCTGTTTCCACCTCCGAATTCTCTGCGCGCAGCGCCACTCACCCATCAGCCGGTAGCTGGAAGCAGTGTAGCACTGCAGTGGGGAAGCGTCAACAGGCCGTGCTGAAGCTGATCTGCCTTGGGGACAAACAGCACACGGCCTCAGAGCTGTTGCAGGGGATTAGTCACCAGACCGAGCAGTGGCTCTCGCCACTCAACCTGCAACCAGGCATGGTTGTGTGTGATAATGGGCGTAACTTGGTGGCGGCTTTGGAGCTCGGCAAGCTCACACACGTACCATGCCTAGCGCATGTATTTAATTTAGTGGTTCAGCGATTTCTAAAGACCTACCCCAATTTGCATGATCTCTTGACGAAGGTGCGCCGCGTGTGTGCACATTTCCGTAAGTCAGCTACAGCTTCAGCCGGCCTGTTGAAGCTGCAGCAGCGCTTACAATTGCCAGCTCACCGGCTGCTGTGTGACGTGAGCACGCGCTGGAACTCCACCTTCCACATGTTGGCCCGGCTTTGTGAGCAGCAGAGGGCAGTAGTGGAGTACCAGCTGTTACACGGTCGTCGCCTCTCCGTTCAACTTCCTGTAATCAGAAGTGAGGAGTGGGAATGGATGTCAGACCTCTGTGAGGTTTTACTCAATTTTGAGGAATCGACACAGATGGTGAGCGGCGATAACGCTATTATCAGTGTAACCATCCCACTTCTGTGTCTACTGAAACGCTCGCTGCTCACAATTAAAACCGACGCTTTGCATGTGGAAGAGGTGGAAATGCGGGAGGAAGAGCTTACACAAGGTGATAGCCAGAGCACCCTCACTTCGTCTTCTCAGCGACAATTGGAGGAGGCGGAGGAGGAGGAGGAGGAGGAGGAAGACACGGTTGCCTCCGCTACAGAGGGTAGCCATGGAACTTTAGTTCCATCTCTTCAGCGTGGGTGGGCAGAAGAGGAGGAAGAGGATGAGGAGATTGAGAGTCATCCTCCTGTTGAGGACACGAAATCTTGCCTGTTGGTACTCTGGCACACATGGCTGACTTTATGTTAGGCTGCCTTTCCCGTGACCCACGCGTTATACGCATTTTAGACAACACGGATTACTGGGTGTTCACCCTTCTGGACCCCCGCTACAAAGAGAATTTCTCATCTCTCATTCCTCCGGTGGAGAGGACAAGCAAAATGGTGCAATACCAGAAGGTTCTTGTCGAAAAATTGCTCCAAAATTTTCCATCTGACAACGCTGGCGGCAGAGTACGTGCTACCTTGGCCAACCGAGAAGGGGAGAAAAGGGGAGCACACAGCAGTTCCGACAAAGGCAGGGCAACACTCTCCAAGGTGTGGGACACCTTCATGACACCCCGCCAGCACCCTCACCCTGATGCGCAGCCTAGTGTCACAAGGAGGGAAAAGTTTTGGAAGATGGTGAAGGAGTACGTAGCAGACCGTGTCAGCGTCCTCAATGATCCCTCTGTGCCTTACAACTACTGGGTGTCCAAGCTGGACACGTGGTATGAACTGGCACTCTACGCCTTGGAGGTGCTGGCCTGCCCTGCCGCCAGCGTTCTGTCTGAGCGGGTATTTAGTGCTGCTGGTGGCATCATAACAGATAAGCGTATCCGCCTTTCCACCGAAAATGCTGATAGGTTGACACTTATAAAAATGAACAAGGCCTGGATTTCCCCTGACTTCTCCACTCCACTGGAGGAAAGCCCCGGGGGAACATAAAGTCACTTTATATATGTTATTTACAATGATGGGTATACTCTGTATTCCCATTCACCCCTTCCACCCAAAAAATGGGTATATGGTTGACTCTCTTCCATATACCCTGGGATATAATTTTTATATAGGACCAGCTCACCAGCGGGCCCTGTGATATAATTTTTATATAGGGCCAGCTCACCAGCGGGCGCTGTTTGACAATTTTTGTATAGGTCAGCTCACCAGCGGGCCTTCTCATATAATGTTTTATTGGGTCAGCTCTCTAGCGGGCCCTCTCATATAATGTTTTATAGCGTCAGCTCACTAGCGGGCCTTCGCATATAATGTTTAGGATGGTCAGCTCCGTAGCAGACCCTCACCCATAATGTTTTAGATGGTCGGCTCAGCGCACGTTTCCCTCTTAATCATGGCCCCAGTTCAGAAAAATCGAGGAAATTTTTGGGAGAATTTGCCTCTGCGCACGTTTCCCTCTTAATCATGGCCCCAGTTCAGAAAAATCGAGGACATTTTTGGGAGAATTTGCCTCTGCGCACGTTTCCCTCTTAATCATGGCCCCAGTTCCGAAAAATCGAGGACATTTTTTGCAGAATTTGCCTCTGCGCACGTTTCCCTCTTAATCATGGCCCCAGTTCCGAAAAATCGATGAAATTTTTTGCAGAATTTGCAGATGATATACAAGTAAATATACAGCAAATACTGTTTGGTAACAATTTTTCGCCTGAAGTCGTTTTTATCTTCCTTTTTGTGTGTTTTACGGTCAGTCTGTAAAAATGGCGTACTACGGGCGAAAGATCATTCCCAGCAGCGACGTTGGAGTCCAAGATGCATCCAGACATCCTCCCTATGCTGTCCCTGAACCATTTCTGTGGTGTTTCCATCATTTTCTGCCCTTTTCCTATGGACCAGGCACCCTCCCCTCATCAGAGCAGGGGGTGCCTGGTGTAATGCTCGAGTCCTCCCATTGACTTCAATGGGGCTCGGGTGCTCGGCAGAGCACTCGAGCCTCCGGGGGCGCTCGGTCAGAGCACCCGAACACCCGAGCATTGGGGTGCTCGATCATCACTAATAACCTTAGATCATTTTAAGTGTCAGTGTTCCTTTAACACCATGTTAAAATAGGCACAGAATGGTCTTTTTTCCATGTTCCTGTGAATGCTACAGGGCAGGTATTCAGGGCAAAGCAACGTGTTGCATACCCTTCTGGCACTCAAAGGGTTAAAGTCTTCACAATGGCAGAGAAAGTGTGCTGGTATGCACTAAAATAATCACACTCACTAGGTCAGGGATGGGAAATGTGAGGCCATCTAGCTACTGCCAGACTATAACTATCTCCATTTCCCTCTAGCTTTTATCTGGTGCGGAATGATGGAAGTTGTAGTGTATTAGCAGCTGGAGGGCCTCACATTGCAAACCATCCCTCTAGTGCATACCTCAGAGTGTGTGTGCTGGTGACAGAGACCAACTTCATTTGAGCAGTTCTGGTGATTTAATAGATTTCTACCCATGCCTTTCTTGTGAACTGCAGCCTGTCTCCTACCACTTGGATAAATTAGAATGTCTAATTTTCCTTTCAATGAATGTTGCGTGTCCCTTGGGAACTGACAATGCTAAAAGGAGGTATATTAATCATATTCTGCAGCCTATTCAAATGGAGTTCCTGCTCTCATCTATTGCATAAAAATACAGCAAATGTGGTAGATGCATTATAATCAAATGAGGTTGCGAGGATGTTGAATTGTTAATATCTTTGATATATGCACCATACGATCATCTGTATGCAGTAAAGCTTTGCAGATGTTGCAGTGCATATGTACTGTCTGTAAAATAAAACTGTATGTGATAAGGTGATGGTGAATATGAACTTGCAGGGTAAAAAAGAGTGCATTCCTTTAGGGAAAATATACTATAAGGGCACTGTATTCAAAATAGACGAGGAGTAATTCGGGGCAAACCAACTGCTCTACAGGGGACAAATACATTTTCCTGAAATTCCCATCAATTTAAATCTTACTTTAATTTTAACCCCTTGAACACTAGCGAGGTCTTCAAAACATTGTGAAGCAATGCTTTGGAGAGAGACCCCGCTAACATTCAAGGGGTTAAAAAGATCCTTTTAAATAAGTGGAATATATATTTTCCCCTATGGTGCCTTTAGCCTGACCCAGAATTATTCCTGTTTTGTTTGAATATTTGGGCTTATGAATAATTTGTTTTTGAGAAGGACTTACTGGTAGATTAAAGGGATAGTAATACTTCATTTTATCTTTATTTTATTTTGTAGGCATTAAAAAAACATGAAAAGCGATATAAGTCTTATTTCTCTAACCTTTATGGTTTGAGAGATATTCACAAGCAAAGTTTCCCCTCGCGCCCCATTTACCTAGTGTAAGCCATCTCTTCTCAGATTTGGAATGCAGTCCATAGATCAGACAGATAACAGAAGGGGACACTCTTATTCCTATGAGAACAATGAAATCCCTGCCCCCCTTGACAAGTTTTTCAGGTTTTTCCCTTATATTAATCGAAGATTGTCCCTCTCTGCAGTCTACCTGGGCACCTCCCTTCTGATCTGGCTGAACAATGTTACATCAGTAAAAGGGGTGGGAGGGGGATACTTTATCATTGAATTACTCTTGAACTACAACTCTGACAGAATTGAAATAACACTCTCCAAAGTCCAAATACTATGATGATTAATTAGAGCTGCTTTTATTATGAAACATTACTGTCCCTTTAAATAACCTATGCCACCAAAAAGACAGTGGCATTTTTTCAAGCAACAGGAATCTATTCAATTACATGTGCTATGAAAAAATGGCGGCAAAAAATAAAAAAACCTGTCTGGAGCTAAAATTAGCTGCGTTTTCACCCATTCATTTGGCCGTAGAATCCCTTATTAGATCTCAAAACAGCTGATGCAGCAACTGAAAAGAAAAAAGAAGTGAAAAAAAACCCTAAGTCCCCAGTGAATGCATCAATACATCCAAAGTACTGATAAAGTATATCCACTCACAAGGTTAATCCGACTAAACAATGAAGCAACAGCCCATGAAAACAAACACTTACCACTAATCCTGATGTCCAGCGGAGTCTTCAGCATCATCGTCATCTACTGTCAATCTTCTTTCTTCTATCTTCTTTCTTCCTCAGGTCCATCTTCTTGCTTCCATCTTCTCTTATTATACTTGTAAAAACAAAGGGATGAAAAATAAATGTTCCATAAAAAAGAACCTGCACATCTATGCATAGTTTAACCCTTTCAGTGCCGGAGGCTCGGGCCATTTCCTGTACCCTGCAGGCCAGACACTTTTTCAGCATTTTTGCTATCCTTCCGTTTAGGCTTGATTTCCTCTGGGGATTTTTAGTTACATATGGAAAACTATACATTGTTTTTTTCAGAACGAATTGAGCTTTCTCGTGGTACCTTACATGAAGAGAATTTTACATCGTGCTAAAAGCTATGATGTCATAATGACAAAAAAAAGTGAAAATTTACTCATTTTGCTAAAATCACATACTATGTATCAAAAACATTTACCTTGATTGTAAAAGTTTCAATTATTTGAAAAAGCCCCGAGTCCCCCGAATAAAAAAATACCAAATTTGTATAGTTTTACCTATGTCCATGGCTAGCGTAGAGCCCTTATCACCAGCAGCGCAAAATGACATTTTCAACTTTATAAACTAATATGCGCATTCTAGGATTTTTGTGGTAAAACTACCCTAAAACAGTGGAATAACTATATAAAACTATATATTTCTGAAAAGTAGACAACCTGCCGCATCTAATGAGGGGTAACTTGCCTTCTTAACCCAAGCCTGGTGTGCACAAATGCCTCCAGAAGATGGCGCTAATGAAAAAAAAGGGCATTTTCTTACATTTCTGCCCATTCAAATGTACTAAAATGCTTGAAAACCATGGCATTTCCAACTGTATTCATTAGCTAGTGCTCTTAGGAGAAAAATGACACCCCATTAGTATGAGTTTAACTACCTCAGGGGATGCTAGAAGTGCAAAATGACACCTACTACAACCTCAAATTTTTCTAACATTTTCTCAAACATTACTTGTCTGTACACAAATGGTTATAACAACTACAGAAGTGAAGAAAGGGTACACAAACCATACCATTTTGAAAAGAAGACACCCTGCCGCATTTAATGAGGGGTGACTTGCCTTGTTACCCCAAGCCTGGAGTGCACAAATGCCTCCAGAAGGTGGCGCTAATGAAAAAAAAAGGCATTTTCTTACATTTCTGCCCATTCAAATGTACTGAAATTTGTGCAGACCATGGCATTTCAAACTGTATTCATTAGCTAGTGCTCTTAGGAGAAAAATGACACCCCATTGGTATGAGTTCAACTATCTCAGGGGGCGCTAGAAGTGCAAAACGACACCTACTACAATCTCAAATTTTTCTAACATTTTCTCAAATATTACTTGTCTGCACACAAATGGTTATAACAACTACAGAAGTGAAGAAAGGGTACACAAACCATACCATTTTGAAAAGAAGACACCCTGCCGCATCTAATGATGGGTGACTTGCCTTGTTACCCCAAGCCTGGAGTGCACAAATGCCTCCAGAAGGTGGCGCTAATGAGAAAAAAAGGCATTTTCTTACATTTCTGCCCATTCAAATGTACTGAAATTTGTGAAAACCATGGCATTTCCAACTGTATTCATTAGCTAGTGCTCTTAGGAGAAAAATGACACCCCATTGGTATGAGTTCACCTACCTCAGGGGGCGCTAGAAGTGCAAAACGACACCTACTACAACCTCAAATTTTTCTAACATTTTCTCAAATATTACTTGTCTGCACACAAATGGTTATAACAACTACAGAAGTGAAGAAAGGGTACACAAACCATACCATTTTGAAAAGAAGACACCCTGCCGCATCTAATGATGGTTGACTTGCCTTGTTACCCCAAGCCTGGAGTGCACAAATGCCTCCAGAAGGTGGCGCTAATGAGAAAAAAAGGCATTTTCTTACATTTCTGCCCATTCAAATGTACTGAAATTTGTGAAAACCATGGCATTTCCAACTGTATTCATTAGCTAGTGCTCTTAGGAGAAAAATGACACCCCATTGGTATGAGTTCACCTACCTCAGGGGGCGCTAGAAGTGCAAAACGACACCTACTACAACCTCAAATTTTTCTAACATTTTCTCAAATATTACTTGTCTGCACACAAATGGTTATAACAACTACAGAAGTGAAGAAAGGGTACACAAACCATACCATTTTGAAAAGAAGACACCCTGCCGCATCTAATGATGGTTGACTTGCCTTGTTACCCCAAGCCTGGAGTGCACAAATGCCTCCAGAAGGTGGCGCTAATGAGAAAAAAAGGCATTTTCTTACATTTCTGCCCATTCAAATGTACTGAAATTTGTGAAAACCATGGCATTTCCAACTGTATTCATTAGCTAGTGCTCTTAAGAGAAAAATGACACCTCATTTGTATGAGTCGACCTACCTTAGGGGTGCCAGAAGCACATAAATACACCTACCTGTTTGCTTCCTCGAAAATGGCTGCTTGTACTAAAATGTTCATAACTGTTAGCGACATGAAGGAAAGGTATAAAAGGTATACCATTTTGGAAAGTAGACATTCACCCGCATCACATGAGGGGTCACTTGCCTTTCTACCCCCTGGCTGAAGTGCTCAATTATTTCCAAAAGGTGGCGCTATAGGAATAAATACATGTTTTTTTTTACATTTCCACCACTTCAAAGATACTAAAATCTTTGAAAACCATAACATTTCCTACTGTATTCAGTACCTTCTACCAACATGAGAAAAATGTTACCCCATTTGTGTGGGATAACATGCAATATGTAGGTGGTAGGATCACTTACCTAAACCCGACACTTTTGTTTTTGAAATTATCTGCCTGCATGAAAAGTGTCATAACCATTATAGATATGCAGGAAAGGTAGAGAAACCATACCATTTTGTAAAGAGGATAACCTGCCGCATCTAATGAGGGGTCACTTGCCTTCTTACCCCAAGCCTGTTGTGCCCAAATGCTTCCAGAAGGTGGCACTATAGGGAAAAAATGCATTTTTTTACATTTCTGCCCCTTTAAATGTATGGAGCTCTGTGAAAACCATGCAATTTTCAGCTGCATTCACTAGCTTGTGCTCTTAGGAGTCAAACAACACCCTATTGGTATGAGTTGACCTACCGTAGGGGGTGCTAGAAGTGCAAATGACACCTACAACAACCTCTGATTTTTCTAATATTTTCTCAAATAATGCTTGCCTGTGCAAAAATGGTTATATCAACTACAGAAGTGAAGAAAGGGTACAGAAACTATGACATTTTGGAAAGAAGATAACCTGCCACATCTAATGAGCCGTGACTTGCTTTTCTACCCCTAAGTTAGAATGCACAACTATTTCCAGAATGTGGTGCTACAGAAAAAAAATGTTTTTCTTACAAATCAGTCACTTCAAAGATATGGAAATGGTTGAACACTATGGGATTTCCCAGGAGGACCTCCTGCCAGCCTACAAAAAATGGTGCCCAATGCTGTGGGTTGACATACCATATTGGGTGCCAGGAGCGTGGCTACCAGTGGAACAAGGATGGGGAAGCAAACAGTGTACGTGTGATTCTATTGCTACAAGTGGTCAGTCAGTGTAAGTGAGGACTTTTGTCTGCCAGAGAAACCAGCTCGGGGAAGGGACAAGGGGTCAGGCTGTGTAAGTGGGTATATCTACCAGTGGGCAGTGAGCAAGTGTGGCGGTGGTGATTGTGGAGAGGTAAGTGCATATGGGGGATTTGTGGTTACCAGTGTGCATTGTAAGTCCCCTCATGCACTGTTTGATTCCCAGCCTGAATCCAGGGCGTACTGGCACTTGTATCTACCAGTAGGCAGTGGAATCAGGCTGGGGGGGTCAGACTGGGGGAATGGGACTGCCAGTAGGCTGTGGAACTAGGCTGGTGGATAGGGTATGTGGTGGGGGGGATTGGAGGCATTTTGTGTGCATGCCACAGAGGTGTCCTATGCACTGAAAAGCAATGCACTGGACACCCTGTTGCACACAAAGGGTTAATTTTTTTTAGCTGTTATTTTTTTATTCATACCTCATTGGGGGGCATCAGTACCACTTCTCATGCCCCCCCAACAATGTCTGAATAAAAAATAATGGGAAAAAAATGTGTCACAGGGGGTCCAGCGCATTGTAAACCACTTGTATTGGACCCACCTGTAACACATGCAGGTTTTGTGGTGTTTCCCCCCCCCCCAAAAAAAAAAAAAAAAAATTATATATATATATATATATATATATATATATATATATATATATATATATATAATATAATGTGCGTAGACCTCATTGGAGGGCATTAGAACTGATGCCCCACAATGAGATCTGAATAAAAAGTAATGAGGGAAAGAAAAAGAAAAATCCTTTGTCCGCCACAGGGGTGTACAATGCATTCCAAAGCAATGCATTGGACCCACTGTGGCAAGCAGAGGGTTAATTTTTTTTTCTTTTATTGTTTGTTATTCATACCTTGTTGGGGATCAGGTCTACTTCTGATGACCCCCCAACAAGGACAGAATAAAAAATAAATAAATGTGTGTGCCACAGGGGGGGTCCAACGCATTGCAAAGCACTGCGTTGGACCCCCCTGTGGGGCACGCATTGTTTTCCTATTTATTTAATTTTTTTTTACACCTTGTTGGGGGGCTTCAGGACCCCTGATGTCCCCCAATGAGGTCTAAATAAAGTAAAAATTAAGGGGGGGGGGGGGGAAACACTTTGTCTTCCACAGGGGTGTCCAATGCATTGCAAAGCAATTCACTGGACCCCCTGTGTCACACAGAGGGTTAATTTTTTTTAATTATTATTATTTTTTATTCATAGCTTGTTGGGGGACATCAGGGCCCCCCAACAAGCTTTGAAAAAAAAAAGAAACCCAAACCAAAGTCCTGTGTGTGCCACAGGAGGGGGGGGGGTCTGCATTGGAACCCCCCCCCCCTGTGGCACACACAGGGTTAATTTTTCTATTTTTTATTTTTTTTTTAATAGACCTCATTGGGGGGTCATCAGGACCTCTCCTGACCCCCCAATGAGGTCACAGTTAAAAATAATGTGTTGCAGGACAATGGACCCTGTGACTGCCAATGGGGTCTCCAGCGCATTGCAAAGCAATGCGCTGGAAGTCCCCGCGGTGCTCATAGGGTTCTTTTTTTTTTATTATTTATTTAATTATCTTCAGACCTCGTGGGGGGACATCAGGACACCTTCTGATGTCCCCCCAGTAATTGATCTCCCAGCCGATTGTGCTGGGAGATCAATCTGGCGACTGCAGGAGAGCAAAGGCTCTCCTGCCTTTCACTCCTACCACCGGTAGGAGTGATCGCGATCGGGGAAGTCACCTAAGGTCATCGGTGACTATGTCACCGATGACGTTAGGAGGTTTCCCCCGGTCCCGCCCACTCCTACCCGGAAGTTCGGGGTAGGAGGGCGGCGGAGGGAGAAGCTCTGTTTCTCAGAGCTTCTCCCTTGGCGATATTGATCTCCCAGCGCGATCGGCTGGGAGATCAATACCTGGGAGGACATGAGGAGTAATCCTCATGTCCTCCCAAGAGTGCCAGGCTGCATATCCGCTGAAATGCGGCCACTGCCAGCCGGTTATACCGGCTTAAGCAGTGACCGCATTTTAGTGGGTACATTGTACGAGCTTGGCACAGCGGGTACAGCTGTCCAAACTCGTACATTGTACCCACCTGGCACTCTAGGGGTTAAGCCCTTGAGTGCTAGAAGGGTACGCAACGCATTGCGTACTTCTCTGGGACTCAAAGGGTTAATCAATGCTTAGATGTGCAGGTCAATAGTTTGTAACATGCCCAAAGTCGATAAAAAATTGTCCCCAGGATTTATAAGATGCCAAAGTATATTGAATAAAATTATCATGGCCTCTTTTCATTTCTCTGCCACTGAGTGCAACCGCTGTGTTTTGCGGAGAAAGTGAGTAGCAGCACCCTCCATGGCCGATGCCCGTTCCATTGTGAGGGAATTTGAACAGAGGCTACCTTTATATATGGGGAGGTGCATAAGTAGACATCCCAGCCAATGACTGTGATTATGGTTTGACAGATATTCACAAGCAAAGTTTTCCCCTCCTGCCCCTTTTACCTAGTGTAAGCAATCTCTTCTCAGATATGGAATGCAGTCCATAGACCAGACAGATAACAGCAAGGGACAATATTCTTCCTATCAGAACAATGAAAGCCCTGCCCCCCTTGACAAGCTTTTCAGCTTTTTCCCTTATCTTAATTGAAGATTGTCCCTCCCTGCAGTCTACCTGGGCACCTCCCTTCTGCTCTGGCTGAGTAGTGTTACATCAGTGAAAGGGGTGGGAGGGGGACAATGTGTCAATGAATTACTCTTGAACTATAACTCTGACAGTATTGAAATAACACTCTCCAAAGTCCAAATACTATGATGATTAATTAGAGCTGCTTTTATTATGAAACATTACTGTCCCTTTAAAGTTCAAAGAACATGAAAGCAATAAATAATTTTTATTGTGTTTCATGATAGTTAAAGAAATATTATTCACTGTTAATCTCTTCTTATATGTAAGCAGATTTTTTTTTAAAGCAGTAAGAACTTTTTACTGTGTACCCATTTGTTGTAGCTCTTTATTGTTACATAAAAATTTATTTTGAGCTTCTGTTTACAAATAAGAAGAGGTTATCACTTTTAATTACTTTTTTCGGGTTGCCCTCTATTATTTTTTTACATCTAGATGGCCCCTGAACTTTAAAGGCGGGATGACCTAAGCTTAGGTAACACCTCAAGATTTTAATCAAGATGCTCATTATGTCCCATCTCGACTATTGTAATTTGCTTCTAATTGGACTTATTCTCATCCAGCTAACCCCATTACAGTATGAAATGAACTCTGCCACAGACTAATCTACCTTAGTCCTGACTATTACTGTACCCCATACATTTCATCTCCTCTCTGCAGCTCTTACAACCTACCATTCCCTCCCATGCTGCACTTGAGCTCTAGAATTCCCTCACCCATCCCATCAGACACTCCTCTTGTCTTCAGATCCTCAAATGTTTTATAAAAACTCACCAGTTCAGAAAAGCCTATCAACTATCCCTGTAAACTTTATGTGCAAGGCCATATCAACACATGTCCAGCTTCTACTCACTCTCTTCCCTTCTAAAATTACTCTCCTACCTACAACCCCAGATCAACCTCATTTTTCACATAGAATTTTGTTCTCCCAAACAGACCCACTACTTGACTGGACCACTGCACTCAAAAGCACTTCTTTCTATACCTGCTGACCAGCTGTTCAAGTGGCAGGAGGCACTTACATCTCATAGCACTTACTTCTTCTGTGTCTCACCTGTCTCCCTCTAGACTATAAGCTCTCATGAACAGGACCCTCTGATTCTTTTGTTTTTCATGTTCCATTTGTACTGTTTAATGTATCTGTTTAATAAAAGTAACATAATGGAAGCGTTCACTAGATGCATGTACACAGAGGTTAATAAGACTCTAAGGTCACTGGAGATGCATATATCTCAGATATGAAATAAAAGAATAAACATACAGCTATAGTATGGTATATAGAGTATAACTGAAGAATATTATAGAGAAATATACTGATGGTATAACCACAGTGTAATTGAAGTACACCAGCTATATATGAATGGTATGTTTAAAATGATTATTCAGTTGAAGCAGAGGCAAATCACTCTATAATACACTAAAAGAAAAAATAAGCCAAATAGTATGATGTGAAACGATAAGAACAGGACAATAAAGTGCAATAAAAACCACAATATGCTGATTGTTTAAAAACATATTCAAAACGTAGTAACTGTCTACATATAACGTTATAGGCTGAAAGAGTGTCAGATAGCTGTTCTTAAATCATGTATGCACCGGATAGTTCTGTATTACAACTATGGTGTATACAGTGTATAGCACAGTGTCCTATTGTTGGCCCACAGTGTTGGAATAATCCAAATGCACTGCTGCCTGTAGGAGTGTCAGAACCCACTAGTGTTTGGGTATGCGCTCCTCAAGCCTCAACCGGGAGGTGGACCAAGACATCAAATATTAGGATCATTACGTTGAAGTGTATAGACGCACCCAGCAATTCAAAGCTGCCTACCAGAAGCCTTCTTTGACAATTGCGTATCAGATGGTCTTTTTACGGGATCAACGTTGTGTTCACTGGTCCTCCGTGCTGCAGATCTCCTTGTAAATCATCCTGTCCAGTATGCTGGAGACACGCTTTTTCTTTTGGAACGGTTGCTGGATGTGTTATTAGTAGTGATGATCGAGCACCCCAATGCTCGGGTGTTCGGGTGCTCTGACCGAGCGCCCCCGGAGGCTCGAGTGCTCTGCCGAGCACCCGAGCCCCATTGAAGTCAATGGGAGGACTCGAGCATTACACCAGGCACCCCCTGCTCTGATGAGGGGAGGGTGCCTGGTCCATAGGAAAAGGGCAGAAAATGATGGAAACACCACAGAAATGGTTCAGGGACAGCATAGGGAGGATGTCTGGATGCATCTTGGACTCCAACATCGCTGCTGGGAACGATCTTTCGCCCGTAGTACGCCATTTTTACAGACTGACCGTAAAACACACAAAAAGGAAGATAAAAACGACTTCAGGCGAAAAATTGTTACCAAACAGTATTTGCTGTATATTTACTTGTATATCATCTGCAAATTCTGCAAAAAATTTCATCGATTTTTCGGAACTGGGGCCATGATTAAGAGGGAAACGTGCGCAGAGGCAAATTCTGCAAAAAATGTCCTCGATTTTTCGGAACTGGGGCCATGATTAAGAGGGAAACGTGCGCACAGGCAAATTCTCCCAAAAATTTCCTCGATTTTTCTGAACTGGGGCCATGATTAAGAGGGAAACGTGCGGAAAGGCAAATTCTCCCAAAAATTTCCTCGATTTTTCTGAACTGGGGCCATGATTAAGAGGGAAACGTGCGCTGAGCCGACCATCTAAAACATTATGGGTGAGGGTCTGCTGCGGAGCTGACCATCCTAAACATTATATGCGAAGGCCCGCTAGTGAGCTGACGATATTAAACATTATATGAGAGGGCCCGCTAGAGAGCTGACCCAATAAAACATTATATGAGAAGGCCCGCTGGTGAGCTGACCTATACAAAAATTGTCAAACAGCGCCCGCTGGTGAGCTGGCCCTATATAAAAATTATATCACAGGGCCCGCTGGTGAGCTGGCCCTATATAAAAATTATATCCCAGGGTATATGGAAGAGAGTCACCCATATACCCATTTTTTGGGTGGAAGGGGTGAATGGGAATACAGAGTATTCCCATCATTGTAAATAACATATATAAAGTGACTTTATGTTCCCCCGGGGCTTTCCTCCAGTGGAGTGGAGAAGTCAGGGGAAATCCAGGCCTTGTTCATTTTTATAAGTGTCAACCTATCAGCATTTTCGGTGGAAAGGCGGATACGCTTATCTGTTATGATGCCACCAGCAGCACTAAATACCCGCTCAGACAGAACGCTGGCGGCAGGGCAGGCCAGCACCTCCAAGGCGTAGAGTGCCAGTTCATACCACGTGTCCAGCTTGGACACCCAGTAGTTGTAAGGCACAGAGGGATCATTGAGGACGCTGACACGGTCTGCTATGTACTCCTTCACCATCTTCCAAAACTTTTCCCTCCTTGTCACACTAGGCTGCGCATCAGGGTGAGGGTGCTGGCGGGGTGTCATGAAGGTGTCCCACGCCTTGGAGAGTGTTGCCCTGCCTTTGTCGGAACTGCTGTGTGCTCCCCTTTTCTCCCCTTCTCGGTTGGCCAAGGTAGCACGTACTCTGCCGCCAGCGTTGTCAGATGGAAAATTTTGGAGCAATTTTTCGACAAGAACCTTCTGGTATTGCACCATTTTGCTTGTCCTCTCCACCGGAGGAATGAGAGATGAGAAATTCTCTTTGTAGCGGGGGTCCAGAAGGGTGAACACCCAGTAATCCGTGTTGTCTAAAATGCGTATAACGCGTGGGTCACGGGAAAGGCAGCCTAACATAAAGTCAGCCATGTGTGCCAGAGTACCAACAGGCAAGATTTCGCTGTCCTCAACAGGAGGATGACTCTCAATCTCCTCATCCTCTTCCTCCTCTTCTGCCCACCCACGCTGAAGAGATGGAAATAAAGTTCCATGGCTACCCTCTGTAGCGGAGGCAACCGTGTCTTCCTCCTCCTCCTCCTCCTCCGCCTCCTCCAATTGTCGCTGAGAAGACGAAGTGAGGGTGCTCTGGCTATCACCTTGTGTAAGCTCTTCCTCCCGCATTTCCACCTCTTCCACATGCAAAGCGTCAGTTTTAATTGTGAGCAGCGAGCGTTTCAGTAGACACAGAAGTGGGATGGTTACACTGATAATAGCGTTATCGCCGCTCACCATCTGTGTCGATTCCTCAAAATTGCGTAAAACCTCACAGAGGTCTGACATCCATTCCCACTCCTCACTTCTGATTAGAGGAAGTTGAACGGAGAGGCGACGACCGTGTAACAGCTGGTACTCCACTACTGCCCTCTGCTGCTCACAAAGCCGGGCCAACATGTGGAAGGTGGAGTTCCAGCGCGTGCTCACGTCACACAGCAGCCGGTGAGCTGGCAATTGTAAGCGCTGCTGCAGCTTCAACAGGCCGGCTGAAGCTGTAGATGACTTACGGAAATGTGCACACACGCGGCGCACCTTCGTCAAGAGATCATGCAAATTGGGGTAGGTTTTTAGAAATCGCTGAACCACTAAATTAAATACATGCGCTAGGCATGGTACGTGTGTGAGCTTGCCGAGCTCCAAAGCCGCCACCAAGTTACGCCCATTATCACACACAACCATGCCTGGTTGCAGGTTGAGTGGCGAGAGCCACTGCTCGGTCTGGTGACTAATCCCCTGCAACAGCTCTGAGGCCGTGTGCTGTTTGTCCCCAAGGCAGATCAGCTTCAGCACGGCCTGTTGACGCTTCCCCACTGCAGTGCTACACTGCTTCCAGCTACCGGCTGATGGGTGAGTGGCGCTGCGCGCAGAGAATTCGGAGGTGGAAACGGAGGAGGAGGAGCCAATAACGTAGGTGCTGGCGGAAACCCTGATGGAGGTAGGGCCCGCAATCCTCGGCGTGGGTAGCACCTGTGCCATCCCAGGGTCCGAGTTGCTCCCAGCCTCCACGACATTCACTCAGTGTGCCGTCAGTGAAATGTAGCGTCCCTGGCCACAAGCACTTGTCCATGTGTCAGTCGTTAAGTGGACCTTCCCAGTAACTGCGTTGGTCAGGGCACGGGTGATGTTACGGGACACATGGTGGTGTAAGGCGGGGACGGCACACCGTGAAAAGTAGTGGCGGCTGGGGACTGCGTACCGAGGGACAGCTGCTGCCATCAGGCTGCGGAAGGACTCAGTCTCCACAAGCCTAAATGGCAGCATTTCGATGGCCAGTAATTTGGAAAGGTGTGAGGTTAGTGCTATGGCCTGTGGGTGGGTGGCTGGGTATTTTCGCTTGCGCTCAAATGCCTGGGGTAACGACATTTGGACGCTGCGCTGGGACAGGGAAGTGGATGTGGTCGCTGATGGTGCTTCAGATGGTACAGGTGCAGGGCGGGAGGTATGCGGGCCTGCACCTTCGACAGGCGATTGGCCGGCACCGAAAACAGGGGAAGAGGAGGCAGTGGTGTGGCCTGCAGACACAGATTGGCGATCCGGGCGTTCCTCCCACTTATTACGGTGCTTGGATGCCATGTGTCGGATCATGCTGGTGGTGGTGAGGTTTCTAGTGTTCATGCCTCGGCTCATTCTGGTGTGGCACAGGTTGCAAACTAGAATTCTTTTGTCGTCCGCACTTTCCTTAAAAAAACGCCATACCGCGGAACACCTACCCCTTGGCAAGGGAGATTTACGCAAGGAGGTGCTCCGTGGAACATTTGCGGGCCGGTTTGGTGCGGTCCGCCTTCTTTCTGTAGCCACACCACTGCCTCTTCCAGCCTGTTGCGGTGCTGCAGATGGCTCACCCTCAGGACTGCTGTCATCGCTCGGCTCTACACCTTCCCAGGTGGGGTCAGTCACCTCATCGTCCACCAAGTCCTCCTCCACTTCCTCACTCTGATCATCCTCCTCATGTCTTGATCCCACCACATACTCAGTCATTGACAACTGTATATCATCCTCCTCATCAAGGTCTTGAGACAGTAAAAGTGGTTGATTTGATGGCAACTGTGTCTCATCATCATCATCATCCACTTCCTTTGACCTTAAATGCCGTTCACCTCTGTCATCTTCTTGTGATTGGGTACCCTCTAGAGGTTGTGAATCAGGGCACAAGATGTCATGTTCCTCTGCAAGCGTGCTTGGAGAGAGGTTCAAATTAAGGATTGGTGATGAGACGAGCTCCTCACTATATCCCAGTGTGGGATCACTTCTTTGACCAGACCCTCTATGGTGGGAGGAAGGATGATCAGGGTGAGGATTATGTTGACCAGACTCTTGGCTACTGAGAGTGGACTTGGTGGAAGACAGGGTGGTGCTTAACCGACTGGAAGCAGTATCAGCTGAAATCCAACCGACCACCTGTTCGCAGTGGTCTGATCTCGAGAGTGATGTCCTGCGACGCCCTGTAAACTGAGACATGAAGCTAGGTATGGTGGATGTCTTTCTTTCTTGTGCTCTGGCACCAGGCACAGTTTCTACGCGTCCTGACCCGCGCCCTGAACTATCACGTCCACTTCCCCGTCCCTTTTTACCCGCCTTCTTCATATTACACGTAATATGTGCTGCAAATCTGCAACTTTGCACACTAAACAGAATGTGCTGCTTATCTGCGGCTCGGCACAGTGAATGGAATATGTGACTTTGATATTTTACACTTTGCACAGTAAACAGAATGTTCTCCTAATCTGCAACTTTGCACACTAAACAGAATGTGCTGCTTATCTGCGGCTAGGCACAGTGAATGGAATATGTGACTGATATTTTACACTTTGCACAGTAAACAGAATGTTCTCCTAATCTGCAACTTTGCACACTAAACAGAATGTGCTGCTTATCTGCGGCTAGGCACAGTGAATGGAATATGTGACTTTGATATTTTACACTTTGCACAGTAAACAGAATGTTCTCCTAATCTGCAACTTTGCAGACTAAACAGAATGTGCTGCTTATCTGCGGCTCGGCACAGTGAATGGAATATGTGACTTTGATATTTTACACTTTGCACAGTAAACAGAATGTTCTCCTAATCTGCAACTTTGCACACTAAACAGAATGTGCTGCTTATCTGCGGCTAGACACAGTGAATGGAATATGTGACTTTGATATTTTACACTTTGCACAGTAAACAGAATGTTCTCCTAATCTGCAACTTTGCACACTAAACAGAATGTGCTGCTTATCTGCGGCTCGGCACAGTGAATGGAATATGTGACTTTGATATTTTACACTTTGCACAGTAAACAGAATGTTCTCCTAATCTGCAACTTTGCACACTAAACAGAATGTGCTGCTTATCTGCGGCTCGGCACAGTGAATGGAATATGTGACTTTGATATTTTACACTTTGCACACTAAACAGAATGTTCTGCTAATCTGAAACTTTGCACACTAAACAGAATGTGCTGCTTATCTGTGGCTAGACACAGTGAATGGAATATGTGACTTTGATATTTTACACTTTGCACAGTAAACAGAATGTTCTCCTAATCTGCAACTTTGCACACTAAACAGAATGTGCTGCTTATCTGCGGCTAGGCACAGTGAATGGAATATGTGACTTTGATATTTTACACTTTGCACAGTAAACAGAATGTTCACTACATCTGCACCTCTTGCACACTAACAGAAATGTGCTGCTAATCTGTGGCTCGGCCACGTGAATGGAATATGTGACTTTAGCTATTTTACACTTTGCACAGTAAACAGAATGCTCTCAATCTGCACTTTGCACTCAAAACAGAATGTGCTGCTTATCTGCGGTAGGCAAGTTGAATGGAATCATTAGTCGACTTTTTTTTTACACTTTGCACACTAAACAGAATGTGCTGCTAATCTGCAACTTTGCACACTAAACAGAATGTGCTGCTTATCTGCGGCTAGGCACAGTGAATGGAATATGTGACTTTTATTTTTTACACTTTGCACACTAAACAGAATGTGCTGCTAATCTGCAACTTTGCACACTAAACAGAATGTGCTGCTTATCTGAGGCTAGGCACAGTGAATGGAATATGTGACTTTGATATTTTACACTTTGCACACTAAACAGAATGTTCTCCTAATCTGCAACTTTGCACACTAAACAGAATGTGCTGCTTATCTGCGGCTCGGCACAGTGAATGGAATATGTGACTTTTATATTTTACACTTTGCTCACTAAACAGAATGTTCTGCTAATCTGAAACTTTGCACACTAAACAGAATGTGCTGCTTATCTGCGGCTCGGCACAGTGAATGGAATATGTGACTTTGATATTTAACACTTTGCACACTAAACAGAATGTTCTGCTAATCTGAAACTTTTCACACTAAAAAGAATGTGCTGCTAATCTGCAACTTGGCACACTAAACAGAATGTGCTGCTAATCTGCAACTTTGCACACTACAAAGAATGTGCTGCTAATCTGCAACTTTGCACACTAAACAGAATGTGCTGCTAATCTGCGGCTAGGCACAGTGAACGGAATATGTGACGTTTTTTTTTTTTAAATCTCTGCCCCCCCAAACAAAATAAACTGCTGCCCCCACACACAGTAGTCCTAAAAAGGACTTTTGGGTCTTTTTTTTGTTCAACAACACTTTTCTTCTCCCTACACTGACTTTCCCTTCCTATCCTCATCTCTCCCTGGCTAAGACTGAGCCGAACTCGCTGGTCAGGTGCTATACAGCACCCGATCACGGGTTCTGGCCAGCCAATCAGTGTAATGCCAGCAGCCAACATGGCTGCTGGCATTACACTGATGTCAGAGCCTTCCTGCACGTTTATTGGCTGCGCAGCAGCCGCGAAACGTGCGGGGAGGAGACCCGAACATGGCGGGCGAGCACATGCGGTACTCGTACGAGTACCGCCATGTGCCGAGCAGAGCGATGCTCGAGCCGAACCGAGCTTCGGCCGAGCATGCTCGCTCATCACTAGTTATTAGTTCAATATTGATAATGGGCACTTTATCAGTGGTGGTTATTTATAGTTCAAAAGATTTGAAATACAAACAAAATAGTTTTCTTGGTTCAATTCAATGCATTTCAGGTCTACAAACACCCCTTCCTCAGGAACTCCAAGTAATTTATTTACGCACATCCCAGCCAATCAGTTTAAAGAACAGCTGCTTGAATCTGATTGGCTGGGATGTGCGTAAGAACATCCCAGCCAATGGCTGTGAGGGAATTGGAAGTGAGACTGTCTATATAGTCCAACAGGCATTGGCCTGTGCAGCACAGGAGATGGAGCCGTGCGGCTCATCAGTGTCTCCACCGCCACCTCCGTGGCCGCACGCAGAGGTGGAAACATGAAGATAAAAGGTACGGATTTTTACACTCCATACATTTATGACATTTATTCATGGCATATATTTATAACATTTATTCATGGCATTTTTACTTACTTGTGTGTGTAATCTGTGTTTGCTACCTCTCCCTATCACCCTTTCTTCTCCAAATTTGTTTTATCTTCATATCTTTTTACCCTGCACTTATCTTATTGATACACTGAAATTCACTCAACCCTGTCTCTCACATTTTCCCACATTCAACACCCTTAATCATTTTGTCCTCATATCCATTTGTTTTTTTAAATTATCTCCTTTTTTATGTTTCTTCCTTCCCTTTTATCATGAAATCCTTTGTACCTTCCTATTTTTACCCACCTCTCCTTTTTCTCACCCACTATCCTTCTTTTCTTACCTTAGCAGCTCACTGTTCTTCCTCCACTCCTTGGTCTTTATTCACCTCTACCCCACCTCCTTACAAGACCTCTACATCCACAACTTCTTCTCCCTTTCTTCTTTATAAGTTTTAACATTTTCCTCCCCTTTCTTTTACTTTGTCCCCCCAAAAATAATTGTAACCTTTTTATTTGTTTTTTTTTGTGATATTTGTACTTGAGAGTACAGCTGATTATCTACCGATCAGACCCTGGAAGCATGGGGTGTGGCAATGAACAATATGATGGAATGGGGCTGCCATTTACAAGTTTCCTGGACTCCATGATTTCTGATGGTGGCCCTGAACACACAGCATTCTTTAGCTATTTAATGTAAGATTAAAGTTATGAGAAGTTACAATAAGAGTCAGTAATAGCTGTTAGCAGGAAGGAAAAACAGTTGCTTTATTGTTTTACCCCTGGTATGCAATAGAGGTCTCCATCGCATTATGCAGCAATGCATTGTTGGGATCTCTCTAGAAATCTAGAGGTTAAGGGGATCTTGTACTTTATACTTTGACCAGAGCTCAGCAGTGAAATAAACAGGACTGTCCCTAGGCTTTTTTCTAAGACTGCTCAAATAGTACTATTTGATAGCTTCCTTTTAACTGGCATATGAATATTACTTTACGGTATCACTCTTTGGCATTTATAACTCTCTCAAAAATATGCTCCATATAAGATTCCTAAAATTACATCTCATCATTCAATATGAAAACCTCCTTCAAATGAAAGAGAATTGCAGACAGCCAGTGCTTCCTTATCAAAACCTGTGCTCTTTTTATTCACATCCCCCCCACCCATTACCACCAATATGTCACCAGCATTAGCCCTCTTCATACATGACATCTAATCGTTTTATCTCCAGTATATTAAATTGTCCATTTTTATTATGCCTTCTCAGCTCTCATTGTATCCCTGGCCACATGCGCACTCCTGTGAAAATCTCTGCATGGAGTCACACAGGTTTGAACTTAGCTCTTCTCTGGATTTTCTCTCTTCTCACACTTTGCCTCTACCCTATACTCATCACCTCATTATGTTGCCTCTCACCTTATCAGCTCCCCCTGCTCTCTCTCTCCCCTTCACTGGCTTGCTTTCCATACTTACTATGTCGCCTCTCCCCTTCTCAGCTCCCCCTGCTCTCTCTCCCCTTCACTGGCTTGCTTTCCTTACTTATTACTTCACCTCTCCCCTTCTCAGCTCCCCGGCTCTCTCTATCCTTCACTGGCTGCTTTCCATGCTTATTACATCTCCTCTCCCCTTCTCAGCTCCCCTGCTCTCTCTCTCCTTCACTGGCTTGCTTTCGACAGTTATTACATTGCCTCTCCCCTTATCAGCTCCCTGGCTCTATCTCCCCTTCGCTGGCTTGCTTTCCATACTTACTACGTCGCCTCTCCCCTTCTCAGCTCCCCCGACTCTCTTTCTCCTTCACTGGCTTGCTTTCCTTACTTATTACGTTGCCTCTCACCTTATCAGCTCCCCCGACTCTCTCTCCCCTTCACTGACTTGCTTTCCATACTTATTACGTTGCCTCTCCCCTTCTCAGCTCCCCCAACTCTCTCTCTCTCTCTCCTTCAATGTACTTGCTTTCCAGTTATTACCATTTCTACAGTTACTTTTACCTCTGTTCTACAGTACGTTGTCAGTCTGAGGCCACCTGGTTGCATTACTTAAGTTTACCCTCTATCTCTGTTTATTCTCCCCTTCTCTTCTCTGTCTCCACTTCTATTCTGGCATTTCCCTTCCCCGTGGTAGGTCTGGAAGCACATTGTTTGTACAGATGTGAATTGTTTCAATCTGCTACTAAAGATTAATTGTCATCCCCTGCACTTTACAAATAGTTATACATGGGCAACACCATAGTTTTTTTGCTTGTAAAATATAAATCACTGGGTAAGACTAGAGTCTTCATTTTTTCCCCACCTTGGAAAAGTCATTTGAGAGGGGCTGGGTAATGCCAAAGATCACTGGCCTTTGTGTTGTTCCTGCCACAGCCTCAATCCATACAGACACAGGGATCCGTTAACTGGTACAAAACTAATACAGCATTATTCCTCTGTGTATTACTGCAGCAATGGTGGAGATAACTCTGTGTGAGCCAAAATGGAGTGCAACGCTATTGTACTCCCCTCTGGTACACAGATGGTTAAGCTCAGCATGAAAGTGGTCTGCTATGACTCCCAGTGCAACTGCCTGATGAAGTCAGAAACATGGTGACATTCTGGAGCAAACTAACTACACTACATGGAACAAATAACATTTGCATTGAGTTCAACTTGGTTTTTAACCCACTGAATGCTAGTTATACAGCAAAGCAATCTGTAGGGAGGTCTATTTGTTCCATGTGGTGCCGCTGGTTTGCCCCAGAATTGAACATCTGTATTGTAGTTTATTGCATAGTGCATTATGTATAAAAGTGGAGCAGTGCAGTTGTGAAGCAAACAAATTGTATTGCAGAGGGCATAAAAAATTCCCCACTCACTGATTTAAATTGGGCTTTTAATGTCCCTCTATCATTCAAGGAGTTAAACTTTCCATTTAAATGAACTGGAAGTTTTAGGTATCCCATGTGATGAGGTTGGTTGGCTGCAGAATTGTACTACACCACTGTTATGACATGACCCATGGTGTTTACAAAAGTTATATACAGATATATATATAGTGTAGACTAAAGGAAGAATAAACAAGATTTTATGGACAATAAGGTGTGAAGCTATTTCAGATAACACAAATGAATACATGCAGAATGAAGGAGCAATAGAGAAATTAATTGACAATGTTGAATACAATGCTTAGTATGCTATGCTACATGGAGAAATTCATGAAGAATAAAGGGAAATGTAATATTAAGGAATTTATGAACAGAGGAAGAAGTGTGTAAAATGCAGCACATATGAACAGAGGAAGAAGTGTGTAATATGCAGCACATATAGATTAAATAAACTCACAAAAAAGCAATCAATGCATTGTGAGGCAATGACATAAAGATCTCTCGTGACCATGACTCCCCATCCTTGGCCAATGTGACAAGTTCTGAGGTAAAACTGTACCATATTGTCTCACACTTTAGCTAGTGAACATGCATATGTATCATAAAATCTAGTTTGTATTTTGTGAGACTTTTGTCATCAGTTACAGATGGTGTAGCCATGGCTTTGTCTTGGTCTTAGCCCATAGAAAGTAGGGGTCTTATAGATAAAACAGTACTTTAAGTTCCCAGCGACTGAGATGGGGTTAAAATGCAAATTTTAAATCAATGCTACAGTATATACATATCATATATGAATACACAGTGCTTCTTGGTCCTGTGTCTTGGTACATCTTATTTTGCTAAAACCATGAAACCAGATATACAAGCATCTGAATTCAAAGTTCAAGGTACTATCAGTCTATCACACACATCTTGGATGCTGTGTAGTAACTCATTACTAACTCATTCATAGCAGAATAAGTTGTAGTGATGGGAATGGCACTCATTTCAACCATGCAACATTTTGAACCATGCAACATCAGAATGACGCCCCCATTTCAACCATGTGACATTTTTAATGAGCCCTTTTTTATGCCAGTTTAAGCTACTGCCAGTCTATCCAACACATCTTGGATGCTGTAATAACTCATTCGTAGCGGCATTTTTAATGTGCCCCTATGAACAATGCAACATTTTAAATGCATCATTTTGTTTGTCTCCAGTTTAAGGTACTGTCAGTCTATTCCACACATGGTAGCGACAGCACAGTGGTAGCGATTGGCACTGCACTCATTTCAACCATGCAACATTCATAATGCTCCATTTTCATTGTGCTCTTTTGAACAATGCAACATTTTGAACCATGCAACATTTGTAATGTGCCATTTTCAATGAACCCTTTTGAACAATGTGACATTTTTAATCTTCCATTTTGTTTGACGCCCAATAGTGTGCAATAATTCAAAAGGCTACCTTTTCTCTATCTATCTATCTATCTATCTATCTATCTATCTATCTATCTATCTATCTATCTATTTATCTAATACATATACATTTGCACTCAAACACTTTATATACTGAAAACAGAACTTTACTCCAGTAAAACTGTACTGAAGTCGATATTGCTTAAAAAATGTATACTAAGCTGATGTGCTTACTTATACAAATACCTATGCAGAGAGCATTTTTTGAGCATACCAATAGCACCACTGGGGATAAAACAAAATCTGCATTGTTTTAACCCCTTCAGCACCAGTAGGGTATCCAATGCATTGCTTCACCATTTGTTGGATACCCATCTGGCACTCAGAGGTGTAAATGGTGGCTTTTAACACCTTGAATTCTAGAGCGGGGGGCTAATGTGGTGTTAGCAACCCATTGAAAACCTATCTAGCATTTGAAAGGTTAAAAGCTCCCATTTACATCAATATGACCTTTTGGTAATTGTCATTTGTTTGCCATTGTGTTATTTTTCTCCAGGAATACTAATCTTTTGCTTTCTGCCTAGGGCCCCTATTATGTCAGCTGTTCATTTAGTGCTACTGTTATTTAAAGTACGCTATGATCAGCTGTGCTCAAATAAATGTTATTTAGTGACTTTTTGTTATTTAAACTTAATAAAATAATTCTGATTTCTTAAACAATCATATTGTTAGGCAATTATTTCTATTCATATTTTTGTAGTTTTACAACTGTTTACAAATGTTGAAAATTGTTGCCTAGAAAATGTGTTTTGCATTGAAAGAAACCTAAAATGGACTGTTAACCATTATTTGCAAAGTAATTATATACTGTATAATAAAACAGGCTCAACACTTGTGGAGTGCAGATTGAATCTTACGTATTGTTTTCTTCAATACTGATAGAGTGTTAGACTCTAATGTGTAAATGTAAAGACATATTTGTTCACATGATCTTATGCACTATTGCATACCATTAAGTACAGCCAGTGGTGTTGCTGATTCATACATATCCTCCAATAAAATAGAGAGAGAGGCAGAACATCTGTATTTAGTTTTTACTGATTATTGACAGATAATGTTTTAGATAAACACTAGCAAGAGTGGCATGATGTTGCCCCTGTAGTTTAATTCCTTGCATAGCAGAGGGGTATTCAATGCATTGCTGAACAATACTCTCAATATCCTTCTGTCCTTAAAAGGGTGCATTGGTTAACTCTCTGGCACTGAAAGGGTTAAAAAATTACCCTCGGCCAAAGATATGGTTAATTCTTTATCGGCAGAGGTATCCAAGGCAATAGGTCCTTTCACTGGGAAATATGTATCCAATGCATAGTAATGCGTTGAATTCCCCTGGGGCACTGAAAAGGTTAAAAAAGAATCCATGTGGTGGGAGACCCCCCCCTCTGGAACTCCAAGGTTTAACCTTTTCATTGCTAAAGCAACACACTGGAATGCACATATTAACCCATTCAGTGCCAAAGAGGTTTCCAGTGGTATAGGTCCCTGGAAATGAGAGGATTAACTCTTTCACTGCAAAAGTGCTAGCCAATGCATTAAATGTGTTGGATACCTCTCTGACACTGAAACGGTTATTCCTTTCACTACCAGAGAAGTATCCAATGCATTGGATAGCTCTTTGGCACTCAAAAGTTAAAACACACACACAGGCATATACATGCACATGTACAGTAATGAATGGGAAAGGTGGGAGTTAAACATGAGAGCAATAAATGGGGAAGGTGGGAGGAACACAGGAGAGTGATGAAGGGGAGTGAGGGTGGGAGACAAGAAAGTGTGTTGGCATGATGAATGGGGAAAGTGGCCGATCTGCTTTGTCTAGTGCAGTAAAGTTTTGGAGACCTCTCAGTATTCAACTGTAGTTTTGTAAGCAGAGAAAGCTATCCAATAACCCATGCTGTCAACTACTGATACGAAAGTAAAAATGACAATGGCCATAATATTTCACCCATTGAGAACAATGGAACAGCTTGACCCATGAGTGATTCATTTCTGTGAGGCCAGTGCCAACTCAGGATAAACAGATACATTTTCCATCTCCTACTTTTCTTGGCATGCAGCACACAACAAAGGTAAAAAACTCCAGTTGAACAAACCCAAGTGGAAACCACCTTCACTAGCCAATGGAGACCCAAGGTGCACCGGTCAAGGGCACACATGCAGCTGACAGGTAAATAGCAATTACAACAAGCACAAACAGCCACATAGGCATACACTTACTTGAACAACACACACTTTTTCATTGGCCTATCCATAGTCGATCATATTACAAAAGATGGAACAGGAAGGTCTAAAAGAAAAGACCAACCTCCATACCAAGGAGGTCCTTAAAAATGAGGCACTCATATCTTAGCAAAAATACAAAATATATATTTATTAGTGCAGTAAATACAAGAATAGGAGAGACGTTTAAAGACGCTTAAAAATACATAAAGGGAAAACCTAATCAGACATATACCCCAATCGATGGCACAAAAGAAAATTATGCGTAACACCATATACTAAATAAATACTAAACACTAAATAGCCTGTATAAATATACAAATCACTAGACAATGGTGTAAAGCGCCATCAGTAAGGTGTAAGTGGATAAAGCACAATAAGATAATAAATCCTCACTCAAGGTAATAACTATTGTTCAAATCCAGATCCTCAATGAGAGAGCCAGAAAAGAACAAAGAATCACAAGTAATGTAAGTGAAGGAGAGATAAAAAACCAATGTACTTATCCATAGATACTGAAATATTCTATAGTAGGTCACCCAATACGCCAACCATCCCAACGCGTATCATCTGTAAACAGGCTTCGTCAGGGGATAACTAGATATAACAGTTAAGACACATTTAAATTCTGTGTGGTGCAATGGAAACATCGGGAGCAGATCACAGGAAAGCAGGTCATGTGTTCCAAAACATCACATGATCGCAATATAAATAAAGCTCAATGAGAAATGTGCATTTACATTACAGTCCCAACGAAAACATTGTATAGTTCGTATGAGTAATCCTAGCTCTTCCCACATCTATGAACATATTGCCCAGTGAAGGAAATATAGTAAAATTGTCGGTAATAAAGCGCATGCGCATACAAACATATACAATGGTTGGCTCTGAATATAAGTATAATACGGTGACCCAACACAAAGTAAGCAAAAAGGAAACACATAATACGCATGCGCCCCTCAGATTGCTATCCTCCATAATCACTGACGCTGCTACTCACCACAATCCCCAATGCACTCACACTTTTACCAACCACAAATATCCTTAGCTGAGAAAGTGCATGCACTGGGTTCAATGGGAAAGAGATATAATAATGGAACATACATGTATATACCGAACCCTTAAAATCTTCATAAGATCTTTGCCCCGATCATAAACCACTGGACCACACAGAAAAGTATTATAAAATAAAAAGATGAAACAAGAGCCCAGAAAAAAAAAAAAAAGAAACTTAAAGTATCAACACAAATATATAACCCACATGTTGTACAATCTCATATACATTCTTATCTCCTAATGTATTTGCCATAACCCATTAGCCATTAGGTCAGAGGCTGAAGTAAATGTTCATCAAAATCATTACTCATTTCACATCCAAACTGTATCCTGAGGAGTGAGGATGGCAAGTAGGTATGCATGACATGTTAGATGTGTGTTTGTTCTGGTTCTTCTGGTAGGTGAAACATGTGTCCTCCAGATGTTTGTTTTGCTGCATTCCTCCATTGGAGTTTGCCTGTATGCATTACTGTAATTGTTTTGATTTAGTTATCATGGTTGAGTCAACAGTACATATGTGTGTTTTGAGGCCCTTGAGTTATTGCGCATGCGGCCTATGTTTTGGACATGCAATTGGTTTCTGTTTGTTCAACTATCATTGTGGAGGAACATAAGAGATGTCTGTATGGCAACATGATTGCAATCATTGTTGGTGTGCGGTACGTATGATTGATCAACGCAGTACTGAGGGGGTTAAATTTGTACTTGGACATGTTTTGGCCTGCTTATCCCATCACATTTCTGTTTTGAATCTAGATCATTATCTCCTTGTTTGAACCCTATCAGTCTTGTGTTGGTGAACTTGAGAAGCTCAATGCTGGCCATGTGTTCAGATGGCACTGTGTTGTGGCATACTAGCTAAGAGACTTTGTGTGGTGGCCAGTTATGTACTGATGGACTTACCGATGTTCAAGAGAGTGTTGTCATCACCAGTGTCACATCCACCTGAGAATGCCTGAACAGTAATCATGGAGAGGTTCTGTCACATCATCTCCTCCCTGACATTAAAGGTGATGTTAGCAGGGGGACCACCTCCGGTGCCTCTCGCATGCATGGCAGGTCTCCCATCTTGATTTTTAATTTCCTTTTGCAGTCTGTCAACCAATTCTTTATAGAGTCATTGATTATACCTGGACACCGCGTTCACTGCATTGAGGACTTGATGCCAAGTGAGCTTCTTCCGAGCACCAATCCCACTGGCCTTTTCCATGGAGAGCAAGATGTGCTCCCTTTCTAGAATCCTCTACACCAGGATCATGTTCTCCTCATGGGAGTACATCAGGTCCCACAATCTGTCTTCCTCCAAACCAGTCTGGGGAGTGTCTGAACTGTGCGAGGCGGTTTGGGGACAATGCTCATTTTCTTTAGGATACTATATAATGCCTGTCAGAGATTCTCCATTAATGAGTAAAGCAGACAAAGACTCAGCTATCAGGATAAAGTAAATTAAGGTTAGTAAATGCGTAAAGTGGGAGAGAGTCAGCTCATAAGACAAAGCATATTAAGGTTAGGTACTTGCCAAAAATGAGGTACCTTGGTATTAGTAGCAAGCTTATCATTCTATGGCCATATTATGTGACCAAATCCTCATCTTTAATATAATAATGATATGCAGGCACAATACCGCAGAGTAAAGGGTTAATGGTGATGAAATTTGGATGTGCACCAATATTTTGTGTATTTTGTTTGGGGTTCAGGCCCTGTCTGCACAGTCCCTGGATTTGTGTGTTCTTGCAGAACATCCCCTGCAGTTCCCACTGTTGGTCCTCATCAGATGTGTACCTGACTGTTGTTGGGTACCCCTCTGCCCACCTACTCTCTCTCTCTCCTCCTCCTTCCCTGAACACGTATCTGTCACGGTTACCCAGAGAAGTTCAGGAGTCTGTACGGTTTAGTTAATGCGGTTTAATAACAAATGACATACAGCGGATAAATACAATATATACAATAAGAATAAACACAGGGTAATAGCCAGCAAGCTTGCTATCAGAAATCAGAATCCTGAGGAGATGTCTCCCCTTGAGGCCTCCGCAGGTGCTCAGCAACCGAGGGTCTCCCCCTGAGTATGGCATCCACCTGCATAGATTCGGTATCCTCTGACATAAGCCCAGGAGGCATGGGAGGCAAGGGTGGGCCAGAATAACGAGAAGGCATTCAGTTTGAGGACCTCTGCAGGTACTCATTGAATGAGGGTCTCTCTCTGATTCTGGTATCCATCAGAATACAAAAGTCAATCAGCCTGTCTAAGTCATTAGGTAGATCGCGAGCAGCGATTTCATCTTTCATTGTGTCACAGAGCCCTTGGAAAAACACGGCCATCAGAGCTTCGTTATTCCAGTCTACCTTGGCTGCTTGGGTTCAGAACTCTATAGCATAATCGGCCACCGTGCGAGTACCCTGACGTAGGGTCATAAGGTGCTTGGTGACTTAGTTAAACGATCTCAGAAATTCTGTAAAATTGTGAACAATAGGTTTGTTCGTCTCCCATAATGGATTGGCCCATGCCAGCGCCCTGCCCATCAGAAGGTATATAAGGAAACCAACCTTACTGCACTCATTAGGAAAGGCATACAGTACCATCTCGAAATATATGCCAAGCTGGTTCAGGAAGCCACGACAACCATCAGGATCCCCACCATACCGCTGTGGGAGCTGAGCGGAACCTGTCAACCTCTTGACCATGCCTGTGTCACGAGAGGTGGGAACTACTGGTGCCTGGGAGGGCTCTGGAGCATCCACCAGTTGATTACAGACTTGTTCAAGGCTCACAGTGCTCTGTGAAACCGTTTGCACGGCTAAAAACAACTGATCCAGTCACTGACTCAGTGTCTCCATCCTTTCTAGGATGCTTTGAAAAACTGCATTACCATCACCGTCTGAACTCATGGCCCTTGCGTACTGTCACGGTTACCCAGGGAAGTTCAGGAGTCAGTACGGTTTAGTTAATGCAGTTTATTAACAAATGATATACAGTGGATATATACAATATATACAATAAGAATAAGCACAGGGTAATAGCCAGCAAGCCTGCTATCAGAAATAATAGGTTGCAAAGCTAAACCACTGTTCTAGAGACTGGTCCTTAGCCACTGGAAGTCTCGGCTGGAACCAGGAACAGTAACAGGAACTGAACAGGAACCCAGGATCTTGATCCAAAGAGGAATTGTCATGGTTTTATTGAACACTCAGACAATTGGGTAGGATAAAGTAGAATATTAGGCAAAATAAAGCGCAACAAGGCCCCTCACAGGTCCAAACTCTACAAACAGCAGTAAGAAAGTTTGACACAGGACAGGGCATACAAATAGCAATAGAATAGGGAGGCTCTACCGGGTAAGGCAGCCTGATATCTGGTGCAACAAGGAACTGAGAAAGCTCTACCAGCTTTACCGAATACCGGGTAAGGCAGCCTGATACCTGGTGCAACATATCTGCTTTGAACAACAACGCAAGGGCATCTGAGTCAGGCCTCAGTCTGCCCTTTAAACTCCTCCACAGGAAGTAGGAGGAGCAGCTCAGAGGGAGGAAGTAGGAAGTTGGTAGGAGGAGACTACAGTAAGCAAACAGATAAAACAGAGGCCTGCAGCATGCTTGAAGCCTCGCACCTGCAGGTGATACTGAAGTCAAGGTAAGCTGTAACAGTATCTCCTGCTGTCTTTCCTCCTCTCCTGCTTCACTCCCCATCCCTCCAGCCTCCACTCATCTCCTTGCCATCTTCCTATCACTCTCCTATCTCCCTCACACAGCCACTCACTGCCAGAGGCACTTGGTCACAATCACTCTCTGTCGCTTCCTTGCACTCACTGAATCACACAGTATAAATAAAAAATAAAGATGTGTTGTGTGATGAAAAAGAAAAGATGCATGTTTGTGTGTGTATGTGTGTGTGTGCATGTTATTTTAATGCAATGCTTTCCATGCTCCTCTCTCTCTTGCCAAACCGATCCTCTGCTCCTGGGCCCTGTGCTGTGGCTTTGAGAACCTCCAAACACAGGCAATGTGTCTGTCATTTATTTTGTGGTATATATAGGTTTATTTGAATGGCCTTGTTACATTGGTGTGTTGTGATTTGCTGTGATTTTCAACTTGTATTGACACTGTTTAGTATCACTAGATAAAGTTGAATGTTAGCTTTTTTCTTTTGAAACTGAAATAAATGCACGGTGAGATAAAAAAAGATGCGACGCATGTTTTGTAGCTAAATGTATTTGTTTGACCTATGCTCGTTGACCATTCTGGTAGATAGCTTGTTGTATAGCAGTGCTATACATACATGGCTAACGTTCTGTAATGCTTTTTGCCTTACTGGCAGTTTTACCATGCTTTATTGGATTGAGCGCTAGATCTGCCCCAGAGACTCTGGTTTTTAAAGTTAATTACTGGGTCTCTGGAGACAGAGGCTGATTCTTTGGTGGTGGGGAGTTTCTTCTGAATCTTTGCCCACTTCTTCTCCTTCCCACCCTGTTCCTTTCACTTTCCACCCTGTTCTGCCTACTTCCCAAGTACCCACCCAATTAAGCCTGCCACTTTATGATGTAAATCTCATCATTTACTTACTTAGCTACATCTGGTTGCAGCATGTGAGCCCTCTCTGGGGCTCAAGTAGAAGAGGTTCCCAGCTATGTGTATCAGCCACATTATTGTTTAGGAAAGCAGAAGGTCAATTCTATTAGGACCACTAAAAAAAGATGATGGTTTGGTCACAGTTTGGTATTCTATTAGCAGTGCTGTGACCAGCCACCTGAAGATAAAAATACACAAAAGTCACTATATTAATGGTCATAAAAATTAATTAAACAGCCCATACCATTTCCTATTCTATTGTAGGTGTTTTAGTCTTTCAGAAGTACATGCTCACACTTATTAAGAAATCCTTGAGCTTGGGCTCACCATCTAAGTGTTCAGGAAAAGGGATTTTGAGATGCTTGCCAGAGAGTTGTTGTGTAGTTGGAACATCTGGGGCTTAATATTATTACCCACGCAAAAACGGGAGTTATAGTAAAAACAAGCACTGTGTGTTTTGCAAACATGTGTTTTACCGGTTTACTATTGTAGAACCATGGTAAAACAAAACCGGTGTAGGTCACACATGTCGCCGTCCTAACAAAAATGGTGCTGGCTGCTTTTATTCAACTACATGTTAAACTTCCGCATAAAGTGTGAGCTAAACGTCAAGTCCAAGGAAATAGCTATACGTTTGACGAAAGAAAGGTCAAGTTAAGTGTTAGCAAGGGCAAATCCAAGGCCCAGCCAATCACAGGCCATAAAAGCATCAATATTAGGCCGAAAAAGTATAAAAAGCATAAAAAAACTGCCAGACACTGCGTTCTATGAGCTAGTGCACAGGGTCCCAGGAGCGGAGGATATTAGAGAAAGAGAGGAGCATACTCTGGTGAAAGAGGTAGAGGCAGAGTAGTTAGGCAGTATTTGCATTATTATTATTAAACACATATTACATTGCACACATTGCATACACACACAATCACAAACACACATTTTTTATTTATCAACACTACACACATTTATCTTTTTATTTATACAGTATGACTGAGTGCAAGGGAGTGCTAGAGGGAGATTCTGACTAAGTGCGTGAGTGCCTGTCAGAGTGACTGTGTGTAAGTCAGTGTGAGGGAGAGGAGGGATGGCAGGGAGAGAAGTGGAGGCTGGAGGGAGAGGAAGAGGAGGGATGGCAGGGATAGGAGTGTAGGCTGAAGGGAGAGGAGAGATGGCAGGGAAAGGAGTGGAGGCTTTAGGGAGAGGAGAGATGGCAGGGAGAGGAGTGGAGGCTAGAGGGAGAGGCGAGGGAGTTGAGGAAAGTGGTCAGGACATCCCCAGGCAGGGAAGAAGGGTGAGAGGGAGAGCAGGTGGGAGGAGGGAGATCCATTAAGCTATAGATACATAGAGGGCAGGGGGAGAGATGCCAGTGAGAAGGGTTGTGGGTGTTGGGGGGGACACACAGCCAGGGCAGAGGAGGTAAGGCATCTCAAAATGTTGAGCTTGCAGGAGATGGTGACAGAGTTAGGGAGGTGAAGTACACCTATGAGGAGAATCTGGCTCTAGTCCACGGGTTTCTAGACAGAGAGAGGCTCCTGTACTCATCCAACAAGGTCAGGGGAGTCTTTGCACTTAAGAGACAGGTGTGGCAGGAGGTGACTGACCTGGTCATCCTCCAATTGCAGTGTCTGTGTCAGAGAACCAGGGACCAGCACAGGAGCTGCTAGCAGGGGTCATGGCCCAAGACCCTGAAGAGGGACCTGCGCCTGTCCAACAGCCACAGCAGGTTATACAGCCACAGAAGGTGGACCAGCCACAGTGAGTGGACCAGCCCCAGCAGGTGATCCAGCAACAGCAGGTAGACCTGGCATGGCCACACCTACTGGACCTGGTCCCACCTAACCCTGAGGCAAGTGGTTCATCCCAGTTTGCTGCAGCCTGCTATAACCTCAAGGTGGGGGATGTCCTACAGTTACCCATAGCTACCACTGTAGATGCCCCTCTACCCCACATACGGGTCTCACATAGGTCCAACGCATGCAGTATGGCTCATACCACCACCACCACCACCATACAGCACACATGCCCAACCAGCTTGGAATAGGCCCCAGAACAGTCAGTGGCCACTGGATTACACACACATTGTGCTTGTGGGTGAGCCCCAGTGGCCACAAGCTCAGCTTAGTCCCCAAATCCAGGCACGATCCTCACAAGGGGAGTTAATTGATGTGGTGGGTGGAGGATCCTCATCATCAGGTGAGCCAGAGCCACCAAGGCACCCTGCTGTTGAAGGACATTCATCTGGGGAGGAATCAGGGGCTGCACCATCGCCACCTGCACCATCCCCTCCTGAACCAGTTCCTGGTTTGCTTCCCTTGGATAGGGAATTTCTTGACTTGTAGTGTCAGATGATGTGTGATAACAGGCGGCATCATTGTCACGTGGAGGACCAGGTGTCTACTCTGACCCAGGAACTGCGGGAATTCAGGAGTATGATGGCTGACCTCTTTGGCCAGGCAGCCACAGAGATGAGGGAACATAACTGCATCCACCAGCTCCTCATTCTTCAGCAGTCAGCCTACACCCTCTCATCCTCCATTGCAACACTAGCCCAGACACCAACACATGGTGTGCCCTCAAGGCGGTCTGGAAGGTGGGGACCATCTGACCCCTTAGCCCCTCATGCCCCCCTGGCAAAAAGGGAAGGAAGTGATTTTCAATTATAATAAAACATCCCTTGGTAAGTTGGTGTCTGTGTTTTTCACTGTGGTTGCACACTGTGATTGCTAGAGGGGTATCCAGTGCATTGCAAAGCAACACAATGGACACCAGTCTGGCACTACACAGTCATTTGGGGTTCATGTGTGTAGCATCAGTGCAACAAACAATCCTCAGCTGTTGCTGACCTTCATATTACTTGGGACTCATCAAAATGGGGGGGCAGAGATGGGTTTCATGTAAGCTGTGGGTCAACAACAACTGATGCACACACAGATTGTTACCTACATATGAGTTCATGCAGGTTCAGATTTGTAACATCGGGACAACAAAACATGTTTCACAGGTGACAGGATAGCAATATGCATGCCAACTGACATCTGGGACACATGCAAACACACTAGCACAAGTGAATCACCTAACAATCATTGAGTCTGTATTCCCTAAACTACATCTCAAACATCCCAACACTGCTTGTGTTCTTGATCAGTGTGTCGCATGTGATGTTATGTGCATCACAGGTGATGTGATCAATGGCCATGGAATAATGATTGCTTCCAGAGCCTGTGCTGAAATCAGATAACATGCCTTACTGGAGTGTATTGATGTGTGGTTGGGGGAAAAACACACTGTACTTTAGATTTGTGGGAGTATACAACATGGGATTTGTGTATATGACATTTCATGTGAACTGACACTCCAACACTTTTGTGGGGGAGGGTTGACTATGCTGTGATTTCTACAGTTCCTCACACCTCCAATTCCTATGTTGTGCTATGGAGCCCAGGCAATAAGATTTCTGCAACTTTGGAGATGTTTGTCAGTGCATAGGCTCCATGGAATAACATAGGAAGTGGAAAAGTGATATCACTGGAGACATTATCAACTATTTATCACACCTTAGTGCATCCCCCCAGTATGGTGGATTGGTCTGTAACACTCCCTATACCTTTGTGTTGCAGACATATCTACCTTTGAACAGGTTGGGAACAGAGTTCACAGGAATGTGGCATAGTGGATGTGTGTAAGTTCTCATATGTGTTGACGTTTCATTAACCCTCTGAATGCCAGAGGGGAAGCCATGTGTTGTAAAGCACTGTGTAATGATGCCCCTTGGCATTCATAGGGTTAAGCACTAGGCATAGACCTATTAAGCATGACATAACATGACATGTTCATAAACATAGTGTAGGGCTTAATGGTCCTAGAAGTAGAAACATAAATTTACAGGAAGAAGGGGAGGTTCATCACACACACACACACATCTCTCTTCTGCATCCATGAGCTGAAGGGTCCTCTGCAGATTAGTGACATGAAGAAGTCTGTAGGGAAAGAGAAGAACACAGATGTGAGACAGTGAACAAATCACAGGTGGCTATGTGAGGTGTGTCACATAGGGGACAACTGACAGTAAGGGATATCACACATAGGTGGCAGTACAGACTCACCTGTTGCCATTAATTGCAAGGCATCTGGATCCTTGGAAACCACTGAAGGCTATGTCCCCAGGAATGTGACAGGCTGCATGTTCCAGGGCATTGTTGGAGTCGGTGTCAACGCTGCAGAAAAAGTCCAGGAGGAACAGTCAGTTCCACAACACTCAGGTGCAGTTGCAGGTGTCCAGCAGAAGATCATCAACATGGAGAGAAAGCATGTTTGAGGTCTGAGAAATATGAAGCCATGTTGGTGATCTGGTGTTGTTCCTCATCAAGGGGATCAGGGTGGAGGTCAGCTGATAATCTTGTGTCCACAGCATTATTATACAAGATGGAACTTGTCCATTAGTGTGGGTGCTTACAGGGGTTAACTTGACACTTTTCCATTAGTTTAGGCACTTTCAGGGGTTAACTTGACAATTGTCTATTAGTTTGGGTGCTTATATGGGTTAACTTGTCAGCTCTCCATTCATTTTGTCCTTAGAGAACATGTCTGTGTGTGTGTGTGTGTATGTATTCTGTGCTGCTTTAATTGAAACAATGATGGTTTAAAACCGTCGTTGTGGCTTCTACACCTCAACTTTGGGGAGCAGGTACTGGCAAAAAATGTAACCAGAAAACATGCAGTAATACTGACCGTAGTTAATAGTATGCTACTTGAGCATTGTTTTTAGCTGGTTCTTATAGGCTTTTTTTTGACTTGCAGTGTGTAGAATTACTGCTGGTTTTGTTCTAACAACTTAGGTAATAGGAAACTAAAACCTGACTTAAAAGCCACAACTCCTGTTTGTTTTTTTTTAGCATTGGTAATGGTATTGAGTCCCTGAAGCAGAAGTGGAGACCTACTTATGCTACTGGGTCTGCAGTAACCCAGTAATAATATCTAGCTTCTGATGTAGTTTCTTAATTTTTAAAGAATGCTGTCCATGTAATGGTCCCTGTTGTGCAACATTTTGCTATGCATCTCAATTTCTGGGCCAGGGCTCCTCCCCTGCTATATGGATTGGGTACTGTTCCCTTCTTCTGTTTCTCAAGCTTTCTATGCCTTTGTTTAGTAGTGACCGTTCCAGTGTGTAGACTTTGGCTTTTTTTCTTTAGTCCCTGCAATGACTTTCCCTTTAGTACTGTAATTGATGGGACTGAATTTGATCAGCTAGTTTGACTCTCTATTCCCTTTCCCTCAGATCTCCCTGGTTCCTGACCTGGCTTGTCTTTGATTCAGTCACACTCTGGTGTCCTTACGTTCTGGCTTGTCTCCAAATTCATCTCTGCTTGCTGCGGTGTGATTGGGCATACTGCCATGTCCTGTCCTATCAGAGGTTCCATCTCTAGCTCACGCTCCCTGAGCTTGTTTTCAAGCTCTGTTCCTCTCCTGTTGTTCTCATTGTCAGCTGGCGGTGAGTTCCGGAGCACCATTAATATCAGGTACTAGCTCCTATTTATTTTTACTGCTAAAATATAAACCACTTCTGCCTTTCTCCCTCTACCTATTTACTACCCACTATGCTATTTCTGCTATTAACAGCAGTACAGTTATATTTGGCAGTATTCCCCCTTTACTTAGCACTGCCAGACTGGAGTTCTATTCTTCACAGTTAGTAGGGTCCAGGCTGCCTCTTCTATCTGCAGGAGTATTGGTCTCTTCTGCTTAATAAATAAAAAAATAAAAAAATAGAGACATGAACCAGCTAGTCAGTAACATATTAACGGGCTTTGAGGTGGTTTCTTGCGTATTGTCCAGTAAAGGAAGTGAGGAATACATTCTTACTACATTATTGGACTTCATAACATTTCTGAATTAGTACCAAAGTGTGAGCAGAAGCACTCTCAGGAGTAGGGGTTGGTGAAAAGCATAACTTTTCGCGAAAAATTGATGATTTTTATCTTTTTTCGTTAATGTTTTCTCCTTTTCTCCAATGCAAAAATTTCCTCCTTTTAGCCTATTCCAGCAAATTTGTTGCCTATTCCAATGCATTTTTCTCCTATTCAACAAATGTTTCTCCTATTCAACACATTTTTCTCCTCTTCCAACACATTTGTCGTCTATGTTTCCTACGGTGCAACATTTCCCAGCACAATATTACTTCTTCTGAGGGCTGTAGTGGAGAAACAAGCAGCTGAAAGTCAAAGTTGTGAGTCCTACAGAAACATATACCTTGAAAAATGTGTTAGCATTTGTCCTTTGCCCACAACACTAACTGCTTAACCCTTTGAGTGCCAGATGAGTACGCAACACATTGCCCTGAAATGCGTTGCATACCTCTCTGGCAATGAAAGGGTTAAATTACCCTGGCACATATTCATGATAATGTCAAGTGATAAAAAAGTACAACCTACAATGTGGCAGATGTGTATGGTAGTGGTGGTGGGGGACTGGTGTGGTGTGATTAGTGGGACCCTGACAAACTGCATCCACCCCAGGAGGTGATGGATCATCATCATTTATTGCACATGCTGCAGATACCATTGCTGCAGTCAATTTTTGAATTGCCACTTTACTCCTACATTCATGCACTGCTCCATCTTTCCCTCTCCTGCTTGTGCATTTGCTGGACATTACTCGACTACTGTGTGTGTTTTTCCTCTCTATAGGATACAACTGATGGAGTGTGATGTCTTGTCTTGGCCCTCAACAATATTTGTCTGCTGTCTATCAAGTCTGTCTCAGTCACAGAGCTCTCATCAGACTCCCAGACATCTGTCTGTCACCTAATATATTTATTTGTTTATTTATGCATGCATTTTTATAGTTTTTAATTTTTGTTTAAGTTGTTCACCCTATATTTTTACAGTCAGTCTAAAATAAAATCAACAACTTCTTTCCCCAGATTTCTCCAGCACAGAGACAATAAAAGCAAAACAGGACCACAGCTGTCTGTGTCTTGCCAGTCAGTCGCACCAAATTTTGGGGTATTTGGGGTCAACCTCCTTCCTCTCTTTTTCTCCCCCAGAATGCCCCCAGAGTCCCCTAATACAGAGAACAAATGTCCTACCGAGAAGACTGGACTGTGGATTCCCAAAGGAACGATAAGTTATGGGCTAAGCTGGTGAAGAATCAAAAAATAGTTCCTATGCACACTTACCCCAGTGTTGGGTGCTACTTATTGAGTAGGATATCACAAGTCACAATCCTAGTCACAATGTAGGTAATCTGGAAAAATGGAGAGACAAGAAGTGCAACCACAACACCTCTAAGTGTCGTATTATCAGTTTATGAATGTGCAATGTTCCCTACGCCCCCCAGTGGGTTTACTCCTGAGGAAGTGACTTAGGGCTAGATTTAAAGGCAGCCGTTAGCAAAAAAAATCACTAACGGGTGCGTTAAGTGACATGTTGCAATTCAAAGATCCGTCTAAAGACCAGCTAACGGCAGTTGTAGAATCCTTACGGCCGATACACTTACGTGCATTCAGACGCATGTAAAAACATACCCCAGAGCTATTCAAAGGCTTGCGGTACTGATAACGGCTGAAAAAAAGACACACCTAACGGCTAAAAGTTAAGACCCACTTTTGTTAGCCGTTAGACACTTAACGGCCAAAACAAAACACCCGTTACATAGGAAAACACACAAAATGCTTACCGCACAACCATGTAAATGGGAAAATTAACCCGTGCAATGCCAAAACAACACAAAAACATGCACACACAACACAAATCACCACACACACAACAACAACCAACACCACAGGGACAACGACACACAAAAAAACAACAACACAACATGGCACGGAACAATGGGGGTCATCACACAAAGCAGACACCTGCAAATACAAGCTCACCTGGGCAACATCAACACGCCACCTGCACCCCACAACTGCACGTCCGCAAATGGCACACACAGAACAAGCACAACACACCACATCTTATAACACACACACACCTGCAAACACTTACCTGGACAAAAACAACTCACCATTGGTCAGCACTCACCTCATCACCACACCCACACAACGCCCTAGCAAGTACTTAAAGGGACAACTCAACACACTCACTTGTGGCTTGTTTTCCACTCAGGGAGGGAGAGAGATAGATAGAGAGAGAGAGAGAGAGAGAGAGAGAGAGACAGACAGCAGAAAGACAGACAGACAGAGAGAGAGACAGAGAGAGACAGATAGAGATAGAGAGAGCAAACAGTATGTTGGGTTACATATTGTTGCGAAGGCTGCGGAGAAGGCGTGCAAGGGAGAGAGCTGGGGAACATCAGCAACCTCCAAGCATGCCTGATCAACAGCCACCACCTGTTGCAAGTGAGGAGGCTCTGGCTCAGCAGCCACACAGGAGCCCATACCAAGGCCCAGGGTATACCGGCCAAGGGTCACCCTCTTTGGAATGACCGATGATGAGGTAATTGATCGCTACAGGTTGAGGCCTGACAGCATCATTGCCTTGTATGAGGTCATCAAGGAGCAGGTGGATCCCATCTACATCCACAACCATGCCCTAACTGGCCTGCAGAAACTACTCTGTGCCATGCACTTCATGGCAAGCGGGGCCTTCCAGTCCACAGAGGGTTACGCATCTGGCATGTCACAGGCCACATTCTCCAGGGTGCTGGCCCAGGTCCTGCCAGCCCTCAAAAACAAGGCCAGTACCTATATACATTTCCCCACCACCGACATGGACTGGATAAAAGTCAAGCAGGCCTTTTACGCCAGGGGAGGCATGCCCAGGGTCATGGGTGCTATAGATTGCACCCATGTCCGAATTAAGGCCCCAGCACGTGACGCACAGATATTCATCAACAGGAAGAACTTTCACTCCATCAACGTGCAGATGGTGTGTGACAGCCATATGAGGATAATGAATGTCTGTGCAAAGTATCCTGGCAGCTCGCATGATTCATACATTCTCCAAAACTCCTCAGTCCACAGAGATTTCGAGAATGGAACTTTTACAGGGGGATGGCTTTTGGGTGAGTTCACAATACAAAATCACATCACATACACAGGCGTACACACAACACTGCTTAGCATGCTCCTGACCCACAGCTACTACGTCTACCACACAAAACATCATTCACACAACATGTGCTCCCTATCTCACCATGTCACTCACATTACACAGGTGATGCTGGCTATGGATGCAAGTCCTGGCTACTGACCCCTCTGGCCAATCCTCGAACACATGCCCAGGAAAGCTACAACCAGGCTCATGGCAGAACGAGGAATGCCATTGAGCGGACCTTTGGCCTCCTCAAGTCAAGATTCCGATGTCTGGACCACTCGGGGGGAGCACTGCAGTATGCACCTGGAAAGGTGTGCGACATCATTGTGGCGTGCGCAATACTGCACAACATCGCAGTGGACACCAGGCTGCTGGAGCACATCCAGGCCCCCCCCATACAGGAAGTGCCCATGGACATCGGACACGTTGAGGAGACCCTGAGAGGGACACAGATCAGAGACAGGCTCATCACGGAACACTTTACATGTGAGTATAACACAGGCATGCAAACAATCCATGCAAGTCCCCCATCAGTCCTGTGACACTAACCACACTGCACATTTTGTTCTGTCTCACCCCACAGGAACAGTGACACAGCACTGCACTGGCAGCGGACGTGGAAAATTGTGTGTGTGGACTCAAAAACCATCCTCCATTCCACTCTCCACGTTGACATACAGACCCCAAGGATATCACGCACACCCTCAGGAGAAACAAGGTACAAGACATAACCCATGTTCATCGCCTTACAGGGCTTGATTGACAGCAGCTAACTTGATTTGCCATGAGCATAGCCAGAGCAACCATGCTAGCCTTGTAGCGAAAGAGTGTTATCCAATGCTATGCATTGGATAATACTCCGTCACATCAGGGGTTAAAGGGCCATTGGACTCAATATGGGACCTGTACTGTGCTACAGCTGAGAAGAGCAGCACAGGGGTGGATGTACAGTGGTATGGGCACACAATGTAGAGGTCATGAGACGTAGATCAGATTACCAGGGACACCATGCTGACCTGTGAGTGTGCAGACATATGTGCCCCCGACATGAATACACACATCAACAAATGTGTCCTAACAGTTCCATGGAACAAACGACATTGGGCTGCCACTGTCACATTAACAGTGGCAGCCCAAATTCATTACTTCCATGGAGCTCTCAGAACACTTGTTGATGTGTGTATCCATGTCAGGGGCACATATCCATAGGGCTGGGGCACATGTCCTTAGTTCTCCACATAATTGGTTACAGATGAGTACACAACACATTGTCAAGCAATGGTTTGTGTACTCACCTGTAACTGTGAAAATTGAGGGGATCAAAAAGACTAAATTGTTGTTGCTTGATGATCAGTTCAGGTCAACTGCTCCAAATCCTGTCCTCTTCTTCCACAGGCATCCGTAACATGATCCATCCTTGAACTGAAGTTCTTCTATGTGACTGGATTGATGTCTTGACATCACCTTCATGGAGATCAGCCCTTGCTGTTTATGGTGATGTTGTTGGTGATGCAAAGTTTGACCTGAGGTTCACACAAACCTCTACTGGATCATTTTCATATAGACACAGAAAACACTAATTCCTGAGTTTTATAACCTGTACAGTTAGGATGCTCAGCTACAGAGTTGTCAAACCTTGTGGACAACACATGAGCTGGGCAGCAGTGTTACTAAAGTACTATTTTTTTGTTTCAAAGTACATTTAGTGTTGTCATACAGGTGTTCAATGCATATAGGCAATACACAGAAAACACATGTACATCCTAATGTACTTTGAGACACAATAAAGATGAACCATCACCATTCTATCTGTGTCTGTAGGAGGATATATTTGAGAACACAGTTGTCAATGCGTTACCACACCCAGGGTAGAGTATCCCCATACATGGAAAGGCATCACCCATATCACAGGACTCCACCACTTGTTTGCAAGTGAGTGGACTCAGTGATGTATTCACGCTAACAGATGGTGGCAGTGATACACTAATGTGTTGTGGGAGTGATAAAGAGGTGATAAAGGGGACATACTTCCACAGTGAATTCCTGTCCACAGTTAATGTGTTGCTCAGTATAATCAATATTCAGTGATATTGCTCCACTGGGACATATCACAGTACATGACCAAGTGGACAAGTGTTTTCACTGGGGAAGTCTGTTACACCCTTAGAAAAAACAGCAAGTCAACTTACTGGAGGCCCCAATGCTCACCCCAGGATATCAATGTGTGTGCTACACATTGAAATCCTAGGTTGAAAACATTGTCTTCCCCAGTCAGTCTGTTGCACAATGAGTGTGTGAATCCAAGACAATATGGATACATGTCCCATTTATCTGTCCTGCTTGTTATCTCACCGCTAAGCCGTTTGTTTGGTTATCCCCTTAACCCTCTGAGTGCCAGAGTGGTACCCAACGCATTTCTTTGCAATGCGTTGCCTACCACTCTGGCTATCAAAGGGTTAAACACAACATATGATGTAGATGAATGTTCAATGTTGTACCAAATGTTGGGCTAAGGGGAATGTTTTGTTATGCAAAATCAACACACAACATTGCCATATAACACAGTTGTGTAATATGGCAACAGGGATGTTTTTACAGTTGATTTTGTAGAACGATGTGTGTGTGAACCCATGTTGTAACATCCCACAAACATCTTACCTAGGCAGGAATTGTATTCACTGAATTGTTTGGCAATGCATTGGAGACAACTCTGCCACCCAATCTATGACCAAATTCAAAGCAGATCAGACAGGATTCAAAAGCACAATGTTCCTTTATTCAGGGGAAATTTAACATGTTGGGCATTTTATTTTTTTTTCTTCGGGGGGGGGGGGCTTAGACTGTGTGGCAGAAGTGGATAACCTGGATGATCTCCTGGTCACCCTTTGCCCCCTAGGTGTGGCTTTGGGGGTCACATTAGAGGGGGTGGTGGGGGCAGTGGATCCCTCTGTGGAGCGCAGGTTTTCCCTCTCCAACCGTAAGTCCTCCCTGCGGTTCAGCTCTCTCAACTCCACCAGTAGCTGTGCAAGCAGGTCCATCACCCCCGTGTGTAGCTGATGGAGTTGAGTGTTGATCCTCATGACCTCCGACTCCAGGGCATGGATCCTTGCCGCTATCCTGTTAGTGTTTATACGGGATTCCCTACGGCTCCTGGTGATGTTGTCATTGGTGCGGAGGCTTGACCTGAGTAGTCTCCTTTGCAGAGCCATACACTCAGCTTCCATCCCCGTGGGCCGTTCACTGCTGGTGATGCTTGTGCCTGGTGAATCAGCTGCTGCTGTGTCCTCCTCTGCTGGTGCTGTGTCCTCCTCTGCTGGTGCTGTGTCCTCCTCTGCTGCTGCTGTGTCCTCCTCTGCTGGTGCTGGTTGTGCTGCAGATGGGTATGTGCCCACCACATCAATTGACCCACTGCTGCCCACCGATGTCTGTGCTGGTGGAGGTGGTGGGGTGTTGGGGCTCCCCAAGCAGGCCCAGGTGTTGGTAGTCGAGTGGCCAAGGGTCAAACCTTGGCCACTGGTATGTGCTTGGCCCCCACCTAGGATCATACCTGGGGCCATGCTGGGGAGCCATCCAGGAGGGTAGGTCAATCTGTGGGTATGGCCCGTATTGGGTGGTGGCCACATCACCGGGCAGCCATTGCCTCCCTGGTGGTGGTGGTGCTGCTGCTGCTGCTGGGGGATAATAGCTCCTGGAGGTGGTGGGGGGCATCCAGTCACTGTAATAAGTCGGTGCAGGCAGAGTTGGTGCAGGCAGAGTTGGTGCAGGCAGAGTTGATGCAGGCAGGGTTGGTGCAGGCAGAGTTGATGCAGGCAGAGTTGGTGCAGGCAGAGTTGGTGCAGGCAGAGTTGGTGCAGGCAGAGTCGGTGCAGGCAGGGTTGGTGCAAGCAGGGTTGGTGCATCCAGCTGGCCAAGAGGTGTGGATGTCGTTGGGTACGGTGCCCACTGGCTGGTCCCCTCCTCCATATACTCCTCACTGGGTGGTGAGGTGGCCTCCTCCATGGGCTCCTGATGTGCTGGAGACACATAACCTGTGTGGAGGATTGAGATTGTGTGATCAGTAAACTTAGCCATGATGGTGTCAAATTGATATTAATACTTGAAATGTGTAAAGGAACATATATGTTGTATGGTGTATCCCCCTGTGTGAAACAACGGTACTCCTACTGGTGATGGGTGTTGTATTCTACATGTATTGCAGCTCAGAGTTGAATTCCTTTGGTGCCACATCCCAGTGGCCTGAAATTGTACATTTGCGCTGTTGCCACATCATCCTTTGTGGATATCTGCTCCCTGGACCAAAGCTAGCCAGAGGATGGTCTGGCAAAATTGGCATAGTACATTTTCAGGCCACAGTGATATTGTCCATGGAATATTCAACTTTGAGCTGCTATACTCTTGTGATGAAACACCTTTCAGTAGTGGGAATACCCTTGCATTACCCGGTGGATCAATCCTATGACATGTATTTTTCCTTTCACATTTTAGGTATTACTATCTCTTTAACGGGATAGCAATGGTTAATTTCACCTTGATGTAACATTGCAGGCATCATAGAGAGATGTTTAGAAAGATGTTGCTGTATGTGACAGCTGGAGATGTCAGTCATTTGACCACAAGGAGGCTCTTCAGCAGAAAGAAAAGAAGAATAGCGCAGAAGAAGCCTTCTAAATGTTATCCGAATACACCTTGGAGATATATTGTTCTTTACGTTTCCCCCCTTCCAAATGGGTACTCACCCTCTTCTGAGGCTACTTCCGCCTCTAGGTCACAGATTTCAACTGGGTCTGACCCCCAGTTACGGTCGGTTCCCACAGTAGTCTCCTTCCGATACTTCTTTGGATACTCCGAGTCCTTACCTCTCCAATTTTCCTTCCCTTCAGATTGAATATCAACCCCGGAGGGTTACCAGGAGTTGGCGTATTTAGGTAGACTACAGGGGTTACCTTAATAGCGTGTTTATTGTGATTGGAATAACATGAACATCTCAATCGCCATATAAAATACAATGTAAAATGTACATAAAATGATTTGATATCAATATCAATTCCCTACGCGTTTCGCGATACTTTATCGCTTCCTCAGGGGCATTCTATTACTCCAGAAATTCATACCCTTTATAGATAAACATATAATCACTTACTCAGTTATCCGGTGTGTAACACTTCTTCCTTGTTCCGGTTTGACCTAGAAAGCACTTCCGTTTTCTGAGACCTGTTCCTAGTTTATTTCTTCTGTAATTCAAGCCTCATTCTCATATTATTTTTCTTCTTCCTCTCTGTTATTTCCTTTTCTCACCACTCCTTATTTACCCCCTATCGATAGAAGAAACGCCCTCCCCTTATGCGTTCCAAGCCTCGTTCTCATTCCCTGTTTCCTGCGTACGTCCTATCTCGATCTTCTATCGTAATTAACCCTTTGTAAGTCATTTCCCCTCCCATTGACTTCGGCAGATTTTCCGAACTTATTTGTTTTTCTTTTTCCTACTTAGATACCTTAATCCTCACAGTTTTACTTATCCCACTGCTTGAAATAAGATCAGACAAATTCCATACTCATGTCCCACACTAACACAACCATCTAAATAAGGAGTTAGTAGTTTACCCCCTAAGGGGGGAGAATGAAACAGGCCTCTTTGAAGGAGGAGATATTGTGGAAAAATCTACCAATAGGGAAGGTCCGATGGTGATAAGTCCCAGAATGGGACAAAATAGACTTCAAAATACCCCTAAAATAGCATCCACAGTGGGACCTAATAAACAACAAAAAATATTAAGAACATCTGGGAGTCAAATTGGAAGGATGGAAGGAATGGAAAGAGATGATGTGCTTGAATTAAATAATAAATTTGAAGTTTTGGGTAACACCATGGAAATAATAAAGAAAGTGGATGAGGTTGTTAATGATGTTGAGATATTGGTTCGCACTATTCCAACACCCTCTAAGGAGAATATCATAACAAATATAGGAAATAAAAATAAATTTAAGAAAGATCTGGAAATCCCCAGTACCTCCCAGGGTGGGTCCCCTTTTTTGGGGCACACTCAGGAAGATACCGTAAAATTAAAAATGAACAAAGGAAGGATAATGAAAAACAGTCAGGAACAAAAGGGAATGATAACAAGAAAGATGAAAGAGGGAGAAAAAGAAGAGGAACAAGAGGGGGTAAGAGAATAAAAAACTTGGTTAAGGGATTATCACCGGGAGAGAATAGGGAGGGGGTATACAATTTGTCCTCACAGAAGATTGGACCAGCTGAGTTCAAAGTCTTAAGGAGAGGACTTAAGTATGCTCCCACTAGTAAACCGAATGATTTTCAGTTCTATACGGACTTGAACCAATTTGCAAGAAAATTGTCTCTGAAACGATATTTTAAAAGCAAAAATGAGAATTCATTCAGGGAGTTGGGGAATTGTGAATCTATGGAAGGTTTGGATAAATATGCTTTTAATGAACAAGATCAGGAATGTTTAAACATGTTAAAAGATTTAAAAGAGGAAGAATTAAAAGATAGTAATAGGACTTCGATTATATCAACTAAATTTAAGAAGAAATCAAAGTTTTATCCAGTAAACTACCAAGGACCATATGTTGAAACGTTTGTGAAGGTGGTGATGGAGGAATATAATAAAACAATTCAAAATAAACAATGTAAGAATTTTAATATGGGGAAAGGGGAGCAACAGGCAATGAGAACCCTAGCAAGGAATGATCAGTTGACAATAAGGGAGGCTGATAAAGGGGGAGCCCTGGTGATACAGGATACTCAGTCCTATATACAGGAAGGAAAACGAATCCTGGAGGATAGAGATTCCTATAAACAACTAGGGGAGAACCCTGCAGCCTCCTTTTATAGACAACTTAAAGACCTGATGGATGGAGCACTACAAAGGGGTATAATAACCAGAGATGAATATGGCTTTATAAAGGTGGAGGAACCAGAGGTGCCCTTCTTCTACCATATACCTAAGCTGCATAAATGTCAGGTAAATCCCCCAGGACGCCCCATCATTTCGGGGATAGGTTCATTCACATCTAACCTTTCTGCATTCCTTGATCACCACCTTCAGAAATATGTAGTAACACTTCCGGCATTTCTGAGAGATTCACAAATGGTGTTGGAAAAAATAATGAGGACCACATGGAAACAAGGACAATATCTGTGGGCAACTTTAGACGTAGTATCATTGTATACCTCAATAGAGCATAATCTAGGTCTGGAGTCTGTAGCTTTCTATCTTGATGGGGATGACGATATGCCTCTCCAACAAAAGGAGTTCCTATTAAAAAGTATAAGGTTCATATTAAATCACAACTTTTTTATATATCAGGGACACCATTACCTCCAGATCAGGGGCACAGCTATGGGCACCAGATTTGCGCCCTCATATGCCAACCTCTTCATGGGGTTTTTTGAACAAACCCATGATATGATAGAGGGAGGCTGTGGGGGCAGACTGGTGTCCTATGGACGTTTCATTGATGATGTGCTCCTGATCTGGGAGGGAAGTAGGGAGTCATTGGAGAACCAAATAGAAAGTTGGAACTCAAATGATAGAGGCATAAGGTTCACCTATTCCATCAGTGAGACAACAATAGACTTTTTGGATCTTACTCTTTCTAAGAAGGAAGATGGCACAATAGGTTCTACGATTTATAAAAAGAAAGTGGCATGTAACCCATATATAGGAGCAGACAGTTGTCACCTACCACGGTGGCTTAGGAATGTTCCTTATGGGCAGTTTCATCGCCTACGAAGGAACTGTAGTGATCTGAGTGATTACGATAAACATGCGGTAGATTTAAAAGAAGCTTTTACACAGAAAGGATATGTTACACAGGAAATTAATGGAGCTTGTAATAGAGCACAGAAATTAGATAGGAAACAACTATTGATTCCCAAAGAAAAAGCCTATAAAGAAAGGAAAAAACCAGGAGGAGTTCCATTCATAACTGGTTATAATGTGTTCTCCAAAAACATCGGGAATATTCTGTGTAAATATTGGGGAATTCTAAGACAAGATTCCCTACTAACAGGAGAATTAGAAGAAAAACCACGGATCACATACAGGAAAAGTAAAAACTTAAGAAATATAATAGCACCGAGTAGACCAAAAAAGATTAAAGTGTCCAATGAAAGTTTAAAAGGGGCCAACTTTTTGCCGGAGCCACAAGTTGGAAACTATAGATGTAATAGTAGGAAATGTGGGACCTGTGGACATATAGAACATCGAACTACAACACATGAAAAGAGGGGAACAGAGACCATTTTTAAAATACAGCAATTCATTAACTGCAGCACATGTTATGTGATTTATAGACTAACATGTGGGTGTGGAATGCAGTATATTGGTAGGACAACAAGAAGTCTGAGGGAACGAATAGGAGAACACCGGAGGAAAATTGTGAATAAAACCCAAGACCATAGTGTTCCAAAACCCTTCAATCAATGTGAAAAAGGAGGTATCAAAAATCTGAAGGTGTTGGGTTTGGAGACCATAGGCCGAAATATACCATATAGGTATAAGCAGTTATGCAAACGTGAGGCCTATTGGATCTTCAAACTCAACACCTTGACCCCTAATGGTCTAAATGAAGAGATAGAGCTGTCATCTTTCATGTGAAACCAGCTGTCATTCTTTATGCAAAAACTGGAAGTACGGTACCTCTAGAAATTTTGGGTTGTGTTAGTGTGGGACATGAGTATGGAATTTGTCTGATCTTATTTCAAGCAGTGGGATAAGTAAAACTGTGAGGATTAAGGTATCTAAGTAGGAAAAAGAAAAACAAATAAGTTCAGAAAATCTGCCGAAGTCAATGGGAGGGGAAATGACTTAAAAGGGTTAATTACGATAGAAGATCGAGATAGGAAGTACGTAGGAAACAGGGAATGAGAACGAGGCTTGGAACGCATAAGGGGAGGGCGTTTCTTCTATCGATAGGGGGTAAATAAGGAGTGGTGAGAAAAGGAAATAACAGAGAGGAAGAAGAAAAATAATATGAGAATGAGGCTTGAATTACAGAAGAAATAAACTAGGAACAGGTCTCAGAAAACGGAAGTGCTTTCTAGGTCAAACCGGAACAAGGAAGAAGTGTTACACACCGGATAACTGAGTAAGTGATTATATGTTTATCTATAAAGGGTATGAATTTCTGGAGTAATAGAATGCCCCTGAGGAAGCGATAAAGTATCGCGAAACGCGTAGGGAATTGATATTGATATCAAATCATTTTATGTACATTTTACATTGTATTTTATATGGCGATTGAGATGTTCATGTTATTCCAATCACAATAAACACGCTATTAAGGTAACCCCTGTAGTCTACCTAAATACGCCAACTCCTGGTAACCCTCCGGGGTTGATATTCAATCTGAAGGGAAGGAAAATTGGAGAGGTAAGGAGTATCCAAAGAAGTATCGGAAGGAGACTACTGTGGGAACCGACCGTAACTGGGGGTCAGACCCAGTTGAAATCTGTGACCTAGAGGCGGAAGTAGCCTCAGAAGAGGGTGAGTACCCATTTGGAAGGGGGGAAACGTAAAGAACAATATATCTCCAAGGTGTATTCGGATAACATTTAGAAGGCTTCTTCTGCGCTATTCTTCTTTTCTTTCTTGTTTTTCATATTGTTCCGGTTATTGCATACCGGTGAAGGGCATCTCTGACAGCCCACATAGAAAAAAGCAGCGATTAAGCCTGGAAGTATATACAGAACACAAGGATTCCAGCTGGAGTAATTTTGAAATAAGAAACCCCAAAACCAATAACGGGACGTAAGATTTTTTATATATAAGAGGTGTTCTCTCTAAATGAACTTATCTACTGTATCAGTTTTTCTTGATTAAAAGTGAGTGCATTGATGTGTGGATATATTCAGAAAAAGGCAAAGAGTATATTTTGAGCGCTTGAATGTTTTAAAAAACATATGTTGTTCCCATATTTTTTTGAGAAATAGGGGGAAGTTGGAGGATTCTATAGCAGCACTAAATTATTATTGCCAAAACTGAAGTTCCGAAGGTGTTTTTTGAAAGTGTTTTGTGAAGGTGTGAGCAATATATTCTCCTGCTCCTTGAGGCTAGCAGAAACTCATAAATTGAATTAAATCTCAAATATATATATATTATATATTTTGTTTTGTTTAAAATATAACTATACAAAATGAGCTGTCTAGCGATATCAATGAGGGGAGAAAGAAAGGAAAAAATGTTGAATCATTTTAAGAAGGATACTAATAGGTCTGAAACAAAAGATACAGTTAATTTAAAAATGGTTTGTCAAAAATTAGAACAACTACTGGTAGCAGAGATGAAACATTGGTGGGACACCTTTTCTCTTGAAAGTTATTTGGATAAAAAACTAATTCCAAGAGGTCTAAGGATTTTTAAACAACCATGTTTTCAAAATGATGAATTTATTGAAGGTTGGCATGAAATTTTAGACGATTGTTCTTTTAAATTGATGAGATATTTGATACAATATAGACAAATGTGTTTGAAGAATATAGAAATAGAGGTAAAGGAGATACAAAGAGAAATTCAGCCCTTTATGGAAACTGCTCAGTTTAAGGTTTTAGATCAAAATATGGGAAAAGTTTTAATGAGAGTGGAGAAGGAATTGAAAGATAGAAAAGAATTGAAAATGGTGAGAGATGAGAAAGATTATAAACAAGGCAGGAATTGGAATAGAAGGGGAGAACAAAATAGATTTCAGGGAGGAAGGAGGAGAAATATAGAAAGATTGGAAGTAAGAACTCAAAAAGAGGGGGAACAAAAAGATGTGAAACAAAAAGAGGTGATAGAGGAAGGAGGGAGTGCTAATGATTTAAGGAAGGAACCAAAAAACCATCTAAATAAGGAGTTAGTAGTTTACCCCCTAAGGGGGGAGAATGAAACAGGCCTCTTTGAAGGAGGAGATATTGTGGAAAAATCTACCAATAGGGAAGGTCCGATGGTGATAAGTCCCAGAATGGGACAAAATAGACTTCAAAATACCCCTAAAATAGCATCCACAGTGGGACCAAATAAACAACAAAAAATATTAAGAACATCTGGGAGTCAAATTGGAAGGATGGAAGGAATGGAAAGAGATGATGTGCTTGAATTAAATAATAAATTTGAAGTTTTGGGTAACACCATGGAAATAATAAAGAAAGTGGATGAGGTTGTTAATGATGTTGAGATATTGGTTCGCACTATTCCAACACCCTCTAAGGAGAATATCATAACAAATATAGGAAATAAAAATAAATTTAAGAAAGATCTGGAAATCCCCAGTACCTCCCAGGGTGGGTCCCCTTTTTTGGGGCACACTCAGGAAGATACCGTAAAATTAAAAATGAACAAAGGAAGGATAATGAAAAACAGTCAGGAACAAAAGGGAATGATAACAAGAAAGATGAAAGAGGGAGAAAAAGAAGAGGAACAAGAGGGGGTAAGAGAATAAAAAACTTGGTTAAGGGATTATCACCGGGAGAGAATAGGGAGGGGGTATACAATTTGTCCTCACAGAAGATTGGACCAGCTGAGTTCAAAGTCTTAAGGAGAGGACTTAAGTATGCTCCCACTAGTAAACCGAATGATTTTCAGTTCTATACAGACTTGAACCAATTTGCAAGAAAATTGTCTCTGAAACGATATTTTAAAAGCAAAAATGAGAATTCAATCAGGGAGTTGGGGAATTGTGAATCTATGGAAGGTTTGGATAAATATGCTTTTAATGAACAAGATCAGGAATGTTTAAACATGTTAAAAGATTTAAAAGAGGAAGAATTAAAAGATAGTAATAGGACTTCGATTATATCAACTAAATTTAAGAAGAAATCAAAGTTTTATCCAGTAAACTACCAAGGACCATATGTTGAAACGTTTGTGAAGGTGGTGATGGAGGAATATAATAAAACAATTCAAAATAAACAATGTAAGAATTTTAATATGGGGAAAGGGGAGCAACAGGCAATGAGAACCCTAGCAAGGAATGATCAGTTGACAATAAGGGAGGCTGATAAAGGGGGAGCCCTGGTGATACAGGATACTCAGTCCTATATACAGGAAGGAAAACGAATCCTGGAGGATAGAGATTCCTATAAACAACTAGGGGAGAACCCTGCAGCCTCCTTTTATAGACAACTTAAAGACCTGATGGATGGAGCACTACAAAGGGGTATAATAACCAGAGATGAATATGGCTTTATAAAGGTGGAGGAACCAGAGGTGCCCTTCTTCTACCATATACCTAAGCTGCATAAATGTCAGGTAAATCCCCCAGGACGCCCCATCATTTCGGGGATAGGTTCATTCACATCTAACCTTTCTGCATTCCTTGATCACCACCTTCAGAAATATGTAGTAACACTTCCGGCATTTCTGAGAGATTCACAAATGGTGTTGGAAAAAATAATGAGGACCACATGGAAACAAGGACAATATCTGTGGGCAACTTTAGACGTAGTATCATTGTATACCTCAATAGAGCATAATCTAGGTCTGGAGTCTGTAGCTTTCTATCTTGATGGGGATGACGATATGCCTCTCCAACAAAAGGAGTTCCTATTAAAAAGTATAAGGTTCATATTAAATCACAACTTTTTTATATATCAGGGACACCATTACCTCCAGATCAGGGGCACAGCTATGGGCACCAGATTTGCGCCCTCATATGCCAACCTCTTCATGGGGTTTTTTGAACAAACCCATGATATGATAGAGGGAGGCTGTGGGGGCAGACTGGTGTCCTATGGACGTTTCATTGATGATGTGCTCCTGATCTGGGAGGGAAGTAGGGAGTCATTGGAGAACCAAATAGAAAGTTGGAACTCAAATGATAGAGGCATAAGGTTCACCTATTCCATCAGTGAGACAACAATAGACTTTTTGGATCTTACTCTTTCTAAGAAGGAAGATGGCACAATAGGTTCTACGATTTATAAAAAGAAAGTGGCATGTAACCCATATATAGGAGCAGACAGTTGTCACCTACCACGGTGGCTTAAGAATGTTCCTTATGGGCAGTTTCATCGCCTACGAAGGAACTGTAGTGATCTGAGTGATTACGATAAACATGCGGTAGATTTAAAAGAAGCTTTTACACAGAAAGGATATGTTACACAGGAAATTAATGGAGCTTGTAATAGAGCACGGAAATTAGATAGGAAACAACTATTGATTCCCAAAGAAAAAGCCTATAAAGAAAGGAAAAAACCAGGAGGAGTTCCATTCATAACTGGTTATAATGTGTTCTCCAAAAACATCGGGAATATTCTGTGTAAATATTGGGGAATTCTAAGACAAGATTCCCTACTAACAGGAGAATTAGAAGAAAAACCACGGATCACATACAGGAAAAGTAAAAACTTAAGAAATATAATAGCACCGAGTAGACCAAAAAAGATTAAAGTGTCCAATGAAAGTTTAAAAGGGGCCAACTTTTTGCCGGAGCCACAAGTTGGAAACTATAGATGTAATAGTAGGAAATGTGGGACCTGTGGACATATAGAACATCGAACTACAACACATGAAAAGAGGGGAACAGAGACCATTTTTAAAATACAGCAATTCATTAACTGCAGCACATGTTATGTGATTTATAGACTAACATGTGGGTGTGGAATGCAGTATATTGGTAGGACAACAAGAAGTCTGAGGGAACGAATAGGAGAACACCGGAGGAAAATTGTGAATAAAACCCAAGATCATAGTGTTCCAAAACCCTTCAATCAATGTGAAAAAGGAGGTATCAAAAATCTGAAGGTGTTGGGTTTGGAGACCATAGGCCGAAATATACCATATAGGTATAAGCAGTTATGCAAACGTGAGGCCTATTGGATCTTCAAACTCAACACCTTGACCCCTAATGGTCTAAATGAAGAGATAGAGCTGTCATCTTTCATGTGAAACCAGCTGTCATTCTTTATGCAAAAACTGGAAGTACGGTACCTCTAGAAATTTTGGGTTGTGTTAGTGTGGGACATGAGTATGGAATTTGTCTGATCTTATTTCAAGCAGTGGGATAAGTAAAACTGTGAGGATTAAGGTATCTAAGTAGGAAAAAGAAAAACAAATAAGTTCGGAAAATCTGCCGAAGTCAATGGGAGGGGAAATGACTTAAAAGGGTTAATTACGATAGAAGATCGAGATAGGAAGTACGTAGGAAACAGGGAATGAGAACGAGGCTTGGAACGCATAAGGGGAGGGCGTTTCTTCTATCGATAGGGGGTAAATAAGGAGTGGTGAGAAAAGGAAATAACAGAGAGGAAGAAGAAAAATAATATGAGAATGAGGCTTGAATTACAGAAGAAATAAACTAGGAACAGGTCTCAGAAAACGGAAGTGCTTTCTAGGTCAAACCGGAACAAGGAAGAAGTGTTACACACCGGATAACTGAGTAAGTGATTATATGTTTATCTATAAAGGGTATGAATTTCTGGAGTAATAGAATGCCCCTGAGGAAGCGATAAAGTATCGCGAAACGCGTAGGGAATTGATATTGATATCAAATCATTTTATGTACATTTTACATTGTATTTTATATGGCGATTGAGATGTTCATGTTATTCCAATCACAATAAACACGCTATTAAGGTAACCCCTGTAGTCTACCTAAATACGCCAACTCCTGGTAACCCTCCGGGGTTGATATTCAATCTGAAGGGAAGGAAAATTGGAGAGGTAAGGAGTATCCAAAGAAGTATCGGAAGGAGACTACTGTGGGAACCGACCGTAACTGGGGGTCAGACCCAGTTGAAATCTGTGACCTAGAGGCGGAAGTAGCCTCAGAAGAGGGTGAGTACCCATTTGGAAGGGGGGAAACGTAAAGAACAATATATCTCCAAGGTGTATTCGGATAACATTTAGAAGGCTTCTTCTGCGCTATTCTTCTTTTCTTTCTTGTTTTTCATATTGTTCCGGTTATTGCATACCGGTGAAGGGCATCTCTGACAGCCCACATAGAAAAAAGCAGCGATTAAGCCTGGAAGTATATACAGAACACAAGGATTCCAGCTGGAGTAATTTTGAAATAAGAAACCCCAAAACCAATAACGGGACGTAAGATTTTTTATATATAAGAGGTGTTCTCTCTAAATGAACTTATCTACTGTATCAGTTTTTCTTGATTAAAAGTGAGTGCATTGATGTGTGGATATATTCAGAAAAAGGCAAAGAGTATATTTTGAGCGCTTGAATGTTTTAAAAAACACAGGCTCTTCAGCAGACTCCACATTGACCCATTTGGAGATAACTACATCTTTGCCATTGTCTACTAAGTGTTCCTGGTTTGTAAGCACGCTCTGTGGACTATGTCAATGATGGATCCATCTCCAATTGGTTCAATTTTGGGTCTGCTGAAGAGCCTCCGTGTGGTCATATGACTGACATCTCCAGCTGTCACATACAGTAACATCTTTCTAAACATCTCTTTATGATGCCTGCAAGGTTACATCAAGTGAAATTAACCATTGCCATGCCAAGGTACACAGTGAGGAATATGGTCTGATATGTGTGTATATGTACCTTTCATACGGGTACAAACATATCCTTGATAGATATGAACCCAGAGATCTGTTCAGAACATGTGATTGTCTAACTGCCTATATATGTACAGCCATCACAAATGAACTTTCATAGATACAAGTGATACCCATCCAAGTAGGTGTAATATACTGGGTATATGTACTCTGATGATGATATCAATATGAGTTATTTTGTTGAGGGTGCACATATATGGGCAGTTGGACAATCACACGTACTGAACCGAACTCTGGGTTTACATCTTGTTGGGACCTATTTGTACCCATTTGAAAGGGACATATCCACATACAAATCTGGTTGTTTTTCTTTCTGTACATATCTTTTTTGAATAGATCTGCAGTGTGATTCAAGTAGTATTCATCCCTATGTTATCAGTTCATCCCGTACAGTGCTGGATTTTGTCAGATTAGACATGTCCCTCTCTGGTTGTCATGATGGTATCCTATGCATTGCATTGTGATGCATGGGATACCACCGTGGCAATCAGGGATTGATGTACATTACAGGATTCTGTCCATGAGGTCTGTTCAAGTTGAATCCTGAGGGGCAACAATCAAGCCAGTATTGAAGGATATCATTGATTGAGGCCTTTTTTTTCCTGGATCAGCCCATCCATCCTTCTGTGTGAGGCTGCCAGACCCGATCATAGATATCCATAATCCCTGGCCTGTTATTGACCAAACCTCAATGGTTCATATTTGGTTCCCATATGTATCCTGCAAATAGTGTCTGGTGTACCATCCATCCATGGCATCAGCACTCCTGAGGATCTATATGTGAATCAAATGTGAGCTATGTAAATTGAAGTTAGCGTAAATGATTGCATACACAACACCAAGGCCAACTTTTTCACCTTTAGTTATGTGTGATTGTTTTTGGCGTGTGTGTTGCACATACAAGCATTTATTCTCAGTGGCACTGTGATTTGTGACCTGATCCATCCTGTTGGTGATTCAGTAAGCGGTTAAGTGGACCTGATGAACTGATTATGATGCTGACTTCTCCGCTGACCTCATTTCCCCATCTGCAGTGTTTTCTATGGAGTCCACACAATGGGGCCTGTGCAGCTTGAATCCTGTTATTGGATGTTCTCCATAGACTAACATTGTGATTGGTGAAGTGAGGGTATGTAAGTGTCAAATTCTCTACATCAGCTCTTTTTCACCGCTTAGTGAATGTCCCCTATGTGTCATGTAATTGTTAACCTATCGACGTGTGTTTGTTGTCTGGTTAACCCTTTGAGTACCAGAGGGGTTGCCAAAGCATTGTTGATCGATGCATTGATGATCCCTCTCGCACTCATGGGGTTATGTGCTGGATTCCCTGTGTGAACATGGGTAACACTGTGTGACAACAATTGTGATGTTTGACATACAACACTTTACTGAGCATGGTTTGTGTGTATTGTGTGTGATCAGCACAGCAACATGAGGGTTAACCAGGGAGTTGTACAGGTTTTGGCCTTGTTGAACATTGACATTTGTCCTTGTCTTGATTCCTGTTTAAACCCTCAGGGTGCTGTGTTGGTGCAATTGTGTGGTTGAATGAAGGGCAGATGTTGGGATGTGAGTGCTTGTTTGTGATGGGTGTGTGGTTTGGGGTGGTGTGTGGTTTTGGGGTGATGCACTTACCGGTGGTGTGGAGGCTCCTCTCCTCCCCAGTGTCTGATCCTCCAGGGACCCCCTCAATGAGGGTAGACGACAGTGTCTGCCGCAGCCTCTCCTCCCATGCGCTGAAGGTGATGGGGACAGGTGGCCCACCTCCGGTGGCTCGGGCGTGCAGGACGGCATCCCCCATCTTCCTCTTCACCTGCCTTTTGCAGTCGCCCCATCTCTTCTTTATTGAGTCAACATCCCGTCTGCAGGTGGCCACCGCATTAACTCTGCTGCAGATTTGACTCCAGGCAGCTCTCCTCCTCGCAGACAGGCCAGGGAGTCTGTCCCCCGGGAAGAGGACACTCTCCCTCTCCAGCACAGCCTCCACGAGGGCCGTGTTTTCTTCCTCGGTATATCGGGGATCCCTGACCCTGTCCCCCTCAGCTCCGGCATGCGAGGAGTCAGACCTGCCTGCTCTGCCCCTGCCTGTGTGTGGTGGTCCCCAGGCACTACCCCTCGTCCCACTGCAGGATCTGTCCCTCTTCTTCTTAGTGTGCCTGTTCTTGTGGGCCTGGTCCCCCTCCGCCCTGCGTATCTCCCTCTCCCACCCCTGCTCTGCTGAGGGATCCCCTCCTGACCTTCCTCCTCCTCCTCCACTAGTCTCCCCATCCCTCTCTCCTGTCCTCCTCTCCTAGCCATCATTCACCCACTCACACCCAGGCACTCTCACACGCCGTCACAGACACACTCAATCCCACTCACTCTCTGTCACACACTTTCACTCACGGATTCACACTGTGAAAGTAAAGTTTAAAATGTGTAAGGTGTGATGAAAAAAAAAAGACTATGTGTATGTATGTGTATGTGTTTGTGTTTGTATGGATGTATGTGCTATGTGCAAAAGTGTGCTATGTGTCTATTTAAATGTACTTCTCTCCAAGATCCCTCTACCTTACTGCTGTGTATGCTTCTCTCTCTATCTCTCTCTCTCTCTCTAAACGCTATCCTCCACTCCTGGGTCCTGTGCTCTAGCTTGCTGAAACTCAAAACACAGACAGGGTGTAACCGTTATTTTGAGGTATATATAGGTGTATTTGAACATTTTTGATACTTTGGGGCCTTGGGATTGGCTGTAGGTTTGAATTTTGTTTGTGCATCTATCAGGGTTGCTAGACAACGGCAGCCGTAAAGTAACATTTTGACTTAAGTTGTGTTTTAACGGGTGTTTGGGACGCACGGTGATGCAAAATCAGGTGCGACGCTGGTTTTTGTTTAACGTGTTTTTGTAGTGCCTACGCCCGATAGCTATTCTTGAACGCTTACCTTTGAATCTGCCGTAAACCATGTGTTCTTTGCGGCCGATGTGCCTTTTTTACTTAGCGGATGGTTTAACGGCTGCCTTTAAATCTAGCCCTTAGTCTGACACCACAAAACGCTTAGAGCAAGATCCTTTCCCCATTGTGGGTAATATATAGAATTTTGACATAATTTTATTGTCTTTTGATTGCAACTTTTTTGTTGTTTTTTTTGCTTTGGAATTTGGTCTCAACAATTATTAACATATAGGTTATTATAGCTTGTTTACATTGTGGGACCTTTTATTCCTTGGGTATTAACATGCTTTTCATTTATTTTAATTAATATTAAAAATTAAAAAGTGCTTTTTGTATGTGTTTTGGTATCCCCATAACCCCCATATGATATGCTAGGGTGAGATACTCCTGCTTTTTAAATACATAATTAAATAGTTCCTAGTGTGGTCCACATATTGTAGTAAAACACTGGGAACAACACTTTAAGAGAAAATCCTACAATCTCTTTTGGAGCCAGTGGAGGAGTCACTAACCTGGAGTGACACTCTCAAAATCCAGTGCAAGTTCATCTGAGAGGCAGGTTAAGCCTCTCCAGCATGTGAGTAAACCCACTGTAGGGTTGGGAACATTGTACATACATACATTGATAATACTACACTTAGAGGTGTTGTAGCTGCGCTTCTTGTCTCTCCATTTTTCCAGACTACCTAAAAGACTGCCTAGACTAAGATTCAGTTCCCCTATATTTGCCTATCTTCTCTAGCTCAAAATCGTGCTGATTTCTCCTCTCACAAACACAGAATGGCATGCTGTGAGAGCCTGACAGCCTTTTATATGGCTGTAGAAAAGTAGAGAAAACTTTCATGTGGTGTGAAAATTTTTTTTCTTTCCATTGATTTCAATGCAATGAGCTAAAAAAAAAAAAAAAAACCAAGAAAATGGCTCTTTTCGCTGGAATTTTTTCAACAAGCAGAAAGTGCAATTTTTCACCAATTTTGTTTTGAGGAGAAAGTTTTCGCCAATCCCTAATAAATATATTTCTGTGAATATAGATTATTTTTAATTGTAGTCCTTTAGTCCTAAAGCAAATTTGTTTCTATTTGGATGGAGCACTGTTTTCCCTTGGATATATCGTACAATTAGAATCAATGTGAGGACAGCAAGGACAAAAACAAGGAATTGTAGCTTTGTTGTCAGAACAATCTGCTCCTGGCCCCTCTCGTAGGAAAGGGAATACTCTCATTGAGTGCTCTGAGCGTCTTTTTTTGTTTTTTATTTGACATGCTAAGCGAGCAGCATTCTGTTATACAAAATTTATGTTAATTAGCTTGTTAACAGTCAATTGCAATGTTGAAAGTTTAATTAGAGCCTTGACTCTGTATCTAAAGAGCAACATGGGAGAATTTTGCTACCAAATATAATATTTACATGGGTGCCTTTCTTTTCTATAATACCAGGGTACGCATTCACACTCAATTAGATTATTCCTTTTCTTTGCATATTTAACTAATGTTGTAGAAATTATCTCGGTAAATCTAAATGCATTATATATTTAGCTATAACAGGATGTTATATGGGAGTCTTGAGCATAGTAGAGCTCTAGGCTTTTAAGTTGTGTAGGGCTGAATTAACCCCTTAACGACCAGCGGTCTGGGGAAGTGATCTTCCCTTAAAGAGATAGTAATACATAAATATTACTAATCCCTATATTGTTGCCATATTAAAAAGAATTAGGTTGTCCCCAGTGTCATCTCTCAGACCTTTATGGTTTGAGAGATAACCGCACTCAAAGTTCCTCCCTCCCTCCCCTTTCCCTGAAGTCAGTGTTGTACTGACTTCAGGGGAAGTCTGTCGTATGATAGGCTTGCGGCTCTGCAATCCAAGCACACATAGAAGACTGTTTCATTGAAATACTTCTTTTTTAATAACGTGATCTCGGCTCTGCTGCAGAGCCGCCTGATGCAAATAAGACCGGATATGTCTGCAGTCAGCTACAACGCTGACTTCAGGAAAAGGGGAGGGAGGGGGAAAATTTGCATACGGTTATCTCTCAAACCATAAAGGTTTGAGAGATGACTCTGGGGACAAATAAATTCTTTTTAACATGGCTACAATATGGGAATTGGTAATATTTAAGTATTACTATTCCTTTAAGGATTGCTTTGATCTTTGTTGGCATACAGGCACATGTGACTGATGATGTGTATAGCGTGCCGAACGGGGCTCTGAGAGAGGCTGTTTTGGTCTTGGGGCAGTCTATTTCAGACCCAGTTATCGCTTGCAGTGCTCTGGCCAGAGTGCTGTAAGCACAAAATACATGATGTGCCAGGCCCATCACTGGTCCCTCAGGGAAAAAAAATGGTGATGCCCCTGACCTGTCACCAGTCCTTATGGGTTTAACTAAGCAGTGATGAAGATGCTGTATATTAATGGCAACTATAGATAGGCCATTAGTTTTGACTAAAATAAATAAAAGTTGTTTGTCAGATAATTTAATCACCAAACAATTCACTGTATATAAATCTTGTTTATGACAAGTATAATATGCCTTATTTCAAAATCCAAACTTAAAGGAGTAGCAAACCTTTATTATGAAAAAAACATGTATTATATAAAACAAGGATACACCAACTGCTGGTATTTTAATTTATTCCAAAGTTATTACAGTTTAGTCTGTTGGGGTTACTTTTACATTAAGTGTCCTCAGTTGTCCAGACAGACACTTACAGTCCACCTGTTATCTTGACAGATTTGTCTAGTGCATTCTATGGGGTGCATCACTGATTACATTTTTTAATAAAAACAGCTCCTTGAGTTTGAACAGTTATATCTTTTGAATAAAACATCTCTTAGCAATGGTAATGCCCTTGTACCCATAAAGTCCCGCAATATGGTGTTTATCCATAGTAACATTTTACTGCTCTTTTAACATGTTCCTTAGTGTGCATTCTTAGTGGGTTCCAACTATGAACAAGTGAAATGGTTTCAGCTCACATTACAAAAAATGCATTGGAAACATCTGTAGAATCCAGTGGGGGCTAATTATTGGGGTATCCTATTGAAATGTTGCCCACTATTTGGCAACCAATAAAACGGCATATTTAAAATGTTGCCTGCATGAAAAAGACTACATAAAAATGTCCCCCGCATCAAAAGGGTGACATTCTGATGTTGCAGGCTTAAGTGTTGCCACCATCTGTGCCTTAACTCTCCAATAATTAATTTCACACGCATCACAGTCACACTAACAAGAAGAAAAGGATAGACTCACCAGATGAAGTGAAGTGCCGATCAAAGGATTAAGATGCATACCCTCCCTCCTTAATCTATACCCTCCATCTGTGGAGGGTATGCATATTAACCCCCTGAGTGGCACTTTACATCATCTGGTGTATATATCTTTTTCTTCCTCTTAGTGTGACTGTGACGTGGGTGCAATTATTATTAATTATGAGGCACAGATGCTGGTGACAAACCAGGCACACGCTGTAGACTGTTCAAATGAAGTATTTCTTTGTAACTACCTCAATCACAGCTCTGCTGAAGAGTCTCAGGATGGTCTATGGACTAGGATCTCAGTCTGTAACTTTGAAAGCTGACGTCAGCACAAGGGGAGGGAAGGGGAACTTTGCAAACTGATATCTCCCAAACCATAAAGGTTTGGGAGATTGGAAACAGCGCAATTAATTTATTTTTTAAATATCTACAGAATTAGATGTATTGAATGTCAAGTCGCCCTTTTCATGCAGGCAACATTTTAAATGAGATGTTTTGTTGGTTGCCACATAGTAGGTGACATTTCCATAGTGAACCATTACTGGGCACCTGATAATTGCAGAGCACATTAAAAGAGCTTGAGTTCACCCACAAAAAAACATGCTCAGATGCAGAACTCGATATTGTACCTTTTTATTTATTATACCCACTAATGATATCACAGTGTGATATGCAACATCCATTTAGAGCAAGTTATTGTGTATAATTATAGTTACTTGAAGTTAAAGACATATACAAAAAGAAATATTGTATTTTTTACATTGAGTTTTATGGTATGGTCTATTGTTGAGGTTTGATAGCTGATGATACAGTTTTTTTGTAGCAATTGCCAACAGCATACAGAATAAGACAATCTTGAATTATTAATGAAAGCATTACAACACCAGTTTGGAAAATGTCATATAATCCAAAGCTTAAAAGGAGACTTATCATTAATTATAAGTTGATCTCAACCATAATATTACAATAGAATAATAAGTATTTTCAAAAGGCAAAAGCTGGAGAAGCTGCTTACTATGTTCTGCAGTGTCGGTGTGACAAACCAGAATACTTAATCCAGGGTTCTGTTTGGTGTTAAAATGTTATCTTACTTCCTTGAGACTGGTGTATGAAAATGAAATGGATCAGATCTAAAGCAAACCAACTGCCCATCTGCCCAGTAGGGAACAAATAAAAAATGACTGAGTTCACTTTTATTTAAATTGGAACCTTAACCTCAGTGCACAGGCCTCCCATTGCATTATAAAGGCGTTAAAAGATCCTATCTAATCCTTTTATTGTCAGAGAGGTATCTGATACATTGCAATGTGTCATATATCTCCCTGCCACTGAAAGGGTTAAATCAATGGGAATTTGTATTGTTTCCCCTATTGTACAGTTGGTTTTCTGCAGAATTGGTAAGGTTCTTCTAAGGGCATTAGCTTCTCTGTGTGTCAACACTGAGCAAGGGACTAACACAGCTGCCATGTACAAAATAGGGATGAGCAAAATATTAGAGAGAAACATATGCAATTTTGATGACAGTGGAAGGACCACACAGGGAGCACAGAAAGCATGTGTGAAGGAGCAGTGGGAGATCTGAAGAATATGGGAGATAGAGTGAAGCTTGGAGCTACAGAGAGAGAGGAGCTGAAAGTATATGGGAGAGTGAGGGGATGGGACTTCCTAAAATGGAGGAGACAGAAGGGGAGAGGATGAGAAGAGAGATGAGGAGAAGGGGAGATGCTGAGAATGGAGAAAGGCATAGGGAAATGGGGAGAGACTGAGAGATGTAGAGGGGACTTTCCAACCTTCCTGTCTGCCTACTAAACCATGGAAAAAAGCTATCCTACTTTGCTTAGATGTGTGACCTGGATAGGAGCCTGTTTGATTGATGAATTTCCTGTAATGTGAGTAAAACAACAAATGAAATAACATGTCTTGTGAAACGTAATTTTCAAGAGACAACTGTGTTAACATGCCAGACAAGGGGTAGATGGTATTCCATAACTTCAGCCACTAGCCCTTTCATATCTACTCGCACTTTGTGAAATGGCATGTTCTACAAATCCTGAAATTAATTAATTCTGAAGTGGTTTTGCACATCCATAGTAACAACCAACATAGAAGAATGCATGTTCTATTAGTGTATGTAAATAGAACTATAAACCTGTAAAAAAGTAAGGCAAAAAGCAGGGATGGTCAAAACTTTTTACCTCAAAAGCAATACATTTCCCATGAGAAACTTGATGGTGTCTGCTTACACCCAAGACATTCTGTTGGGGTTCAGATTCAGTAGTATATGCAGTCCTGAGGCTTTAAAATGAACTATACATTTCCTAAGGTGATAGATCCAATTTTAGACATCACATTGTGGAAAGCAACTTCTGTTGACTTTACTAAATTGAATTGAATGAGATACTACAGACATTTCCTTTGGATATGTCTCTATCATTCAAGGAATTAATAAATATCATGCATCGCCCCTTGCTTCATCCAGTTAGCAATGCATTCTCTTGTATAAGCTTGAATTATTCAGATGTTCCTTTTTCTCCAGCTCAGTATTTATCTAAGATAGAAAACAATGTTTAATATTAGTAACATATTGGAAGAGGATGGAAAAAAGAAATGCATTCATCAAGTCCAGAGGAAGGCAAAAAGAAAAAAACACACAAAAAAAATAGCCATTTACAATTAAACCACAAGTCTGTAAAAAAAATCCCTTCCTGATACCAAATAGCAGTCAAATATTTCTCTGGATCAACAACCTATCTGCTTTGAAGCCAACTGTAATAATTCTGTGCTAGATAGGTATCCACTTTTTTTTTGTGGAAAGCAGTTACAGTATCTGCAAGCACAACATCCCGAGGCAAAGATTGACATATCTTTACTGTCCTTACTGTAAAAAATCCCTGCCTTTTTTAGTCAAAACACACCTTTCCTCTAGTCTTAATTGATGACCTCTCATTCTTAGCTCAGCTCTTTGAATATATAATTAGTTGGAAAGTTATTTGTATTGACCTTGAATATATTTGTAAATGGTACTCATATTGCCTCTTAGACATCTCATCTCTAATGTAAACAACCCCAGTTTTTGTTGCATGTCTCTGCACTTTTTCCGGTTCAATAATGTATTTTGAAGAACTGGTGCCCAAAACTGTACTCCTTATTCTAGATGAGGCCTTACCAAGGATTTATACAGAGGTAGAATAATGTTTACATCCCACTTCTCTTTATGCATGATAGTACCCTATTTGGACCTTCAGCAGCTGAGTGAGTCTGCACACTGCTGTGCAGTCTATCATCTATCAGTACTCCTAAATCTTTTTCTAATGAGGATTCCCCAAGTTGTTTCCTATTTAGTGTACATATAGCATGTTTGTTTTACAGCCCACATGTATAACCCTACATTTATCTACATTATATGTCACCTACCACTTTTCTGCTCATTCCTTACACAACTTAGTGTTATCAGCAAAGATTGAGACACTACTTCCAATTCCCGCTTCTAGATCATTAAAAACAAATGAAACACTGGACCCAGGGCTGAACCCTGTGGCACCCCACCTACAACTTTAAACCAACTTGATGTGTCTGGAAATGTTGGACCTGCAACAGCTAGAGAAGGTCCCAATGCACAAGAGCATTAATTACTCATTAATAGGGTGTTTTAGCTTTCCCTAATTTAATGGGAAATAGAATCCAAAGAGGGGTTTTGGGCAACTGGAAACCCTGTCTCAGTTTGCCCTTGGCCCAGGTTTAAAAATTGTCCAAAATCTGCTATTTTCCCCTTTGATTCCTAGCTCTGCTTATATGTTTGCACACTGTTAGATTGCCATTCATACTGATATTTATATCCAGGATATCTACATTCTAATTTTTTTCCAAAATGCCTCTCTCTTGCCTGTGGCAAGGGTATGGATTCTTTCTAGGTCTGAGACCCTGTGCCATGATGTTATCCTAGGGATACAGGAGGACTACCAATGGGTTGAGATAATGGGTTTACCAGTGTTTAGTTGGAATTGAAGAAGTTTTCTTTGTTGTTTGGGAGGTGTGAATGAGTTAGGTAGAGTAAAAGTAGGAAGACTAAAGGATCCAACAGGAGGTTGATTGATGATAAAGAATTTATATCAGCGGCTACATGGGTCCAGTATGGGCCTATAAGTGATATTCCACTATACATGGAACATAGTCCCCTCTGTGTTGCCACAACTCCAGAAGAGAGTTGAAGCATCAGAGTAAATTTTATGCAATTTCAAGGGAGTATTATAGTACCTGTTAGGGACTAGGAATCAGACAGGCACAAAAATGTAAAATGCAAAACACCTTTGTTAAAATAACAAAAGCAGAGAAAGCAAAATCATGATCCAGAAGCGTAAAACAAAAGATAAGCTGGGGTCAGGAACCAAGACAGGTACTCAACCAAGCCGGGGCCAGGAATACAGAGATCAACGTTGTCAGGAACAAGCCAGGAGTCAGGATCTAGAAGGGATGTCAGAGGAAACCAGGTCATACACAGATAATCAGCAACTTAGGAGAACGTGCTTGCAGCCAGAATCAGACACAAGGGCATTCAGGAAGTGAGTCAAGCTTCTTTAAATACCCTGGGAGGGTTGGCTGATAACAGTCAGGTGAGTAATCACAGAGTTCAGTTGATTCAGCCTGACCCAGAACAGGGAAGGCAGCAGCAATGGATAGCAGAGCTCTAGATTAGCTCAGACAGCAGAATCAAATAGCAGAATTAGAGCAGGTTAGCCAAACCTTGACAGTACCATCTTGTAAATAGTTTAAAATTAGTTTATTAAATGTGAACATCTAGAGCACAGAACATGAGACATTTCAAAGTGGTATGTCATTGAGAGAAGGGCCACGAGATATGCAGATCAGCTTCCCATAGGTGATAAACTTAGATTTTTGCTCTGAAGCTGGTGTGTTCAGCACTTTATACTTTTTGGATATAGATTTGGTGAGCAGGAAGCTACTGTGTAATAAGGTTTCAAAATATGTAATATTTGAAGCAAATATACTTGGGCTGATATGTCCAGGACAAAGTGGTACACCTGCCTGTATTGCCAGTTATCAGAGAGGGGTATGGAGTAATTACTTAAAAAATAGTGATACCAGTGGTGAGTATTAGGTTGTCTAAAGTGTGGATGCAAAGGTGCTTCCATGGAGCAAAGGAGCCATCTCTATGTCCATGGACAAAATTTGGATGGTGGTATATTGAAAGCAGGGGAGAAGGATAAGAAGAGATTGATGAGATGTGATGAGTTGCATCCCAGGAGCGAGAATACAGAATAGGAAATCATGGACGAGGATCATCGTGTGGGTGGATAACCATAAAATATTGTATGGGTCTGAGGTTTGGCCAATAAGTAAGAAGCATTGATCCATTCTTTGAGGGTGGGATTGTTGCAGTCTAAGAGGGTGGTAACTGCAATGGAAAGTTTCTGTATGTCTGCCACTATTCTTGGTTTTTTAAACATCCAAATGAAAGAGCTAAGAAATGATTGTAGTTTGCTAAGATGAGATGGAGGAAATATAGAATTGTAGGTACAACTATAATTTAAATAACTTAATCTTTCCAAAACTATGTTAAGAACCACTGATTTTTGTAAGTTAATTTTGATATTGGATATTTCACCATATTCCTTAAAAATATGTAACAGAGAGGGCAGAGATGGTTCAGGGAGAAGATAAAGAATAGTGTCAATTTTGACCCCCACCCCCACCACTCTACTAATGAGACTCAGGGATGCCATATATAGCAGATTTGTTACAAATCATATTCAGGAAAGGCTCCAGGGAGCGGATGAAGATAATAAGTGATGGGGGCAACCATGCCTGGTCTAATTCAAGATGGGGAATGGGTCAGATTTTAATCTCACCGAAGGAGACTAATAGAGAGAAGCAATGATGTCTCTGGTTTTGCTACCTGGGCCAAATCCAGATTGGTTAGGATGTATAAAGGAGTTCAGATATGGTTTGAATCGATCTGCTATTAGTTTTTCAAAAAATGTAAAGCTGTTATTGAGCAAACAGATGGTTGATAATTAGAGCACAGTGAGGGATCTTTGTTTTAGTAGTTTAGACCATCTGTGAATGGAGGAATAAGGGATATGTGCGGAGACTGAAGAGTAGTGAATACATTGGTCAAGGGGAATATTAGAATCCCCAAATCAAACGCTGGCCTTCCTTAAAGGGATAGTAATACTTAAGTATTACTAATCCCTATATTAAAGTCATATTAAAAATAAATGCATTGCCCCCAGTGTCATCTCTCAAACCTTTATGGTTTGAGAGATGATCGCTCCTAAAGTTGCCCTCTCCCTCCCCCTTCCCCGTAGTCATCGTTCTAGCTGACTGCAGGGAAGCCAGTCGTACGACCTTCAGGCGGCTCTGCAGCACAGCCGCGATTGCGTTAATAAAAAAAAAACTTTCACTGAAATGGTCTTCTACGTGTGCTTGGTTTGCAAGCACACGTAGAAGACCGTTTTATTGAAAGATTTTTTTTTTATTAACGTGATCGCGGCTGTGATGATCTATGACCGGATTTCCCTTCATTCAGCTACAACTCTGACTTCGGGCAATGGGGAGGGAGAAGGCAAGTTTAGGAGCGATCATCTCTCAAACCATAAAGGTTTGAGAGATGACACTGGGGGCAATATATTTATTTTTAATAGGACTTTACTATAGGAATTAGTAATACGTAAGTATTACTATCCTTTTAAAGTTTCTTTAGAGTGGGAGACAAAAACAAAAATCGACTGATGTTGGTAAAAATGGAAGCAGTAACACTGAATAATACTGAATAAGAGGCCTTTAATAAATAGAAACCTACCTTCAGGGTTAAACAGGTGGAGTGGGCAATCCATGAGAGTCTTTTGTGCATTAGGTTTGCTACTTCCCACTTTTTCCTGCTGTCATGGCAGAGGGAATGCAACATCAGCTGACAATGTTTGTTAGTGAGGCAGAATTTTTTCCACAGAAAGTATGTGTCCTGGATTAAAACTATGTCTGTGCCTAATCAGTTGAATTGCAAAAGGGCCAAGAAGGGTTTTTGTGGCACATTCAGGCCCCTGGCATTAACAGTCATAAGTTTAATCAAATTAAGATGGGCACTCAGTAATGGTAAAGACAGTTTTTCAGGTCATGAGATTGAGTCTCATTATGTCCCCTGACCACCTCCATCCTGCACTGACCCCAGACCAGAGCCCACAGGAGAACAAGAGAGAGTAACAAGAAGAAGACACGAAGAGAAAGAGTAAAATAATTATTCAAAAAGGCTAAATCAGGGAGAACATTGAAAAAGTAGGTCAGGAGAATCAGACCTTGTAGATTTCTACCAGAACCAGAGTCCATATTAGGGTCACAAGGAATTTGGGAAGGGGGAGCCCAATACTTCCATTATTATTAGCTGGTTTGGTTTCTCAAGTTGTCTCTTATATGTCTCTTACATTATACTGGCGTCATTAGCTTTCACAGCAGATGACCGATCCTTGGGACAGGCACTGACTTCTAGGTGAGGGGGAAAGTGAGAAAAATTTCCTGCATGACTTTTTGTGAAAAATAGGATGATTTTTGGTTTTTTTTTGCGATAGTTTTCTCTAATTCAAAATTTTCTCCTTTTCTCCTGTTTCAGCAAATTTTTTGCCTATTCCAACACATTTTTCTCCTATTCTAACACATCTTTCTCCTATTCAACACATTCTTCTCCTATCCCAACATATTTTTCGCCTATGTTTCCTATGGTGCAACAATTACCAGCACAATATTACTTCTTCTGAGGGCTGTAGTGGAGAAATAAGTAGCTGGAAGTCAAAGTTGTGAGTTCTATATCAACATGTACCTTGAAAAATGTGTTAGCATGCAGAGTGCATTTGTCCTTTGCCCACAACATTAATTTCCTGCTTAAAGGGATAGTAATGTTTCTTAATAAAAGCAGCTCCAATTAATCATCATAGTATTTGGGCCATGGAGAATTTTATTTCACTACTGTCAGATTTGTAGTTCAAGAGAAATTGAATGATAAAGTATCCCCCTCCTGCCCCTTTTACTGATGTAACACTGCTCCGCTCAGAGCAGCAGGGTGGTGTCTAAGTGCATTTGAGAGAGGGACAATCTTCAATTAACATAAGGGAAAAACCTGAAAAACCTGTTAATGGTGGCAGGGCTTTCATTGTTCTTACAGTAAGAAGATTGTCCATTACTGTGAGCTGTCTGGTCTGTACACCAGATTCCACATCTAAGGGGAGGTGGCTTACACTAGTTAAAAGGGGTGGGAGGGAGAACATTATCATTCAATTACTCTTGAACTACAACTCTGACAGTATTGAAATAGCACTCTCTATGGCTCAAATACTATGAAGATTAATTGGAGCTGCGGTTTTTGTGAAACATTACTACCCCATTGAGTGACACTGACACATATTCATGATGATGGGAAGTGATAAAAAAGTACAACCTACAATATGGCAGATTATGCATTGTAGTGGTGATGTGGGACTGGCGTGATGTGATTGGGATTTTGACAAACTTCATCCACAACCTTGACAAACTGCATCCACCCTGGGAGGAGTGGGATCATCATAATTTATTGCATATGCTGCAGCAACCATTGCTGCATTCAGTTTATGAACTACCGTAAAATCTCAGGTATAATATGCACCTGTGTATAATACGCAGGTGTATATTATACCCAAGATTTGAGGGGAAAACAAAAGTGCCTATGTATAATATGCACCCTTGCTTTCCCCTGTCACACCTTGACAACACACACAAAAATTATCCCTACTTCCCTCTCTCCCTGCTTACCCATCTCTGCCTCTCCCGCTCCACATGCTATGCTCATTGGATCTATGGTATTGTCCTGTGAGGACCTTGTGGTCCTTGCAAGATACTACCATTGTCTGGGCAGATGCAGATGCAAGCATTCCACCCACTGGGACCCTGTCAGGATGCTGCATTTGGTCTTTGGAGCGGCAGAGGCAGCGATGGGTAAGAAGGGAGGGAGGGAAGAAGGGAAAATTTGGCATTTTTTTAAATATTTTTTTTTCTCGTGTATAATACGCACCCCACACTTCACATAAGGTGAAGAGGGGCAAAATTGTACGTATTATATGCAAGATTTTATGGTACCACTTTACTTCAATGTCCCTGCACTTCTTTACTTTTGTCCCTCCCGCTTGTGCATTTGCTGGACATTACTCAACTACTATGTGTGTTTTTACTCTCTATAGTACACAACGGATAGAGTGTGATATCTTGCCTTGGACCTCAACAAAATTCTCATTGTCTTCTGCTATCAAGTCTGCCTCAGTATCACGGTGCCCGTGATTGCTGCAGTTCCTTGTCTGTCACCAGTAGGGGGCTGCTATTGGCTGTCTGCAGATAGCCCGCCTTTCATTGCCTATTTAAACCTGGATTGGGCACCCTTTGGTTGCCCTTTCGTGTTGTTTCTGACCTTCTTGCTATCACTATGCCAGTGATAGCTGGGCCTCTGTTCCAGTGTTCCTGAGTTCCTGATCTCATATGTTCCTGAGTTCCTGATCTCTACTGTTCCAGTGTTTCCTGCATGCTGAAGTACTTCCAGTCCTGGTTCCGGCCTAGTCTCTGGTGTTGCAGTTCCTGCTGATCTTCTTCTCTGCTGTTTCCTGACCTGACTGATCGTTGCTGGTTCCTGTCATCGCATCGCCTGTCTCCTGTATCCTGGCGACCTCCTGCCTGGTCGCGTCGGCGACATTGCTCGTTACTCCAGTGTGCGGTCACTGGTTTGCTCCACAGCCTATCGGCTATACAATTCTGTGTTGGTCCCAGCGTGCGGACGCTGGTTTGCTCCTAAGCCTTGCGGCTAGGCAAACTCGCTTGTTACACCAGTGTGCGGTCACTGGTTTGCTCCAAAGCCTATCGGCTATACAATCCTGTGTTGGTCCCAGCGTGCGGACACTGGTTTGCTCCAAAGCCTTGAGGCTAGACAAACTCGCTTGTTACACCAGTGTGCGGTCACTGGTTTGCTCCAAAGCCTATCGGCTATACAATCCTGTGTTAGTCCCAGCGTGCGGACGTTGGTTTGCTCCAAAGCCTTGCGGCTAGACAAACTCACTTATTACACCAGGGTGCGGTCACTGGTTTGCTCCAAAGCCTATCGGCTGTACTATCCTGTGTTGGTCCCAGCGTGCGGACGCTGGTGTGCTCCAAAGCCTTGCGGCTATACAAACTCGCTTATTACACCAGTGTGCGGTCACTGGTTTGCTCCAAAGCCTATCAGCTATACAATTCTTTGTTGGTCCCAGCGTGCGGACGCTGGTTTGCTCCAAAGCCTTGCGGCTATACAGACTCGCTTGTTACACCAGTGTGCGGTCACTGGTTTGCTCCAAAGCCTATCAGCTATACAATTCTGTGTTGGTCCCAGCGTGCGGACGCTGGTTTGCTCCAAAGCCTTGCGGCTATACAGACTCGCTTGTTACACCAGTGTGCGGTCACTGGTTTGCTCCAAAGCCTATCAGCTATACAATTCTGTGTTGGTCCCAGCGTGCGGACGCTGGTTTGCTCCTAAGCCTTGCGGCTATACAGACTCGCTTGTTACACCAGTGTGCGGTCACTGGTTTGCTCCTAAGCCTAACGGCTATACAATTCAGTGTTGGTCCCAGCGTGCGGACGCTGGTTTGCTCCAAAGCCTTGCGGCTTTACGATTCCCCTGTTAGTCTCAGTGTGTGTACACTGGGTTGCTTACGATCCTGTCAATTTGCCATTACCATCTGACTGCTGCTACTATCTCTGGGCTGCCCTGCCCGGTATTGGTAAGGCCGGTAGAACCTTTTGCCACATTCCATCTGAGGTTGCCTTACCCGGTATTGGCAGGGCCGGTAGAGCCTACATTATGAATCTATTGAGGCTGCCTTGCCCGGTAATTTGGTAAGGCCGGTAGAACCGTTATGCGATTCCATCTGCAGGTTGCCTTACCCGGTATTGGCAAGGCCGGTAGAGCCTAACATTCTATTACTTCAGACTGTCCTGTCCGGTATATTGACAGGACCGGTAGAGTCTGCCTTCTGTCTTGTTATATTCTGAATATATCTGTATGTATGTGATTGCCATCCTACGTTATCAATTTATTATTTCAATAAAATTGATTTTTACCTAAAACTTGTGTCTGAGAGTCATAATAATCCGTGACACTCAGTCAGAGGTCACATGAGGCTCCTAGTCAGCTATTTATTGGCTAAATAAGCAGATTCAGGATGCAAGCTTTCAAGTCCTCTTAGGCCTCTTCTTCAGGCATATTATACAGATAAATATGAAAACATCTCTCTTAAATACATGTACACAGTGCATTGTTTAGAATGGAAATCAGATAAGATAGCTCAGTCCAGACCCAGGTTCTTTGATCAGTCAAAGGAGTGTGCAGACAGGAAGTGTGAAAGGTATTTACACTCCCAGTGGGACTGTTGTAAAGGCTAATCCATAATGTTAGAATATGACAGAAATTATTTATCTCTGTTCAGACCATTATTTAAAGTATTAAACTGGACTATTAATTTAACCTCTCATATTTTATTTTCCCTCTGAGTGTGAAATATTCCCATCAGTACAGTCAGTTTAATGTCCCTGACTCTGTGTCCATTTTGGCAAAAATGTTCTTCCACTGGTGTCTCTATCTTTGTTGAAATCAATGGATTTGTGGGAACTAAATCTTTACTGTAAAGGCTGTCTGGTTTCACCCACATTAAGAGCTGTGGGGCATTTTGCACACATGTTGAGGTATATTACATTGGATGATTTGCAGGTGAAGATACCATTCATCTTATGGTGTAACAGGTTTCACACCTCTTTTATAGGCAGGGAGATGTGCCATTTCTTGTATATTATCTTTTTAACTAATCTTAGATTACTTGTTACTTCATGAATCATATGCAGCAGCATTTTAAACGATCATATCCAGTCCTAGATAATTCTAAGTTGTCAGTTAGTGGGTATGTCTTCTAATTTTTTCTTCAGGGGCTCTGAATCAGGTTCCATCAATCTCTTCTTACCTTTGATTACAGTTTCATTGTGATAGGCATATGCAAGACCTTGTCTGAAGTCTTAGCCAGAATGGGTGGGAGTGGAATGCCCAGAGTTGGGAAAAGAGCAGGTAATTCATCCAGTGTTCTCATAACAGCATGAATATCTTGATGTTAGGTAATTAATAAGAAATGGAAATCTCATTTATATTTGATGGAGAGAAATCATAGATTCCCTGTTTCAATGTGAGCAGTGAAACATCCTGACAGAGAGACAGTGAAATACCCACATACTTTTTCTTCCCCAGTTCACGGTAGATCTTTAAGGCTTTTTCTTTGTCTTGAAAACTAATAAAAATATCATATGACATCTCGTGGGGAGTCGTTTGGTGACTTCCTTGGGTGTAAGGCCCTGTGTGTCTGTTCTAATATAATTGCTTGATCTGTTGAATGGCCCAGCACCTCCGTTAAGATGGTGAGCAATGTTTCCTTCTGGTCCTTGGGCTGGACTAGTTCCAGGAGCCTGCAGATCCAAAGGTTATTGCAACAACTTCTATTGTTGATATTGTGAAGAAGGCCATGGTCTCATCTTGGTGAGAAAGAAGTTGCACAAGGTTGTGTTGCTGTGGGAAGGATTCTTCTTCATCTTGCTACAACTAGTTAATACATTGGCCAGGTTGTGAAAAGTCCTTCCGCAGCTCTGATATCTCATCTCTATCTGTGGAGATAGAGCCCTTTAGTAGGAAAGTGAGTGAGATCATCTTTATTTAAGTACATTGAGTACTTAGGAGGTTCCATTGTCAAAGGGTCAGGTGAAGGTTCTCATTGATGGCTTTTGAGAGTGATCACCTTGCTGGTAGGAGAGTTTTCCAGGGATGGTGAGGGGCTGCTACAGTCTTGGAGTTTTATTTGGCCATCTTTATATGCCGATGCTCAACCCCCCTTTTTAGCTCTTTTTTTTTTTAGCAAATTTTTATGTTGTTACTATAAAAAGTTAAAACAAAGTTGTTGCTGTTTTGAATTTGCTTGCTATGTATTTTTTATCTGGTATTCATGCATTTTTCATGTTGGAGGAACAAATTCTGTCAACGAGCTCTGCAACTAACATCCCTTATGTATTTCCTTGGACAATTACTCTGTATTAGGTGTATCACTGGTGTTTTATCTTATATCTTAAACTACCACCCAGGACTAAAGTCAGACAAAGGGGGATACTAGGACACAGGTCGCAATTGGGTAAATTAGACAGAACAAGAAAGAAGGAAGGCTAATCCTACATGAAGGACTTTTAATGTTCCCCTTGAAGGGCAGTTCAGAGGAGCTACCTGTAGCATTTACTAAAATTTCTACTGTTTCAATAACTATAATTACTATCATCCTGACAGGCCAGTCTTTTATTATGATTTAAAGTTCACTTGGCTCCCATTTCCTCTTTGCTGTTCTACTACCAATATTCTGATTATCTTTCATATAGAATTAGTCTTTCATCTCTCTTGCTCTATATTTCATACCTACTTAAATAAAAATAACTGAATAAATATTTATGAATGCTATAAGTTGATAGTTTCAATAAAAGCTTTTTACTGCAATCATTCTTAGCAATTCATCAGGAAGAAATATTACAACTGGAAAACATTTTGTTAATTAAAGGTTACTTAATGAATTAATTAATATTGCATATTGTACTTTATATCAAGCTGAGATACTGCATCACAAATACATATGTATTGGAGCTTACAGAAGTTCTTTGTTAACCCTTGGATGCTAAAGATGTCTACACTACATTATTTTGCAAAGATCTCTAGAAAACAGTTGGTTAGAGAGTTATTAGGGTTAAATCAGGGTAGACCTCTGTCCAGTATTGAGGTATAACATTTATAAGAAAAAAAATCTATAAAAAAAAAATCTATAATTACATTGTCTGTTTTCTCTTCAGCTTAACTTTCTTCAAGGAATTAAATCACCAGAAGTCCACCTGGACTAAGGTTAAGTGTTACAATATTGGGACAAAATTAGAAAGAAGAAAAGAAAATCCCATATCAGCACTAAACCATCCATACTGAAACACAAGATAGAGCCAAATGCAGAGTGATCTCCTATTAAAAAAGAAAGAGGTAGTATACTGAAATAAAATAAAATATAACATAAAAATATACTTTTTATTAACATACACTAAAAATCTGGTGAATTAAAAACAATTACTAATCCAGTAATGTGCTACAGATTGTTGCATAATCTGCTATAGTCATGGTGCTATCGACCATGGGGTGTTTCAAGATGCTAATATGACAGATACTCTGTGAAAGTCAGTGCCAAAATCTACATAGCGGATATATTCTACAGCAGTAATCACTGATCTCAGTGTAACAAAGCAGTGGGGAATACAAGCAGGGTGCTAGGTTGCATAGTTAGGGGCATTAGTAGCAGAAAAATGGAAGTAGTCATGCCATTCTACAGATCTTTGGTTAGACCTCACCCAGGAGACTCCGTCTTCAAAGCATATAGATACTCTAAAGAGAATTCAGAGAAGGGCTACAAAAATGGTGAATTGTTTACAGGAAAAGAAATATGAGTCTAGACTAAAGGATCGGAACATGGATAGCTTAGAGGAGAAAAAAGAGATAGGGGATATAATAGAAACATCAAATACATGAAGGGATTCAAAAAAGTTCAGGAGGGACGTACATTTCAAAGGAGTGAAAATGTTCAGACAAGTGGCCATAGTCTAAAACTAGAGGGACAGAGGTTAGATGTAATGTAAGAACATTTTACTTCACAGAGAGGGCATCAGTTATGTAAAATAGCCTACCAGTAGAAGTGTTAGAAGTTAATACAGTGACAGAATTTATACATGCATGGGATAGGTTTTAGGCTGACCTGAACATAAGACAAGGACTAAATAAGGTTTGAAAATTTTACAATAGGAAAAATGGGCAGACTAGATGGTCCGAATGGTATTTATCTGCCATCAAATTCTATTCATAAGACAGCTAATAATACCTCAACCGCCCGGATTGGTTATACTCTCAAATATAATTGAGTAATAGACACCAGCTGGGAAAATGCCCAAAAAAGACCAAAGTATTTCTTAGTACATTACACCCGAGAATAATAATAAATTGGATCACATCCATACATCCATAACTCAATCTCATACAGATTAGCAGGGAGATAGATCATCCCATTCCTCACGTCAGTATAATTTGTAGATTGTCATCGTTGACTACCAATAGCCATACTTATGATATTAGTATGGAGGTGAACTGAAATCTTACATTATGTTAATAGTTATTGCATGTTGATATTATAATTGATACTCTAAGATTATTATTTAGACAAACTTCTCCTCAGTCACGAGTCATGTGATTATATATGGGCTGCCAATCGTATTCCTTCATTTAGACTGTTAAGAGAGAAAATCCATCTGCTTTCTGTTCTCAATAATTTATTGTCTAAATCTCCTCCTCAGCTCCATAGGGAGACACATTGTAATTCATACACTTCCACATTATTGATCATAGAATTATGCTGTAAAACATTGAAACATAGAATCTGACGGCAGATAAGAACCATTCGGCCCATCTAGTCTGCCCATTTTCCTACTGTAAAAACCTCAAACCTTATTTGGTCCTTGGTCTCGTCTTATGTTCAGGACATGACTATCCCATGCATGCTTAAATTCTGTCACTTTATTAACTTCTACCACTTCTGCTGGTAGACTATTCCACACATCTGCTATCCTCTCGGTGAAGTAAAACTTTCTTACATTACATCTAAACCTGTGTCCTTCTAGTTTTAGACTGTGGTCTCTTGTCCTAACATTTTTACTCCTTTGAAATATACTTCCATCCTGTACTTTATTGAATTCCTTCATACATTTGATTGTTTCTATCATATCCCCTCTCTCTCTCATCTCTCCTCCAAGCAATACATATTCAGATCCTTTAGTCTATCCTAATATTTATTTTCCTGTAAACCAGTCACCATTTTAGTAGCCCTTCTCTGAACTTTCTATTAGGGTTGGACGAAAATTTCCACCTCAAACTGAAATCAGTGAAAAATGCCACTTTCCGCTTTGCGAAAAATTTCCAGTGAAAAGTGCTGATTTTCCGCTTTTTCCTGTTTTTTTTGCCTAGCTCATTCCATTGAAGTCAATGGGAACATTGAAGTTACACACAACACATAGCAAATATTATTTTATTTCTCAAAGTCATAGTATAAAAGGGGCATGATGGTGCCTGTGTTGGTGGAGTGTGGGTAAAGTATCAGTTGAACAGGGGATGATTTATGGGAGGGGTTGTTTACTGGGATTGGGGGTCAGTTAATAAAAAATAAATCCTAAATAAAATAAAAAAATAAAAAACTTAAGACATGGTATAAAAAGGGGTCCGAGGACGGTGCCTGTATTGGTGGGTAGAGGCTCAGGAATTAATCAGTTGAACAGGGAATTTGTTTTTGGGGGGGTCTTGACTGCTATTGGGGGGACTGTTAATAAAAAAAATAAAGAAATAAAATAAAATAAGAAATGTGTATGTTTCCAAGCCCTGAGGAAACATTGATTTGTAGGACTTAAGCAGAAACAAACCCCACAAAAATTATTTTTTTTTTGTAGGACTATGTTTTTTTATTTATTTATTTATTTTTTAAAAAGCACAAACCCTGAGAAAAAAAATGCCCTATTGGCCTAGTGCCAGCAGATCATGTTGGCCAGTGGCCAGTGGCCACCTGAGTCCGAGTCCAGAATTGCAGAATTTGCAACTGCTGTTCTTACTGCTGTTGCTGCTGAGATGTTTAAAAAGCATGATGATTTGGCAGCTGAAAGGGAATGGGATCAACAATAGCAATAACATGGGTGATGTATGATGAAGGTTCCACTTCCCACGACTATCTCCAGTGATGCGCCTGAGGCAGTAGCAGCACAGACAGTAGCCCCCAGTCTATGTGGAGAAAAGAAGAAGTTGGCCAATAATTCTCTACCTGCCCCTCCTCCAAAATCATGGATGTGTTATTAGAATATACATTTTCCCCTTGAGAGCAGGAACTGTGCTTCTCATAAGCAACTGCAATGTGCTCAGTGTGTGTGGTAAACAACATCTGGGGCCACAACTGTATCCAAACACCATGACACCAGAACTGAGGTACTGCCGCTGTCACCACTATACCCCTTGTCTAGACGCCGCTAAGGACACATGACAACTTGCTGACAGTTTAATCATAATGATGAACCCTCCCTGCCAGAATCCTAGCATATTCTGCAGGATGGAATCTCCTCAGATGCAGCTTGATGACCTGGTATAGATTCTCCTCCACCACACTGGCATGTGTGCTCAGTGCATCACACAGTGTGCAATGGGTAGAGACGAACTTCCATATCCTAACATCAACAGAGTGGCTATCATTTGGCGGGGAGGTAATGATGAACGAGATGGACTGGCAGGAGATGTATTTGTTACTCTAGAGAAAGAAGGTGATGTTGATGGCGAGCTAGTTGTTTCACTCGTCATGGAACTTCTAGCGTCTGTCTGGGTTTCTTTATTCTTCCTCCTCTTTGATCTCCACCTCGCCTCTTGTTGACTTTCTGGAGAGTCGGGGGCTACAGTAACAGTAGTGCTAGATTTCTGTAATGGGCATTTGGCTTTAACATGTTTGACACAAATGTTTCATGTGTGTTATCAGGGCAGTTGTGCCAAGGTGTGTTCCCTCCTTTCCCCTTCTCACTAACTTGTCACAAATTTTGCACTGTGCCGTTGTTGATGAAGACCGCATTGTGTCTGCAGGAACAGCAAAATAGTCCCACACCCATGACTTTTGGGGGGAGGGATAGGGAACAGGTGGAGAAGAATGACCTCTTTTCTTGTCATCCACATTCCCCTTCACTTTCTGTGGCAGCGGATAATGTTGCTGCTGTTGCTGCTACTGCCTCAGATTCAGCACTGCCACTAGGACCAGGCGTATTGCTGCTTCTTGCAAGTGGAACATGTCTTAGTCCGCATCATTTGTGACCCCATTCCCACTGTGTCCACGGTGGTCTGTGGCACACTAGACTGCTCCTCAGCACCCTGCTACCCTTTCATCTCAGTAGCAGCAGGAATTAGAGCAGCTGCAAATTCCACAAATTCTAAAAGCTTATTGCTAGTGGTGGTGGTGATGCCATCATCAACCCTGTCTCCCATTCCTGCTCAGTTGCTGATAAAAAGGCCATCAATGTCTCTTCCACCCCAGCTTCTCCACCATCATCATCACCACCACCACTAGTCCCTACACGCTGATGCTCTATTACAGAGATAGACATCTCACTACTGTTTGGAGGCGGTAAAGAGCAATGTGACAGAGGGTCCCCTAATGTCACACTTGGCATTTCCTTTTGACCTGAAGAAGAAGGCAGATTAGCACTAGCTGCAGTAGCAGCAGGCACAGGAAGCTGATCTGTGCTCCTGCTGGTGGTATTAATTCTGAGCCTGCTCTCCTCCCCCAGCACCAGTTGTCGCCTATTCAGGATCATGTTCCACCTGGAAATTGTAGTGAAGGGAAGGGGACTCCCCGAACCAGAGGAATGGGGTGGGCTCCCTTGACCACTAGTCTGGACACTCTCAAATGCTTCCCCTACCACTCCCCTAACATTAGTTCCACCGGCCGCTTCACCATTACTTTTACTACTACTACTAACACCATGCACATCAAGTTCAACCCTCCTTACAGTCACTAGTAATATATTGATTACGCCCTCCTTTACTCATAACACTAACAAGCTGCTTGACCTTCTTAGTACTAGCACTGGCAGGACTGCTTGGGGATAGCAAGTGTGACTTAGGGTCCCCTACTGTCACACTTGGCATCATCTTCTCGTTCCCCCCTCCTGAGTATTACAAGACACACTAGCAGCTTCAGCTCTGGTGGCAGCAGTTTCAACACTGGTGGCAGCAGGTTCAGCACTGGTAGCAGGCACAGCACTTTTTTCAACAAGGGCAGCAACGGTGGCAGCAGAAGCAGCACGTCTAGCTGCAGGAACAGGCAGCTGACCTGTCCTGCTCTCACTAGTACTACTCTTTTCTCCCTCCCTTCCCATTAAATTCCCCAAGATCCCTTGGGGTAATTTAGGGGGGCTGGTCAGCATTGGTTCATTAGTGGTCCCTTCCTCCTCCTCAGACTCAGTGGACACATAAGGGTCCTTCCAGTTCCTCCATTGATTATTTTTCACCCTGCTCATAGTGATAACAGTCACTATGAGCCTCTCCTGCCTCAAGTTTGGCAAAATATCACAGCAGAACAGCAGAGCACACTTGTCTCGCTTTGCTGCTTCTATAGTGTCTGCCTTCCACAAATGCATCACATTTTTATAGCAGAAATGTGAAAGCAACATAAATCAATGGGCAAAAACTTTCTAGGCATTGAAGATTTTCCTGCGAAAAAGCAGACAACGTGGTTTTCGCGGACAAGGCGAGAAATTTCGCCTATCTCTAGTATCAATATCCTTGTGAAGATAGGTTCTCTGGTACTGTACACAATACTCTAGGTGAGGTCTAACTAGAGGTCTGTAGAGTAGCATGACCACTTCCCCTTTTCTGCTACTAATGCCCCTAGCTATACAACCCATCACCCTGCCTATTTATTACATTGCCTGCCTGCCTGCCTTTAAGTTATTAGAAATAATTACTCACAAATCCTTTACCTCTGTTGTCACCGACAGCACAGAAATGTCTACTAAGACTTGTTAGTGTTTTGTACATTTACCATATGAGGGCATATAGAGCATCTCCCACATTTATGTCCCAATAGCCGGTGGCATCCTTTGGTTTTTGGTAGTGTAATAACTCTTAACAAGTTTATCTCTAAAACTGGGAGTGTGTCAACAGCTCATGTGAGGCCTCTCTCCATCATTTTTTTGAGTTCTGCGTCAGTTATCCAGATTCCCCAATGCTTTGTTAATATATTGTGGACAGAATTCCATTGGTTATGGTGGGTGCCTACAAAGAGGATGGTATTCCCATTATTATTTTTGATCTTGTTTTGTAATAGTACTGTCCTAGGTATACCTGCTGCTCTTTTTCAAGCTTTTTTAATTGTATTCTTCGAATATCCTCTAGTTATAGTTTATCTGAGTTCAAATGCTCTTTGTTTGAATACATCATCAATGAAGCAGTTATGCCTTATGCGAAGAAATTCTCCTGTAGGCACTGATCCCTCCACTGATTTTAAATAGAAACTATCTACATACAATATGCTATTAGTGGCTGCAGTTTTTCTGAATAAATCCGTATGGAAAAAGTCATCTGAACCCTTCATTATTGTTACATCCAGGAAATTCTTTTTTTTTCTGGATCATATTCCAATGTAAGTTTCACGTTAATGTTTTTAGTATTCAGATGACTAATAAATTCTTCCAATTTGCTGGTACTTATTACAGGAGAGATGCATCATAATAACATCAATGGTAGGTGGGATTTAAGGTATAAACCAGCAAGATTTAGCTGGCCTCTTAACCTTTGAGAAAGCCAAATGTAGGTGAAACAAGCAAAAAAAGGCTATTGGGTAACATACTGATGTGATCCACTTTATTCTTCTTCTTTGGTATAATGTGCTAAGAAATACTTTATTTTTTGGGGGGAATATTCCCAACTGGTATCTATTACCCAATTATTTTTGAGACTATAACCAGTCCAGGGGAGGTGGTGTTATTACCTGTCTTATGAATTACCTTTTTTCCCTCTCTGCCATACTTGCGTACTTCATGATGAAAGCTCGAATAGAAACCTATATTGAGGATACACTCTGCTCCAGTGTACTTTAAGAAAGTGATACATGAGTAATGATTGATTAAGGGTACTTAACTTGCACCTTTGATCTGTATTGAATAACTAAGTAGCCCACATGCCAATATATGTGTTACATTCAGTGACCCACACAAAGGATGATATACTTACTAATACAAGAGATCAATGATTAATGTTGCGGAATAAATCAGCTGTGTAGATTTTGGCACTGGCTTTCAGAGATGATCTGTCAGATTAGCGTCTTGAAACACCTTGTGGTTAATGCGCCATGACTATACCAGTTTGTGCAGCAATCTGTAGTACATTACCGGATTAGTAAATGTTTTTAATTCACCAGGTTTTTAGTATATGTTATCAAAAGTTATATTTTAATTTTATTTTTTATTTTATATCTTGTGTCTCATTAGAGATGGTTTGGTGCTGGGATTTTCTTTTTTCTAATTTTTCTTTAATTTTTATGCCAGCACACTCCTCTAGGTAATCCAAGTACCCTGTTTACTCTAATCACAGTGGTGCACCCTCAATTTATGTACAATTTGGGTGCAAACCAACTGCAAAATAGGCTACAAAAAATTCCAGATTATTTTAATGAGGCTTTGAATGTTACAATAAAGTTGATAAAAGCTCCATTCACTTACAATGGAAATTTTAGTTTTTATTCACTCCTTGTTTTGCTTCAGATATGCACAAATATTTCTTAAGTACAAAGATCTCAGTGTATTCAGCTTTCTGTCTTCAATCAGTTCTAAAATTAGACAATTTCTTTCCATCCCCAAGCCCATTTTGAATGGCACATGTGTATAAATTGTCTTGAGCAATGATAAACTTACACAGAGCCTAATATTGCTGGAGCAGGGATGGGTGAACCTTCTCACCTCAGCAGCAAAACATGAGAAAAATATCACTTCCTGCCTTCCATGAGAATTTTCACTGCATTGAAATCAGTGATAATAATGCATTCCCCTCACACATGGAGAGTTTCACAATTTAATTCCAGCATACTAACATATGAAAGGGGCTATCATTTTTTTGTATGTCGTCACTCTATACTTGGGAGAGAGAGAGAAAGAATTTGGCTGATGGTTTGATGCTAGCTAGTGTAGGGAGACAAGCAAAGAAACAAAGTTTCTTTTTATTTTTTTTATTTGTGAAAGTATTTTATCTGGAAGAATACATTGAGAGTGTCTCTTGTTTTCAAGTATGTCCTGGACTAATTTTATCTACCTCAGAAGGTGGAAAGGCTGAGATGAACTTGCCCTAGACTAGAAGCTACAATTTTGCTGTTTGGACAAATTGTACAGCTGGCACATTAACCAACTGAACCATCTCACCAGCTTGATAGTAGGGGTAGGCGAAAGCTCTTGCCATGTAACCACAAGAAATTCCACTAAAACCATGTTGTTGTCTGCTTTTTTGTGGGAAAATCTGCTTTAAAACCAGTGATTAAAAACTTCGCTCTTTGCTCCCATTGGCCAAAATGATTTGCCATTCTTCACCTTTTTGCTATAAAACCGTGATGTATTCCAGGAAGTGAAACACAATAGATGCAGCTACAGAGCGAGGTAGAAGTGCTGTACTGTTCTGCTGTGATCTTTTTGAAACATTGAGGCACGAGAAGCTCATACTGACTGCTATCACTATGAGAAAGTTTAAAAAGAGTAAAAGGAGGAATTGGAAGGATCCTTATGTGTCCACTGAGTCTGAGGAGGAAGTGAGTGCTGTAGAACCAATGCTGCCCAGTCCCCCCCCTAAATCACCCCTAGGGATTTGGGGGAATTTAATGGGAAGGGAGGAAGGAAAGGGTAGTATTGAGAGAAGGACAGATCAGCTTCCTGTGCCTGCTGCCAGTCATGCTGTGCCTGCTGTCAGACATGCTGCCCCTGCTGCCAACAGTACTGTGCTTGCTGACAGTGCCTGCCCCTGCTTCCACTAATGCTGTGCCTGCTGCCAGTGCTGAACCTGCTGCCAGTACTGTGCCTGCTGTCAGATGTGCTTCTTCTGCTGTAACCAGTGCTGTGCCTACTGCCAGTGCTGAAGCTGCTACTAGAGTGTCTTGTAATACTCAGGAGTGGGGGAGGAGAAGATGAAGCCAAGTGTGACAGAAGGGGACACTAACTTACACCTGACATCCCCAAACAGTACCACTAGTGCTAGTACTACTACTACTAAGAAGGTCCAGCAGCTTGTTAGTGTTAGGAGTGAAGGAGGGGGTAATTACTATCCTCATATTAATAGTGACTATGAGGAGGAAGACTCCCAAATCCCTTTACTCTGTTATCTCTGACAGCTCAGTACCCTTAATACTATATTCTGCCTTTGGATTTATTACATCCCAAGTGCATTATTTTAAATTTATCAACATTAAACTGCAGCTGCCACTCTCTTGTACATTCTTGTAAGTTACCTAAATAATTTGTCATTTGGCTTATTCCCCCAGGAATGTCTACCCTATTGCAGATCTTTGCATCATCTGCAAAAAGGCATACCGTATCCTGAAGACCTTTTGCAATATCACTAATAAAAATATTAAAAAGAATGGACAAAGCACAGATCCCTGAGGTACCACCCTAGTAACACGACCTTCATCTGAATATTCATTGACTGAAACCCTCTGTCTCCTGTCACTCAAGCATTACCTTATCTATTCAACAATTTTTTACATCTAGACCCAAACACAATTTATTGAGTCTTCTATGAGGGACAGTGTCAAATGCTTTACTGAAATCTAGATAATCTATATCTGATGCTCCCCCCTTGTCTATTACTTTAGTTACTCAGTCAAAAAAATCTATGAAGTCAGTTTGACAAGATCTCCCTGCTATAAAATGTGCTGTTTGGGATCTTGAAAACCATTTAATTTCAAATAGTTAACAATTCTTTCCTTTAGCATGGTTACCATTAATTTTCTGACTACTGACTTAAAACTTAAAGGATAGTAATGTCTTAATTACACAAAAACACATTTTGTACAGCATAAAATAAGAAATTCATCTGTGCTATTCCTATCTCTCAAACCTTTTATGATTGAGACATAGAACATTCTAAAGTTCCCCCCTCCCTGATGTCAGCTGTAAAGCTGACAGAAGGAGATCCGTGTCGGCCGACATGAGGAGGCTCTTCAGCAGAGCCGCAATAGCGCGATTTAAAAAGAAATACTTCTTTGGAATGGTTTAAAAAGTGTGCTTCCAAGTCAAGCACACTTTGTAGACCATTCCAATTAAGAATTTCTTTTTAAATCGAGCTATTGAGGCTCTGCTGAAGAGCCTCCTCGTGTTGGCCGACACAGAACCATTCAAATATTATCAAACAATACTAATAACTACATCTTGCCATAATATGCATTAGAATATGGGTGACAAACACATGAACCAGGAAGTCTATTTTTCATCTCATCAGTTTAGACATACTTATACATATTCTTTATCAATTGAATCTCATTTTAATGCAAATTTTTGTTATCTATTAACATGAAACATTTATTAAGTGACAGTTCAGCCCATTTCATTCCAGCGTACAAAGATAAATTATATATTCTTTAGATATTATTTTCTGGAAAAACATTAGCAGTAACCTTGAATAGCAATATTTCAATAAATTAAACTGAGCTAACAAACCATTTACCACTTCCATTTATCCAACCTTATTCATCAAGCTAAAAATGTACAATTCTGGAGCAAGCCAACTACACCCTGGGGTGAATTAAAATTGCATTGGTTTAAATGGGGATATTAACCCTTTGAGTGCCAGAGGGGTATGAAATGCATTTCAAAGCAATGCCTTGCGTACCCCTTTGGCACTCAAAGGGTTATTTAAGACTTTGAATTCTAGAGAGATAGCTTCACGATACAGTGGAAACCTCTCTAGCATACAAGGGTTTCAAAGTGTGCCATTTAAATCAAATGGAAATCTGATAAATGTTAATTTCTTTCCTATGGGGTAGTTGATTTGCACCAAAATTGCACCTTAGTTTGATGAATAAGGTCAAAGAGAGAATCCTGAGCAAGTAGGATAAATACACTGAGGCTGATGTACTAAGTAAATCTGAGCAATTCTAGAACAAACCAACTGCAACATACAGGACAAATAACACATTCTCATTCAATTTAACCCCTTGTATACCAGATAGTTGTGGTGGATTTTTTATTGATAATAGCAGTAGATATGCATACAATAAGTAGGTTTCAGAAAAAGACAGGCCTGAGTACAAGGCATTAAACAGAACCCAGGATTGGGCGCGACTATAAGGGAACAGGTAAGATTAGGAGTAGAGCATTGGATCTGTTGGAAAAAGGGGGAAGCTCATAGTTAAGGCCTGGAAGTAGTGGATAGAAAAGCAGATAGCATAAGAACAGAGAGAAAGTGGGGAGAGTAAGGAGGGGGGTGCTAAGGTCCCCCATGGGGCGAGTAAGGTTTAAGTGTTTAGGATGTTGATGTTGATCAAAGGGAATTTGTATTAGTGCCTTATGGTGCAACTGGGTTGTCCAAAAATTGCTCCAGATTTTCTTAATATGTCAGCCTTTTTTGAGTGTAGAGCATGCTAAGTTACAATCCAGATAAATATTAAGGCAGTGCTGTACAACAAGTATAAATACCTGTTTCTTTTGTCTAGCTAGTGCAAGTTCAGTAACACGTGTTGGATTTGTCCTTTAATAAACTGTCTACATTATGATTGCAGAGCAGACCTTGCTGTATCGTGAGCTTCTACAGACTGATTGAGTCCCCTTAGAATCACCTGCTTTAATAGAGGATGATAGTTCCATTAAGTACTAATGTAATTATTGAACAGTGCTGTATGATTGCAGCAGAGATAAAAGATTTACATGGCAACTGATGCATGTAAAATCTCATTATCACATTTCAAAACCAGCTGCTAACAACTCCAATATATTAACCTTCATACTAAATCCAACAATAGTGGGATTATGGAAATGGTTGTACAATGAGGCTGCAGTACTATGTAGAAGTGGAGTAAATCTGGAACAAACCACCTTTGCCATAGGGTACAAATAAAATAAACATTCTTATTGACTAAAGTGGAGGTTTTCACCCCTTGAAAAATGGAGAGATCTACAATACATTGGAAACCTCTCTAGCATTTAAGGGCTATGGTTAATCATGTCTCACCTGCATTTAGTCCTGTTTGGGGATATTTCACACACATGGGCAGAAGTTAAAGGAAAGGTTTTATGTAGATAAATGTACTGTTATGCATTTGGGATGTAGAAACAAACATACTACATATATAAATGGCAAACTATTTGAGGAATCCTCATTAGAGAAAGATTTATGAGTCCTGATAGATATTAGACTTCACAGCAGTGTGTAGAGTCACTCACCTGCTGCAAGAGCAAATAAGCATACCTGGGAACTCTCCGGTTTTGCCCCGGAGACTCCGGATTTCACAGGTAATTACCGGGTCTCCGGGGCAGCCTCTCAATCTCCGGGTGGGCAAAACTCTGCCCACTTGTTCTCCATCCCGCACAGGTTCCTCTCACTCCCCGCCCTCTTACCCGCATTACACATATATTTTACCCCTTTTTTTTTTTTTTTTAATTTCTTTGTCCCGCCCCCCCTCGCGACTAAGCCCCGCCCCTTTTATGATGCAAATCGCGTCATTTCACTCCCCGGTTGGCGCTGGCTGGGCTGTCCTCCGGGTAGCCCTGCCTGTCAAGTTCCCAGGTATGCAAATAAGGTACTATCCTGCATAAAAAGGGGTATTGATGCATGGGATGCAAACATAACTCTACCTCTATATAAATCCTTGGCATGGCCTCATCTAAAATATGAAGTACAAATTTTAGCACAAGTTCTTAAAAAATACATGACTGGACTGGAAAAAGTGCAAAGATGTGCAACAAAACTGAAAAAGAAATTGGAGGACCTGAGTTATAAATAGAAACTAGCCAATTTGATTTGTTTACGTTAGATAAATGAAGTTTGAGGGCTGATATGATTACCATTTTCAAATATATTAAAGGTCAATCCACAGAACTCTCCAAGGAAAGTTTTATTCAAAAAGCTGAGCAATGAACAAAAGGTCATCCACTAGGGGAATGGTGTGTTTTACTAAAACAAAGTCAGGGAATTTTTACAGTAAAGGCAGCAAAGTTGTGGAATTCTTTGCCTTGGGATGCTGTGCTTGCAGATACTGTAATTGCTTTAAAAAAAGTAGTGGATACCTATCTAGCACAAAACAATATTGAATTATTGACATAGAACAGACCATAAACCTGCGCTCCTCCAGAATAATAGTGATTAGTGCACCCTATATAGGGCATATGTAATAACTCTGTATAAGAATGAGGCATTAGTGCCAACCTTTTTAGGCCCAAAAAAGAGGGGGTAAGCTTGCCAACCACATCAAGGTTCCTCATTTATGGCAAGTACCTACTCTCAACACTTAATCCCTATCTAAAGAAAATAAATTAAAAATGTACCCTGATGAGATGTTATAATAACGCGTTGGAGGGGGACCCCTTTCCTTTGTAATTTATCAGATGTTTATAGGTCCCCATGTATGCAATTAAAAACAATGGACAAACAATTTAAAAAAGTGTGAGAAAGGACTTGTTACCTGTATTGGGGAGAGATCACCACACAAGAACTGGAGCTCACAGCTCTTATAGGCAATCACCCCCACAGGTCACATGTGGAATAATCATTTGAAAACTAGCAGCATGTTAAAACCCAAATTAACCTCTTAGGGCCTAAAATAAGAAAAATAAATAAATGGAACAAATAGTGAGAAGCTGCTAAGGAAAGCAATGGAGATAAATAGAAACAGACAGAAAAGACAACTTCCAGCGCTAACTCACCTAAATGTGTAAAGGATATATGTGTATATATATATATATATATATATATGTGTATATATTACCTAATAATACTATTAATTATATTAAAGTGTCCATTAAGAAATAAATAAATAAAAATACCTGAAGTGTGCAGCAAGGAATACAGGGGTTCTCCAACCCCCCAAAAGAAGTGTAAACATAGAACAGACCATAAACCTGCGCTCCTCCAGAATAATAGTGATTAGTGCACCCTATATAGGGCATATGTAATAACTCTGTATAAGAATGAGGCATTAGTCCTTTCTCACACTTTTTTAAATTGTTTGTCCATTGTTTTTAATTGCATACATGGGGACCTATAAACATCTGATAAATTACAAAGGAAAGGGGTCCCCCTCCAACGCGTTATTATAACATCTCATCAGGGTACATTTTTAATTTATTTTCTTTAGATAGGGATTAAGTGTTGAGAGTAGGTACTTGCCATAAATGAGGAACCTTGATGTGGTTGGCAAGCTTACCCCCTCTTTTTTGGGCCTAAAAAGGTTGGCACTAATGCCTCATTCTTATACAGAGTTATTACATATGCCCTATATAGGGTGCACTAATCACTATTATTCTGGAGGAGCGCAGGTTTATGGTCTGTTCTATGTTTACACTTCTTTTGGGGGGTTGGAGAACCCCTGTATTCCTTGCTGCACACTTCAGGTATTTTTATTTATGTATTTCTTAATGGACACTTTAATATAATTAATAGTATTATTAGGTAATATATACACATATATATATATATATATATATATATATACACATATATCCTTTACACATTTAGGTGAGTTAGCGCTGGAAGTTGTCTTTTCTGTTGAATTATTGACAGTTGGTTTCAAAGCAGATATTATTTTGATCCAATTAAAATTTGGCTTAAATTGCCTTTGGATTAACAGGGGTAATATGGCATGGGATGAAATTGATGGACACATTTTTTTTTTCCGCCTCATTGACTATGTTACTATGTATGTTACTATAATGAGGAAAACAACATTAGATGAGCTGCAGGAGAATTTGCTCTTGATGCTGTGGTTTTGGTGGGAATGTTGTATGAGCACCTTATCTGTAGTACATATGTGTGCAATGGTTCTGCATGTTTTTTGTATACATGGAGAAGTACCATTTTCTGTTGCATTCTTAAAGGAGCTCTTTGTGACCAGTTGTTTCAGGTTGGGGGGCTCTTAATAGGAGGCAAGCAGAGCTTTCAGGAATATTTTTTTTAATCTCTCATCGGCATGTAGTATTGTTTGAAGAGAAGAACACACAAAAGGCGCTTCTATTGCGATAACATCTTAAATGATTATATCACCATCCCATCACCTGTATTAGAATTATACTCATAGTGTGAAGTGTTCAACTGAGCACCTATATGCCAGCTGAAAAAACGCTTTTGGGGTATTTTCACTGTCCCCACCACAGTACTGGCCAGATGGGCTGCTCCTCAATACAACTCACCAAGGAAGTAGTATGCAAAAGAAAAACACAGAAAAGGGAACCCAATAGTGCCTGTTAACTTATAACAATGGATCTTTTTCACAAACCAAATTATACTCACAAGAGTTATGGTTATGAAAGGACAATGCAAGCTTGCAGAGAAATTCTCCTGTGTCTGCTCAGGTGGCCCAGATGTCTGTTCAATAAATCCACACCATGCTGCTTTTTAGTCTTCTTAACCCCTTAACGACTGTCCGATCGGCATGTAGCGGTCACTTAAGGACCAGGGAGCATTTTTTTTTTTTTATTCCGTTCCGGACTCCCCGAACGGCGTGAACGCCATGACGGTCATAGTACGTCATGGGTCGTTAACTCAGATCGACCCATGACATACTATGACCGTCAAGGGTCATTAAGGGGTTAAAAAAAAATGTAATTTCTCAAATTAACAAAAATAATAAAATTATATCCAATATCTTAAAATTATAATATATTATCGATCAAAGGCAAGCTATATTGAGATAACGTTTCGTGGTTTCTCAACCACTTCCTCAGAATTAGCTATCAGCCTCAAACAAAGACATAAAACCTTTCATAATCATCACTCTTGTGAGTAGAATTTGGTTTGTGAAAAAAATCCATTGTTATAAGTTAACAGGCACTATTGGGCGCCCTTTTCTGTGTTTTTCTTTAGTATTGTTTGAAGCTCTTTTGAAATCTTGCGCAGTACTCCAAGTTGTGGGTTGTAGGTAGGGATGGGCAAAAATTTTCGCCTTAACAAAAATCTGGAGAAAAATGGCACTTCCTGTTTGGCAAATAGTTTCCCACAAAAAGTGCAGTTTTCCCGCTTTTTTCACCTAGCTCATTGGATTGAAATCATGAACATTTTTTCCCCGCCACATGAAAGTTTTTGTGTTTGTGAGAGAAGAAGTTCTTTTCTAAAACCTATTTTCAACAATCTTCCATAAAAGTTCTGTGCTTGCACTTCAAAATCCTCATCTGACCAATTATTGTGTTTAAGTTGAAAAAAATGGCCATAGGAGATAGATCTAAATGTATGAACTGGATGGTAGTGTTAGTTGCTCTTGATTTACAGAACCCTTTGTTCTCAAAATACCTTCTCGGGACTCAATATACAGATCTAAAATTCCACCACCATAACTCATCCTATAAAATAATTTGCTAAAGTTTCAGAAGCTGTCATGCACAATACAGTTGGCTGCGCTCGCTGAAGTCATGCGCAGTAGAGATTGCCCACGGTGCAGCTCATAACAGAGCGGGCCACTCCGAATTCAGACCTTTGTGCGCAGAGAGGACTACGGTCTGAATTTGGAGCAGCCCTCTCCGTTATCAGCTGCGCCACGGGCAGACTCTACTGCGCATGACTGCACCACGGCCATTGCTGGGTGGCACTGAGGCCCGTGTACACAGGCTTTTCAACTAGTATTGTATATTTAAATGGCATATTCCTGTCATTATCATTAGCATATATGAATAATTCTTGCAATAGACTCTTTTACTTTGTAAACAAGGTCTATTAGCAGTGGTGAGAACATAAATCCCCTCCCCTTCCCTAAACACATATTCAAATAAGTCAGACCCACAGATGTATCCACTGAGGTTCCAAGCAATTGATTATACCATTTCATTGAAGTCAGTGGTAATAATACCCCTTAAACTGGAAATAATAATGCTTGCATTCAACATAAAGTTATACAAATATTCTACTTTGTATTATACCAGTTTAAAGAGTATATCAGCCCTTGTTGATATGAACAATAGTAATAGATACACTATGATTTCTTAAAGTGGAACTGTAACATTTCAACTTCCCCTCCCAGATTGGCTTTTACCCACCAAAAAGGATTAGAACCTCCATGAAATGGGACAAATTTGTTCCCTTATAACGTAAAAACTTTAACTCTTCAGTAGCAAGGGGGAGAGCGCTGTCATCTTGGTGACGTTGAGAATGACTGGTAGGCCTGCCCTCAGTATCCTTAAAGGTGGCCACATTGCACTGCTCATTCTCTGACAAACACTCAAAGAGTTATGACTAAGTATTGAGGAGTCTGATTTGAATATGAAAAAACATAGTTATTTTTATTTGTCCCTGGTTTTCCACAGAACTGTTCCATCTTTGGCATTGTGCATATTGCCCACAGCAGCATCTCACAGTACAAAGATGGTCCATTTCAACCTTACATAAGTTCTTTCCTCCCAAACCCTATTTCCCCTCCCTACACTCCTCACTCAACAAAACCCTCGCAATAGACTGTGATGACTTCACCCTCTTCCCCACATCCGCCATTAGCTGCATAGTTTCCCACCAATCTCACCTAGCACACCCAGTCCACTGGCCTGATGCACCATCTCTCTGACAGGGACCAATACTCATCACTACTAGCAGTGCCCCACAATGCATACTGGGATATATATACATATGTATGTATTTTATTATATATTTATATATTACTAACACTTTGTGTGCCAGAGGGATGCCCTCTGGGACTCACATCATCAATATCTTCCTTAGCAAAGAGGTACATGACAGGAGAGTACTCTCTCCCAGGGGGAGCTGGGGAGGAGGTGAAAGGAGATTTGTAGCACAGGGGACATCACAGAGAGCTGTGTGATATACCTTGCACCAAAGAAAAGGGAAATGGTGATGTCATTAATTACGTTTTAAAATATAATATCTAATAAAGCATTCAGATTTTTTTTTTAAATTATACCCTAGACAACGTTATGAGTTACATCGAGTGGAGATGCTTCAGCTTCCTGAAAATTGTCATTTGGTGACAATGGACAACATAACACATGAGGATAGTTTTCATGCTATAGATTATTACATACATAAATGTCAAATGGAGAATACAGAAACTGACTTACTACTGGATTGCATATCCTTTGTGTGTGTGGCTTCCACTTAGGAGTATATCTTTTTGGGGAAATGGGAGGAGGATTATTTTTCCCCCACTGCTAACTTACAAATTAAACTTTAGATTTACATTGATGACATACTTATTCTTATATATATATATATATATATATATATATATATATATATATATATATATATTTAATAGGAGGCACAGTGATGAGCTCTGAGACAGTATTATGATAACAAGGGGTTCCATAAATCAATGGCAACTAACTTTGTTTTACATGGGTCTAGTTACATACCATAAGATCTATCCTCTATGGCCAGTTTTTGAGCTTTCTTCATAATAATTGATCAGATGAGAATTTTGAAGTGTAAGCACAGGACCTAATTAGGAGATTGCTGAAAAGAGGTTATAGAAAATAACTTCTGCTTCAGTCTCTAATTAGTACCAGGAACACAATAGACCTGAGTTAAGGATAACCATGAGAGGATTTGACTTGTATTTCATTACACTCCCATGAAGGAAGATATTAAGAAATCTATTTCCTATGGGATTTCCTATACAGAGGCCAATTACTCAAGGAATTATGTGATCAAAAACTAATGGTAAGTTTCTATAGGGCTAGGAATCTTCATGATGAACTAATACATAGTGGATACTAAAGATAATACACACCACGTGGTTGGATGAGTGAACCCCCCTAGGTAACCATCATTGTGGCTTGTGGAAATATGTCCATGGGAAAATATATAGTGTTTCCTATACTCATAATGTTAGACATTTGATTTATCATAGGACCACTTGTTTGGTATATTTATTGCTCGGTCCATGTGGCAGTAATTATATAGGGAAGACAAACGCAATCTCAGAGGTAGGACACTTGAACATCTCAGGACCATTAGAAGGGGATAGTTGAATACTAGATTCTAGTGTTGCTACTGCCTCAGGTGAACCACTGGAGCTAGTGGAAAGTGTAACTATGATCATTATCAACCATATCACTGCTTTTGTCTATCCCATTCCCTTGGAACTGCCTAATAATCCTGCTGCTTAAACAACTCAGCAGCAGCAGCAAGAACAGAAATCACAAATGCTGCGATGACACAGTGGCATTTGCCAATGGACAGTGGCCACCATAGCATGACCTGCTAGCACTAGGTCAGTAAGGCATATTTTTTACTCTCAGGGCTTAACCCTTTAACGACCAGCCACGCAGGCACGTTGCAGTCACTAAAAGACCACGGAGCATTTTTTTTTTTTTTTTTTTTTTAATTCGGATTCCGGACTCCCCGAACGGCATGCAGCTGCGGGGGGGGGGGGGGAGGGGGGGAGCCAGGAGTTCCATGATGGTCATAGTACGTCATGGGTCATTAACTCAGATCTACCCATGATGTACTATGACCATCAAGGGTCGTTAAGGGGTTAACCTTTAAATATACCACAGAGGCCTACAAAAAACAATATGTGGGGCTTGTTTCTAACAAGCCTAAGTACTACAAAGCACTGTTTCCTCAAGGCTTCTACCTCTAACAAGTACAAAAAAATTATTGATTCTTAAGGGTTTGGGCCTCTAACAATAGGACATACACAATGGGTTGCTACTATTGCTATCCACACAATGTATCGGATAAGGAAGCAACTCATCAGGCCACACAGGCTGAGTGGATACGGAGCAGCTCCCGACAACCGTGATGCAGGCTTCAGCATTCAAGATGACACAGGAATGGAGCGCTCTACGGATCCACAGTCTCATAAAGTGCCAGTCACGCAGTAAAGAGTAAAAAGTCCATCTTTATTAAGAAATATGTTAAAAATCACTCCAAACTGGAATGGATACAGTAAGAAATATATCCGCTGAAAAGAACATGACCCGCCTTACATGTTTTGTGAATATATCACTTAATCATAGGCTAGGTTTGAACACAAAACATCAAAACTTATAAAGTGACAGAACAATCAATTGAAAAAAATCATAAACCAATGGGAACCTGGAATCCACATGAATTGCGCTACTAAGATGTCACAGGCTAATAAGAGATGTAAGCATGTCCCTCTTCTTGCAGTTGTAGGAGTTAGTATTTGAGTAAATATACACAGTATGTCAAATAAGTTGTACTTGTCTGTCTCTTGTATGTATGATATACTTTTATCTGTCTGCAAGATATACGTCATTCACTCAGTCACAGTTCTGGTTCAGCCCGCTCAGGTAGGATCTTGGATCACCTGCCCATCTGACTCTTACTGAATATAACAACAGTGAAAGACAATTTTATTAACTTTAAGTTCTCCATTAACCCCCTCCCACACACATATAATCAAGACTCATATGACGCAACTCCAGCTTTCCTCTGTTTGACCTGTCTCATCTAACATCAAAATACAGCTTCTTTCTCTTCCTACTCCAAGCCCAGACTGACAGCATGTGGGAACCTGACTCCTTTTTATTCTATCACTGAGGGACCTTTTACACATGGAAAGGTATCCATTATTATCATTGATTTCAATGAAATGACAAAGGTGGAAAAAAGTGGAAAAACTCAACTTTTGTAGGAATTTTTCAGCATTTCAGGAAGTGATATTATTGTCACTGTTTCATCCATCCCTAGTTAAAACCTCCTTCGTATCTTAAGGGGGGACAAGTCTTTGTGCATGCCTTGGAATGAAAAGATAACTTGAGATCCTTGTATTGACCTCACATATACTTGTACAATGTGAAAAATATCCCCTCTTAGGGAGATTTTTTTTCTAGAAGAAATAAACCAAGTTTGTCTAAATGTGATTGTGTGCTGAATTCATACTAATTATAAAGATACACCAGAACTGGGTCAAACCAACTGAACCATATGTGAAAAATAGAAATTCCCATTAATTTAAATGGGGCTTTCAACTCCTAGAATAAAAACAGTTGCTTAACATATTGATTCGCAATATATAAGAGACCTCTCTAGTATTCAATGGGTTAACCCTTTGAGTGCCAGTGGGATACACAATGCATTGCAAAGCAAATGCGTTGTGTACCCCTCTGGCACTCAAAGGAGTAAAATCACATTTTAAATCACTGGGAATTTAGGAATATTTATTTGTCCCCTACGTTGAAGTTTGCTTTTACACATAAGACAAAAACAGTGTTCTGCACTGAACAGCACCCTAACCACACAGGCCTCATATTATGGACTGTTTTACATAAGCACTGTAGAAGGGATTTACAGCATGTGTAACATTTTGATCTGAGATTAATTTTTCATATAGACAGACAGTAGAGAAATATTACATCGAGGAACACTTGCAGTACAATAATACAGACATAATATATCTCTTCAAGTGCCACTGTGGTTTGGGATGTGTAAGGAAGGCTAATTGTACACTTAAAATGAGGATGATTGAACACACAAGTGCTTTTAAAACAGAAGGATGAGAACAGCCCCACAGTTCTCCATTTTATTGTGTGCAGTCATCCAATAGGCTCTCTAAACTGCATGATAATTGACAAGTTTAAACACAGCATTACAGGACCTGTGAGGAGAAAGGGGAATAGAATTAAATGCCCTTCAGTAAGAGACATTCTTGGGATTTAGTATGAATTGCAAATGGGTCTAAAGATGGATTTCGGCCATAGAATCTATTCAAGTTTTACTATAAAGCAGACTATATTAAATGCCATAGCCAAGACTTGCTGTTCAGCTCCCTGACTGTCCATTCATCTTTTACCCACAGTCCCATTTGTCAATGCACTGTAGCTGCAATAAAATGAAAGCAATTCACTGTCTAACAATATAGCTATTTTCTTGGATATGCTCCAACATGTCCAAACTTTGTATACTTTTCCCCATTGGCCCAGAGCTGACACAAAATTTACAATGGATTACAGCTGGAGACAAGCAGCTTTACTAAACTTTCATAGTACTGTACAGCCACAGTGTCAATGAAAAATACATATGGGGAGCTAATAATCAATATCATTCAATCATGTGAAAATACAAAAAAAAGTGAAAATTGAAAAACATGTGAAAAGATGGATGATGAGAATAGTACATGAAATTATGATTATTTTAGATTGAATGTCCATAATATAAAAACATATAAATCTCCAATTGATCAGAAGAGATGACCATACAAAGTAAAATACATTGTAAAAATGCAAGGCTAAAATGGTAATAATTGTATATGATCAAAAAAAAATATGAAATATCTGAGGGTAATCCACTCATTCACAGCATTAATATCTCAATATAGGTACTTTTCTATAAAACTGTATAGGTCAGAGCTGTCCAAGTTCAGTCCTCAAGGGCCACCAAGAGGCCAGGATGTAAGTACTTTCTGATTAAGCACAGGTGAGTTAATCAGTGGCACATTCATTGTGATTGACTCACCTGTGCTTAATCAAGGAAATCCTTACATCCTGGCCTGGACTGAACTTGGACAGCTCTGGTATAGGTTATAAACTTCCAGAATGATTAGGTTTAAAGTAAATGAATGGATGCAATACTCAAAGTAGTATCTCTGTTGGGATAATAGTAAGTGAACAGGCATGCAGCTTATGGGTACTTTTGAAAGCCACCTTCACTCGGCTATCCTCTTAAGTAAAAAAAAAAAATTCAACACTCAAAGAGATTATAAACCAAGATACTTACAAGAATTGTGGAGCCCATCACATGATTATTGTGTGGGCAAAGGGCATTGGAGGGCAAACAACCAGAGTAATTCTATCAACTCCCATATGTGGAGAAAAGCAAAACCAAAACTGGTTATTAAAATAAAAGATATGTATTCCAACATCATTGTTTCTTAAACTGCTGGTTATACAATTTGTTTTTCTATACATGTTGGTGCTGGATTTTTACTCTGGCTGTTTGAAGAATGTCTCGTTACCCTCCTTATAATTACACAATAATTCTGTGATGGCTCCATGAAGTTTGTGAGTATCCAGTTATATAATCTCTTTGAGTGATGATTTTTCTACTATAGAGCAGGGCTGCCCAAGTTCAATCCTGAAGGGCCACCAACAGGTCAGGATATAAGGATTTCCCTGCTTAAACACAGGGTAGTCAGTCAAAATGAATGAACCACTGATTAACTCACCTGTGCTTCAGAAGCGAAATCCTTGCTTGTTGGTGGCCTTTGAGGACTGAACCCTTGACGGCCCTGGCATAGATGATAGCTGAATGGAGTCAGATTTCAAAAGTCCTCACAAGCTATGGGGACTGTTCACTCTTTAGGATCCAGGCACAACTTCTTCTGTGAGTATTGTATCCTTTCTTCTAATTTAAACTTGATCATTCCAGAAGTTTATCATCTATACCAGTTTATAGAAAAGTGAGTTCATTCAGATTCTAATGCTGTGAATGCATGGATTACCATACACTATTTCATATATTTTTGATCATTTCAATCTATGTACTATAATTTATGGTTATTACAGTATATGCACATATTGTACTTTTTTCTTTTTGGTCATACCTTCCGATCAACTGAATATTCTGTTTTGATATTACACACATTCCATATCATGATCATCATCATTTCATATCTTTTCATATAAGGTCATTTAAGTTTTTTATATTTTCATATGGATGTTATTGAATTTTCACATTTGTATACTGTTGATTATTAGCGCCCACTAACTTTGTGTTTGATAGTGTCAATGAAAATTATTATTTTTCTTAATTTTTTATGGTTCGACAGCTGTTTTGATTTGTTACTTCAGTGTAACTGCACTTAATTTGAGAAACAGATACATTCTTGTATAGTGTTTGTTTGTATATACAAGTGACACGCCATTGTACACATTTCTTGTTTTACATTGTCAATGCCAAAGTACTTTCACTCTTCTCTGACTGGGTGCTACTGGAGCTTCCTACATGGATTCATCCTTACCAGTTGACACAAAGGTAAAACATGGTGAGTGCTAATTTTCATGCACTTGATAATTAAAGGCTACATCCATGTCTTAATAGACAAATGTACAAAAAATGAATATGAAACATGACAAGGATTTTACAGCAGATATAATTTCATTCTTATCAACTTCATTAAAGTTTGTAATGATCTATTCAGATGTGACTTGGATTGATAAGAAAATGCTACAAATGCAGTTAGATTTGTGGTTTGCTTTCTTTTGAATAAACCACATTCTGGGTGGGATCTATGTGACAAAAACATCACTGTCACTGGAAACTAATGTTGTATGTTTTACTGAACTCCAATTTATCACTGTGAAATATCCATAATCAGCCCAGGTTATTTCATCAGTTTTGTTACCAATTCTTATGTTTTAATTCAGCTTTATTTGTACTGTCCCCCCGCCTCCTTCCTGTACTGCTGCAAAACTTATTTTAGAAGGTGTCATTTTCTGGTAAAACACACAGTGCTCCCCCCCATAGATAAGAGCCTAAAGAACACTGATAAAATAAGTATAAATAAGCCTACAATCCCACCCTTACTTGAGCAGCTCTGTGTGTGCGAGGGGGCAAAAACCACTGGCAAGTTATTTCAGCGTGTTTAATAAAATAAATAAAACGTGTTTCTTGATTAATGTTTCACTTGAATTAAGGTTTGATGGTCTCAAAAGTAATGATCATGGTTATTAATCAGTAATATTGTATGTGATTTGATAGACAGACGTCCCTGATAACATTTACTAACTTGGGGCTAGAAAGATAAAGGTAGCAAGCTATCACAGGTCTATATTTATGATATCATCATTGTGAAAGAGTTCACGCAGGTGCACAGCCTGTTAGTCATGGAAGGGGCAAATTAAGTGAAGGGGCCATATTAAGTGGCAAAGTGTTTATTAGTGTATGGGAGAGGGTCATGTACTTGATTGGGCGTATGGCAGTAGAAAGCCTAAATACATCCCTGCCAGATGCTTCAATTCTTCCTCTGTTCTCATCTGACAGCCTGGATGCCTGAGTACTGTGATGGTCAAACTTTGTCACCTGTCTGTCAAACAGAATCAGGGCTGGAACAGCTCCATATAGAGAGAGGTGTAGACAGATAAGCAGTACCAGAGCACCTCTGCTTACCAAGAACAAGTGAGCCTTAATAATTTATTTATTTTTTCAGGAGTCCCACACCTCTACTGGGGATACATGCCATGATTATTTTTTTTGCTGGGGGAAACATTTGAGATCCATCAGCACACTCTAAAAGTCATACACATACCTGGGAGTCGTCTTATCCATGTACCCTGAAGAAACACACAAGACTGGGGATTGGAGTGTCCAAATAATACCATATGTGTCATAATGTAGGAAGGGATTACTCAGGATGACACAGACTTGGAGGGCTGAGAGGTGGGGTTTCCATGTAAATGGCAGGAAAGTAGCAGGTGGCAGTGGGCAAAATTGTAGGACAACAAAAAAACAAAAAGACAGTGGCGCTCTACTGAGAGTAATTGTCTAAAATAACTGGAAGTAACTACCTAAAACAGACCGTCAATAATTGAAGAAAAAAAAAAAATAAAAAAAAAAATAAAGAGAAACTATTGTCCCAATATAATGATTGGATAGTACATACAGTTTTTTAATTCAGTCACTAGGTCTGTGTGATGATTATGAAAAGATGGACTACAATTCTTCAACACATGAACATGAGATGAAATGAAATGTCATTGATGGAGGATGAAATGATGAATATGGTATAAGTCTTAAAAGCAGTTTTTATAATCCACACGAGGACTTGGCAGCTGTCTGTTCCCCGGAGTCCTGTCGGGTGAATAATATATATACTTTTATATCTTATACTCCTAGCTGCATAATATTTATTTTATAGAAATCAATAAATTATTTTAACCCTTTTACTTTTTGTCAACATAGTATCATTTTACTACACTTAGAGGTCTCTGTGCGCTGTCTTTTGTGTTCTTGTTTTACAAAAATTGTAGGACAAGTTTTAACCCTTTGAGCTGTAGTGAGAAGTACAAAACATTGCTTTGCACTCTGATACAGAAAACAAACATCGCTCACTAGGATACCCCCTCTAGGATAATCATTTGTAGAGGTGGAATGTTCACAATTGATAAATACATAGGATCTAACTCGTATAATATTGCTAGGCAGATACATGTGGAGAGATGAAATTAGGTGGGTAACCAGAACATACACACAGTTAAAACTTCCTTTAATACTGCTAAAACAAAATGTGAGTTATACTATGTATATAAAAAGATTCACAAATGATACATAATGAAAGTATCTATGATAAAAATTTGAATGTAAATAAAAAGTGATTACATACAGATCATGATGATGATGAAGTAATGTTCATGAAGTGATTTGATGGAAACTAAAAGGTCCTTGATTAGTCCAGTCTGCTAAATGGATGAGATGAGTCTAATCGGGAGTAAGCAGAAAGATGATCAAGGAAATAAAATGAGTCAGATGAAGGATTGAATGTACAAATGGATATGACAGAATCTTATTACGATCTACCCCCAAGGATGCAGTCTTATATGGGTATTCTTCCTGACATATGGTTAATATCAAAAGACCATCATTGCTGTTGTCTGATTCCCAAAGTCCTCTTGGGTAAAGTATATAAAAGAAAAAGAATAAAATACAATGCAATGGACGTCTAAGTATAGTGGTTTCAAAATAAGGCACTTGATATCAATTAAAATACATTTTTAATAAAGAATAAATAAGTAAAAACATATATATGCCCCAAAACAATTACATCTAAAATGAAAATATATGAAATATAATAGGCTTGAACAGGTGAAGACAATTTATACTCCTTAGGTGTAAAGGATATATAATGTCCAGGGCACTACCAGGTCCATATGAATATAATTGGAACAGGTGGAAAACATATCTAGGACTAGGAGCTAGGAAGTACACATAAGTCCTTGAAGTGTGGTGAAATACACAAAGCTTATCATACTATGGGGTAGCTGGTAATATAGCCAGCACAGTTCATACAAGTAGTGTTTGTATCAACCACATATGAATGCTAGCTGCTCACCAGATGCTTTCTTGTGAATGGGCCCATCAACAGTGTATCTTGTTGCAGCTGCCAGGTTACAACCACAGTCCCATTGTTGGGTTGTCATTTTGATTTGTTCCTATCGTTCCTACTGAGGTTTGGGTGTCCCTTGATCTTGCTTCACTGGTAAGTGTAGATCAATGTAGATCAACGCGTTTCTGGGTAAACAAATCCCTTCCTCAGGATCAATTGAATTAAGCACCACTAAACGGTGAGAGACCATTGAAATTATTTTCCGTCAATCAGTGGAGAGCTGCACAAAGTTCAAATGTTACAAAGTAACCCATGAGTACTTCTATATAGAAACTGAAATTAAGGGGGGCGGGGCGAGCTGCCTACAAAGCTGGATGTGCTTTTTTGAGCTCTGCAGCTGCATAACTAGTTTTTACTATTTGGAAGCCTTATTTCCTACTTTTTGCTACCTGTATTGCACCAGAGCTACCCTCGGGTCTGCCTGAGGCTTTCCCTGTGATTGGAAGTTATTTTACGAAAGACAGTGGCAGCATTAACTTAGTTTCATATCTCGGACCTTGTTTGCACCCAACAGAATGGATGGCAAACATGGAGTCCGCAGCTGGGAATCACATATATCTCACGAGGGAAGATATTGTTCATCTATCGACCAGGAAAGAGCTTATGGCTCTGGTGGGGGAAATTAGGCTGGCAGTACGGGCAGAGGTTGCCAGTCTACATTCTGCTGCTGTGCGGAGTGAGTCGTGTTCGCTGCCATTGCCACCGGAGAAGGTGTCTGATGTTCGACAGCAAGCATTTGAGCCAGTAAATATTCTTCCACAAAAAGACCTATTGGAAGACCATGCGGGTTCTCGCGTGGAGCTTGAAGATAGTTGCTGGAAGAGGACTAACCATCCTAGAAGTCTGCCTTGGATTGCTACTACACTTCAGAAGGTGGCCGCTCTATCAGATTCATGTTATGCGGGTTTACAGCAGCTGGAGATGTATGCATTATTACTTTCTGCTTTGGAGATTTCTAAGGTCATGGAAGTCGATTCTCCTTGGGGTTCAGAAATTAGTGGTCTATTGGATAACCGTAGGACCACACTGGGGTCTCCCGCTGCTCCAATTTATTACTCTAGCGCCGTGATGGTGCCTAAATGTGATGGTGTCTTCTGCATGGCAACGCCGAGCTGGTGATGTGGACTTGCTGTACTTCCTATGGATATGATACCTAGGACTCTTACCCGATCTTTGGCCTTTCCCCTCCGAATATGGGGTAGGACGCGCTCCTGGACGCTCTGTCTATCTTGTGCTATTACAGGCCATCTCCCTTTTGATATGTTTGTTCTGGGGAGAGGGCAGTGTTACAGAGCTGGGGAATGTTAGTTTCTTTATGTGATTTTGAGTAGCCATTCTGTTGATTTCTATAGCCTCTTGCTCACGTTACCAGTTATCTTGTGGATTTCTGAGGTCAGGGAAAGTGTTCTCTTTGCTACTGTTAGAATTATTATAATGTGTTCATACAGAGAAAGATGTTGTTTTAGCAACTGTCTGAAGCACCATTGTGTGTTCATTCTATGATGTTCCGGGGGTGCTCCACTTATTGTTGCCTCGGGAGCATCGTGGATTTCTATGCATGACTCTTATTCATTACTTTAGCTTTACCAATTGCAGCATTGTAATATACTTTAGTCATAATTGGACTTCGGGTTTCTAATATGCATCCTATCCACTTTTTCTTTTGTCTTCCTTTGATTACCCCCACTCGGAACCTCTTAGAGGTGTAAGCGTGTTAACTCCACAGGGTGCCGGGTCCGAACCCGGGTCACTCTGTTCACGCAATGATATCTCATTAAGGTTCTCAGTTCAGCATGAGAGACTACTTTAGGCTTTTTCTTTTTCAGAGCTTCAAAACTTTATTTGTCTGAGGTGGTCTGAGTGTTATTAGGGCCATAATTTAATGCTTTCTAATTCTAGCATTCACGCTCTTGTGTGTCACTGAGTTAAGTAATGTTTGTGTCTAGAATGGCACATATCTTTTCTTTACACAGCTAGACGTGTTATCGCTTCTTACATTCTGCACCCTTTCATTGTTATGCATTTCCTGACGCTCCTGGTTAGTTTACTTTGAGGATGTCTTGACCTCTGAAGGAGCTTCTGTGTAATGATAATTATTTTCATACTACTATGACCAATGTATGTTGTGCTTTACCCTTTACACTGCACTGTTACTTTTGTAAATTGGTCTTATCTTTCAATAAAGCTTTGAAAATGAAAAAAAAAAGAAACTGAAAGTATCCCAAAACAATGTGAATTGTGTAATTCAGAACATGATAAGGTACATTAAGAGATTTATGTCTTTATCATTATGAAGTTATTCAAAGTGAACACCAGCTTCCTATGAGGGTAATCACATATAACTTCCCACGTCACAATAATATATAACAATAGATTCACAATCTTACTTAGTAATGTTACATTGTATGGCCTTGTTTTGGTAAAACAGTGTTCTAGGCTTTTCAAAGTCTCAAACAGTGTATTTTTACTTTTACCCTTTGAGGGATTTTCATGCTTGCTACTACTTTCAGTGAAGGTGTTTTTGTGATTGCTTGTTTCACTGTCAGAAGCATCAGTAGGTTGGGCTGCTACTCCTCCTTGCACTATGCCATCAGCACTAGAATGCAACTCTCTGTTGTCTTCAGTATTTTTAGATGGTTTATTAATGGTAGTGGTGCTGGTAGAAGTTTCGGAACTTTGACAAACTGCATCCTCCTCAAGAAGGGAGGGATCACCATCATTTGTTGCACACTTTGCAGCAACCATGGCTGCAGTCAACTTTTTGACTACCAGTTTTTTTGCACATCACTGCATGGATCACAATCCTTTCACCCTCCTGGAACCCCTTGTGCATTTGATGGACATTACTAAACTACTGAGTTTTTTTCTCTGTAAAGTACACAACAGAGCTGATTGTGTGTGATGTCTTGCCTTGGATCTCTACAAAATAGTTTCTTGTCTAGTATCAGATACAGAGATAATAGCCAGATCATTAAGGAGCTTGTGCCTGTGTCTACTTGGTCACAGAAAATTTGGGGGTATTTAGGTCAAATCTCCTTTGCTCTCTTCTCACATCCCCAGACTCCCCTAGGACAGAGATAACAGCCAGACCAGGAAGAAACATGAATCAAGACTGCCAGTGTCTTCCTAGTCAACCCCACCAACTTTTGGTGCATTTGTGGGTCAACCTCCTTTCTCCCTTTCTGCCCACCAGAATCACCAGGCTCCTTTAATCGAGAGAACAGATTTCCTGCCTACAAGACTCCCTAAGCTAAGCTTGAACTCCACTTTATTAGTCTTCCTGCTTTCTCTTCCTTTCACAAACACAGAATGGCATGTTGTGGGAACCTGATACCCCTTTTATACCATACCTGCGAGAAAAAAGTAAAAATTGCAATGTGGTGAGGAGAAATTCAGTCTTCCCCACTGATAAAAATGCAATGAGAGAGCTGAAGAAAAAGCAAAAAAACTGCATTTTTCAAGAAAAATTTACAGCTGTAAATAGATTTTCAGAGAAGGAGATAGATATTAGCAAGTTCACAAATTTGCAGAACTTGAATGCTGCAGTCACTTCTGCAAATAAGGACCCAAGTAGATAGCAGTTGCTTCGAGGGAGATACACTGGCACCTTAAGCTCCAATGGTGTCGCAACCTAAACGGCTTCCACCACAACGTGAAAATAGGAGATACCACTTTATGATTGTGAGCTTGACACTTGTTAACTCCACACGGCCTTTTAACATATAAATAAAAGAATACACAGTATCTCAACCTATATGGTATATACAGAATGGTACCTAGAAAAAGGACTCAATATACTGCTATTAAAATAATAGAAATAATATATAAAATAATATAAAATAATAATAATGAAAAGGATCCCAAACAAGTGAATCCAAAATAGATTTATTAAAGGAAAATATACAAACTGGTGCAGCTGCAATAAAATACAAGGAATACTAAATATACAGATAAGGTAGCTGTTGTTATTAAGCAACAGACCAAACTTATTGGACCAGCAAAAACACCCAATTATGAAATAGGTCAGTAGGTCAGAATATGTATGTGTTACAGCCAACTCGAAGCTGCACACTGTCGGACTATAACGGGTGCAACAACCTTTAAAGTGCCAAGCAGTGCTACAAAGTACCCCAGGCGGTTAGATTGACACCCAATATAACTTCCAATGCTATAACAGCATACAGCAGAACTGAAACCACAGTGTCCCAGACCTAAACAGGTCCTGACGCAGAAAGGGACACATATCACTAGCTCAAACTGGGGTTACAGCCGTCTCGAAGCTGCATGGTGTTGGACTACAAGGGGTGCAGTGACCTTAAAAGTCCTAGCGGTGCTACAAAATATCACACCACGAATGGTTAAATGGTGCGAGTGCAATACAGAGCTATAAACCCGGCCAGAAAAACATATGACTTCTTGCAACTTCTGCAACATGTTCCACATCGCACACAGTGCTTTATCAAGGAGTCATGAAGTATCTTTGCACTACCGGCTATTTAAATATATGTTTCTTAGCAAGATAATCAGTTAATGAGTTAACCCTAAAACAAAGAATAAGAATATGAAACATTGACAAAAAATGTATAAGAGTAATAGGGTTAATCATGTGGTATGGGAAAGAATTACAGAAAAAGAGAGAGAAAAATATGATTTAGCATTAATAACTACATATTCAGATCAAATTAATAAAATACAGAGAATTTTGGACAAATTATGGCCCACAGTCCTAGAGGACAGAGTCCTTAGGAATTTGGTTCCAGATAATGTCCATATTATTTGTAGAAAGAAGTCTAATATAAACAATTTGTTAGCACCAACCGTTTTGTGTTCATAGAGACTGTCAACAACGACACCAAAAATTATATAGAAATCATAATAACTAGGGATGAGGAGGGGGAGAAAAAGACCCCTTTTACCCTGTCACTGGTGAAAGGCTGGCAAATGAACTACCTGTACCAACTGTCCTAAAAAATTGGAAATATTTATAGATAAAAAAAGTGGTAGAGAATTTTGTATTAAACGATTTCTTACTTGTCATAGTATAGGGGTAATTTATTTGCTGCAATGCCCTTGCGATCTGTTGTACATAGGATGAACAAGAAAATAATTTAAAAGAAGAATGTATGAACATAAGAGGAATATTGAGAAAAAAGTCACCACCCATTCTGTGTCACGTCACTTCCTTGAGATACATAATAGTGACCCTAAATTATGAAGTCCTTTGGATCTTCCAACTTGATACATTGTATCCAAATGGTCTGAATGAGAACTTTGAGTTGGTTTCATTTTATTGATTTTGGATGTGGGTGATCAGTTTGGAACATGCTGAATATTTATATGGAATAATGTTTAACATTATTGAATTTAATGTGTATCAACCTCCCTGCATGTGCACGTATTGCATGGGTGGAGGGGGACTGGTTACTGGAATTTGAGGTACAAGGTTCCTTTAATTAGTGTCTTAAATGAGATTATACCCCTTACAGTATACTTTATGCTGTGTATTGTATGGAGGGGGATATAGTATTCTATCACTTTAAAAGTTTATCTAATCTAGTTGTAAATGAGGAAAATGTTATTGTGTCCTAAAGGGTTAATTCGGTTGATTTTTTTTTCCTGATTCCCTTTTGAACTTGTAAGAATCCATAGAATAGAGGAACTCATTAACTAATTATCTTGCTAAGAAACATGAATTTAAATAGCAGGTAGTCTGAAGAGCAACAATACTTCATGACTGCTTTATAAATTGCCGTGAGTGGCGTGAAATGCGTTGTAGAATTTGCAAGAATTTATATGTTTTCCCTGCTGGGTATATAGCCCTGGACTGCACTCGCACTGTCTGCTGTTTATGTAAGTGATCAATTGTTTATTCAATTGACACATTGTTATTGTATTAATACTTTTATTGTATTTTTGTTACAACTGCATTTGTATATTGTTAGCCATATTGTTAGGCATACGTATTTGAGCCAGTGATACTTGACTCTTTAGTTCTGAAACACTGCAGTTTCAGCTTTGCTGTATACTGTTACAGTGTTGGATGTATTAATGGGTGTCAATTTAACCATTTGCAGTGTGACATTTTGTAGCACCGCTAGGCACTTTTAAGGTCACCGTAGCTCTTGTAGTCTGACACATTGCAGCTTCCATTCAAACTAAAACACCAGAGTGTCAGAATGATGTCTATCAACAGATCTTTTATATAGCAACTGGGCCTTTCAACAGAGAATCCCATGGGTGACCTGTTGAGAATTCTGCATATAAAGCATCTAGTCTTTGGATTCATAAACCATACAAGAAACTGGAGCTTGATGAAGAAAAGCAGGATGAATGACATAGTTGCAGGAGAAAGGTATCATCTTGGTAGTACTGGATACAGATTAATTATAAGATAATTCTGCAGATAACAGGTGGTTTATCCTATCATCCTGAAGAAGGGAAACAAAACAGCAAAGCTATTGCTCCAATGACCGACTGGTACTTTCAGGTTGACCATTGTTCTATAAATGATAAGCAGGTAAAAGGCAAGGTTTAAACTCTAAAAGAGGACAAAGTTCTCTCCAAAATTTGGAATTGCAGCCCAGTTGTGGTCAGATATGGTATTACCTGTAACGCCATGGAGTCTGAATATCTCCCTTAAGACAATGTATGTAGTTTCTTTAGCTGAAAGCAAATGGAAAAGATGATAAGAATTTGCCACCTTGGAGAATCCACTGTAATAAGGATGGAATTATGACCTCTGGAGGAAGGGAACAAGAAGGGAATAAAGAGGACCCGAAGGTCTTCTTTGAGGTACCATGAATCGGGCACAGACATCACAATAAAATAGGTTTTCTAACACCAGGATGATCGACAAAGAGAGAACCTGGGTGATAACTGATATGAAATCAATATGAAAAAAAAATGAAGTACACCTCCACTGTCTAGCAATGAGATGCTTGGAGATTTTGAGGCATGCACAGTGTTGATGACCTATGTACACTGTGATTGGATGCTTTGGCTCCACAAAATGCTTCCATTTCTCAAAGCCAGTTTTATGGCTAACAACTCCTTGTTACCAATGTTGTAATTCTCTTAAAAAGAGAAAAAGGCAAAAGGATATAGTGAAGCCTTAGAGCCTTTCCATTAAGACACGATTGCTCATACAACTGAATCCAAAGCTTTAGCTTCAGCAAAAAAAAAGTGAAGTTCATGCTCCAGATGGGCTAATACAGGGGCAGAAGTAAACATATTAAACACATAAGATCTCTTGGGCAGAAGTTCAATGAACTTCAGTGCATTGCATTGCATACCCCTCTGGCACTCAAAGAATTAAGTAATAAAATGTCCCTTATTTTAAAGAACTACATCTGCCTAATAATGACATCCACTTACCTTACTATAGCCAGAAAATCCTAATGGCCCCTTTAAATATTTTATTTTCTTCTTAGTTCAAATGACATCTTCAATCAGTCCTGGATGTCATGTCTGTGAAGGTGGACATGCATTGCTAGCGTGACCACAGGACACAAAATCGACCACTGTACATATTAATTTTAACAATTCAAAGAACAGAGGGGTGTGTGTGTCATACATTACTTTGCAATGTGTTGCCCATTCCTTTGCTCCTTAAAGAGTTTAGTAGGCTCCTACACTCTGCTTGCTTCAGTTTAAAAACCTGCCAGCAACTCTCATGTCATGTTATCTCCTGCATAAAGGTATAAGGTTTCAGCTTGGGAGGTGATATTTGTTCATGGATATGGAACTAGTTAAATTATTGAATGCAGAATTGTAAGTGAAACATTTCTGGTTGGTCTAAAGTTGTGGAGTGTTTTAGGGTTAAGTCCTGGGCCCGATGTTTTTAATGTGTTTACTAATGGTACTGACCTGGGTGCTAAAAGTAATGTCTCAATGCTGATGATACTAAACTTGTAGAGAAATATGGCAGTAAATTACTTAGGGAGTCGTTGTTGGTCCTCCAGCGGTTAATGCAAACGCCATCACCCCTATGAAGTTTTTGTATGTTTGGGGATGATGGGAGTTGTACTCCAGCAACTGGTGGTAGTTCAACAATCACCATCTTTTGAAACCTGCAAAGTTTGGTGGCCAAATCACATGGCAGGTGTGTATAGTCTGCACACTTTTGCAAAGCTCATGTACTTTCATGTATTTCTGCCCTAGATCTATCAGTGGGAAGAAAACCTTTGCAACATCCCATATGCCAAACATTTAAAAGGGTAGAAAAAGAAAAGAATTGACACTATATCTTGGACATTTAGCTGTTGCTGGACAACAACTCCCATCATTCCTAGCCAGATGTTTGGAGCTGACGTTCAGCAGCAGCTAGGGATACAAGTGTTAAACATTGATTATTTTTAACATACTATCCTACACTTGCAACTATGAGTTTAGTTAAACTATCTCCTGTTTGGCATTTTATCTTTATCAGTTCCTTCTTTTATTTAGCATTAACTCTCAGTCAGGAAACAACATTTGATAAATGAAATCCCATGCTTTCTTCTTTTTTTATTCTGCCACAATAGCCTGCATCCTTGGAGACATAAACACATGATTCTGGACCTCAGAAATTAGCTGATCCGCATCAGTCATTGCTGCCAATCCATCTGATGCCAGCACAGCCCATCTGATTCCAGCTTGCCTGATGTCGGCCCACCTGATGCTCTCTCCTTGTAGTTCTGGCATCTGCTCCTTCTGCTGGCTCTTTGTACCTGCTCTGCTGCTGCAGACAGAAAGTGGCATAGTTTCTTCCTTTTTATATATGCCAGCTTGGGTATATGGGATGTTCAAGCTAGAAAAAAAAATGCATGGTTTTGGTGTGATTTTACAGTAATGCCAAACGAATTCTTCATTTGTGCAGCTGGGTCAGTGCACTCTCTCAGAGAAAAGTTGCAGCTTGCTGTGTTTTGATATAACATATGCTATATTTGTCGCTCATGTGACATGCCCCATAGACCTCTATCATTCATAATTCATGTGATTTTTGTCTGCTTTTTCTTTCACTGCAATTTTGTCACCTGTGTGAAAGAGGTCTTAAAGAAATATTTAGGAGTACTGCTAGTCATTAGAATTCATAATAATATCCAGTGTCACTCAGCTGCTAAGAGCCAATAGAGTACTATCAAGTATAAAAAGGGGTATAGATACACAGGATGGGAACATAATTCAACCTCTTTATAAAACTTTTGTATGGCCTCATTTAGAATATGGACTTCTGCCTTGGGCACAAGTTCTTAATTAAATACATCATGAAACTGATAAAAATGCAGAGACATGCAACAAGACTGATAAAGGGATTTGATCTTAGTTATAAAGACTAACCAAACCAAGGTTTATTTACAATATACAAGTAACATCTAAGAAGAATATGACTTATTTAAAATATATTAAAACAAAATATAAAGATGTCCCTGGGGAACTTTTTATTCAAAGAACTGAGCATAAAACAATTGATCATCTGATGAGATTAAAGGAACCGTTAGGATTTTTTGGACATAGAAAGGTAAACTGGAGGCTATTATTAGGAGGTGTTTCTTTGCCAGGAAAGATGAAGGTAACAGTGATTGGGTGAGAAGAACGCCAACGCAAGATGCCTAAGGGCTCACAATCAAAACAGATTTATTAATTTGCATTGCTTTTATGAAAGCAAAATGACAATATTGATGAGAACAGGGAAATTTGCCGCTGACATTTCCACAACTTCTTTTCATGTATGGAGGAGTGAGATGTGGCGCAAGGCACTTGTTACAATAAGCCAATATGCTCTGAGGTTCAGTGGCAAATTTCATCTTCATTTCAACTTGCTTTAAATTGTCTTTTGGATAGGAATACATGACTGTGTGAAATAGACAGCAGTCAAGTCTTTTCCTTTTGAGGAAATATTTCACTAATCTACAAACTTTTACAGAGAGAAAACATTACTGCCATTAATGAATTAATTCTGGGTACAGAATTTCAGTGTTGTAATCCTTTCACAGTCACAGGAGTGTGTGTAGCACATCCCTATGGAACTAAAAGGATTACATGACAGCATCTGCTGTCTCTGCTGTTCAGCAAAGACTGGAATCTGTCCTCTGGCTCCTTTGGGTTCTATAGAAATATCTCATCATTGCCAACCTCAGGTTGGTGATGTTGGGACTGTGAACTCCAACAGCAGAGGCAGCTATCAGATCTTGGTGCATATATCAATATGCCCCATTAACATATGACCACACCCACATTAATAAGACAATGGGGGTGATTCACTAAATGGTGATATAGAGGTGACAATATGGAGATGACTTTTCCAGTTTATCACTTCTCCAGTTCCTATATTATTCTATAGAGCCTATATACTAAGATCTTCAAAGTTGAAGAAATGTTAGTGTATTGGCTCTATAGATAACATAGGAATTGGAGAAGTGATAAACTGGAGAAGTCATCTCCACACTATCACCTCTTTATCACTGTTTAGTGAATCTCCACCAATGACTCATTAAAGTGCATTTCAATATCAAAATGACCCATTGTCAAATTAGTACATGCAATATCTATAACCTGTTGAAGGCATGGCATATTCATGCAGATACTGGATTTGTGGTGTAATCACAGGGATATGATGGTGAAGCCACCTTAGTGCATACTGTCAATATGCTGTTGACACAAACAAGGCACAGGGATCTGGATTCTTTTGCAGGTATTAATTTTATCACGGCCCAGTTTCCCCCATGTTTGATAAAACAGGTGTTAACATTTATCACCTGCAATAGAATCCAGCCCAGGATCGCCAGACTGGACCCTATTGTCCTTTAGTGCACCCCACATTTTTTCTTAATACATCACTGTCAGTTTAATGATACAGTTTATCTGATCATAAACACATTGATGCCATTACCGTTGTGTTTATATGTAAATAGGATTTGTCTGGTAAGCAAGACTGCTATTTTAATTATATTTGTCTATGGTCTGCACATTTCCCACACAAAGATAATTCACTCTCTAGGATGTAAAAAATGGGTCATGGGAGCATCAATAGTCTATTGATTTCACTGTCATTTTTCATATATTATATGTGGTAATACCTTTATGTGCATTCATTTTATTCACTGGTTTGCAGCCTAAAGACATTGATGAATAACTCTGTGGTGTTTTCATTATGGGTTATTTTGGTGTTAACCTTCAGTAATGCTGTGTTATCAAGGTCTGTTGCATTTATGAAGTGTTTTATTTTAATATTCAACTGTATTTCACTGAAATATATAACTGTGGGGGGGGGTTTACACACAGTAATCAGGAGAAAATAGGTTATAAAATGTGTTCACAGGCAAAAAAACTATTCTTAGTTAGTACTAAGAATTAAGAATGGCTTACAATTATATAGAATAGTGGTTCCCAACCCTTTCCTCCCGGGCACCTAACAGGTCCATCTTTATGATTCCCTGCTTGAGTATGGTGAGTTAATTAAATGATTGCATCTCTGATTAACTAACCTGTACACAAGCAGGAATATCCTAAACACATGGCCTTTTAGGGGTCCCTGAGGAGTGGTTTGGGAACCATTGATCTAGGGGTCTCAATCTAAATGTATTTCTAAAAGACCAAGACAGTGCTTGCTTTTTTCCATTTTCCTGATGATGTAGATGTGTAAAGGGAATAATGCAGAAGGGAAAAAGGTGAGCTATTATGGAGCATACCATCTGTACCATAGAGGGAAATAAAAATTCCCATTGATTTAAAGTGATAGTAATGTTTCACAAAAACAACAGCTCCAATTAAACTTCGTAGCAATTGAGCCATAGAGAGTGTTATATCAATACTGTGAGAGTTGTAGTTCAAGAGTAATTGAATGATAAAGTATCCCCCTCCCACCCCTTGTACCTAGTGTAAGCCCCCCACTCCTCAGATGTGGAATCCAGTCCATAAACCAGACAGCTCACATCAAGGGTCAATATTCTACTGTGAGAACAATGAAAACCCTGCCCCCCTTGACAGGTTTTCAACTTTTTCCCTTATCTTAATAGAAGATTGTCCCACTCTGCAATCTACCTGGACACTCCCTGCTGCTCTTAGGTGAGCAGTGTTATATCAGTAAAAGGGGAGGGAGGGGGATACTTTATCATTCAATTACTCTTGAACTACAACTCTGACAGAATTGAAATAACACTCTGCAAGGCCCAAATACTATGACGATTAATTAGAGCTACTTTTATTATGAAACATTACTAGTCTTTACTTTGCTAGAGAGGTCTACCATGAATTTCAATGGAATGTAGTAGAAATCTCTCTAACATTTAACCCTTTGAGTGCCAGAGTGGTACGGAATGCATTGCAAAGCCACTTTGGCACTCAAAGGGTTAAATGGCCAAAAACCATATTTAAATTAATGGGAAATTTGGGAATTTGTATTTGCTCCCTATGGAGCAGTGTGTTTGCACCAGAATTGCTCCATTTCTTTGTACATTAGCCTCTATATTGCCAGATGGATCTGAAGCACATCAGTAGTCCTTTAAGGCATGAAGGGACTATAAATATACAGTCGGGAAAATGCTAATGGTCATACGTATGAACCAACTGTATCATAAAGAAATGAAAATGATCAGATTGGTATTGGGCGTCATGTCCAAAAAAGTAGTGATAACTGGAATGGAAAGTTATGATTCTGTCAGTGGTCTGTCAGTTGGTCTGCCAATTCACAGGTGCATTGCTGCCATTTCTTGTATTCAGTTCTCCACCATCTTTGTCAAAAGGAACAAGCAGTCTTAAATGTAGGTGTGGCTTGCAATGAGTTATGAACCCCTATGGTCTTTAAAGGGACAGAAATGTCCCAGAAAAATATTTTGCATTTTATAGTGCTTTAAAAGTGGAATTGAGTGCAAAAAAAGTATCGCTCAAACAGCTATGGTTTGAGAGATATCTGCATTTAAAGTTTGATGTTTCCTGTTGTCGGTCCATGTTGGTTGACACGGAGGCTCCGCAGCAGAGCCGCAATCACGTTATTTAAAACTTACTTCATTGGAATGGTGTACAAAGTGTGCCTGGTTTGCAAGCACACATTGTAGACCATTCCAATTAAGTCATTCTTTTAAATAACATGATTGCGGCTCTGTTGCACAGCCTCTGTGTTGACCAACACGGATCTTCTGCTGACAGCTTTACAGCTGACAGAAGGAAACATCAAACTTTAAATGCATATATCTCTCAAACCATAGCGGATTGAGAGATAAGGTTTTTTGCACTCAGTTCCACTTTTGAATCACTACAAAATATTTTTTCAGGGACATTACCATCCCTTTATGGGATTAATCTATCATAATAAATAAAGTTGTTTTTTCCTTAGATCTTCTAACCATAACTAATTATTTAGATTCTGCAATTTTTTCCAGGAAAATAAAAATGGTCTATACTTGTAGAATTAACATTAGCAGATTGTATGGGAAGAAGTAATATAGCTTTAACTGGTAAAAAATGTCTTTATCCCTTTACAAATCAGAGAATTAAAGACAATCATAAAACTCTGATGTTAAAAATGTATTTTAAAAGCATAATTCATCAAGTGTCATCTTACCACAGTTTTAATTCTTTATTACACATTTGACTGACAAAAATCCTATTTATTTAAACGAGGCTTGTAACTATTAGAATGCCAGTGATGTACAGTGGATTGGAGAGCAATGAGCTGTAAACCTCTCTAGCATACATTGTCTTCAAATCCCAGTTTAAATTGAGGAATGTTTGGGGAGTTTTTATGATACAATTGGTTTGCTCCAGAATTGCTCTTACTCTTCTTAGTACATTGGTCTCTGAATATAAGAATTTGCAACATCATGATAACATCCAGGAACAGAGATAGGACGAATGCCAGGTATCTAAAAAAGTGGTTCATTTCCACATGAATTTCTGGAAACGTTGCAGGTAAATTATCACAGTCTTTCTTGGGTGAAGATCTGCTTACTAATTCTTCCAATAATTTTATATAAAAAAAGTGAAAATGTAATGTTCACACACAAGAATTTTTCCTAAATATTTCTTGTGTTTAATTAACAGACCCCTGAGTTCCAGGCAGAATTAGGGATAAAATATTGAGGGGCAGGTACATTATAGTAAAAGAACATTTTTTAGGCACAAAAGGGGACCTGCTTCCACTTTTCTCCTATGCAAAAATCTATGTTTGCACCAAAATGTATGTTTTGTAGGAACTGCCACAGACCACATAAGACCTGAGCACAAGTCTGTTCTTTTGCTTATCAGTCTCATTGGGGGTGAGCACAAATCTGCCAGCACAGCTCCACTGTGATTGGCCTCAAACACTAGTGGCTGCACCCAGAGTAATACACTATAGCAGAGATTCTTAACCCCTTAAGGACCCATGACACACCAGGACCATCATGTGAAAACTTACATTAAGGACCCATGATGGTCCTGGCACGTCATGGAATTCAAGGGTCCCCGCGCAGCTGCAATTCATTCAGGGACCCCTGCATCCATTCCGTCCCCCAAAAAATTTTAAAAAATGCTCCGTGGTTCTTAACTCCTGGCCGTGTGGCTGGTCCTTAAGGGGTTAATTAGGAGTCATACAGGTACACCCCATCTTTCCCCCTGTCATAACAAGAATAAAAGTATTCAGTTCGCACTAAATAAGTTTGTTGAGAAGTTTGTTAACAGCATTAACCCTTTGAGTGCCACAGAGGCATCTAACTCATTTCAATGCAATGTGCTGGAGAACTCTCTGGCACTCTTTAACCCTTTGAGTTAGGGAGACCAGACCGTTAACTGGGAACACATATGAAAAATGCATACTGCAGGGTTTCTTTGATTTTAGTTCAGTCCTGATATATGCCTATTTCCTATGTGTTCCCGGTTAATGGGGAGGTCTGGTCAGCCTACTTTAAGTGCCAGAGGAGTATGCAACACATTGCTTTGTAATGCATTGCACACCCCACCTGGCACTCAAAGGGTTCAATGTGCTCTGATAAAAAATAAATAACTGGAGAGATATGTGTAGGGTCATGATTTATTAAAGGGCAATTCACCCCTACAAAAAAGCTTCATATAATATTAAGCATTGTGCTTCAATTCTACAACTGTCTGATGCACATCCATGTTTTATAAAATGTAATAATGAATCATTCATTGGTGGCTTATGAATGCTGTAGCCGCCTCTTGTGAGAGCTTTAACCCTTTTTTTTTAAAGCTTTATTGAAAGACAATGAAGATACAGAGGTAGTAGGTACAGTAACATATCAGAGCGATATTAAACAATAGTACACTGGATGAGACAAGTAAAACTGTTCTCAGCCATAGTGGTAGCCTTGGTGGATATGTGAAGTAGTGAGGCCATCGTTGAATTAGGAGTAAAGGCAAAGGAAGTCAGTGCCATTGTCAAAGGGAGGTGATTGCAGGCAGTATTGTAGTGGAGTACGGCTACTGCCGTGTGGCAAGGACATCTATTCGGAAAAGGCTCTCGTGGAGTTGTGATGGAAAGGATGGAAGTAAAGAGCTTTAACCCTTTGAGTACCAGAGTACCACATTGAAAGCAATGAGTTGCATACCCCTCTGGCACGCAAAGGGTTAAAGGTCAGATTGATTGCTAAGGGGAAAGCTTGTGTGATCTTCTTGTACCAGCCCACCCTCTATTCAAACTGATCATAGTCTTAATATACATCTGGGTCTCAACCCATGCCCTCAGAATATTATTCAATGGTAAATGCCTTATTGGCTGGCAAAGCCAGACAATCAGAAGCTGTTACAATTTATACCATTATAATTGACCCATGCCCTCAGAACTCAGAAATAGGCTGGGACTTGATGATTTCCATGTTTGAGCACAGATGAGAAAATCAGAGGCCTTGTGATTTTGATTAGCTTATGTGTGCTCCAGCTGGGGAAACTTCCTTGCAATCCTGGCCTTTTTGTTTGATGTTTCTGTATAGTGCTTTCCTGTTGAGTAAATCAAGAGTTCTCCCACTATTGTAAGATGCATATCACCAGAGTTATTACAGTTTAAAATATTGCTTTTTTATTACAGTGTCCTCTAGTGTTCAGCTTTCCATCAGTAATTCTGTTGCATTCAGTGGGAGTTCTGAGTCACTGACAATCGTTTCTCAATAGAATGTGATAGAAAGTCATCTGTCAGTTTGAATTTTCAGGAAGTTACACACGATCACTCTTTTCCTGACAATCTGAACAATTATAAACATGGCCCAGTACACAAGGGGTTAATGGGCCACAGGGCCCAATAGGTCGTAGTTATGCCCCATGGGTGAATATTTTTGTGTTAAGGAGCCAAAATTATATTTTGCACCATGACTTTCCAGTGCAAAGCTCCACTGAAAACATAAAATAACAGGAAATAAAAAAAAAATAGACAAAATAAAACTAAAATGCTCGTGTGTAAATAATGTACATAGTAAAATAGTAAGATAACATAGTAAATTAGGTTGAAAAAAGACACAAGTCCATCAAGTTCAACCTTTGCCTCATAACCCAGAGACATGAGAAATATATAACTTTCCTTCTGTCAAATAATTTTGTCTGTCAGAACTTCCTGTTTTGCTACTAATACACGGTATAACCCTGTATGTTCCCTTTTGAAAGAAATGTATCTAATCCTCTTAAATGTATCCTTTGTATCTGCCATAACCACATCCTTGGGCAAGGTATTCTTTAATTTAATTGACCTCACTGTAAAAACCCTTTCCTCTGAAGTCGAAACCTCCTTTCCTCTAATCTCAAGAGTGGCCCCTGGTTATTTGAATAGCTCGCTAGAAAGATCATTGTATTGACCTCTCAAATACTTGTACATTGTGATAAGATCTCATCTTAGTTGTCTTTTCTCTAGAGTAAATACACCACAGTTGTCTAGTCATTCCTCATACGTCAAGTTCTCCATTCATTTAATTAATTTTGTTGCTCTTTGCTGTACTCTCTCCAGTTCTTGAATATCCATTTTCAAAACGGTGCCCAAAACTGCACTGCATTTTTGAGTTGAGGTCTTACTAATGATTTGGACAATGGCATAATTATGTTATCCACTCTTGCTTCAATACCCCTTATTATGCAAGATAGGACTTTGTTTGCTTTTGCTACTGTTATTCGACACTGGCCACTGTGTCCAAGTTTGAAGTTTACAAGGATTTCCAGGTCTTCTTCTACCAACGAGTTCCCTAAAATGATTTCATTTACTTTGTAAATAGCATTGGGACTTTTTCTTCCCAAATGCATGACTTTACACTTTCCCACATCAAACTTCATATTCCATTTGTTTGCCCATTCTGCCATTTTAGCCATCTGTTCAGAATAAATATCCTGTTCTGAATTACCCTGCATAATTTAGTGTAGTCTGCAAATATTGATATTTTGCTTTCTATATCTATTTCCAAGTTGTTTAAAAACTCTTTGAGTGCCAGAGGCACTCAAAGGGATAAACATGTTAAAAATCCACGGACAAAGTACTGAATCCTGAGGTACTGTACTCTCAACTTTAACTTTGTTGTAGAATTGTCCATTTAGAACCACACACTGCTCCCTATTATTCAGCCAGTTTTCTATCCAAGTGCAAAGGTTATCCACTAGCCCCAGTTTCCTTATTTTAAACCCCAGCCTCCTGTGTGCATACCTGGGAACTTCCAGCTGAGGGCTACCCGGAGGGGAGTCCTCTGTTCAGCAGGGGGTGACAAAAATGACGCTAATCGCGTCAAAAAGGGGTGGGGCTTGACGCGAGTGGGGGGGTGCTTAACCTTTTGAGTTTCAGAGTGGTACGGAATGCATTGCAAAGCAAAGCATTCCGTACCACTCTGGCACTCAAAGGGTTAAAAATGTCACACAGAAGGCTGGGGACGGAGGAACAGCGGGAGAAAGAGTGTAAGTGGGTAGAGTTTCAATAGAAACTCCCCACATCCAGAGTAAACAGCCTCTGCCCCGGAGACCCGGGAAATCTCTGTCAGAACCGGAGTCTCCGGGGCAAATCCGGAGAGTTCCCAGGTATGCCTGTGTGGCACTGTATCAAATGCTTTTGCAAAATCTAGATATACTACATCAACTGCCTTACCATTATCTAGGATACTACTTACTTCTTAGTAGAAGCTGAAAAGATAAGTTTGGCATGATCTAAAACCATGTTGATTCCTCTTAAAAATCATATTTGTTGCATTTTTTGTGTAATCCAGAATATAATCCCTTATTATCCCTTCTAGCAGTTTTCCCACTACAGACGTCAAACTCACTGGTCTGTAATTCCCAGGTTTTGCTTTAGTTCCCCTCTTAAATAGAGGTACTACATTGGCTTCATGCCACTCTTGCTGCATTGAGCCTGTGGTGAGAGAGTCTTTAAAGAGTACAAAAAGGGGTCTTGCTAACACTGCACTGAGTTATTGAAGAGCCCTTGGATGTGTACCATCAGGACCCGGTGCTCTGTCAGTCTTAATTTTGTTCAGTCTTCCCATAACCACTTCTTGTCTTAACCCAATATCTTATAATGGTGTGGTTTATTTGTTACTTGTTGAAGCTCTTCTACCATTCCTTGCTCCCTTGTACATACTGAGGCAAAGAAAGTGTTTAGAATATCGTCCTTTTCCTTATCCTCTCTAATCAACTCACCCATCTCATTTTTGAAAGGTCCAATGCACTTCCTCTTAAGTTTTTTGCTATTTATATATTCAAAAACCTTTTTTGGATTAGTCTTGCTTTCCATTGCAATTTGAGTTTCATTATCCATTTTTGCTAACCTAACTACCTTTTTTTCAATTTTTGCTGCACTCTCTGTATTTCAAGAAAGTATGTTCTGTACCTTCCAATTTAACTAGTTTAACAATAGCCGGAGAGATGGCTCAGTTGGTTAAGACACAAGCTGTAGAATCTGTGCAAGCAGCAAGGTCTAATCCCGGCAAGGTCAGCTCAGCCTTTCATCCTTCTGAGATAGATATAATGAGTCCAGGACATACTTGAAAATGAGAGATAATCTCAGTGTATTCTTCCTGGTAAAATACTTTCACAAAAAACTAAGCAAAAAAACCCTCCAGTAACAAATCTGTAGATAAAGATCCAGACAACCTATTTATGAGCAACTGGTATCATTAAGAACATCTCCTAATAATAAATAGAAGAGTAAATATAAGTGACAAGTGACAAGAGGGTAAATAGTAATAAACAATGAAAAATAATCAAGAATGCCATCAAAAGAGCAATCAAATGCACAAACAAAATAGTCACTTGTCAGTTTCTCCTATGAAATGAGTAACGATAAATGGAATGATGAAGATAGGAACAGCAGATGGATTGAATTATAACTTGGTCAGATGGTAAAGGAAGAAACTGAAATACCTTTCAAAGATGTCCAGATCCCAGCTGTTAATCCTTAGACCATGTAGCCAATAGGAATGGCCAAACATTTTTGCCTCAAACTGAAAGTGGCGAATAATGGCACTTCCCACTTGGCAAATAAATTCCTGAGAAAAGTTCAGTTTTTCACATAGCTCATTCCATTGAAATCAAAGGGAAAATTGAACACATCACATAGCAAAAATTACTTTATTTCCCAAAGGCATAGCATAAAAGGGGCATGAGGGTGTCTGTGTTGGTGGGATGTGAAGAAAGAATCATTTGAACAGGGAATGTTTTTTAGGGGGGAGGGTTTTTTTTTACTGGGATTGGGGGCAGTTAATAAAAAAATAAATGTAAATACACTAAAGACAGGGTATAAAAGTGGTCTGAGGAGGGTGCCTATGTTGGTGGGTGGAGTCTGGTGAATGAATCAGTTGAAAAGGGAATTTGTTTTGGGGGGTTCTTAACTGGTATTGGGGGGAAATTAAGAAAAAATAAATAAATAAAATAAATGTGTATGTAAAGTGATAGAGACAGGAACCCCCTGACATAAGCTGCCACTGGGGTAAACTGATACTTCACGTGAAAGAGTATTTTGTAGAGGATGATTTGTTAGATTTGTGGTTAGAGTCCCAAGCCCCGAGGAAACATTGATTTATAGGACTTAGACTTGTTTGCCACAAGCCCTAAGGAAACACTGATATGTAGGACTTAGGCTTGTTAGAAACAACCCCCCCCCAATTTTTTTTTGTAGGACCTTTTTTTTTTTTTTTTTTTTTTTTTTTTTTAAGTCCTGAGGAAAAAAAAGAAATGCCCTACTGGCCTAGTGCCAGCAGGTCATGTCCTGTTGGCCAGTGGAACTTGCGACTGCTGTTCTTGCTGCTGCTGCTGCTGAGTTGTTTAAGCAGCAATATAATTAATCAGATCAAAGGGAATGGGATCAACAACAACAGTAACATGGGTGATGGATGATGAAGGTTCCACTTGCCACGACTAGTTCCAGTGATGCGCCTGAGGCTGAAGCAGCGCAATAAGTAACCCCCAGTATATGCCACTAATTCTTCTCCACTTGCCCTTCCTCCAAAATCATGGGTGTGTTGTTAATAGAATATAAATTTTTCCCTTGAGGGCAGAAACTGTGCCTCTCATCAGCAACTGCAATGTGCACAGTGTGTGTGTGGTAAATAACATCGATTTCTGTGGTTTGGTTTTAACATGTTTGACATAAATGTCATGGTGTTTGTGTTTCATGTGTGTTTTCAGGGTGGTTGTGTCAAGGTGTGTTCCCTCCTTTCCTCTTCTCACTGACTTGTCACAAATTGTGCACAGTGCCGTTGTTGATGACTGCATTGTGCCTGCCCCAAGAGAAAAAAAGTTCCACACCCATGACTTCAAGGGTGAGGGAACAGGTGGAGAAGTATGGCCTCTTTCGTCTTCTCCATATTCCCCTTCACTGTCTGTGGCAGAGAATGATGTTGCTGCTGTTGCTGCTACTGTCTCAGAACAAGCACTGAAACTAGGACCAGGACTATTGCTGCTGCTGGCAAGTGGAACCTGTCCTAGTCCCAGATCACTTGTTGACCCCATTCCCACTGTGTCCACAGTGGTCTGTGGCACACAAGCCTGCTCCTCAGCATCCTGCTGCCCTTGCAACTCAGCAGCAGGAATTAGAGAAGTAGCAAACTCTGCAAATTCCAAAAGCTCACTGCTGCTTGCGGTGTTGGTGATACCCATTTCCACCCCTGTCTCCTATTCCTTACCAGTTTGGGTTAAAAAGGCCATCAATGTGTCTTCCACACCAGCTACTCCACCATCATCATCACTACCACCACTAGTCCCTCCGTGCTGCTGCTCTATTACAGACATCTCACTGCTGGTTTGAGGAGGTGGCGAGAAATGTGACAGAGGGTCCCCTAATGTCCCACTTGTCATTTCTTGGTGACCTGAAGAAGGTAGACTGGCAGAACTAGCAGCAGGCACAGGCAGCTGATCTGTCCTCTTTGTAGGGTATCCTTTCAAAAGGTTGGACGCAAAAGAATGTGCGACCGCATAACACATTAACCATGTCACCATGATAAAAATGGCGACATGAGAATCTTGCACTGCATGACAGTGCAAGATTCTCATGTCGCCTACTGTACGGTCGCATACCTGGAGATGAGCATGTTAATGCAGCAGGGAGCTGTGAGTAAGTTCCATATGAGTGGATGAAAGACCTCTTCCGTCTCTGCTGTTTATATTGCTAATGAAGGCAATTTGCTAAATCGAATGAAGCCTTCCTGTACTCAGCCTAGCATGGCAATGCTCCGGGCAGTGAGATTCTCATCTCACCATTTTTATCACAGCAACATGGTTAATGTGTTATGCGGTTGCACGCTCTTTTGTGTGTGACCTTTTAAAAGTGAACTCCTGGTGGTGGTGGTATTATTGCGGTGGTAACAATTCTGCTTTGTCTAGGATCATGTTCCACATGGACAATGACGTGGGGGAAGGGGACTCCCAGGGTCAGGGAATGGTGTGGGCTCCCTTGAACGCTAGTCTGGATGCTCTCAATTGCTTCCCCTACCACTCTTCTAACTCTAGTCCCACCAGCGGCTTCACCATTACTGTTACAACTACTACTAACACCAGCCACATCAATTTCAGCCCCTGAGTCTTCCTCCTCACAGTCACTATTAATATAATGATTACCCCCTCCTTCGCTCCTAATGGTAACAAGCTGCTGGAACTTCTTAGTACCAGCACTTGCGGGACTGCTTGGGGATGGCATGTGTAACTTAGGGTTCCCTGCTGTTGTCACACTTGGTATCATCTTCTCCTTCCCCCTCCTGAGTATTACAAGACACACTGGCAGCAACTTCAGCACTGGTGGCAGCAGGTTCAGCACTGGTGGCAGCAGGTTCAGCACTGGCGGTAGCAGGGCAGCACGCCTAACAGCAGACAAAGCACCAGGGGCAGCAGTACTGGCAGTAGGCACAGCAATGGTGACAGCAGGGTCAGTACTGGCAGCAGGCACAGCACTGATGGCACCAGGGGCAGGACATCTGACCAAACACAGCTCATATTACAGCAGGTGTAGCCAATTTAGCAGCACGTGCAGCACGTCTGGCAGCAGGCACAGCGCGTCTGGCAGCAGGCACAGGCATCTGACCTGTCCTGCTCTCATTACTACCCTCTTTCTTCTGTAGTGCTCACTTCCTCCTCAGACTCAGTCTCAGTGGACACTTAAGAGTCCTTCCCATTCCTCCTTTTATTACTTTTAAACTTTCTTATTCTGATAGCAGTCACTATGAGCCTCTCCTACCTCAATTTTGCTAACAGATCACAGGCAACCTTGCAGGAGGAGTGACTAAGGAAAGAAGCAATCATAAGGGATTCCTGTCTGTCACAAAGTCTATCATGGACTGCTCTCTACTTCATCAGGAAGATAACAAGCATTTATTTTATAATCAAGCATTTCCCCCCTTTTTTCATATAACTTCTAATAAGAAGACAAACCTAATCATCCTATATAATAATTCGCTAAAATGTGTGTAACGCCTCAGACATGTGCAGTAGAGACTGCCCGCGCCTTCGGAGCATCCATCTCTGTATCAGCTGGGGGGCGGGCAGTCTCTACTGCGCATGACTGCCCCGCGACCGGTTGGCTGTGGCACTGTGGCCCGTGTAACGGGCTCTTCAACTAGTATATTATAATTCGCTAAGGATGTTTGTCAGAAGCCGTCATGCGCAGTAGAGACGGCTGCACCCGCTGCAGTCATGCACAGTGTTGATTGCCCGCGCCACGGCTGATACAGAGAGGGGTGCTCTAAATTCAGATCATAGTCCTTGCAGAGAGGACTACGGTCTGAATTCGGACCACCCCACTCCGTATCAGCCTCGGAGCTGGCAGTCAGTACTGTGCATGACTGCAGCACCTCCAGTGATGGCCCGTGTACACGGGCTTTAAAACTATTGTATAAATATAGCTAATAAAGGTAACTATATATATTTAAAAAACATTTAAAAAGAATAATGAACATTTTTTAAATCTTAAATTATAATAGTACATCTAATACAAAAAAATAAACAAAAAAAAGATAAAAGCTGCTAGGTCAATATCTATATTTAGACCTCTAGGTGTGAGAAAGTACTCAGATCCCTAATACAGAAAGTCTCCAACTATATCACAGCCCTTAATCTGTCTCATTTTCTTCTGTTTTTTTGGGGCATGATCAATGACCCAAATTGTGAGATCCTCTGGATTTTGGTTATGACACTCTTTAAGATGCATAGATACACTCTTTTTCTTTAATCTTTTTCTAACAATTTTTCATGCTCACTCATTCTTATTTTGAATTTCCTAGTGGTTTGGTCTACATATTGTAAGCCAGATGGGTACATAAGTAAATACAGCATATATTCTAAGAAACAATTGAAGAATTCCTTAATCTTGTATTCTCTATTTGTTAAACCTGATTTACAACGTTTTTTTTCTTTACAAATCAGTTTACATGATTGGTAGTCCTGTTCTACACATGTACACGTATGTATTCCTACAGGTTTTGACAAAAAACATTAGCTTTCCCATTCTCTTTCTTTTTTCTGAAGCTTTATATTTTTATACCTATTTGAAGAAATATTAGGATTATCACAGGGTCCATGAGGGCTGAATCTTCCTTATGTTTATTCCAAGCATAAGATATATGTCATAGTAACATAGTTACATTGTTGATGAGGCTGAAAAAAGACATGCGTTCATAAGAAGGCAAAAAAAAAAAAAAAAATTTAAGCTATTTCCAATTAAACCCATGGGTAAAAAAAATTCCTTCCTGACTCAAAATGGCAGTCAGATAGTTCCCTGGATCAACAACCCATCTGCTTTGAAGCCAGCTGTCATAATTCTCAATATTGTTCTGTGCTAGATAGTTAACCATTACTTTATTGAAAGGTCAATACAAAGAACTATCCAATGAATTATTTACACAAAGAGCCGAGCTATGAATGAGAAAAGGCGCTTTCAACTAAAACAAAGGCAAGGCAAAGGTCTTGCTGTTACTGAACTAAGTTCCTTAAGTACCCTGTGGTGTATACTATGATGTCCATGTGTTTTATTCATCTTAACATTTTCCAGTCTCTTTTGGACTTTGTCCTCAGTAAGCCATGTACATGATGGAGGAAATTCTGTGGTTTTGTCTGTTTGTCTGTTCATTATATTTAATAGTAAAATAAGGCATCCTTGGTCCTGTCATCCCTTGGTATCTTATATCTTACTAAATCCACCCTGTATTTTTGTTTTACCCTATCACAAGCTTGTTGTAATAGACATTCTTCATAACCTTATTCACTAAACTTATGTACAATTTCATTTCACTCTCAGTAGTTGTTAGTATATTCTCTTTCCATGTTTTTTGGTACCCACTCTTAAAGTGAAGGTATCCATTCTAATCTAATGTCTTCCTGTGATTTCTTATGGCTATCTTTATGATTTTCATGGTATAGTTCAATATCTAAAACCTCAATCTGCTCCTTTTATATATTTCAAGTGAACTTCAACCCCAGATTGGTTTTGTTTTTATATAATCATTAACTGTCCCTTACAACCCTTATAACCGGCTCACTAAATTCCCCTGCTCCCATTCCTTGCTAGATCCCTTGCAATCTGGATTCTTCCCTCATCGCTCTACTGAGACTGCCCTCACTAAAGTGGCCAATGACTTGTTCTCTGCCAAGTCAAAAGGCCACTACTCCCTACTCATTCTCTTGGCTCTGTCAGCCGCCTTTGACACAGTACATCACCCACTCCGCCTCCAAGCCCTCCACTCCCTAGGTCTCTGTGACACTGCACTCTCCTGGTTTTCATCTTATCTCTGCAACTGCTCCTTCAGTGTTTCCTACTCTGGCTCCACTTCCCCACCCCTCCTACTGTCTGTTGGAGTGCCTCAAGAATAAGTACTGGGACCCTTGCTCTTTTTAATCTACACTGTGTGCCTTGGAAAACTAATAAAATCCTTGGGGTTTCACCATCATCTCTATGCTGAAGACACTCAGATATATCTTTCCTCCCCAGACCTCCCCCCTTCCCTTCTGTCCTGAGCATCTGAATGTCTGTCTGCTGTGTCTTCCTAGATGTCCTCCCATCAGCTCAAACTTAACCTTGGCAAAACTTAACTAATTATCTTCTCTCCATCTACAACTAGCCTTACCCCAGATATTACCCTCACCGTTAACTACACTATCATCACACCAACCCCTACAGCATGCTACCTGGCGGTCACATTTGACGCTGCCCTATCCTTCATTCCTCACATCCAGTCAATCTCCAACTCATACCGCCTCTACCTTCGCAACAACTCTAGAACCCGACCATTTCTCACACACGACACTACCAAAAGTCTAATGCAAACACTCATCATGTCCCATCTTGACTACTGTAACTCATTACCAATTGGCCATCCTCTTACCTGACTAACCCCAGTACAGTCCATAATGAACTCTGCTGCAAGACTAATCTACCTCACTCATCGCTTCTCTAACACCAAACCCTTCTGTCAGTCCCTACACTGGCTCCCATTAGCATACAGAATTAAATACAAAATTCTGGTGCTAACTTATAGAGCCATCACTAACAAAGCACCCTCCTATGTTTCATCTCTCATTTCCAAATACACTCCCACCCATCTTCGCTCTGAATGCGACCTTCTGCTCTCCACAGCTCTTATTACATCCTCCCACTCCTGCCTACAGGACTTCTCCCATGATGAACCTTAGCTCTAGAATTCCCTCCCTGTCCCATCAGACTCTCCCCCAGCCTTCAAATCTTCAGACACTCCCTGAAGACTCACCTCTTCAGGGAAGCCTATCAACTGCCTCCATAAACATTATCACCAAGATTCACCCCTTGCCCGGACCACTGCACTCAACAGCAGTTCTCACTCCCACCCACTGACTGGCATTTCATGTGGCAGGAGGCACTTAAACCCAATAGCACTTACTTCCTCTGTGTCAAACCTACCTTAGTCTAGACTGTAAGCTCTTATGAGCAGGGCCCTCTGATCCATCTGTTCTCCACATTTGATGGTACTATTTAATACCTCTGTATGTCTATTCCCAATTGTGCAGCGCTGGGGAATTAGTTGGTGCTATATAAATAAAGAATAATAATAATACGATATGATTAGGATATAATTTATATCTCACTAATAGATTATCACTTTTGCTCTACATTGATTGTTTGCCCGGATATTATCCTCTTCTCAATGCTCATATATATAAATTTGAAACCATAGTAGTACCTTTAATTTGACCAAAAAAGGTATCATGGAAGAGAAAGAAAACATGAAAGCTAAATAATTAAAAACGCTCTTTGTTCCTCAGGCAAGCCATATCAGTATCCAAGAAATTTCTGAAGTTCTTAATTCACCTACATTCTGGACCACTTGTATGCAGTGAAGATACATGACATGTCATCCATAGGAAGCCTAATTTCCATTGCCTTTCCTCCAATATATTGATCACTGATATGGTGTACATTAAAAAAAGGTAACATATTAACACATGGTTAGCTATAAGAATAGATCAATAAACTCTGGCAAATTGGATGTAATGGAATCAACACATGATACAATAGGTCTCCCTGGAGGATCACGTAGATCTTTTTGCAACCTATGGAGATGATAGAAAATGGGAGCTTTTAGATGTTCTTTCAGATGCAATTGATATACTTCTTTGTTAATGGTCCCTTTACTTTTATAGCTCTGTAAGATAACTGTTAGCTCCCTAAGGTAATCCATAGTTAGATCCCCTCCAAGGAGACTCTGGGAGAAAATGCACTAAGGGAAGATGATATGGCTATATGTGGTGAGCACATCACCTTTGGCAATGGGGACACACATCGCCATATGCACTAAGTATGCAAGGGGAGGGGGAGAAAATGTAATGATTAACATGTAGAGTTGTTGAATCTCACATGTAACAGCTTCTCTGCTAGTTCTGTGTATACATGAACCACCTGATCAGCTGTTTGAAGTCCACAGAGGATTATCTGCTGATCAGCTGATTCATGTAAACAGAAGACCCAAAAAGGCATTCCAAGCACAGAAACACTGATGTTCTAAAATGAACTGGAGTAATTCCGAGGCAAAGCACTTGCACCATAGTGGGGTGGAATATAGACTCCCTTTGAGTTAAATCCCTGAATGTTAGAAGGGTCTCCAATGAACTGGAAAGCATTCAAAGTATTTAACCATTTGCATGCCAGAGGATTACACAAAGCAATGTGTTGTGAACCCCTCCGGCACTCAAGGCAATGGGGATTTGTATTTAAGTCTTTTTTGGAAACACAGCAAATTATAAACATTACCTGATCAATATAGAAGTGCCATGCAGCAAATCACAATCATGCCCAATCAGTGTGTGTGTGTGTGTGTGTGTGTGTGTGTGTGTGTGTGTGTGTGTTGAATATGTGTGTGTGTGTGTCGTTATGCTTGTGTGTATGTGTGTATACAAGATAAAAACACAAACATGCATCTCAAAGCTTTTTATTATTCCAAACCCAATTACAGTACTGTTAACAAATATCAGTAATTAGGGAAAATAATAAACAAAAAACGATGAAAGAATAATAATAAGCCAATGTGTTCTCTTCCTCTTTCTGTTATCAATCATGAAATAATTAAGTGTATTAAAAGAAAGTCTATTAAAGTATTCAGCTACTAATTCCCTTGTGAAGTTTAAGCTTCTTTCATATTGCAGTATGCATGCTTTGTTTCCCCATGCTAGTCTTCAGGGCGATTTTAAGGTCATGACTATGGTCATGGTATCTTTTGAGATTAATTCAAAAAAGCAATTTGGTATGGGTTCCACCAAAACACTGAATTTTAAAAAGGCCAACTTTAGCAGATTTAATGCATCCCTTGGTCTCGTTGACTGGGATAAAATATTTTCAGGAAAAAACACAGAAGGTAAGTGGAATGCATTCAAAATAACATTGCAAAAATACACATATAAATTTATCCCTGTTGGAAACAAATACAAAAGAAGCAAATTAAAGCCAATGTGGCTAACCAGTAAAGTAATTCATGAAATAAATAACAAGAAAGCGGCATTTAAACATTACAAAGCTGAGGGATCAGCAGAGGCATTTGCAGAATACAAAAATGTCAACAAAAACTGTAAAAAGGCTATTAAATTAGCTAGACTGGAGAATGAAAAAAATATTGCTAAGGAGAGCAAAAGCAACCCAAAAAATTCTTTAAATACATTAATGGCAAAAAATTAAAGTCTGATAATGTTGGGTCCTTGTTATCTGAAACGGGTGAGATGGTCAAAGGGGACAGAGAGAAGGCAGATATTTTAAATAATTAAATTTCTTCTGTTTTTACCAAGGAAGACCCAATGGACAAGAATCTGCAAGCTACTTTTACAGAACAGTCACAGCAAGCATGGGACTGGCTAACACAAGAAAAGGTGTTAAAACAATTGAATAGTGTTAAGTAGACAAAGCTCCGGGGCCAGATGGTATACACCCACGGGTACTTAAAGAGCTAAGCCAGACCCTGGCCAGACCGTTATATTTGATTTTCAGGGATTCTTTTATTTCAGGTATGGTGCCCATGGATTGGCGTAAAGCAGATGTGGTGCCCATATTTAAAAAGGGATCAAAGTCACAGCCAGGAAATTACAGACCTGTAAGCTTGACATCTGTGGTAGGGAAGCTGTTTGAAAGGTTGCTAAGGGAATATATTCAAGAATTCTGCTGGAACAGGAATATCATTAGCAATAGCCAACATGGCTTTGTGAAAGACAGGTCTTGTCAAACGAACTTGATCGCATTTTATGAAAAAGTGAGTAATAATATAGATGAGGGAGCGGCAGTTGATGTGATCTATTTAGACTTTGCCAAGGCATTTGATACAGTTCCGCACAAGAGGTTACTGTACAAATTGAATGAAATAGGCCTAGGGGAAAATGTTTGTGTGTGGATCGGAAATTGGCTGAAAGATAGAATGCAAAGAGTGGTAGTAAATGGCAAGTTCTCCAGTTGGATAAAAGTGATAAGTGGAGTACCTCAGGGATCTGTCCTGGGTCCTCTTCTTTTTAATTTGTTTATTAATGACCTCCCAGAGGGCATAGGGAGCCATGTATCAGTGTTTGCCGATGACACAAAATTAAGTAGGATAATAAAGTCTGAACTGGATGTGTCTTCATTACAAGAGGATTTGGACAAATTGAGTAACTGGGCAGGCAAATGGCAAATGAGATTCAATACAGACAAGTGTAAAGTTATGCATTTTGGGTATAATAATAAAAATGCAACATATAGTTTAAATGGTGTTTCTCTGGGGAAATCTACTAATGAAAAGGATTTGGGAGTAATGGTAGACAATAGACTTAGCTGTAGCATGCAGTGCCAGCTGGCAGCTGCAAAGGCCAATAAGATATTGTCATGTATTAAAAGGGGTATTGACTCAAGGGAGGAAGATATAATTATGCCTCTTTACAGGTCCATGGTAAGACCCCACCTAGAATAAGCTGTTCAATTCTGGGCGCCCTTTCTGAAAAAGGACATTATGGAACTAGAGAGAGTGCAGAGGAGGGCTACAAAACTAGTAAGGGGAATGGAAAGTTTTAGTTATGAAGAGAGGCTAGAAAAATTAAACTTGTACACACTAGAGGGGATATGATAACACTATATAAGTATGTTCAAGGCCCATATAAAGGGCTCGCCAAAGACCTGTTCATTAACAGAACAGTACACAGGACAAGGGGCCACCCGCTTAGACTTGAGGAAAGGAGATTTAATCTACAACAGCGGAAGGGTTTCTTTACAGTAAGGACAATAAAGGTATGGAATTCACTTCCTGAGGAGGTGGTACTATCAAATACATTAGATGCCTTTAAAAGGGGCCTGGATACTTATTTAAAAGAGCATAACATAGAGGGCTATGTACGTTAGTATTGGGATTAATATTTAGTTAGGGCTTGTTGATCCAGGGAGAAATCTCTTCTTTTGGATCAACGATGGTAAACGGGAATAGGAAAAGGGTTGAACTAGATGGACGCAAGTCTTTTTTCAACCTAAATTACTATGTTACTATGTTACTATGTTACTAGCCTAATTTAAACACCCTGGATTTTAGAGTGGACCCCCAATACATTGAGACCTAATGCACTGATAAAAGGACCTTATGGATCACTGTAGTAATTCTAGGGCAAACCAACTTCACCCTAGGAGGACACATAAAAGTTCCCATTCATTGAAATTGGGCTTTTAAGCCCATGAATTCTAGAATGGTTTCCGATGCTTTGCTTCACAATGCATTGGAGATGTCTTTTGCATTTAAGGGGTAAAAGTCACATTTCACTCCAGAATGCTTCTCCCCAGAATGTCTCCATTTTGCCTTTATCAATCCCAAAGCACTATTGGTTTGTAGTATGCATCTGTTTATGTTTTTCTGCAATATAAATAAATTTAAAAGAATATGAGTGCTGCTGAGTGCAGGCCACCTTATCTTCTCTTTAGATTCTCGTGAAGCACTCTCATGTTGACTTTGTATTACACAAAGCACTATTGTTCATTTCATTAAAATATGTTTAATGCAAAGAAATATATATTGTAGGGTTTATCCTCCTGAGTAAAACAAGGGTACTTCTAGTGCTCAGTGGTGTTGTATTTAAAAGTTATTGCAGCTCAAACTTGAATAATTTGGAGCAATATGTCAATGGGCTGAAACGTTACAGTAGTGCTGTTGCTACATCATCCTAAGGACACGTCTTGTCTTTTTTTTAACTTAATATATTTATTGTTTTAAAATTAACAGAAGAAAAAATATACAGAGAAATTCATTACATATGAAACCAGAAAATAAAATGTGACATGTAGTTAAAAAGAAACAAAAGGAGGAAACTATATCAGCTGGAAGAGGAGGAAAATAGAGGAAGAAGAAACCCTAGGCTCTTAATAATGTCCTATAAGACAGACCATGAGAACTCTCTAACCAAGGTGACCATGTGAGCAAAAATCTATCAAACTGACCTAACTCAATGGATGAAAAATATTTGTTAATACAAATTTAATTAATTTTATCTAAAACAGAGTTCCAAAAAGATATCCAAGTTCTTGCATTGTGAGGCTGTACACAGTCTGGAACCTGAGCAAATATTGAGAATTAATTTGTCCTCAGACTTTCTAACCTCATGATGAACTCTCCTACCCAATAATGCCTCACCTATATTAAAGGGATAGTAATACTTCGTTTTAACTTTATTTTATTTTGTAGGCATTAAAAAAATATGAAGAATGATATAAGTCTTCTCTCTCAAACCTTTATGGTTTAAGAGATATTCACAAACAAAGTTTCCCCCTCCCGCCCCTTTTACCTAGTGTAAGCCATCTCTTCTCAGATGTGAATCAGGTTGTAAGACCAGACAGATAACAGAAGGGGACAATTTTCTTTGTATGAAAACAATGAAAGCCCTTCCCCCCTTGACAAGTTTTTCAGCTTTTTCCCTTATCTTAATTGAAGATTGTCCCTCTCTGCAGTCTACCTGGGCACCTCCCTTCTGATCTGGTTGAACAGGGAAGGGATATTTTGTTTGTGAATATCTCTTAAACCATAAAGGTTTGAGAGATAAGACTTATATCATTCTTCATGTTTTTTTAATGCCTACAAAATAAAATAAAGTTAAAACGAAGTATTACTATCCCTTTAAGCCTAATTCCTTTTTGTAGGAGTTGGGAAAGCAGTGAACTAACTCTATCCCATATCAATTTAACATTCCCACCAAATATGAAGAAAAGTCCCCTTTTTTTTTACAACACATAAAATAAACATCAATAGCATTTTCAAACATTAGGACTAACTTACTAGGTACTAAGTACGTTAGGCGGAACATCTTATACAATTGCTCAGTTGTATCTACACTACTTTTATAGATCCTCTTTCAGAGCATGGACCAATCCTCGCCACTCAACGTTTCATCTTGTAAATGTTCCCACATGAATTGACAATCTAGTTTCCTGTTTTTAAATAATAAAATCCTATAAATGGGGGAAATATATTTTAAAGGTGGCTGCCATTGTCTGTAAATCCTCTCAAAATTAGTTAAGCCCTCTGTAACTGAATCCCCTAAGTAAAACCTCACCTTATCCTGAATTGTTGTAAACACAAGTTCCTGATCTAAACAACCCAATAACCTATCCTTAATAAAACTCCAGTCAACCAAACCATTCTGGAAAATCAAGTCATTTAAGACCTCTATTCCTTTTTCATTCAGCTTACCAATGAGAAATTGTTGTCCTGAATCCCAGTTGAAAAAAAGAAGCAGGAAGAGGTAGCAACCTAAGCCTACTACTACTCAGGTTCAACTTAGTCCTGTTTCTATTCCACAACCTTAAATCACACTTGGTACTTTCTAAAGCCTTCGGAACCTTCCTTTCTCTTAGGGCAGAATATATGAAACAAAATGTTCTGCCTCTTCAGAAATTCCTGTTCCAAACTAATCCTGCCAGGATTCACTCAGGGGCATTCAAAGCTGTAGGATATTGATAATAACTGTGAAAGCCTGTCAGCAGTATACTAATTATAGGTATTAGGAACCTGTTCAGAACTTCTCTCTTACTCCTTGGAAATGTATAATTTCAAATAAATTTAATTCTTGTCATTTGACCATAAACCTCCATAGGATGGTATAGCAACAGGGCCACTGTAAAAGTTGATGCAACTGAGATATTGCACCAAAAAAATTTAAGTTTGAGCTGGAATAACTTTTGACTGGGAATATCTTTGTTTTACTGAGGAGGATAAACACCTACAATATATATTTTTTTCATATCAAGTATCACCATCCCATTAACTGTGAACCTGAAGCTAAAGATCAAATACAGAGCAAACCAACTACACCATAGGGTGACAAATTAAAAGGAAATTTTAACCCTTTGAGTACTAGAGAGGTCTTTAGCACATTGCTTTACAATTCGCTGGAGATCATTCTAGCATTTAACCCTTTGATTGCCAGAGAGGTATTCAACACATTGCAACAGGTTTTAAGGAATTAAAAGCTCCATTAAAATCAATGAACATTTGTTTAAAAAAAAAATCAAATTATAATTCCCATTGATTTAAATGAGCCCTTTAACCCCTTGAATGCTAGAGAAGTCTTAAATGTATTGCTTCCCAAGCATTCAAGGTGTTAAAAGTAAATTTAAATCAGTGGTAATTTAGAGAATTTAACTCCATAAGGACCGGAACATTTTTTTAATCCGATTCTGGACTCCCCAAACGATGTGTAGCCGCGTGAGGAGCTCAGAATTCCATGACGGTCCTGGCACATCATGGGTCCTTAATGCAAATCCAGCCATGACATGCCAGGACCGTCAAGGGTCCTTAAAGGGTTAAAAGTGTCCTTTGTGGTGCAGATGGCTTGCTCCAGAACTGTAATTCTTTAGTCTACTGAATCTGGACCATAATACTTAGAGCTATATTTATACTTATTCAAAACTATCCTATATAATAATTCGCTAAGTCTTGTGTAACGCCACGTCATGCGTAGTAGACACTGTTGCGCGTGCTGCAGTCATGCGCAGTAGAGACTGCCCGCACCGCGGCTGATACAGAGTGGGGCGCTCGGAAGGAGCGTCCAGCTCTGTATCAGTCGCGGCGTGGGCAGTCTCTATTGAGCATGACTGCACCGCGCCAGCTGCCAGTGGCACTGTGGTCTGTGTAACGGGCTCTTCAACTAGTATATAGATATTTAGCATTATTTGCCAGGTAATGCAAACTAGGAAATACTGTCTGGCAAAGACTGGTGTGACACCAACTTTCAACTCTCCCTCTCAACTGCCATTTCCTACTAGGATGTACTTGCTAATTTTTATAATCCAGCAAATAAATAAAGCTAAATATCTAATAAAGTACAGTTTTAAATAAATAATTTATATATATATATATATATAGGTAATTTTGAAAGCCCTTTCAAAATCACCCTAGTCATTATAATGCATCCGTTCCTCTTTAACAATGGCACAGACCCCTGAGGTGCTTTTCTATTCATCCATCTTCCATTTGAATGTATTAGAAAGCAATGCATTATGAGCTCTTCTAACAGCAGATGGTATAATACCCTTATCTGTAGCAACACTTTTATGGGGACATATGGCTGTGTTTTGTAAAACTTTTAGCTGATTGAGAAATGAGGAGTGTATTTTAAAAGAAACCTTTTTTTTCAAAATCCTTTAAAAGGACATGTGGTGCCATTAAAACTTAATTGAAATAATAATGCACGTTTAATGTTTTTTCCACCCTGTATTCAAGTTCGCATATTTGAAAGCTCCATTCAAAGCTGCTTCTGTGTTTGGCCAGAAAATAGATATTTTAGGAGATTTTGGTACTTTTATTTCTGTATAGTGAGCTCAGTGAAGCAAATGCCTTAATTAGCATATGGTGCTGTCACGGTTCCCAGAGAAGTTCAAGAGTCAGTACGGTATAGTTAAATGCAATTTATTGACAACCGAAAAGTAAGCAAAATATATACAATATATACAGCAGGAACAAGCAGATGGTTACAGGCCAATGAGCTCTGCTATCAGGAATAGTAGGCTGCCGAGCCTGACCAATCTGCTGGAGACTAGGCCTAAACCACTGGTAGTCTCTGCCGGAGCCAGGAGCAGGAACAGGAGCAGGAACAGGAACACAGGATCTTGATCTGGCGTAGCGGGCATACCGACTCAAGCCTGCAGTCAGTAGGAAGCGATATCTGACTCACGCCTGCAGTCAGAATGGAGCGAACTCTTACTCATGCCTGCAGTCAGAATGGGAAATAGATAGCTGACTCACCTGCAGTCAGTATCAGAGCTGTTCAACCAGAGCCCTAGGTCTGTACTAGGTTGGGTGTCTGCTAGGTACAAGGAACAAATGTAAGAGTAGTCAGACAGAGCCACAAGTCAGCACCAGAGGGAGTAGTCAGACAAGCCAATTCATACACAGTTCAAGTAGTCAGCCAGAGCCACAGGTCTGCACCAGGTTGGGTGTCCACTATAGGGATAAGCAAAAGAATAGTCAGACAGAGCCACAGGTCAGAACCCGGTTGGATGGAAGACTAGTCAGGTCATACACAGAGCCCAAGGTAATAGAACTGCTATGAAGAACAACGGAAGGGCAACTGAGTCAGGACTCTGCCTTTTAAACCCCTCCACAGTAAGTAGGTAGGAGGAGCAGCTCAGAGGGAGGAAGTAGGAAGGAGGAAGTAGGTAGGAGGAAACTACAGGAAGCAAACACATAAAACAGAGGTCTGCTGCATGCTTGAAGCCTCGCGCCTGTAGATGATGCTGAAACCATGGTAAGCTGTAACAGGTACTCCACTAAAATATATCATTACCCAGAAATAAGAGTATTGTTATTACCTAAAACTGTGATTCTTAACTCGAATCTTGAGGACATACCAACAGGTCAGGTTTTCAGGATTTCTTTGATTATAGATCAGTCACAATAAAAAACCTGATCTGCTGGTGTGTCCTGAGGATGGACACTGAGAAACACTTTCCTAAACTATGGGCGAGATGTTCAAAAAGTTTTCATAATGATAAAACTGTTGCATCATGAGTTGGTGGTAAAAAAACAACATTTTTAGAAGTAAATCCGTCATGTTTGAAAATATGTCATGAAGACTTAAAAATGACAGTAAGAAGATCTTGATGAACATTGCCCTTAAAATTATGATGTTAAAAATGTCTTTGATTTTGTCTTTGAAATGAAAATTTTCAAAGAAACAAAGAATTTTTTTGTCTTTGAAACTACATAGCTTCTCCTGCTAACAGTGCTTCAATTTGTCTTCTCCAAGTTTAGACCACTTTTATTTTGTCGGGAAAAAATGAAGTTAATCAGACAAAAAAGTGTCAGTTAAAAGAATTTTTTTTTTCTGAAAATACCTTACAATATGATGATAGATTAAACCACGCCCACTTTTAAGATGGCTTTTTCCCTTTGACGGAGATGGCAGAATTGGATGTTAAAAATGACGTTAACGTGGCTGAGAACTGATGGACCATGGCAAAAGAAATTTTATGTTCTGATTACAGATAATTTCAGTTACTACCACATTTTGAACATTTTTAACATCTCACCCTATGTATCTGCTGGCATTTTGGCTAATGGTACATTAATACATAAACTTTATTCAAGGTGATACGTCCAGTTAAAAGAGCAGTACATTTCTCTTAATTCATTAGTGACAAGGGCTTTTTTACATTAGAGGACAAGACCCATTTTGAGCTTTTTAGTAAGCTTTTGTTCAACCATATTTTTCATATATTCCCACACAAATTATATAATATGTTTAAGCATGTGTACAGATTTCTTTTGATATCACATTTATTTGTATAACCCACTATTTGATAGTAATAAAAAATTAAAAAAAAATGAAAAAACAATATTTTTAAAGGTTTTGTGTGATAATTTGTGCTCAGTTGGTTAATTTTTAATAGGGACTGGATAAAAGATATGAGCATTAGTTCATACCTTGAAAATGTCCCTTTTTAGGGGGGTACTGAGAAAGTAGGCAGTGTGGCCCACAATACGCGTGGGGAGTTGTTAGTATTGTATCTGACGGTAGACGTACACAGACAATTTGCCTTCCAACGTATTTCGTGTGCAGGATCCGTAACATTTAGTATACAGCCAGTAGACAGCTAAGAATAATAGGCGATAAGATGCCAAGAAGTCATCATTTGAAAGTGGACTAAACTGGAACAAAGAATACACGCTGAAGGCACACCAACTGGTACCCAGGAGGTTTAACTCTTTGTGCTATCTACTCATCTGTAAGTGCAATCATTTGTGTTTTTATCTATTCCAAATCAAAACCAATTTTAAATTTTGTCTTTTTAGATATAAAAGGAAAGGGGGAACATGTCAATTTTCACAGAAGTTGCTTTTTGCTCATTTGAGAGGGAATTTTAATATTGTCTTTAAATAAATAGTATTGCTCTTTCATTTCTTCCTTCTGTAGTTATATGTGTCTGTGTGTTTGTGTATGTATACGTATATATATATATATATATATATATATATATATGTGTGTGTGTGTGTGTGTGTGTGTGTGTGTTTTTTTTAACAGATAGATAGATAGACTTGACTAAGAACAGTCAGAAACTTCACATAGACATACATAAAACATCATACATTCAAGACAAACAAACCACATACTATACTACCTACATCCACAAATAGAAGACCATGTGTCATGCTGAGGATGAATGCAGAGAGAAAAGAGAAGAAATTGATAATGAGGATAGAGCAGTTCAACAAGAATTTAGATAGTAGTGAATGTGTTCTTTAGTAGTCAGATATGAGCATGTCTAGTGACCTAGAGTAGCGATTTTCAACTAGGATGCTGTAGCAATTTAATGTGCCATTAGCAATAGCTTAGGGTGCCTTTTTTTATATTTAGACTTTGACAAAAATGTGAATATTGAGTTTTAACCCTGTGAGTGCCAGAGAAGCAAAAAAAAATTGTTACACACACACACACATACTCCTGGCATGCAAAGGGTTTAAATGTCAGTGGTGCCCTGAAAAATCCAGTCTTTATGTTAGGGTTCCTTGAATGCTAAAAGATTGAAAACCAATGATATAGAAGCTAGAGCAGTGTTCATCAACATCAGTCCTCGGGGCACACCAACAGTGCAGGTTTTCAGGTTGTTCCTTCTTAATCACAGGTGAGTAATTAGTGGCTCGGTCATTGTGATTGATTCACCTGTGATTAATTAGGGATATCTTGAAAACATGACCTGCTGGTGTGCCCTGAGGACTGGAGCTGAGAATCACTGAGCTAGAGGAGTGTACTCATTCTAGGTAGACTGTCTCATGACTTATTCTTATCTTCTGAAATATTACAGAATATGTGTTTTTGTATAAACAACATACATTATTCCATGTAAGTAAACTCTTAGTGCATAGGCTCCATAGAATAACATAGGACTGAAGAGTTTATCCCACTGGAGCATTTATCTGAACTGTGTCTCACCTTAGAGCATATGTCCCCATGGATCAGCTACCTTTTATAGAAATGCTCAAGAAATACAGACGGTGCACAAAACAGAATGTCACTGAAACAGTTTAATGTACAAAAATGCAGCAAAAGCAATTCTTTAAATGGCCACATGGTGTCATTACAGCACTATCATACCTAGAAAAAATAAACAGCTGTAAGATAAACTGCCTTTACAGCTCATTAGGTGATTGTTTTAATTTGGTAGAAATCAAGCTATAAAAGTACTAATTGAAACAAACAGTAAAAATAGTCTACTAATAAATATAAAAATAGAGATCAAAAACATGACTTTTCATTTGCCGGTAAGTTTATGCTTTTTTGTTGTTGTTTCTTATCAACAGCATCAGATTTATAATGAAATTATTTTTCTTTATTACAGTGCAATGCATGCAGTGCTGGGTAGAACCGTTTAAATGCTGAGTATCCTTACCCATTGAGTCAACAGTATAACCTACGTCCTCATTCGCTTACTTGAGGCATCTGGATAGAAATGACTTTCCCAAGTTTCAAGGTGGCACAGTCAGTAAAAACAAAATGTTATCATTCATTTTCCTTTTTTGATGCTTCTGTACTCATTTGCATATACCATAAACAACAGGATAATTAACAAAGTGCTCATATATTGCATTACAGTACTTTTATTGAATTCAGTTAAGCATTCACCAATGTAGACACTTGGCTGCCCTTAACCCTTTGTATGACAGAAACATCTCCAACACATGACTAGGAGACGTCTCTATCATCCAAAGGGTTAAATATATATTACACAATCATCTACTTCAGTCTAAATGTGACTGATGTACTATGTAGAACTGGATCAGTTCTGGAAGAAAGGAACAACATCATAGGGGACAGATAAATATGAAAAAAATCCTATTGATTTAACACTTTCAGTGCCAGAGGGGTACTCAACACATCACAAAGCAATGCGTTGGGTACCCCTCTGGCACTGAAAGGGTTAAATGTGGTTTCTAACCCCTTCATTACTAACTCTAATGCATTGCTGTCTAGCAATTAAGGGGTTAAAAGGCACATTAATATCAATGAGATTTAGTATTTATCCACATGAAACAGTGGGTTTGCCCCAGATTTGCTTGAGTTTTCGTAATACATCAGCCTAATTTAGTCTAAAGTAGCTTATAATACAATACCATAAGGTTCCCTTCAGAACTGGGCCCTGGAACCCATTTTTTTGTCCTGTTCCTACCTACCTCTAATTTGCTAACTTACTTACCCATTATATCTCCCCTTAATTCTGTTTGCTCCAAGGGGAGGACATTGGGGATGTGCATGGCTGTTCTTTTTCTCTGCTCCTTGTTTTAAAGGAATAATGTATTTTTTAGTGAACAATCATATATTGTGTGTCTTTTCCTGCTGAGTGAAACAAGAATATTCTCACTCCTGGGAGATGAGATTTTTAAGCATCATTACAGTTAAACTGCCCTCAGCAGGCAAAGTCCTCCAACATAAAGGTTTTAATGAAATAAAAAACGTTACTCTGAGTTATATGTTAATGAGTAGCAGAGGATATTGGGGTAACTTTAGTTGGTTTCCCTTCACATGTTATATACTTCCATACACCCTAGTGCTTACCCTAATGTACAGGTACATAACTAATGAGCCAGTGTCCCAGTGAGCTGCACAGGCATATTTGTACATTTCCCCCAATTAATTCCTAAGCCTTAATTAATGTGGTCTAATTGAGTCACATATTTCTGTTTATATTCTGGAGCAGATATATTGAAGGCTGCAGCACTCACTTCATCAGGAGGAAAAGGAAGACTCTAAAGCTCATCCTCACTATCACTAACACAATCAGCTAATTAAATTATTCTATTACCCAATTAAATGACTTGACACACAATTACCTCATTAGCATTAATGGCTACTCTGAATTACTTTGTGCTATTTTTATAGGTTGTTTGCTAAGTATGACTTAATGTGGTTGAAAAGAATAGAGGACTGTTTTTTATCCTCTCTGTTTTCTGCAGCTGGGTTCTGTGTCTACAACAGACAAAATTCAGTTCTATTAAGTGACATCTCTGCTCACTTCTTATGCATGGTAGTGTTGGATAAGAGGTACACTGACATATGAAAATCCATCAGTGACATGTTCACTTGTCTTCTGTTCCACCTGCATTTTTCATCCAGCATGACAGGCTTCACCATGGGATTTGTAACCATACTATTTTGACTCAGTGCCATAGAGTCCTGGATTTAGTAGCCCAAGATAATTCATCCATTCTTTATTTTTTTTTATACCAATGAAGCTCACATCCTGACTCTTTGCTAGTCACGGATGTCTGCTCAAGCACCGAGCAATGTGGACCAGTGTGCTATGCTGGAACAAAGCACTTCAGGGAATAGGTTGGATTCTGAATATTAAAAGATTCAGTAATATCACTCACCAAAGCAGGCGTATCAGATCTTAAATTTGCCTTCTCATCAAAATACTATCCTTTCCACATCTTCAGAAGGAGACTGCAATTTACTGTAAAGCCTGCATTATATTTAATGAAGATATAACAGCATATTCAATAAGATAAAGAAGTGTGATTCTGGAACAAACCAAGTTAACTATATGGAAGAAATGAAAATATAAATGGGATTTTAACCTCTTGAATGCTAGAGAAGTCTCCAACACATTAAGAAGCTACAAAACACTCTGAGGTGATTTTGTTACATCAAAGTTATATAAAAAGAGCATGGGGGAGGTGACGAACTGATGCATTTCACAGTAAGCTTAATGCATCACAATAGTTCTGATGGGACTCTGTGAGCAGAGCATAACACCTCAGGTCCGATCCTTAAGATTCTTATTCCTTCCATGTGTTGTTATGCACATTGTTAGTGTGAAAGTTACATACACCCCATATATTTGATTATTAAATGGAAACATCTGACTATTATAGGCAGGACATTTAACCTTTATAGGCAGACATTTAACCTTTAGAGTGCCAGAGGTGTATCAACAGTATTGCACTGCAACATGGTAGATACCTCTCTGGAAGCACATATGGAAAATGTGTAATGCGTTGTTGCTTTGATCTCTTTGCAGCCCTGCAAAATGTGTCCCAGGTTAAAGGGGTTAAAGTAGAGGTCTGGTCAGCATAGCTGATTATTCAAAAATATAAGGAGCCATTTGGGGACCAAGGGTGGAATGCAAGAAATTGGTGGTGGCTACTTACAATTGACTTTTCATGTAAAAATTATTCTTGCCAAAATGTTACTGAATGTTCATTTTTATATTAAGAACATTTGTTTTTGTATTTATTTTCAAAAAGTGGATGTGGCTAAAATGATTACGATTAACAATTCCTCCTAATTCAGCCAAGCAGTTACTATTTCATGTGTCTGGCTAACTGAGCCGTTACTGTAGGAACAAGCTCTATTCAACATCAAGAAGTATGTTTGTTACACCAGAACATCAGCCATTACTAATTGTACATACATTTAAAAAACAGCTAATGCACCGCTTTCTTTCATGGTGCCCCTAGAGTCCACAGTCAAGGAATCATGTCTTCCTCAGTTGACATGATATCCAGTATAATTAAAGGGAACCAATCCATTAAATTACATTAATCTATTTTATATTCAGTTAATTAATTAGAAAGTTTGGGTGGGTAGTTACTTTTAATTTAGGTAGGATTAGTGTTTACGTGGGTTAGGGTGAAATTTAGGATTAGAGCTAGGCACAGAAAAAAATAGGATTTACATAGTAATAGTTAGGTAGCTTAGTAAGTTTGGGTGGGTAGTTATTTAGGATAAATTATATATTTATTTATTTAGTTTAGGGTAGGAAGGAGTACATAATGCGGCAAAGATAAACTACAGAAGAGGCGTATGTCTTTTTGGGTGTTTGATTAAGAAACCACAGACACTTTGTCAAACTTTAACATTACACAGTTTTCTGAGATTGATAGCTCTAGTGATGACACTGGCCCTTGTGTCAAGAAGAGATGTACTGCCCCAACAGCTGCCCCAACAACTGCACAATATCTGCCCTAAGACATGCCCCAAGAGCTGCCCTAAGACTTGCCCCAAGAACTGTCCCAAGAGCTGCCACAAGTACTACCACTCCTCCTGACCCTAATGAATGGGTATCACCAACTAATTTATGCCCATAAATTCCTGAATTCATAGTCAACCCAGGAATTCAAGTGGATGTGGCAGGATTTTTCCATGATCAGTTTTATTTATTTTTGGGGGAAGAAATTTTGAGGGAAATTGTCACAAACCAATTTGTATGCAGCCAAATATATTGTCGCTAACTCATCAGCATTCATTGCTAAGCAAGAAATATGGCAACCCACAGACGTCTTAGAATTCAAACAATTCTGGTCCCTAACAATGGCAATGGGGATAGTAAAAAAAAAAAACAAGTATCAGGTCATATTGGAGCAAAAACCACATATGTGATACCCCTCTATTCTCCAAAACAATGACCAGGTCTAGATTTGAAATTATTTAGCACTTCATACAATTTAGTGATAATATCCTGTGCCTCCCAAAAGAACACCCCCAGAATGACAGGCTGTACAAAATTCGCCTCCTAATAAATCATTTACAGAAAATGTTTTTCCAAGTATATACGCCCCTAAACAAATAAGTATAGATGAATCACTAATGAAATATAAGGGCAGGTTTGCGCTCTAACGGTATATCCCCTCCAAGTGCTCCAAGTTTGGAGCAAAACTTTATAAATTGTGCGAAAGTGCCACAGGTTATACCCAGGCTTTTAGAATTTATGAGAGCAAGGACAGCCAACTTGATCCTCCTGGTTGCTCTGAATCTCTGGGAACAAATGGGAAAATTGTTTGGGATCTTATTTACCCCATATTAAATAAAGGATATCATGTATTTGTTGCTAACTACTACACAAGCCCCCTTTTATTTAAATAATGTTTTTATTTAAATAAATGTGGCACTGTTAGGTTCAACTGCAAGGAGATAGGGAAAGAAGTGATAAATTTGAAGCTAAAAAGGGGGGATGTCCTCACCTTTGTGCCAAAAGTAGCTGCTGGCAGATAAGTTTAGGGAAAAAAAGATGTCTACATGCTGACCACCATGCATGAGGACAGAACTGTGGCAGTCTCTGTCTGTGGCAGAAGTGAGGTACTGAGAAAGCAAGTCTGCTTATAAAAAAAATAAAAACCCACAAGTACTGTAGGCTTTGCTACAGCAATGGAATAAAGACAGACTCCACCACTTACTGTCCGGATTGTACTTCCAAACCTGTCCTCTGCATGGGTTGACGGTTTCAAGCAATACCATGTAGGCACAATGAGGTAGTGCTGTAAAGTTTATTTTATTTGGTCACTTTTCCACCATGAAATATTCTAGTATTTTATTTTCAAAACACATTCCTCCCTAGATCTAACACTACCAAAATATAATGGGAAGCAATGCACCCTAAGTTTTTTTCCATGTCTGTAAATGGGAACACACATGTTCCAAACTGGGCCCAGCAGCTCCCCCAACCATGACAAACCTATGCATATAGGGCATTACTGTACTAAGATGATGTAGATGACAATAATGTGATGCATTTAAAAAATCTTCAAATATCCTCTGATTGGAATCCACAGCAACACTGAAATATAGGCTTTACAAAATGGTGTTTCTCTCCCTTACTGCAGTTTTTGGGAGGGACTGGTGATAGGATGGCTGTGAACAAAAAGGCCAGAATGCACCTAGAATGGAAGCCAGGGTTGTCTACTTTTCTAAAACATATACTTTCGGGGTAAAATTTTCATTGCAGCATTGCCGAACAGCCCCAAATGAGACAAGGCACCAATTAAGCAAGCTGTAAAAATGGCATGCCTGTAAAAATGCACATGTTCCCAACCGGTTCCAGCAGCTCCCCCAAACCCTGACAAACCTATGCATATGGGGCAATGTCATACTCAGACAATATAGCTGAACACTAATGTGATACATTTTTAAAAACTCTCCAAATATCATCTGCTTGAAATCAACAGCAACACTGAAATATAGGTCTGAAAAAAATTTTTTTTTTTCAGAATGCAGGTTGTGAGAGGGATTGGTGATAAAATAGCCTGTGAAACTACACCTGTAATGAAACATTGGGTTGTCTACCTCTCCAAACTATATACTTTTGGGGAATAATTTTAAAGTGGAGCACTGCTAAGCAACCCCAAATGAGTCATAGCACAAATAAAGCAAACAGTGAAAAGTCAAAGTTTGTTCAAAAGTTGGCCCTTTAGCTTCCCCAGACCCTGAGAAACCTATGCATATGGGGGTATTGCCGTACTCAGAAGAAGGAGCTGAATGCTAATCAATGCATTTTTTAAAATCTTCACCTATCCTGTGCTTGAAATCCACATCAACATTGAAATCTAAGTGTAAAAAACGCTGAATTTTTTTCTTACATCAACGTTTATGAGGGATTGGTGGTAAAATGGCTACATAAAAAATGTGAAACACACCTAAAATGAAAGCCTGGGTTGTGTAGTTTTCAAAAATATACACTTTTGGGAAGAAATTTTAAAGTGGAACGCTGTTACACAGCCCCAAATGAGACATGGCACCAGTGATGCAAAATTTGAAAGATCAAAGTGTGAAACTGGAAACGTGCATGTTCCCATTTGGGCCCAGTAGCTTCCACAAACCCTGAAAAACCTATGCATATGGGGTATTGCCGAACTCAGAAGAAGTAGCTGAACACTAATCAATGTATTTATTAAAATCTGCACTAGCCTGTGTTTGATATCAACAGAAACATTGAAGTGTAAGTGTGAAAACTGCAAAAAAAACAAACAAACAAAATATTACCATCATTTTGGAACAGATTTGTTTTTTTGCTGTTAAATATATGTTATTGAAAATCAAAGAGAGTTACAGTAATAACAGTACAGAGATTCGCAATAATAAAGTAATCTGAGTTGTAACAGTTTAGCATAGAATCACATAACAAACACTTTATGGTAAGACATTAAAACCATTGTTATTACAGATAACATATAAGCACAATAAGGGTTAAACTGAGGTAATGCTGAGAATGGGGAAATCTGTTGTCAGAAACAAAAACAAGTTCACCTATGAGAATGTGAGCATTGGAGTATTGAATATTAACTCCAAAAAAACAAAAAAAAAATAAAAATAAATATATATATATACAGGGAAACTGATGCCCTGTATTCAGTATGAATATAACCGTAGTCTTGCGGTGCTAGTGTCCCCCCTCTGCAGTTTGGCGACATGAAAATCTCGCAAGTTCCATCCTCCCGCATCATCACGCGCCCCTGCGGGCCGTGATGACATGACAGAGAAGAGGAAGAGGGCAGAGGCACCGGAAGAGAAGCGCTTGCTGCCAGCAGACTGATCGTTACTGTCTGGCTGCAAGCGCTTCTCTTCCGGTGCCTCTGCCCACTTCTCTGTCTGTATGTCATCACTGCCCGCAGGGGCGCGTGATGATGCGGGCGGGCAGGAGGGATAAAGAGAGGTGCAAGGGGGGAGAAAGAAGTACAAGGGAGGAGAAAGAGACACATGGGGGAGAAAGTACAAGGGAGGAGAAAGAGACATGGGGGAGAAAGCGAGAGACACATGGGGGCGAAAGTACATGGGGGAGAAAGGGAGATACAAGGGGGAGAAAGTACGTGGGGGAGAAAGAGGCACAAGGGGGAGAAAGAAGAAGTACATGGGGGAGAAAGAGAGACACAAGAGGGAGAAAGAAGAAGTACATGGGGGAGAAAGAAGAAGTACATGGGGGAGAAAGAAGTACATGGCAGAGAAAGAGGCACAAGGGGGAGAAAGAAAGGCACAAAGGGGAGACAGAAGTACAAGGGGGAGAAAGAGAGGCACAAGGGGGAGAAAGAAGTACTGGGGGAGAAAGAAGAAGTACATGGGGAGAAAGAGGCACATGGGGAGAAAGAGAGGCACAAGGGGGAGAAAGAGGAAGTACATGGGGGAGAAAGAAAAAGTACATGGGGGAGAAAGAGGCACAAAGGGGAGAAAGAAGTACATGGGGGGAGAAAGAGGCACAAGGGGGAAAAAGAAGAAGTACATGGGGTAGAAAGGAGAAGTACATGGGGTAGAAAGGATAAGTACATGGGGGAGAAAGAGGCACATGGGGGAGAAAGAGAGGCACAAGGGGGAGAAAGAGGAAGTACATGGGGGAGAAAGAGAGGAGCAAAGGGGAGAAAGAGGAGCAAGGGGGAGAAAGAAGTACATATGGGGGAGAAAGAGAGGCGCAAGGGGGAGAAAGAAGTACATATGGGGTTGAAAGAGAGGTGCAAGGGGGAGAAAGAAGAACCTGATATGGGTGGAGTTAAAGGCGGGGATATGGGTGGAGTTAAAGGCGGGGCTATGGGTGGGGCTAGGAGTGGAAACTGGTGGCGAGTAACTTTTCAGGCCTGGCTAGTAGCTCAGGACTTGAAATTTTGAGCCCTGTATATATATATATATATATATATATATATATATATATATATGATTACAGGGAGGAGAAGGGAGGAAGGTAAGAGGTTCAAAGCACACATCTAGCTAGGAGCATTTTGTATACCACGATACATAATTTTGAGCATAACATGTCAGGGCACCTCTTCTCAGTCATGAATTAAATAAATGTCAGTTATAGTCACTATTATCTGTCATAAGTTTAGAACAGATGGGACATCTGATTAGGGAAAGCTACGGACCATTCGTCCCAGTTGTCTGAGTGTTTGTTTGTAGAATGGTTAGTAATGGCATGATAATATTCACTTCTGTATGTAGTACCCCAATATGTGTTTCCAGAGAGTGTGGAGGGAATTTCTGACCCATAAGCATTGCATTGAAGGTCTTCAACATATAGGGGATCAGTGAGTCTTTAAATTTGCAGTAGTATTGAATTGAAAACCATTCTGGTCCAGGACTTTTACTGGACGCCATTCTATGTAATGAGTTTAAAATCTCTTTTTCAGTGATATGGGTTTCTAGCTCCTCAGATTGTTGGGTGATAAGTGTGGGTACTAGATAGATTGCTCTAGATAAAAAGGAGTGAATCTGTATAATCCTATCATGTATTTTGGAGGAGAGTTAGAGGAGATATTATAAAGTGTGCTATAATAATCTTTAAAAGAGTTAGCTATTTGAGGGAACGTTTTTTGGGTAGTGCCATTCGGGGAATGTATTTGTGTTGCTTCTGTTTGACGTATTTTCCGTTGAATGAGTCTAGCTAGTGCTCGGCCACCATTATTATTAGAGATGTACCTGTGGTATTTTAACCACATGTGTGATTTAACAGAATTTTGTCTAAGTAAGTTATTGAGTTCTGCTTTGATATTGTCAATTTCCTCTAGAAGAGCAGGCGTTCTGCATTTCTTATGAGTGGAGGTAAATGTTCCAGGTTTGTTTATTGCTTCATCTATTTTTTTCCAATGTTGTCACCAGCTTTGATTAGAATATCATGAATTACACATTTATGTGCTTCCCATATAACAGTGTCTGGAATTTCCTCAGTAGAGTTTTAGTAAAATATTGTTTTAATTCTTCAGTTAAGGATTTTACTATATCACTGTCCTGTAGTAGGGTATTGTTTAATCTCCAGTTAAAATGTTTTTCAGGAACTTCAGGAGAAGAGAAACATATTGAGATTGCATTATGGTCAGACCAAGAAATAGTTTCAATTGAGGCTGAAGTGATTGAGTGAAGGAGAAATTGCGATGTCAGTATATAGTCAATTCAACTATAGGATGAGTGGAGAGGTGAGTAATAAGTGTAGTTTGATTCTTTAGGGTCTAGGGTTCTCCAAGTATCCAGAAGTTGAAAGTCCGCTAATTTGTTTCATAATTCTTTAAGTGAGAAAGTTTGAAAGCGGATTTCCGTGATGATATGTCCAACGAGGGGTCAAGTGCTAAATTGAAATTCCCTCAGAGAATTACCCTTCCCTCAGTTTCTAGAGCCAAGGGGTCAAGAAGATTTAAAAGCTAAGATACTTGTTTAGTATTTGGGCTATAGATATTGACAATGAATGATTTGTTGTACAATAAGCTAAATACTTGCCACCTGGGTCAACTGTACTCTCTAGCAGTTTCCAGGTAACAGAGGCTCTGAAAAGAATGACAACTCCTCTTTTCTTTAGCAGAAGCAAAGTACACAGTAGGAAAGGTTTTGTTCAAACATTTGGGTGTTTTATTATATCTAAAATGTGTTTCTTGTATGAGGAGAATGTCTGAGTTTAAGTGAGCCAAAGAATCAAGCACCATGGATCTCTTTTGAGGTGAATTAAGGTCCCCAACATTTAAGGAGGTCACTTTTAGTTTCAACATGATGTACTAGAATGAAATCTGAGTAACTACCTAACCAGATGTGTGCAAGAATAGGAAAAGGAGTACAAGGGGGAGAAAAAAGAAACCAAAAGAAATTATCATAGGCGTAGATAAAAATAAAACCTGAGTTACAGTGATCTTGTTTGATGAACCCTTCAATAGATGTGAAGTAAGAGTCTAGCCGACTGTACAAGGTTAATGTAAAGGTTAAAATGAGAATCCGTGTCAAATTCGGCAGGTGCCAGAAAGGCTAATGGGGAAGTAACATTTTACTAGGGGTGAGCAGTTAAGCTTGAAGGAGGACATGAAAAACCGAGTATGTTATAATTGTGGTTGGGAATGTATCATAAGCAAGGTGTGGGTCTATATAAGGGAATACTATGTTGGATTGTAATAAATGAGGGAGCTAATAAAGCATTACGCAGATTTTAAAGCGGAACTTTCACTTAAACACATGCTTTCTTTAATCCACTTACATTGCCGATTCAAGCTGTGCTGGGTTTAGGTTTTAAAAAAAAAAGGCAATAGAAATTAAGTTTGAGGGTTAACTTTATCCCTCTTCTCCTCATTCTGATCAGCACCATCTTGCCGATGAGAATACAGGAGATCCTCCTCCCCGCTGGTCTGTCAGTAAGTTGGAGTACTCTCATTGGCTAGATATCGATCTCTACCAATGAGAGTTCTCCAGCTTACTGACAGACCAGCGGGGAGGAGGATCTGTTATGTATTCTCATCGGCACAAATTGTGCCGATCAGAATGAAAATACGTCAAGAGGGAAAAGGTAAACCCTCAAACTTATTTTCTATTGCGTTTTTTTAAAAAACCAAAACACAGCACAGTTTGAATCGGTAATCTACATGGATAAAAGAAAACATGTGTGTAGGTGAAAGTTCCCCTTTAAGGTAATCTGGTGTTGAGGAGTAACCCTTGTTCATAATAAAGCAATGGCATTGGGAAATAATGTTAACTGATCAGTAGGGTTTATCTATATGGAAATAAGATGTGGGGTGATGGGTGGATTGCACTCTAATGAGTCAAAAAAGTGTTATGTATGACCCTAGTTGGATGTCCAAGAGTCCTGATGCATCGATGGGTCATTATGGTCTATGCTTATGTGGATGAACTCAACATACATTAAATTCTTGGTACATATCTACGATAAGTGCCCAAGAGAAGTCTGTCCGCTGGGACTAACAACACTAACAGTTATGTACCAATATGCCTAATTAAGAATGTAAACATATAACAGTAAGAGCAGCATTTAAAATATATGATTATAAACAATGCCCTGGTAATTATGTCATAATGTCTTACACACTATTATTAGCCAGTTATACGTTAAAGTCATATTATTTCATAGTTGAGTAGTAAATATCAGGAAAGGAAAATACAAAGAGTAAGTCACAAAGATTATGAGGAGAGATTTTGCTCCTGCCGATTAAAGTAACGTAACTCTATATATGTGCAACCTTAGCTCGCCTTTTTAGAATTAAAAAAGAGTGCATAAAGTGAATAAAAGGCACCTTTTAAATAACAGTAAGAGCATTCCTTAACAATTAATTGTCATATAGATGCTTCCTGTGTCAATCGCAAATGTATTCAATGTTTGCGTTACCTTTAAGAATCTTTGTGACTATCTCTGAACAATACGATTATATAGGTAAACAATCATGTGTATGATAGACAAGCAATAAATGATCCCTTAACATTCTTTACAGTCTCCCACCTATGTAACCTATTCCTGCAGACCTTAAAATATATTTTAAAATGATGCTACAGGGTCATATTCTAGAAGGATTACTTCTTCTTAGGGAGTTCATTAGATTAATTGTATGTGCTACAAGTATCACACCATTTTAACCGAACCGAAGTGAGAAATATCCAGTTATATGAGATCTGTGTTTAATATGGCGGCAATTTTAATATATGAGTTTCCTGACAATGTGTTTGTGCTGAGTGCACATTTATTATACTTCTGAGTTATTCAAAGGCAATTAAGGGCTAACTCTGAAAAAAGTCAGAAATTGATATAACAGGTGATTAGACAGTAACATAGTAACATAGTAAATTAGGTTGAAAAAGACACAAGTCCATCAAGTTCAACCTTCGCCTCATACCTAAGAACTGAGAATTTTATAGCTTTCCTGCTACCAATTAAATTAGTCTTTATCAGACCTTCCTCATCAGCCTACTGATAAACAGTATAACTCTGTATGTTCCCTTTTGAAAGAAATGTATCTAATCTTCTCTTAAAGGGATAGTAATACTTCGTTTTAACTTTATTTTATTTTGTAGGCATTAAAAAAACATGAAGAATGATATAAGTCTTATCTCTCAAACCTTTATGGTTTATGAGATATTCACAAGCAAAGTTCCCCTCCCCGCCCCTTTTACCTAGTGTAAGCCATCTCTTCTCAGATGTGAGTCTGGTTGTATGACAGGACAGATAACAGAAGGGGACAATTTTCTTTGTATGAAAACAATGAAAGCCCTTCCCCCCTTGACAAGTTTTTCAGCTTTTTCCATTATCTTAATTGAAGATTGTCCCTCTCTGCAGTCTACCTGGGCATCTCCCTTCTGATCTGGTTGAACAGGGGGGGATACTTTGTTTGTGAATATCTCTTAAACCATAAAGGTTTCAGAGATAAGACTTATATCATTCTTCATGTTTTTTTAATGCCTACAAAATAAAATAAAGTTAAAATGAAGTATTACTATCCCTTTAAATGTATCCATTGTATCTGTCATAACTACCTCCCTGGGCAATGAATTCCACAATTTAACAGACCTTACCGTAAAAAAACCCTTCCTCTGCTGAAGTTTAAACCTCCTTTCTTCTAATCTCAAGGGGTGTCCTCTTGTCACCTGATCAGGCCTTGGAATAAATAGCTCACCGCAGAGATCCTTGTATTGACCTCTCATATACTTGTACAATGTGATAAGGTCTCCTGTTAGTCTTTTCTCTAGAGTAAATAAACCAAGTTTGTTTAGGTGAACAACATTTAAATAAAGAATAAAGGACCTACTGATTTTGGAACAGATTTCTGGAAAAGTAACTGCATAAAAACTTCCAGAATTCTGCTGAATTTTTACCCTATGTTGTCTACTTTTCAGAAACATATAACTTTGTTGGACATTTTTGGGTTCTGACACAGCCAACTAAGCTATGATCCTCACTTGCCAAATGTTGAAAAATTACAGACTAGAAATAATGGTGTTCATCTTGTAATATTTAACTTGTAAATGTGAAAAAGGGTTTAAAATACTAGGTATATGGGGTACTCTCATTTTCAGGAGAAGCAAATGAATATATTAAGGGGTATTTTTTTCTAATGAATAATGTACAAATCTTGACAGGAAAACTTGTGTGTGTACTAAAGGAATTAAAGTGAAAATATGGTTGAACAAAAACATGGTTAAAAAAAAGTCAAAATTGCTTTGGTCAGTGCAATCCACCTCAGATTTTCCTGGTCCTCAAGTCAAGTGTTTGTAAACTGAGTCTCTGTCACAATATTTGCATACTCTAAAGAAGATGGTGTAATGTATATATGTGTCTATCCAATAGTCTGCTCTACAATTAAATGGGTATACAAACAATTTGAAGCTGAGCTTCAAGACCTATGTGTGTAAAGATGTGCATAATTTCCATGCCTCACTGAAGATAATCATTAGAAGACAGGAATGTGAGAGTGGCCATTAAAATGAACGCACAGGCACATTACCAATATTCCCTGTAGCTGCTTAGTTATTTAAACAAATTACTTTTTACTAAATGCAATACTATGGAACCTATCAAAAGCTTATCTGTTCTCTACCTGTGGTACATAATTACTTTCTGTTTCCAGCTGTCTGTCATAAGAGACAGTGAAACAAGGTACTGAGACTGATATACTAAGGAGAATTGGTGGAATTTGGGGGGGAAATCAACAGAATCATGAAGGACAAATTAAAATCCCCATTCATGTAACCCCTTCAGTGCCACAGTCTTGGGACATTTCCTGTACCCTGCAAGCCAGACACTTTTTCAGCATTTTTGCTATCCTTCTGTTTATGCTTGATTTACTCTGGGAATTTCTAGTTACATATGGAAAACTATATATTGTTTTTTTCAGAACGAATTGAGCTTTCTTGTGGTACCTTACAAGAAGAGAATTTTACATTGTGCAAAAAGCTATGATGTTATAATGACAAAAAAGTGAAAATTTACTAATTTTGCTAAAATACCATACTATGTATCAAAAACATTTACCTTGATTGAAAAAGTTTCAATTATTTGAAAAAGCCCTGAGACCCCCGAGTAAAAAAATACCAAAATTGTACAGTTTTACCTACGTCCATGGCTAGCGCAGAGCCCTAATCACCAGCAACGCAAAATTAAATTTTCAACTTTATATAATACTTATATTTCTGGAAAGAAGACAACCTGCTGCATCTAATGAGGGGTAACATGTCTTTGTACCCCAAACCTGGTGTGCACAAATGCCTCCAGAAGGTGGTGCTAATGAAAAAAAAGGCATTTTCTTACATTTCTGCCCCATCAAATGTACTGAAATCTGTGAAAACCATGGAATTTCCAACTGTATTCATTAGCTAGTGCTCTTAGGAGAAAAATGACACCCCACTGGCATGACTTGACCTACCTCAGGGGGCGCTAGAAGTGCAAAACGACACCTACTACAACATCAAATTTTTCTAACATTTTCTCAAACATTACTTGTCTATACAAAAATGGTTATAACAACTAGAGAAGTGAAGAAAGGGTACACAAACCATACCATTTTGAAAAGAAGACACCCTGCCGCATCTAATGATGGGTGACTTGCCTTGTTACCCCAAGCCTGGAGTGCACAAATGCCTCCAGAAGGTGGCGCTAATGGAAAAAAAAGGCATTTTCTTACATTTCTGCCCCTTCAAATGTACTGAAATCTGTAAACACCGTGGAATTTCCAACAATATCCATTAGCTAGTATTCTTAGGAGAAAAATGACATCCCATTGGCATGAGTTGACCTACCTCAGGGGGCGCTAGAAGGGCAAAACGACACCGACTACAACTTTAATTTTTCTAACATTTTCTCAAACGTTATTTATCTATACAAAAATGGTTATAACAACTAGCGAAGTGAAGAAAGGGTACACAAACTATACCATTTTGGAAAGAAGACAACCTACTGCATCTAATGAGGGGTGACTTGCCTTCTTACCCCAAGTCTGGTGTGCAGAAATGCCTCCTGAAGGTGGAGCTAATGAAAAAAAAGGCATTTTCTTACAGTTCTGTCCCTTCAAATGTACTGAAATCTGTAAACACAGTGGAATTTCCAACAATATCCATTAGCTAGTGCTCTTAGGAGAAAAATTACACCCCATTGGCATGAGATGACCTACCTCGGGGGGGGGCTAGAAGTGCAAAACGACACCTCTACAACTTCTAATTTTTCTAACGTTTTCTCAAACAATACTTGTCTATACAAAAATGGTTATAACAACTACAGAAATGAAGAAAGGCTACACAAACCATACCATTTTGGAAAGAAGACAACTTGCCGTATCTAATGATGGGCGAATTGCCTTCTTACCCCAAGCATGGTGTACACAAATGCCTCTAGAAGGTGGCACTAATGAAAAAAAAAAGGCATTTTCTTACATGTTTGCCCCTTCAAATATACTGAAACCTGTGAAAACCATTGAATTTTCAAATGTATTCTTTAGCTATTGCTCTTAGGAGAAAAGTGACACCTCATTCATATGAGTTCACCTACCTTAGGGGGTGCTACAAGTACAAAACTACACCAACCCCTAATTTTTCTATCATTTTCTCAAACATTACTTGTTTATACAAAAATGGTTATAACAACTAGAGAAGTGAAGAAAGGGTGCACAAACCATACCATTTTGGAAAGAAGACAACCTGCCGCATCTAATGAGGGGTGACTTGCCTTCTTACCCCAAATCTGGTGTGCACAAATGCCTCCAGAAGGTGGCGCTAATGAAAAAAAAGGCATTTTCTTACATTTCTGCCCCTTCAAATGTACTGAAATCTATAAAAACCATGGAATTTCCAACAGTATCCATCAGCTAGTGCTCTTAGGAGAAAAATGACACCCCACTGGCATGAATTGACCTACCTTAGGGGGTGCTCGAAGTACAAAACTACACCTACTGCAACCTCTGATTTTTCTAACATTTTCTCAAACCTGACTTGCCTGTACGAAAATGGCTATAAAACCTTCAGAAGTGAAGAAAAGGTAGAGAAATCATACCATTTTGGAAAGAAGATAACCTGCCACATCTAATGAGGGGTCGCTTGCCTTTTTACCCCTAAGTTAGTGTGCACAACTGTTTCCAGAATGTGGTGCTACAGAAAAAAAAAACATTTTTTTTTTACAAATCAGTCACTTCAAAGATACAAAAATGGCTCAGCACCATGCAATTTCCTAGGAGGACCTCCTACCAACCTACGATAAATGGTACCCCACTGCTGTGGGATGACATACCATATTGGGTGCCAGGAGTGTGTCTACCAGTGAAACAAGGATGGAGACGCAAACAGTGTATGTATGATTCTATGGCTATCAGTGGTCAGTCAGTGTACGTGAGGACCTGTGACTGTCAGTGAAACCAGGTGGGGGAAGGGACGAGAGGTCAGGCAGTGTATGTGGGTATATCTACCAGTGGGCAGAGAGCAAGTATGGCAGTGGTGGTGGGGGAGGTATGAAAGTACAAATGGGGGATCTGTGACTACCACTGAGCACTGTAAGTCTCCCACATACACTGTTTGATTTCCAGCCTGAATCCAGTGCTTACTGGCACTTGGGTCTACCAGTAGGCAGTGGAACCAGGCTGGGGGGGTCAAACTGTGGGAATGGGACTGCCATTGGGCTGTGGAACTAGGCTGGTGGGTAGGGTATGGGGGGGGGGATTGGAGTCATTTTGTGTGCATGCCAGTGCATCGGACCCCCTGTGGCACACAGAGGGTTCATTTAAAAAAAAATATTATTCATTTAAAAAAAAAATTATTATTCTTTATTCATAGCTTGTTGGGTGGTCTTAGGGCCCCCCAACAAGCTTTGAATATAAAGCAATAATAAAAAAAAAAGTCCCGTGTGTGCCACAGGAGGAGGTCTGCAATGAACCCCCTCCCCTGTGGGACACATAGGGTTAATTTTTTTTTTATTTTTTTTAAAGACCTCATTGGACCCTTCCTGATGTCCCCCAATGAGGTCTTATTAAAAAAAGTCCCAAAAGTATTTACCCTGTGAGTGTCACAGGGGTCTCCAGCTCATTGCAAAGCAATGTTCTGCAGACCACTGCGGCACTCACAGAGTTATTTTTATTAATTACATCTTGCTTTTTACTATCAGAGATTGTGGGGGGACATCAGTACCTTTCCTGATGTCCCCCAAACAAACTCTGATTACAGTTCAGTGAAAAATAGCCCTGTATGTTCCACAGGAGGGGGATCTGCAAAGAATCCCCCTCCCCTGTGGTACACACAGGGTTAATTTTTTTTTCTTCATTTATTTTTTTAGACCTCATTGGGGGGCTTCAGGACCCTTCCTGATGTCACCCAATGAGGTCTTAATAAAAAAAAAAATATGGGCTAAAAGAACTGACCCTGTGAGTGCCACGGGGGTCTCCTGCACATTGCAAAGCAATGCGCTGGGGACCCCTGCGGCACTCACAGAGTTAATTTTTTTAATTTTGTCTTTATTTTTTTTTTTTATTATTATCAGACCTTGTGGGGGGACATCAGGAACTCTCCTGACATCCCCCCAACAAACTCTGATTATAAAATACTAAAAATATTCTTATGTGTGCCACAGGAGGGGGGCTCTGCAATGAACCCCCTCACCTGTGGCACACACAGGGTTAATTTTTTTTTTTGGTCTATTTTTTTTTCCTGATGTCCCCCAATTAGGTCTCTGTAATGAAAATATGGGCTGCAACAACTGACCCTGTGAGTGCCACAGGGATCTCTAGCGCATTGCAAAGCAATACGCTGGGGAACCCTGCAGCACTCACAGGGTTATTTTTTTATTTGTTTTTTTTATTTTTATTTTTATTCCCAGACCTCGCTGGGGCACATCAGGACCCCTCCTGATGTGCCCCCAGTTATTGATCTCCCAGCCGATTGGGCTGGGAGATCAATATGGTGACTGAAGGAGAGCAAAAGCTCTCCTTCTGTTCACTCCTACCTCCGGTAGGAGTGATCTCGATCGGGCAATGCCTGTTAACGTCATTGGTGACTATGTCACTGATGACGTTAGGAGGCTTCCCCCGGGCCCGCCCACTCCTACCCGGAAGTTTGGGTAGGAGAGAGAGGAAAGGAGAAGCTCTACTTCTCCTTTGTAAATATTGATCTCCTAGCGCGATCGGCTGGGAGATCAATACCTGGGGGGACATGAGGAGTGATCCTCATGTACCCCTAAGAGTGCCAGGCAATTTTTTTTTTTAAATGCGGCCACTGCATGCCGGTTATACCGGATTATGCAGTGACCGCATTTAAACTGTACAACGTACGAGCTTGGCACAGCAGGTACAGCTGTCCAAACTCGTACGTTGTACCAACTTGGCACTCTATGGGTTAAATGGGGCTTTTTAACCCAAGGTGTGCTAGAGGTCCATTGAATGTGTAAGAGATGTATCTAGCATTCAAGGTATAAAAGTCTCATTTAAATCAATCATACTTTTTATCTGGGTCCAGTGGTGCAGTTTTTTTAGTAATAAGGCTCAGTGAGGCTGATGTACAAAGAAGTGGAGCAATTCTGGAGCAAACCAACTACACCTATGAAGCAAGCAAAGCATTGGCGACCTCTCTCTGGAATTCAAGGGGTTAATCCAGTGTGAATTATATTTACCCTATGGTTCATTCCCTGCAAAATTAATTTCATTTTCTTAGAACGTCATCCTCATTGATATTAACTTTTTGAGTGCCAGAAAGGCATGCAACACATTGCTCTGCAATGCATTGCACACTCCTCTGACACTCAAGGGGTTAAAGTATTTACCATCTTAATTATTGCACTGTTGTGGTTATCAGACATAATTAAAAGCAACTCAGTTTCCAACAAGCTATTACTGATATTGCAAATAAAGTGAAGAGGCTAGACTTGTTCACTTGTTTCAGAACAAATGCAAAATTTTATGAAAATTACAAGACATTTAGATATAAAGGTGATCTGTCACCCCTACACATGTTGGGATACATAGGTCATTTATGTAGTGACTAGCTTGGGTAAGGTTTTCATTTTTTTAAACCGAATTTAAAGGGATAGTAGTTTCACAAAAACAGCAGCTCCAATTAATCTTCATAGTATTTGGGCCATAGAGAGTGTTATTTCAATACTGTGAGAGTTGTAGTTAAAGAGTAATTGAATGATAAAGTATCCCCCTCCCTCCCCTTTTACTGATGTAACACTGCTCACCTTAGATGTGGAATCTGGTCCATAGACCAGACAGCTCACAGCAAGGAACAATCTTCTTACTGTGAGAACAATGAAAACTCTGCCCCACTTGACAGGTTTTACAGTTTGTTCCCTTATCTTAATTGAAGATTGTCCCTATCTGCAATCCACCTGGACACACCCTGCTGCTCTGAGCTGGGCAGTGTTATATCAGTAAAAGGGGAGGGAGGGGGATACTTTATCATTCAATTACTCTTGAACTACAACTCTGACAGAATTGAGATAACACTCTCCAAGGCCCAAATACTATGCTGATTAATTAGAGCTTCTTTTATTATGAAACATTACTATCCCTTTAATCCATTAAATACTGCCCTGCATCCTGCTTCTGGACAGACTGTGGGTACAGCTTTGTACCCGAAATCTGTCACTCTTCTTCTGCTCCCCTCCCTCTATCCAGAGTCCTCTGATGATAGAGGCTTTCTGCCTGTAAGCCCGAGCGATGGCATATGAGAGTGACCAACATGTGTAGGGTTGATAGATTCCCTTTAAATTAGAAATTAATGGCATGGAACACAAAATTCCAGAACCACGAGCAGCATATTCAACACTTTCATTCTGTTCCATTTGCTCATTTTGTTCATTCGGTCATTCACACGCTTACACCGTTCATATCATAACACATATCATACTTACCTTGTGTCTATCTGCTGTGTATACATGATCCCTAGGTGCTGACTGTTAGGTTACTGCAGGGCACGTTTCAGGCCTTGTGTAATCCAAAAATCTAAAGGGAGTTTGGGGATTCATTTGAGCATGGTTGGTCACAAAAATGCCAATTCCTGTTCAATTTTTTGTCATTCTGACTCTGGCAACAGCTCCAGCAGGATTGATTGTATGTGTGTGTGTGTGTGTGTGTGTTTGTGTGTGTGTGTGGGGGGGGGGAGGTAGTGTTATTCTGTAAGTAGTACTGATGGGGGGTTAACCCTTTGAGTGCCAGAGGGGTACGTAATGCATTGTGTAGCCATCTGGCACTTAAAGGGTTAACTTACTTTTTACAGAAGATGCAGGAGATCCAGGGTATCGAGGACACTGCTTGACCTCCTATATCAAGCTAAGTGCTTACTTACAGGGCAGAATATTGATGAACAAACTAAATGAATGAAAAAAATAGAATTACTTTAATACATTGGATCATACATTCAATGAGGCAAACCATGCACTGACATCTTTATAAATGCATATAATTCTAACATAGCCATCCCCATCACAGGGATTTTCACCATCATAGGATCAAACTGCTGCACATCCTAGAATGTATTATATATGACCGAATGCAAAAAGTTTGACTAAGGATGCTACATATGGGAATGACACAAAAAATTACAAACTCGTTTGAACAAGCACAGGCAGGGCCAGATTTCCCAATAGGCAGACTAGGCACTTGCCTAGAGCTCCAAATTTTGAGGGGAGCCTCAGCTGTGCTGGCCACACCCACATTTCAAATTGTGGGTGGGTCCAGAGCAATCTCTGTATCCATGCAGTAGCTTATGCACCCCTTTACAGGCTATTATTTGTGTTGAATGCTAATGAGATCTCCAATGCATTGTAGATCTCTCTAGCAACCAAGGGGTTAAAGCTTTTATGTCCTTACTTATTGTAGGTCAAAGGTATATTCTGTGCAAAGAAACAATGGATGAGACTGGTGGTGTTGTCATGTGAGGAGTGGGCCAGATTTCCTTGCCTAGGGGAGCCTGGAATGTAAATCCGGCCCTGAGCACAGGCACACAATATCACATCTATAATGAAGAAAATTACTGTACTACAGGTTGGCACCATTTTGCTCAACCAGATCACTGAGTGAACAATCTTACAATCAGGATCTTTAAATGTAATTTTAAGAACATGTAAGAAAGGAAGACATTTGAACTTGATAGTTCTCTTAAAAAACGCATGAAAAAATAATAAAATCTGGGATTCTTATTTCAGTACCAAAAATGTCTGTAACCAGTGCATTCACTGTGGGTTACCCATACCCCCTTATCCTCTGCATCCAAACTACTGCTCTGACACCCCTTATTATAACCCACTCCAGCTGCATACAGATCACCTTTTTAACCCTCTCCAATCTTTGCCTGTTGCATTCTAGATTGATATCTTACTTGGAAATGGTGCATTTTCTAGGACTGGCATGGTGCCACACTTTACCCTTGTTCTCAACATACTGTGTGAATGCAATGCTTCTTCATTCAGTATTGCTTGACTTGTGGAAGATAGTTAATCTCTGGAAAGCTTGACTTAAAATATCAATTGTGAGTTCAAAAGGAAAATGTATCATCAAACACCAAACTACTCATATCTTTGTATTACTAAAACTGGACTAATACTGCTGCTATAAATCAATTCATCTCTCTCTGGATTTTACTTTCTACTTTTTGCTTTGATAAGAGTTCCAGTGTTTGCTTGTAGGGCTAGGCTCTTTGCTGGCAGCTTGTCATCTGTATGACATCCTGCTGGCAGCTTATCCTCTGCTTGCTTATGTGCTTTCAGTTTGACTACTGTGAACTCCAGCTCATAGGTGTAAGAAACAGGGGGATGAGGGGGAAATAGTCCCCCCCAGATTTAATACTTAACCAGTGGCAATACCATTTTCCCTGTATATTTTTTTTTTCATATAGATCCAGCAATTATGTGCTGTACATTCTGGGACATTTTCTGTTTCTTCTGCTGGAGAACATGTTTCACACTTGCTGTGATGAAAGAATCAAAGAAATGAAACTGGAGCCCTGACAGATACACCATTGGTCTCGCATGCCAGTCCCTTGCTCCTATTGCTGGCTCAATGTAAGCAGTGTACAAATACAAAATGAAAAAAATAATAATAATAATAAAGAAAAAAATATATAAAGAAAAAAATATATATGGCACTCCATAGACAGCATTGCTGTGAGTTCCTGCTGCAGATATCATATTCTTTATGATACAACTGTGTATATATGTGAGTATATGTGTGTGCATGTGTTTAGCTCCCTTGATTCTGCTGTTAAACATGGAAATATTTAACATAAAGGGAAACTTAGATTTTTGATTATTTTATCATCACTAGATACATTATCTCAATATGCTCAGGACTGGCAGTGGAGTTAAGGCATGTGGGGTTGGAGCAGCTGCATACCTTAACTCCACCCTACCAGCTGAACCGACATTTCAGGACACAGTCAAGTCTCCATGTTTAGAAACTGTGGCATTGATTTGGACAGGCCAGTGCCCACCCCCACTGGCGTTGACCTGACCTAATCATCTGCAATCCATTCCCAGGCTCCCTGTCACTCACGTGCTGCACCCTCCTCTCATGCCAATTCCCTGCTGCATCCCCCCCCCCCCCCGTGCCAAGTCACTCAACCTGTTTTATGTCCGGGAGGTGTCTAATTCATCACAAAGAAATATATTGAACAACTCTTGGGCATGCAAAGAGTTAAGTACTTTCATTTCACAACCTAAACAGTACATTTAGATCTCCAGATATTCACTGGCAGCCCAAACAGTTAATGTAGCTCTCCAATCAGTCACCCACAGCTTCGTCTTTTCTTCCACTCAACTGCATAACCCATTCCACTGTGACCTTCAATCGCTGCATGATATCCACTCTCAGTCACTCTCTCTCTCAGTGTATCCTCTCTCCCTGGAGCCTAAGTTGAACAGTCTTGGCCAACGTGGCCTGCAGATTGCAAGCAACAAGTTAAGGTATGGGTAAGGTTTGTCTTTTTCTCCACACATTATGCACACATGCTGTCATGCTAGAAGCTTCCGTGGAGCCCGAGTTGGGCAGTCTTGCCCAACGCTTTCTTCAGATCTCAGGCAGCAAATTAAGGTGTGTCAGGAGTATTGGGCCATTATTTTCCTATACTTTTCTTCATGGTGGTGGCTGGCAGAGTAATGAAGTGATGCATCTCCTGACTGTGCAGCAAGATACAGGGTTGAGGAGCAAAAATTGACAATGGAGCAAGGCTGGGGTGACAGACAGTGTATGTGAGGTTCTGTGATGATTAGGGAACAGTGGAACATGGATGATGTGTCAGACAGTGTATGTGGGTTCTGCTACTAGCAGGAAAATGGAAGCTCTCTCCCTGCTTCTTCTCACATGGGCAATGCTGTGCTCCATTTGCTTGTATCACTCACTCTCTCACTCTCAGTGTTTCTTTAACATTACCTTGAACATATGAATATGGATACTACGTGTCATGCCTCTGCCTACTTGCTCTAACCTGGAGGTGCCCCAATCAGCCTTCAAGTAACCCATAATATGCTACAACCGACAGATATCAGTGAGTGAAAACATACAGACAAACGGCAAGTCTCCCTCTTGCTTTCTGGTAGAAGCTGCACCAATTTAGAGGCTAAATTAGCAGACAGGAAATGGAGATCAGGTAGTAGGGAACAGTGTACTCTCTCACCTTGAGAATTTGTCCTTTCACCTGAGGACCTTGAAATTTGGGTCAATACCCTGAGTCTTAGGATCAAACCTGTTTATTAAAATTGAGTCTGAAAATCACAGGGCAAATAGATAAGGGTATTAATGTATTAATGCATTTAGCACAAGCTGTATGTTTGTTGATAAGCTAAAAAATTTCAGTGTATCTAGAAATATACATGCATCTTTAGATGTTTACATTGCTATATTTTCTTAGAAGCAGTGATAATTCGTATTAGGTGCAAAATGACATTTTATCACCATTAAAATTATAATTACTATTTTATTTTCTCTGCATTTTTAAAGCAAAATTGTATTAAATTTACCTCCTTGTTTTTGGCTCCCTGGATCCTACTGTCCCTGCTTTCAATTATACCATAAACCCATATTTTATATGCTTGCCTTTAAAAGGTTTTTGCCCTCTGAACTTCCCCATGTGTTAATATTGCCTAGTATATGGGTCTCTGTTCTGATATAGAAGTGCAGTTTTAAGTCTGTTATATGAGATCTCGTTTTGGCATTGTTCTACACAGTACTCTGGATGTTGCAGATGCTATGTAATAGGATTGCACAGGGGAAAAGAGTCCCTGTAAATGTTTTTGAATTATTGACAATTATGTTTTAATATTGCTTGTTTAAATAATTTCTTGTAGTATTTAGGTGTGTGTAATGGCTACACTACTGTAGAAGTAAACTTAATCTACTGTGCAAAGTTTTCGGTTAAAATTGCTCTGCTCTCTGAATAACAACACATTAATGTAACTGCCCAAAGAAAAAATGTCCCTGGAATTTATTTTTAAATATTGGCAAGTATAAAAATATAAAAAATCAAACATTTAACCTGTATTAACTCTGGAAATATATATTCCTTAGCAGTGAGAGTACTCTTGTTTAACAAAACAAGAAAAGTCCTAAAATATGTTTTCATAACAAAAGTTTATTGCTGCTTTTATATATATCCTCTCAAGAATGAGACATGCAAACTGAGGTTCACCAACAATCACTGCTACAATTATAGGCTATAAAGTCTAAAACTGTAGTTCAACCATTGTTCATGGGCCATCATAGGCCAACCAGCATTCAAAGGTAAAATGGACAAATATGTAGGCTATCGATGTGAAAAAGCATTATGCAAGGAAAAGAAGTGAGTGTCAGCTTCAGTTCTCAGGACACACCAGCAGGCCACTGTTTCAGGATATCAATAATTAATCTCATAACACTGAGTGTTACCTGTGATTAAACAGGGACATCATGAAAAGATATTCTGCTAGTGTGCCCCAAAGGATAACATTATGAAACACTGCTTTAGAGAAAATGTGGACAAAGACAGGCCCTCTAGTTGCTATTTTGTTGAAGACTCCCATTATCCTCTGTCAGACATTGTACTCCAACAACAGCTGGAGGGTCTCAGATTCCTACCTCATCCTTAGAGAGAGCCCTGCAAAACAACCACTAAAGCTAAGTTGGTTGAAACAATTAATTCTTTAAGTGTCAGGGGTCTAAGAAATACATTGCTCTACAATGTATTGCTTACACCTCTGGTACTCCGAGAGTAAAAAGCTTAAAATGAACCACTTTTTTTAATATATGTTTTGGGGAGTAGACCCCCCCATTCCCCTTACACTGGATGGCTTTGCCTCTTTGAACATATTTAAAGCACAATCATTTTCCAGTGTTCCTATTCCCATGCTCCAAACTGGCACTGAGGTATCTTCTACACTCTGGCCTGGCACTTAGATCTCTTCTGGGCCGTGTCCTGGTGCTCCTAAGCTGTTAGCAGCCATCCAGTCTGGTACATAGACCTCTGCTGGCACCTTTAGTAGGCAGACATCTCTGGACAAAATCTCTCCTTGGCAAACTGACCTCCACAGCAGGGCTTGGGATTTAAGTGCTTTCCTTTCTGCACACCTGCTCATTAATGTTAACTGTCCTCATGTAGCAGAACTTAGATAGAGATGTGATGCTTATTAATTTGATTTCTTTTCACACTGATGCTGACAGGAGTCACAGATAGCAGGTGCGGTCTTGCTGTGGCTACTGTGGCCACTGTGAGGTAATTGTGCTAGCTGTGAAGCAAGGTAACCAGTACTGTTGAGTGGGTAACTGGAAGTACTGTAGATGAAATTCAAAGAATGAAGAGTAATCAAAGTCCTTGGGCAAACAGAACAAGAGGCAGGTGGCTCAGACTCAGACATGATAAACAAGCCATGGTTGGATTGGGCTATTGGGCTGCACAGGTTCCTCAGTCCCTACTCAAGTCAGGTTCAAGACAGCTAGCATAGGTTCAGAAGTCCAGAAAACAAATCAATTTAGTGTCCAGGAAGGTTAATCAGAAGAATCAGGAAAGCGATAATCACAGAGAACACAGCAAACTGTTACGCCAAGATGTTAGAAATGAGCACTGATGATCCAGAATTGCCTATTTTTATAAGCTTTGTGGCGTAACTTGCCTCGTCTCTGCACAGATGCATATAATAGCGAACATCCTTTCATACTTACTTGCAAGAAGTGGGTTTTTCCCATGTATGCTTGCATAATATGCTAACAGAATGGGGCTGAATGCAACAAGCAGAGGTATGCAAAATTAGAAACCCGGAATCAGAACACACTATGTGGTGTCCAGGTAACTGGACATTAAGAGAGAAAGAGTCTGAAAGTGCACCTAAAGCCCAACCCCAGGGTGCAACAAGACCATACCAAGTGAGGAGTATGAACATTAGATACTGGTTCCAAGGATTATTCCTCAGACCAAAACTTCTCCAATATACAAGGTATTGAAGCCAAAAGGAGAGTCTAAAATTTCCTGGACCTCAATATCTTTGACAAGAAGTAGATGGCAGTCAACCAGGAAAAGAGTTGTCTGTCTTAAGTTTCCAGAGGGACACATGGAGAACTGGGTGAAGTCAAAGGGTGGTTGGAAGGAGAAGCCGAAAGTAACTGGATTGACTATAACCACAATGCTGAAAAGTCCAACATATTTAGGTCCAATTTTCTTGGAGAGCTTAAGGTTGTTATTGGAGTGTCCCATTCTATCCCCAGCTTGATAAACATGAGCACATTTCTGATAAGTAATGCATGGGTTTGTTATGCCTTGAGAAGGGAGTCTCAAAGAACAGAGGAACCTGTGATCATCAGCAGCAGGAGGTCAGAGGCAACAAGAATAGGACGGACAGAGGAAATGCCAGGTAACTGAATTGGGCGGGATGCATAGTTAGCCAGAAAAGGAGAAGTGCATGTAGAGAGATTTAACTGATTTTGTAGGCAAATTCTGCCAAGTGTACCCAGCTAAGAGGCAAGTTGTGTAACAGTGCAGACAGTATTATAGAGTCTAACTTGTGTACTTAACCTGGCCATTTGTTTTACAGTATAAGGCAGGGATTGAGATGTCTGAATCTTTAATCCTTGACCGAAATCTTTCCAGAAGTGAGATGTGAATTGTTATCTTCAGTTTGATGGTACATTATCAAGGATACCATACAGAAGTAGCTGAGGCAGTAGGTACACCAAAGTGTGCCATCTTAGTGAATATGTGTACTATATACAGTGGATATAAAAAGTCTACACACCCCTGTTAAAATGCCAGGTTCTTGTGATATTAAAGAATGAGACAAAGATAAATCATGCAGAACTTTTCCCACCTTTAATGTGACCTATAACTTGAACAATTCAATTGCAAAACAAACTGAAATCGTTGAGGGGGAAAAATAAAAAACTCACAATAACCTGGTTGCATAGGTGTGTATACCCTCTTATAACTGGGGATGTGGTTGTGTTCAGAAATAACCAAGCACATTCAATCTCATGTTAAATAGAAGTCATTACACACCTTCCATCATTTAAAGTGACTCTGATTAATCGCGAATAAAGTTCAGTCGTTCTAGTAGGATTTTCTTGACATTTGCTTAGTTGCATCTCAGAGCAAAAGCCATGGTCCGCAAAGAGTTTCCAAAGCATCAGAGGGATCTCATTGTTGAAAGATATCAGTCAGGAGAAGGGTACAAAAGAATTTCCAAAGCATTAGATATACCATGGAACACAGTGAAGACAGCCATCATCAAGTGGAGAAAATATGGCACAACAGAGACATTACCAAGAACTGGATGTCCCTCCAAAATTGATGAAAAGATGAGAAGAAAACTGGTCAGGGAGGCTTCCAAGAGGCCTACTGCAACATTAAAGGAACTGCAGGAATTTCTGGCAAGTACTGGCTGTGTGCTACATGTGACAACAATCTCCCGTATTCTTCATATGAATGGGCTATGGGGTAGGGTGGAAGACAGAAGCATTTTCTTACAAAGAAAAACATCCAAGCCTGCCTGAAGTTTGCAATAACAAACATCAAGTCCCAAAAGCACATGGGAAAATGTGTTATGGTCTGATGAAACCAAGGTTGAACTTTTTGGCCATAATTCCAAAAGGTATGTTTGGTGCAAAAACAACACTGCACATCACCCAAAGAACACCATACCCACAGTGAAGCATGGTGGTGGCAGCATCATGCTTTGGGACTGTTTTTCCTCAGCTAGAACTGGGGCCTTAGTCAGGGTGGAGGGCATTAGGAACAGTTCAAAATACCAGGCAATTTTGGCACAAAACCTTCAGGTGTCCCTTAGAAAGCTGTAGATGAAGAGGAAGTTCACCTTTCAGCACGACAATGACCTAAAGCACATCCAAATACACAAAAGTATGGCTTCACCAGAAGAAGATTAACGTTTTGGAATTCCCCAGCTAGAGCCCAGACCTGAATCCAATTGAACATCTGTGGGGTGATCTGAAGAGGGCTGTGCACAGGCCCGGATTTATAATTAGGCAGAGTAGTACTTTTTTTTTTTTTTAATTAATCTTCCCCGCCCGGCACAGCAACATGGTCAGGTCTGTGCCGATGCATTTTAAAAAGTAATTGCTAGGGTCCACTCCCGCTGCATGGTATTTACAGGGGAAAGAAGCCATAAATCCAGAGACCACCCCATGCTAGGAACAAATCAAACTTTGTGCTGTCGGCTGGAAAGAGCAACCCTGCACTAAGAGCCCCGCCCCCTAATAGCCATCGACACTGACAATTAGAGAGCTGATTGCCAGTTGCAAGCCAGCAGCTCGGATCCTCAGGGCACACGTGTAATCGATGTCAGTGACTGGAGGGGGAGACTGGCACTGAGCTGAGAGCCAGCTCCAGCTACGTTCAGCGGGCAAACTTGCCTGGGCCCCACTTGCCCTGACAACCAGCCCAAGAGGTGAGCCATGATCAATAACTCTCTTAGGGAGCAATTTCGGATTAAAGCTACCGAGGAACCAGCCCTTGGGAGCTAACTCAACTCCAAACGTGGAACTAACCCCAACCAAATGACGCTGAGCAGTTTAGACCCCACTTCTAACATGAGTCAATCTTAAATAAATTCACTTGGCTAGTACAAACACATTAGTTGTGGCAGCAGTCCCAACTCAGTGGGCCAGATTAAGCTTTAGGTACATTCATCAAAAGCGTCTCTCATTTAATGAACTAACAACTCCATGTAAAGTAGCCCCAGACTAATTGACTCACAAGTGAAGCTATATTTCCCTACCCAGGCAGATAGCTGCACTTATCATGGGCACTAGCCCCAGTGACCCACATGTGAATCTATCTTTCTATATACAGGGTGCAATTTGTACTGAATCAGGGAGCTGGCCCCAGTACCAGTGGCAGTCTTCAGCCACAGTGGGAAGCTATCTTTCCCCACACCGCAAACCAGCTGCTGTTATACTGGGAGCTAGCCCCAGTGACTGTCTCACTGAAGGGAAGCTAAAGTTCCCCATATAAACAGCACAACTGTTGCGATCCTGTGAGCTAGTCCTAGCTCTGCTGTAGGCAGCACAGGAGGGAGGCTTTTAAACTGCTTCTGTTTGCTGAGAAGTGAGCCGCCGCATGAATGGAGGCAGTGCAAGTATAAGAAAAGCTCATGAATGCATGATGAGATATACACTGTTGGACCACCAGGGAGGAGGTAGGAAGCGGACATTAGGGGGGAGGATGTGAGGGTAATGTGGAGATGATGGTGGCAATGTGACGGCAATATGGAACTGATGGGGAGCAAGTTGGAGCTGATGGGGCAATGTGAGGGCAATATGGCGATGATGGGGCAATGTGGAGATGATGGGGGCAAGTTGGAGCTGATGGGGGGCAATGTGAGGGTAATATGGAAGTTATGGGGTGCAAGTTGGAACTGATGAAGGGCAATATGGAGCTGATGGGGTGCAATGTGAGGGCAATATGGAGCTGATGGGGGCAGTGTAGAGATTAGGAGCATTGTGGAGGTGTCCAGTGGAAATGGCCATTAGGGAGGCGCTTCAGATTTCTGTGCTTACAGGCTCCTGAGATGTAAATCCTGCCCTGGCTGTGCGCAGGAGATGTCCTCACAATCTGACAGATTTGGAGCGCTTTTGCAAAGAAGAGTAGGCAAGTATTGCCACGTCAAGATGTGCCATGCTAATAAACTCCTACCCAAAAAGACTGACTGCTGTAATAGAATCAAAAGGTGCTTCAGCAAAGTATTAGTTTAAGGGTGTGCATACCTATGCAACCAGGTTATTGTGAGTTTTTTTTATTTTTTAGTTTTCCCTTCAACGATTTCAGTTTGTTTTGCAATTGAATTGTTCTCGTTATAGGTCACATTAAAGGTGGAAAAAGTTCTGACATGATTTATCTTTGTCTCATTCTTTAACATCACAAGAACCTGGCATTTTAACAGGGGTGTGGATATATGTGTTTTTTATTTTAGAAAACTGTTTTAACAGGAAGAATACATTGAGATTTCCTTTGTTTTAAAGTACGTTAAAACATCGGACAGGAGGCAGATCCATTATGAAATCCATCAATATGTCCATCCAGGGACAAATGAGGAAATCCAAATGAAGAAGAAGATCAGCAAGTCTCAATCAAGGTGTCCTTGAATGAACACATATACCAAAGGGTGGACAAAAGCAGATAACCTGGGGAAGAAAATGATGGGATGAATAAAATCTTTCTCCACTTGACTCTTGGACAGTATGTCCTCAACAGTAGAATCAGAAGCATGCACCTCTTGAAAGTAAGGTCTTTGATGATCTAGCAGGATAGTATACTAGCAGAAGTAAGAAGATTTTTAATTTTGTCAAAGGCTTGCTGAGCACGGGCAGTACAGAGGGAAGGCTAATGATAGGCTGGAGGACTCTTGAGAAGTTTCAAATTAACTTACTATAAAAATTAGCAAATGCAACAAACCCTTGTACAGCTTTCACACATGTAGGAACTGGACAGTCTAGAATTGCAGCTATGTTTTTAGGCCAATTTTGATACTGTTTGGAGAAAAAGTGAAACCCAGAGACACATTTCTCCAATTTAATATAGAAATTGTGAGTTTGGAGATGGGATAAGACGATCTACAAATGTCTACAGTGCTGTTCAATAGACAAATTAAAAATAAGATATTATCCATATAGATAATGAGAAAAGTATCCAGGGGATCACAGAAGATATCATTCAGAAAATATTGGAAGCTGACCAGGGAATTTCAGAGTCAAAATGGTATCACTGCATTATCAAAATGCCCATACCTAGAACGAATGGCCATCTGATTTGAGGTGATGCAACTGAGAAACTGGGGCAAATGATACTTGTTCATAATTGTGATCTTGTTCAAGTCTCTAATCAACACAAGGGTGTAGGATGTCATGTTTTTTTTCAACATAAAAGATGCCTGCCTGCTGGAGAAGTAGAGAGCACTTTGATTTCCAGCTAAGACAGAGGGTAAATTCTTCCATAAAGAATGGAACATCCAGGCAGAATGTTGATAGGACAGTCTTAGAGCCTTTGAAAAGTTAATTTGTCTGCCCCCCTTTTTATCAAAAACATCAGCAAAGGATAAGTAGGCTCGGGAATCTGAGAAGTAGTATCACTCAAAGATGCAAGATGTTGAGCTAGATGGATGGTGTATACATGAGAGTCAGAAAGCACACAATTTTGTTGACACAAGGGTGAAGAAAACAAAACCATCCCAGAAGCCCATAAGTTAAAAGGATTTTGGTGTTGCAACCACTGCAGGCTGTATATCATCAGGAATAAGGGAGACTGGACTAGGTCAAACTGTATGGACTTGAAAGACAGCTTGTGAATTTAGGGCAGGTTCTGACAAGATGACCTACTTTCTCACAGTACGGACACAGGTTAAGCCTCCTACTTCAGTTACATTACTCATAAGACAGGGGATCTTAAGCCAAACCAAACTACATGGGTTCTTTAGAAGTCATAGGCAATTCAGAAGCTTGAGAGGGGGTGATACGACTAGATGATTGACAGGAAAATATGCTGTTACCTGTAATGTGTTCCAGGCATTGTTTCTGTAGCCTGGAAATGATTTGAACCTTTGAATGGATTAAGTCTTTCAGGGAATTAGACAACCCAACATCAGCAAGCTCATCTTTTAGGGATTCTGAAAGTCCATAATGAAACTTATCACAAATTACTGTTTTATTCCAAGCAGTATGCATCAATGCTGGCCCCAGACACACTGTTTTGTTTGCCAGTAGTCAATGTGGTTATTGTTGTAGCCTAATACATCCTGAAAGTATTCAATAATCATCTCACATGCAGTGGGACCACTCCTAGGAGCTATACAGTGTTTGTGTATCAGTTACAAACCCACACTCTGGGAGCAAGTCTCGTAAAGATGTGCCACCACCACTACAAATGTTATATTTTCACTCCTGAGGCACATGAAATGCTTTCTGTGATGATGATGACACTTGTTCAGCAATGGTTTGGGATGTTCTTGTTGCTGATGGTATAAACCCTTTGCTTATTTCTTTCTCTTATTCTTTCTTCTAGTAACATAGTAACATAGTAAATTAGGTTGAAAAAAAGACACAAGTCCATCAAGTTCAACCTTCGCCTCATACCTTAGTAACTGAGAATTTTATAGCTTTCCTGCTACCAATTAAATTAGTCTTTATCAGACCTTCCTGATCAGCCTACTGATAAACATTATAACTCTGTATGTTCCCTTTTGAAAGAAATGTATCTAATCTTCTCTTAAATGTATCCATTGTATCTGCCATAACTACCTCCCTGGGCAATGAATTCCACAATTTGACAGACCTTACCGTAAAAAACCCTTCCTCTGCTGAAGTTTAAACCTCCTTTCCTCTAATCTCAAGGGGTGTCCCCTGGTCACCTTATCAGGCCTTGGAATAAAAAGCTCACCGCAGAGATCCTTGTATTGACCTCTCATATACTTGTACAATGTGATAAGGTCTCCTCTTAGACGTCTTTTCTCTAGAGTAAATAAACCAAGTTTGTTTAGTTGTTCCTCATATGTCAAGTCCTCCATTCCCTTAATTAATTTTGTTGCTCTCCGCTGTACCCTCTCTAGTTCTAGTATATCCTTTTTCAGAACCGGTGCCCAAAATTGCACTGCATACTCAAGGTGAGGTCTTACCAATGATTTGTATAATGGCAAAATAATGTTATCCACTCTTGCTTCAATACCTCTTTTTATGCAAGACAGGACTTTGTTTGCCTTTGCTACTGCTGTTTGACACTGGTCACTGTTTCCAAGTTTGTAGTTGACAAGGATACCCAGGTCTTTTTCTAGCAACGAGTCACCTAAAATTATTCCATTAAGTTTATAAGTAGCCTTGGGATTGTTTCCTCCCAAATGCATGACTTTACACTTCCCCACATTAAACTTCATATTCCACATGTTTGCCCAATCTGACATTGTATGTAAGTCCCTCTGTAGAGAGAAAATATCCTGTTCTGAATTAATGACTTTGCATAATTTAGTATCATCTGCAAATATTGATATTTTGCTTTCTATATCTATTTCCAGGTCATTTATAAACATGTTAAAAAGCAGCGGACCCAATACTGAACCCTGAGGTACTCCACTCTCCACTTTAACTGTACTGGAGAATTTTCCATTTACAACCACACACTGTTCCCTATCCTTCAGCCAGTTTTGTATCCAATTGCAAAGGTTATCTCCTAGCCCCAATTTCCTTATTTTATACACCAGTCTTCTGTGTGGTACTGTATCAAATGCCTTTGCAAAGTCTAGATATACTACATCTACTGCCTTGCCATTGTCAAGGTTGCTGCTTACCTCCTCATAGAAGCTGAAAAGATTAGTTTGGCATGATCTATACTTCATAAAACCATGTTGATTCGTGCTAATGATCTTATTTTTTGTATTGTAATCCTGAATATAGTCCCTTATTATGCTTTCTAATAGTTTTCCCACTACAGAGGTCAAACTCACTGGTCTATAATTCCCAGGTTCTGTTTTAGTTCCCTTCTTAAATAGAGGCACTATGTTAGCTCTTCGACAATCCTGTGGCACTGAGCCTGTGGTAATAGAATCTTTAAAGAGTAAATATAGGGGTTTTGCTAACACTGCACTGAGTTCCTGAAGAACCCTTGGATGTATACCATCAGGACCCGGTGCTTTGTCGGTCTTAATTTTGTTCAGTCTTCCCATGACATCTCCTTGAGTTAACCCAATATCTATTAATTGTATTGTTTTATTTGTTACTTGCGGAGGCTCTTCTACCATTCCTTGCTGCCTTGTATATACTGATGCAAAGAAAGTGTTTAAAACATCGGCCTTTTCCTTATCCTCACTAACCAACTCACCCATCTCATTTTTGAATGGTCCAATGCACTCCCTCTTAAGTTTTTTGCTATTTATATATTTAAAAAACTTTTTTGGATTAGTCTTGCTTTCCCTTGCAATTCGAGTTTCATTATCTATTTTTGCTACCCTAATTGCCTTTTTGCAATCTTTGTTTTGTTATTTTAAGAAAGATTGTTCAGTTCCTTCTGACTTAAATAATTTGAATGCTTTTATTTCCTTGCCATTTCCTTTTTGGGTACATTTCTGCAACCTAAATTTGAATTCTGACCATTTTTCCTCAGTATTTTTGCCTTTAAATAAAATATCCCAGTCTATGTGTTGCATTGAGGCCCTTAACAATTTGAAGTTGGCTTTTTTAAAATTAAGAGTTTTGGTTGAACCTATACATTTTTGCTTTGCCAGACAGATCTCAAATGTAACCATGTTGTGATCACTGTTTCCCAAATGTTCTCTTACCTTAATATTGAATACCATTTCTGTGTTATTAGTGATCACTAGGTCCAATACATTGTTATTTCTTGTCGGCGCTTCCACCATTTGTGATATGTAGCTTTCACGAAGCGTGTTCAAAAACCTGCTACCCTTAGCACTCTGACAGGTCTCATTTTTCCAGTTGATATCTGGATAATTAAAATCTCCCATAATTATAGTATGCCCAAACTGGGCAGCTTTCCTCATTTGCAATAGCAGTTGGGCCTCATCATTGTCATCGATATTTGGTGGTTTGTAGCATATGCCCACCAACAACTTTTTTTTACCTTTCACACCACATTTAGTCTCGATTTCTACCCACATGGACTCCACAGTTTGGCCAGTTTCCTCACTAATATCACCTCGCAAAACTGGATTTAGCTCTGTTTTCAAATATAAGCACACACCTACACCTTTTCTATTAATTCTGTCTCTTCTAAACAGGGAATAGCCCTCTATATTTACAGTCCAGTCATGTGCATCGTTCCACCATGTTTCTGTTATTCCAGTTATGTCCAATTGCTCATTAACCGCCAGCAATTCTAGTTCTCCTATTTTATCTACCATACTTCTTGCATTTGCTAGCATACAATTGATTTTGAAGTCTTTACATATATTAATCCCTACATGCCTTTTTTCTTCACCTTCATTTACTAGGAGTTCCTCCCTACTGACTAAATTTCTCCCCACCCTTTCTCCACCCCCCTGGTCATTTACTTGGACCCAGTTCCTATCTGCTCTATCTACCCCATTTTTGCTATCTATACCCCCCCCTTTCCTAGTTTAAAAGCTCCTCCAAGCTTCCTAGCATTCTCTCCCCTAACACAGAGGCTCCTCTACCATTTAGGTGCAATCCATCTCTTCCATATAGATTGTACCCAAGAGCAAAGTCTGCCCAGTGTTCTAAAAACCCCAAACCCTCCTTCCTACACCATTGCTTGAGCCATGCATTAAGCTCCCTGAGCTCCCTCTGCCTACCTGCACTGGCGCATGGCACAGGTAGTATTTCAGAAAATACTACCTTAGAGGTCCTTGCCTTAAGCTTGCACCCTAAATCCCTGAAATCATTCTTTAGGGACCTCCATCTTCCTCCTATTTTGTCATTGGTTCCAATATGTACCAAGACAGCTGGATCACTTCCAGCCCCTCCCAATAATCTGTCAGCCCTGTCAGCAACATGCCGAACCCGAGCACCCGGGAGACAGCATACTGTTCGGCATTCACGTTCCTGGCGGCAGATTACCCTATCTACCCTCCTAATAACAGAGTCCCCTATTACTAACACTTGCCTTGGTTTCTGCCTGCTCTGCATCCCATCTAGCCTGGAAGGAGGACTGTTCCCCTGGCTGCTAGAGGAATCAGCCCTCTCCAGTGTTGCCAATTCTGAGCAATTCTCATCAACATCTTCACACAATCTTGCAAATCTGTTGGACTGAGTCAACTCAGAACTGGCCTTCCTCTTCCTCTGTTGTGTTGTGTTTTACTTTTCTCTCTCATCCTCCACAATGTATCCCTCTATCTATAAGCATTTCTTTATATTCTTTGAAAGAATAAGATTCCTCAGAGAAATGTTGCTGATCATGTCTTGGCATAATTTGATCAGACTTTGGCAGAAATTCAGGAAATGTATCTTTAAAGCTGTGGTCCAGAAAAGTGGCAAAATGTAATCCTTATTGCTTTTAATGGACACTATGTGTGTATCCTGATGAAAGCATGCTAATATGTCATCCACTAGCTGGTTCTTTTCAGTGTTGTCATTATTGATTAATCAGCCATGCTCCTCATTTTTTTCTGCAGTAAATCTATCAGTGGAACAATCTAGCTAATTCCTGCCCTACCAACTAACTAGCAAGATGGCCTCTTCAAAAGGTTTCAGCAGCTCATATAGGACACACTTTAGTTACAAAGATGCGTCCTCCAAAGCCTTCCTGTTTTGCATTGTATACTCACTGTTCACCACATTCTGCTTGTACAAACACTCTAGAATGTACAATGTGGAATTCTGCCTGATAGGGACCTACATTTTAACTCTGTTATGGAATATAATACATTATGAGCACTGTATGAGTGGGTGCAGATTTTGTGTGTGATATTTAGCACCTCTCTGAGGGTTTTGGAATCTGGGATGAATCTAATCACAACTAAATATAGGAAATGTGCAAAGCAGGCTATTATATGGAGCCATTATCCTCAGGCAGAAAAAAAACAGCATTCAAGGAGTAGTGTACAAGCCATTACTCTATCACTTGTTCTAGTTTACTTAACACATCCACGGCTTTGGGGGATTATCTCTCAAAACTCTGCATGCACAAAGTGGTGTGCCAGTGTGCTGTCCGTTAATAATACTGCCATAACCAGAGGCCACATTACTGGCTGTGACCTGATGTTGCGTGCTGCTCCTGCTCACTGGAGGGAGGGAAACCTACTGAGCAGTGACAGTCATATAATGTGTACTCTGTCCTCTTGTCCACATATCTGCTGTCAGGTGAATTTTTCTTCCCAGATGAGGTTTCTAGGTCTTTGCCCACCATATTAACCAACTGCTTGTACAATTCTGTACAATTCTGGCAAAACAGTCCTTGAAAAATAACTACAGCTTAGGATGTGCCAGTGGGATGCAACACATGAAATTAGTTCTTTAGAACCTCAGTTTTCTACAAAAGAATGAGGCAGTATGTCAGTTGCCAACATGTTGGCAACTTTGCCATTCCACAGGCATACCTTGGAATTACTTTTTTGACATTTTTAACTACTTCCCAAGAACTCAGTAAGTGTGGTTTGGAGGTGTATAGCAGAAAAAATGCGTAACTTTATTGCTATAACAACATAGCTTGTGGTGTTGGATGTAATGGTGGTGGTAGCATGTGTGAGCTCTCTATGATCCTTGTCATCTCCTCCAAGAAACTCAGAGTAATACTCCTCTGTGTCTGGCATCTGAATGATAGCAGCAGGGGTAATCATTGTTACTACAAATGAAGGAAATCGTGGCACACTCTCTGACATATCTATAGAACTATTATTATGTGCCCCAGTGTCTTTTTAAGAGTGCTTCTACTGTTACTAGCCATGGCACATTTGACATGCTGATAGTGTGTCTTCCAATCACACCTGTGATTGTGATTCATGTGGGATCTCAATAAAGATGTGCCTACGTGTGATCCCACTAACCCCCCCCTCACAGACAACAGATAATAACATGTTCATATTTTGTATTTTGAAGTATCCCATGAAGCATCCTAATCTGTAGACTTCATGTACTCAGGGGTTCTTGAGGGGCTACTACTACAGGGGCTAGATGTTGCAATTGTACTAGTAAGTGTTCAAGGTGGTGCACTTCCAACAGCACTAGAAGCACTCATCATAGCTAAGGTTGTGGATGTTGATGACCAGTGTGGCTGATTATTACTAAACAATGGTGTGTGGCTGGGTGGGGATTGGACTTGTAAGCTGTGATGATTGTGATGATGACTGACAGGATGATTGTGCATTTTTAAGCATCTTTACTTGTTCAGACTCAGACTTTCCAATTGATTTCTCAAACTGTATAAACAAGCACAGTGCTCCCTTTCTTTTGTTTTCAGTTAATTTTCTGGCCATATCATCATCCTTCTCACTTTCAACTTAATCTGTATCTGAAGAAGAGGAGGATGCTGGAGAGACACTCTAGATCAACATAATCATTATCATCAAAAATTAGGTCATCATCAGCATCTCCTGCCGCTTCTTCCCCACTACTTTTATGTTCCTCTAGGGTTTTTGAAATCTCAAAGAATTTCTTTTTAACTTTCTCCTTAGAGGGATTTTCAGAATGTTTGCTAATACTTTCAGGACAGGTGTTGTACTTGTTAGTCTTACTGTCAGATACAGCAGTTGGTTGAACTGCTATCCCCCTTCAACACTGGAATATGACTCATTGTCATCTTCAGTGTTTTTATGGTTTACTAATACTGATGGTTGTGATGAAGGAACTTTTTATGACCATCATTATTTATTAAACACATTGCAGCAACCATGGCTACAGTCAGTATGTGGGCTACAACTTTACTAACATATACCTCTACTGCTCCTACTCCTTTCCCTCTTCCCCTGCTCCTAGTACATTTGCTGGACATTATCAAACTATTGTGGATTAACAGTAAGTTACACAACAGAATTGATTGCTTGTGATGTCTTACCCATTGCAAAATACTCATATACAGTAAATATCTTCCTCTTCTAGTATCTGTCAGTATCAGTCACAGCTCATGTCAGGGTACCTGTCTCTGTCAATGGTTTTAATGTTTTTTTATTTTTTTATCCTTATGCAAATGTTTCTTCCTCTCTTTACCTGAAGCTAGTGTAAATATGATATCAGATGCTGCTTTATCTCTCAATGTCACTGCAGTCTAATTTTTGACATTACAAATAAACCTTAGGCAATATGCTGGGTCCTCTTCTTCTGTCTGTTGTAGGAGTTAGTGTCGGTTGCACTTTTTGACTGTTAGTCTATAAATATATCATTCATAGATGCTTAGCCAGCTCAGGAATGAATTTGGATCACCTGCCTCTCTCTTCTCAGTCAAATAAGATTTTGGGGTATTTTGCACGCTTTCTTCCTTTACACTCCCCCAGAGTCCCAAAACTCTCCTAAAAAGGAGAACAAATTGCCTGCCCATAAGGCTCTCTAAACTAAACTTCGACTCCATTTTATTTGCCTATCTTAAAGGGATAGTAGTTACTGATGTAACACTGCTCACCTCAGAGCAGCAGGACAATCTTAAGTGAGCATAACCTGAAAAACCTGTCAAGGGGAGCAGGATTTTCATTATGTTAACAGTAAGAAGATTGTCCCTTGCTCCAAGCTGTCTGGTCAAGAGACATCTGAGGGGAGATGGCTCACACTATGTAAAAGGGGTGGGAAGGGAATAATTTATCATTCAATTACTCTTGAACTACAACTCTGACAGTATTGAAATAACACTCTCCATGGCCCAAATACTATGAAAATTAATTGGAGCTGCTTTTTTTTAAAACATTACCATCACTTTAACTCTTTTTCTCTCGCTCTCTCTCCCTCTCTCTAACAAACACAGAATTACATGCTGCAGGAACCTGGAATCTCTTTTATTTGTGGCAGGAAAAAAAGAGAAACTTTCCACCGTTGATTTCAATACAAGGCTGGAAAAAAAAATTAGGCACCTTATTGTGAAAAATTTACTACTCGGCAGGAAGTACCATATTTCATCTGTTTTAATCTGAGGGGAAAAATGTTGCCGATCCCTACATGTGGCGCATACAATACTTGGCTGTCCAAAACAGGGCAGAAAGGTTCATAACCACCATTACTCTCTAAATGGATGCCTTGGCTCAGACACCTTGGTGTGATGACAGTGATATCTTGCATGTACAGTCCCATTCTAAGCCAAGCAAGGATGGTGCCCAGGTCACTAAAAAGACATGAGCTCACTGTCCAGAAGCAAATGCCTTCCCCTCCTTTGCCCTTTGCAGATTAATGCTACAGGGAAGGAATAGCCAAACCAAGGAAGACAAAGCCACTTTACCTGCAGTGCTGGCAAAATAGAGAGAGGACAGTAAGTGGCTGGCAGGTAGGTCATGTTAATATATACACACAATATCACGAGCAGGGCCCTCTGATCCTTTGGTTCTCCATATCTGATTTGTACTATTTAATATATCTGTATGTCCATTCCCTATTGTACAGCACTGTGGAATTAGTTGGCTCTATATAAATAAAGAATAATAATATATAGGAGACCTCCCTAGCATGCAAGGAGTTAAAAGCTCCTTTAAATCTATGGATTTCATTTTAATGTATGGATTTAATTTTAATGAATTTTGCTTCTTAGTACATGAACCTCACAGTCAATAGTGAGCACAGCACGTGATGTAAGGAGACATTAGAAAACAATAAGTATAGGGCTAATAAAGGTGCAGACTGCAGATCTTTGCAGCTGAAATTTGCAGATTGCTCTGTGAAAGTCACATTGATTCTCACATCCATTTGAGCACCAGAGGGGTGTGCAGAACAATGCATAGCACACTCCTTCTGTATTCAAACCAGTAATATAGCAGGGCAGCAGGTTACCACAGTGCTGAAACTGATTTAGCTCTGGTTTGATAGTAAGGCTGATGTACAGTAATTCTGGAGCAAACCAACTTCACCATAGTGGAAAAATAAAAAACTTGCCTATTTCCATTTATTTTGCTTTTAATCCATTGAATTCTTGACAGGTCTCCAAAGTATTGCTTTACAATGTATTGGTGACCTCCCTACCATTCAAGGGGTTAAGTCAATAGGGAGATTTATTTGTCCCCTATGTTGAAATTGGTTTGTCCCCAAACTGCCATATTTCCTCTTAGTATATCAGCCACTGTGAAACAAAGTTAGAAGCATAAACTAATATCAAGGGTACATAAGAAATAGAATGAAAAAAAACAAAACAACACTGCCTTCTAGCTTTATTACTAACAGGAGAGAGTTAATCTTCCCTACTAGTTTACAGAGCAATGAGCAATGCTTTCTGGTGATAGGTACTGCAGTATTATTAGGATAGTGACATGCTATTTAATTTGTCTGGTGAAAGGATGAAAAGTAATATTCATCTAGCTAACACTGAGGGGGTTAAGGACAGAAGCTGGCTCCAGTGAGATAACAGTGTGTTCATAATTTATACAGCTGATTTCATTATACCTTTTATCCCTCGAAAGAAGTGTTCAATAAATTTACATTTTACGATTTCTCTAAAGTGCTATTTGCAGTGGGTCAGACAGAGGAAGGGCGTACAGAAGCCAAGCTCAGCATTTTCTATGCAGCCAGTCTCAGCCAAAGAGGCTGTTCAAGGTTTCCCTGCATCAGGGAGAAAAAGTGGATGGGGGGGTAGATCTGTAGAGATTTACCAGTCCCCCCCAGGACAGAGTAGGAATGATGTGTTCAGTGCCTATCCAATGACTGACAATCTAGTACAGAAAGCTAATTGGTAAAAAGCACATCTTATGTACTTCATACGCTCAAATCTACAAGATCTGTCAGATTGAGGCAACATCTGCCTGCCTCCCAATCCTGTTCTATGGGGGATTTGGATGAAGGTTCCAGATCGGATTTTGTCAAGTTAAGTCGTTAAGCAATTTTTTGGAAGATTGTGAGAGCATTAGCTTGTGCCTAGATGAACATCAAGCTGCTTACACTTTGCACCTATGTATAATCAGATCTACTGGAAAATGGCTTCCTTGCACTCATCTAATACCTGTCTGCTCCTTAGGCAGGCAGATGTACATGACAAGGAAAAGTGACATTATCAGCATTCTTCTGAGTCTAGGTGCAATGCTGATGATACATAGGTATAGAGAAATCTAGAGATTTATCTGCCTCTTTACTTATATCTAGTAGAGGCAGGTGCCATGGGGTGGAATGGCCCTTCCTATTGCACAAAAACACCTTTCTTAACCTCTCTTTTGACATGCAATGGAGGGGTAGATGATTCTATCCCGAATAAACTATTGCTCTACCACCACCCTTTAGGCTAATTTAAACTGACAGTAATTCCTATGTTGCTGGATTGTCTTGTATTAGCTGCAACAGCAACAGAATGGTTAATGGTGTAAAACATGAAATATTTCAGTTTATTTAAGGCCATAAAGAAATGTAGGGGATCACATCTACCCCCCCCCCCCTCCATTGAGATTAAGTCAGGATCAGAGAGAATGACATAAATGACAAAAAAATAATATAGGGTCTTTTCCCCTCATATTATTTTCTCAATTACCCTATGGGGGACACAGAAACCATGGAGGTTAACTTTGCTTCTTTCTGGATGAAGCTACCCCTCTCTAAGTTCCATATAAGTGACAGCTCCACTCCTATTCAAATTTAAATGTGTCCTTCCAGAGAAAAAAAAACAAGGGGAGTCTCTACAGAAACGTCAACTAGATTTAATCTCTTTATTTTAATTTCACTTTTATTGACCTGAAGTTATTAAAGAAGAGTAAAAAAAAGCCCTGGGCAGGCTACAGCCTATGGTCATTACTTTGCTTCTTAATTTGTCTGAACTAATTTCACTGGTTCCCACTTATTGTCTCCATGTGGAGAGGAGGTAGGCTACAAGTGGAGACAGAGCTGCTGAGTACAACTTTATCATGGAGCTGATGTTGTGAGTGTATCTTTATACACTGTTCTATCTATCTATCTATCTATCTATCTATCTATCTATCTATCTATCTATCTGTCTGTCTATCTATCTATCTATCAATCAATCTATCTACCTATGTATCTAATATATAATATTCTTTGTATGTATTGTGTTATTCATGCCTGAAAAATTATATTCCATAAGTGCCCATTAGATGGAGACTTAGTAATGGGATGTTGTTTTCTCTATGTACTGTTACTTTGCAGGAATGACAAAGTTCAGGAGTTTATTTATGAAAACATCTCTTTCTGGAGTTATCACCTTGCAGACAGCCTGAGGGTGATTGAAAGTGCAGAGAAATAGAGCACTGGTACGATCATCCACAACTATCTATCTACCTATCTATCTATATAGCAGCAGAGGTTTTGTTACTGGAAGCTCTCTAAACCCAGTACGGGGGCAGGCTGGGTATGATATCTGGCAGCTTATATTAGTCCATAAACATGGAGGCTGGGTTTATTTTAGATGTGCAGTGTCCTTGCAGTTGCAGCATGAAGCTGTTTTTATTTCACTGAGCCATAGCCACGAGGATAGGAAGACTCAAGTATGCCTCAGATGGCACTATAATATGAGGACAGGGATCTACTATGCAACTGACAGCTGGTAATCACCTTAGAAGCAACTGGCTACTTGTCCTATATATATGTTATAAACAAGGGAATGATGGTGGGGCTGAGAGAGATTATTGCCTAAGACAAATTGGGGTAGATCTCCATCAGATTCAGTGTCTGGGAATCAAACAAGAGTATTTTCTTTCTGCTAGTCTCATAGTGATCTCTGCTTTTCTTAAGTTGGGTCACCATTCAAAAAGAGAAAACCCTGCTAAACAGGAAAGTGGGGATAGCAAATGTACTGGGTCTATTGACCAGTCAGTTATGAATAACTTCTTATGCAGCATAGTTAACCCCTTAATGACAGTTTTTTTTTTCCATTATAGCGAATGACTTCCTGGACTTACCAGGTAAGTCGTCTTTCACTAAGGGGTTTTAAAGTCAAATGTCTCACTAGTCTTCCTCATTTAACCAGCCCATTTTGCATGAAGGGACCCTCAAAAAACATGTCATGGGACACTGGTTCACAAATGGGTAAAGCATTTTGGAACCTCGCAGATTTTTATCTACTGCTCTTTTGGCATCCATTTCAGAATATTTCATTATAACTATAATATTTCATTATAACTGTCTAAAATGCCCGTAGATTTAGCCACATCTAATGAAAAGTCCCCGGTTTGATAAAGACACGTGAAATTACCTGTTAACTCTTTGGGTGCCAGAGGGGGTGTGCAACGCATTGCAAAGGGTTAAAAAGGTGAAATATATATGTGATATACTACGAATATTTGGAGCAATAACAGATTAAACAATACACTGGAGATATCCATTGCATTCAATGGCTTAAAAGTCCCATTTACATCAAAAGGCCCATAGGGTGCAGTTGGCTAACCACAGAATTGCTTTAATTTTCCTAGCACACCAGTCCCACCACATTTCTATGTTGAAAATAAAGTGATTTATCAATGCTTTCTTTCCTTCTCAGTGCCTGTGAATGTCTTTTGGATTATGGTAATTATATGGAAAATATGCAGATTTATTGGCAAAAACAAAAAAGCATCTTAATTGAAAGGAACATTCTAGATGCTGTTGTACTGATTCTTCATAATACTGCAACATTTTCCTTATTAATAAGCAACTGTATTGTGTACATTATTTGAAATTGAATCAGTAGATTAAAATGCATGAATAAAAAAACTATTTACAATTTAAAGGGATAGTAATGTTTCATAATAAAAGCAACTCTAATTAATCATCATAGTATTTGGACTTTGGAGAGTGTTATATCAATACTGTCAGAGTTGTTGTTCAAGAGTAATTCAATGACAAAGTATCCCCCTCCCGCCCCTTTTACTGATGTAACACTGCTCAGCCAGATCAGAAGGGAGGTGCCCAGGTAGATTGCAGAGAGGAACAATCTTCAATTAAGATAAGGGAAAAACCTGAAAAACTTGTCAAGGGGGGGCAGGGCTTTCATTGTTCTCACAGTAAGAAGATTGTCCCTTGCTGTGGTCTGTCCGGTCAAGTGACCAGATTCCACATCTGAGGGGAGGTGGCTTACACTAGGTAAAAGGGAAGGGAGGGGGAAACTATCTTTCAATTACTCTTGAACCACAACTCTGACAGTATTGATATAACACTCTCTATGGCTAAATACTATGAAGATTAATTGGAGCTGCCGTTTTTGAGAAACGTTACTATCCCTTTAAGTACATTTTCTGCTAGGTTTAGCTATTAAATCATTGGACTGTTTTCAGACTGGAATTTATCAAATGGGTAACAGACAAATGGCTAAATGAATAATGAAATAATCACGTTCCCTTGTATATCCACCATTTGCATACTTAGCAATGTCTGTATCATATTGCAGTCAGGAGAGGATTCTGAGTATTGGCTGGTCGATCACTATTAACAGACACACATATACATATAAGCAGTATACGTATCTACTTGGAAATATTGAATCTTCTTAATATCTGGTAAAACATTTTCTAAATAAATGAAATTAATATTTCCTGCCTTGAAATTACAAGAAAGCTAAATTTTGCCGATCACCAATAAACTCTCAAAGACATCTGTCAGTGACAGTAGGCGTATATCAGTATATTGAATATGCTGTTGTTCTCAGACTTTCATGAATTCCTTACAAAAATATGCATGTGGCTTGTGAATAAGAAATCTTTGTTTCTCAGTCACAGAAATTTTAGTTTCAATACTTCTCTTTGAAGCTTGATGCACCAATTTTACTTTATTTAACTACAAGTTTGGATTAGGCTTTACTTTCGCAGTGAACTGAAGTTCAGGCAGTCAGCTTTGAGTCTCTCTCTTCTGTTCTAAGGATGACAAATGGAAAATCAATTCTTCTCTAAGATTGTCTCTCTAGATCCTACGGATTTATTGCCTTGTAGAAAACTCTTAATGTGAACAATTACCAACTTGTCTGCTCCCACTTACCGAGTCTCTTTACCACTCTCCCTCTCTCATCTCATACCTAATAAATCCCCAGCATACATTTTCTATCCAGTTTAAAGTATGCATTATTATACGTCAACCCTTTCAAATATATATATATATATATATATATATATATATATATATATATACACACACACACACATATACTGTATGAGACTTGTGAGTGCAAATTTATATATATATATATATATATATATATATATATATATATATATATATATGTATATATTATAAATCTGTTATATATGTGTGTGTGATTGTGTGTATACATGCACACTAGTGAATGCTGCATGGCACTGCCCATTGGATTCAACGCTTTGTGCATGTAGATGAAACTAAGGATGTTGATGGAAGTGTGTCTTGCTGTAACGGTTTTCACAGGCCCATGTCTATGAAGATCTCCACCCCTGTGAATCTCACTGCAGGTTCACCCTCCTGGTCACTCCTGGCAAAATCCCTGCCCTGTGATGATTCCCTGGGTGGTGTCACTCTCTTCCACCCTGCTGTCCTGTGGAGGGGCTAACAATGAAACAGAAACAGTTTGATATAGATATATAGAGATATATAGAGATATATAGAGAGAGATATAGAGATATATAGAGAGAGATATAGAGATATATAGAGATGATTGATATAGAGATGATATAGAGATGATATAGAGATGATATAGAGATGATATAGAGATGATATAGAGATGATATAGAGATGATATAGAGATGATATAGAGATGATATAGAGATATAGAGATATAGATATAACAAACTGAAAAGGTTATGGTGGGGAAAAAAGTGAGTGAAAACCCCTTCCACCTGAATTTGGTGGGTGGTAGATACAATGTTAAACAAAAATTTGACACACCAGTCAAGCCATAAGACTTGCTTTTCCCACAGAAATATCACATTTGCAATGTTGTTACTACTGCAAGGGATTCTCTAAGGAATCCATGTATAAAGTGGAATCTGAGGCAAAAAGGTGATTCCTTGTTAAACGCATTTACATATGCCTACCCAGAATCCCTTGCAGTAGTAACAACATTGCAAATATGAGATTTCTGTGGGAAAGGCAAGTCTTATGGCTTGACTGGTGTGTCAAATTTTTGTTTAACATTGTATCTACCACCCACCAGATTCAGGTGGAAGGGGTTTTCACTCACTTTTTTCCCCACCATAACCTTTTGAGTTTGTGCTCCATATGTGCACCAAGCCTCAATGGCTTTGCATCTCTTCCTGAGTTGTGTCTTAAAGCTGTTGCTCAGCATACACATACTCTAAGGAATCCATGTATAAAGTGGAATCTGAGGCAAAAAGGTGATTCCTTGTTAAACTTATTTGCACATGCCTACCCAGAATCCCTTGCAGTAATAGCAACACTGCAAATGTGAGATTTCTGTGGGAAAAGAAAGTCTTATGGCTTGAGACTGGTGTGTCAAATTTTTGTTTTACATTGTATCTACCACCCACTATATATATATATATATATATATATATATATATATATAAAAAATGGAGAGCGAAACAGTCTATCGTATAGCAATATACAAAGTTATTTATTCATAAAAAAGAAACATAGACATAAAATATGTATAAAACCAGTTGAAGAGCCCGTTACACGGGCCACAGTGCCACTGGCAGCCGGTTGCGGTGCAGTCATGCTCAGTAGAGACTGCCCGTGCCGCGACTGATACAGAGCGGGACGCTCCTTCTGAGCTCCCCGCTCTGTATCAGTTGCTGCGAGGGCAGTCTCTACTGCGCATGACTGCAGCACGCGCAGCAGTCTCTAATGTGCATGTATTGTGGCGTTACACACATTTTAGCGAATTATTATATAGGATGTGTAAATACACCAACAATACTCTATACATAAACAAAGATAATAACCAGAATTGGCTCCGGGGCTCAAGAATATAAAAGATGAGTAAACTATCCCTGTGTCCGCTGCTGTTCCTTCAATGGTATAAAATCTTACATATATGTAGGTAACTGTAAATATAAGTGATTATATATGCAACGTCTTCTATTTATATCAGTACGTATATATTAGTAGATCTCTCAGTAATGTAATCAGTCAATCAATCGGCCGGCTCACAGTTGTTCTTAAAGGCAATGTAGCAAATAGCAATATTAACTCTTGAGTTGCTGTTGTAAAGCAGGCAGGTCTGTATTATTCTATTTATCCATGTGTTTCTTGTGACTTAAGTGTAATTTGGTGTACCTCTTAATTCAGCATACAGAGGTAATTATTTACCTTGGGGATCTTCATTGTTATCCCTTTTGTTCTCCTTAAGTCTAGTGATATCTGCAGACGACCCCATCTGTATTCTTCCTCAATGTTTATCAGTTATGTCCATCAGATGTTTGTTTTTTTTTTTTTTTTTTTTTTTAAATCACTGTTAGTATCCCAATCACACTTCCTCAGTCATGTTTTACAGACCTCCCATCCTTGAATGGAGACACTACTGCAAAGTGTTTGCCCGTTTTTTTTCTGTGGTGCAGTTACCCTATCTGGAAGTTCTTTTGTTCAGGGCACCCCTAACACGTAATCTAGAACATTCATGGCACCCCTGACATATTTAATGTACTTTATCAAGGGTATAAGAAGGGTACAATACATAAATATACCATTATTACCAGGTCTTATAATCATAATAACAAAACTAAATCTATTGTTCATAACAATTTATATAAATCTTTATTTAAAAGTTCATTTTTGTTAGTCTTCATAGAAAACATGGGGCACCCTAAGCTGATGTCTGTGGCACACCGAAGTGCCACGGCACCCTGGTTGAGAATCACTGGTTCAGAGTATTAATGATTGAATAAATCAAGATGAATCTCCAACGCATTTCATACCACCTATTAGCACTCCATCAGGGAGCTTTATGACACAGGGAGCCGTGATCCACCTTGTTGTATATATATATATCTATATATATATATATATATATATATATATAGATATATATATATACACATATATATATATTGGAAAATCTAGCTGGAATGGCAAAATTGTTTGTTTGTTTGTTTTACAATTGTTATGCATTGGTTTTTAAGTGATGCTCAGATAGCTAAAGAATTTAGCGAACAAGACTTGTCAAAACCTGTATGTGGCAATAACAAAAGCTTTTACTGTATAAAAAAGGCAATGTTGTGATGACACTGGAGCTTTGTGTTGCTTTGCCCTGATTCGTGTTCAAGCACAGCACTCATGGTACTTTACCAGGTAAAAGAAGTTAAGTTCCATGGGAATGAAACATTGACCACTGAAGCTTCATTTCTTTGCCATAAGCGCTCAAAGGAACTTTTGCAGGTGAATCACTCATGCACTTTATTAATTGATAATTCTGAAAAAAGTCACAAATTTGGTCAATTAAGAACATGCACCAGTGGTTCACTTGTAAAAATTCCTATGAGTGTGGAACTACATGTATTTATTTATTTTAAATGCTTTATTGAAATAACATAGATATACAAAGTGAGGAAGATAAAATGTCATTACATAAATATGTCAAAGTACGACCAACTTAGTGCATCACATGTCACATTCCTCAAAAGTCCAAATAAGAAGGTTAGTATTAACATAACAAGGCATGTACAGTTGTATAAACGTTGTGCCCAAAGTCAAAATAGCAGATCAAAGTCTACATTTCAGACAGGCATAAGATCCTGACGCAGAAAGAAAAGTAAAATAAAACAGATGAGCAGCAAAAGTAAGAGACATAAGGTAAGAAAGTGTGTATAGTACATAGAGGCCTAGGAAGAGCTAAAGAAAGGAAAGAAAAAGAAATAGAAAAGAAAAAGAGACAGGAAAAGAAAATGAACTTGTCACTTGGAGTGTCCATGTGCATATGGAGGAACGAGGTCGAGACAGACCAGAGGCGAGCAGAACGAGGAAGAGAAATAAGGGAATGAAAACGGTCCCCTTCTAAAATATTATGTAACTCAAACTAGCTCCTCCACCTGGAATATAACCAGGTAGATTGGCACATCAGAAGGAAAACCTCCTGTCTCAGGGAAAAATTGTAAAATGGATCTAGCAATAAGCAATCAACCAACATGAGTACAGCAGAGATCAACAAAATCAACATAACCAGAGGCATCCACTCTCTTAGATATATAGGCATTCAGGCATCTAAACCACCCAGTACATTCAGTCACTGGAGTCTGCAGTAGACAACAAAAGGTCGACATTATAAGTCACTGCGTTAGCATGGGTATCAAGGTGTGGATCTCAATAACTGATCCCCGTGCCCAGATACCCAATACGTTTCCCAGGCCGACAATATCTCCAAAGATCTCCATGGCACCAGTAGAGTACGCATGTAATTTCTCTAATTCATAGGTCCCATTCTCTGCAGCCAACCACATATCTATGGAAGGAGGATAAGGTGATCTCCAACATCTTGGAATAATATGTCTGGTGTAAGAAAGCAACATTTTTAGTAGGCACTGAGAATATGAAGGAATGAGGGGTGGGGTAGGTAGAAGGTGGAATAGATAGAGAAGGGATTTAAGTGCAAGGAGAGAGAGAGTATAGAGTTAATATGGAAAATAATTGCTTTCCAGTACTCAATGATTTTCGAGCAAGTCCACCATAAATGATATAAAGTACCATCATCTTCAGAACATTTCCAGCATAAAGAAGAGATTGTAGGAGAAAAATCTGTGAAGAAGCACTGGTGTAAATAGCTTGTAGCCAGATTCCTTCATCAGAGTATTAGGTGAACTTAAAAGTAAATCACGTATGGCAGAGAAGGAGGCATTCAGGTCATCTTCCCACGCCAAAATAAAGGAAGGTTTATCAGAATTAGAGGGATGGAGCAACATGCGATAGAGTTTTGTAAGGGGTTTAACAAACAAGGTGCCCGACTGGAATGCACCCTCAAATTGTGTCAGACCCCTCATAGTATCACCCCTATTTGAAAGAGAATGTAGAAAACATTTGAGCTGTAAATACCCCCACCTACGCGAAGATGGGAGGCCATAATCAACAGACAGAGTTTCAAAGCTAGGTAATCCAGCAGCCAGCAAAAAAGAATGTAATGTGTGAATATCTTTACGTTTCCAAGTAAGAAAAGGTTGGCCTCTCAGGCCCTGAGGAAACCCTGGGTTACCAAAGATGGACAACAGTGTCGAAGGGAAGGGCGCCGCTTGAGTTGTTGCATTGTAAGAATCTCATAATCTCATAATCTCACTCCAATAATATATATATATAAAGGACAAAAATATCACATCTACATACAACCTAAAACTCTATCTTATCCCTCATATAACTGTCTCCCAGGACCAATTATCATATACAACATGTATCCGTGTCTAATTTGTACCCGTCCAGATGAGGTTAAATGACAAGGGTCACTGTCCGATTCCCAACTCTGCTCACAAAACTCAGCCCGTTATAACAACATCCGGGTCTCATCTCGGCACCGAGTTAGGATCCAAGTTAACCCCTTAACTCACACCCCCGTTGATCGGATACAATGTGACACAGATAAACCACCCTCTTCCTGGCGATAGATGAGGGATAGATATATTGTTAACATAAAATCATTTTTTTTTTCACAATATTGCCTTCATTGGGTGTAAACATACACCTGTTGAAACATAAATGTGTCCTTTTTCCCCAGGGGATGCACACCGGATAAAAAAATCCACCCCATTTCCTAAAAAGGATATATATAAAAAATGATCAATCATAAAAAATAAAATAAGAATAAAAAATTCCAAAAATACAAAGAGTAATATGCAAAGAAGTCCCAATTATCTTCTTTTATAACAAAATGTTGAATTCAACTTAGATTAAAATATTCTCTAGTTTAGATATTGTGTGTGTTGTGACACTGTTTAATCACATATACACTGCATACATCTCTTCCATGTGATTCACATAAATAATTTTCTTATCACGGTAAACAGTTTTTTTGTGGATACATTTATGTTTCAACAGGTCGATGTTTACACCAAATGAAGCCAATGTTGTGAAAAAAAAATGGAATCAGTGATGATTTTTTGGACTCAGGATTTCAGTCTTAAAAATAATTATTTATCCTCCATGCCATCAGCTTAGAGTATTCTGTGGGATGGATCTCCCCAGATGTAGCTTGATTCCATGCCTGTGATTATGCTCCACCACATTGATATGTGTGGTCAGCTCACCATACAATGCGCAATGGGTGGACATGAATTGCACATCCTCTCATTTACAGAATTGCTATCAGCTGGTGGGGGAGGTAACAATGACAATGATGGATCACCAGAAGATGTTGCTTGTCTTCCTGTACCCAGACCTTAGTGTCAGAAGCTGATGGCAAGCCATGTGTTTCTCTTGCTTTTGAATTTTCAGGCTCAGGCTCAGTTTTTCTTTTCTTCTTTCTTCCTTGACTCTTGGTGCTCTTGAGGAAAAGATGGAGGTACAGTATCACGGAGTACCTGCGGCGGCCGCTGGCTAGCTGTTCGCTTCCTTGTCCTTGTCCTCCATCCTTGCACTATCCATGCGGGTGGTCTGCAGCTAGGTATCGGACGCTTCCGCATTCCTGTGTGGTCTTGTGTGAGCAGGCACTTGTTAGCTGATAGGTAGCCAGTGACATTGAGCTTGCTCTTATAGGGCTCCGTGCGATTGACTTATTGGCTTCCTGCCTCCTGGATGACTATTTAAACTGCCTGAAGACTGGGCTTAGTTACCCTTACATGGTGTTTCAGTGCAGTAGTTCCTCGTGTCCTGTCTGAGTCTTGTTGTAAGCCATGCTTGGCTTCCAAATCCTCTTCTGTGTCTGTTTCCCTGGCTTTGTCTGACAACTCACATTGGTTCTGACCTGTGGCTCTGGCTGACTACCTGCTCAGTGTATGACCCCTGGCTTGTCTGACTTCCCACATCGGTACTGACCTGTGGCTCTGGCTGATTACCCGCTCCATATACGACTCCTGGCTTGTCTGACTACCCACATTCATACTGACCTATGGCTCTGGCTGACTACCCGTTCCGTGTATGACCCCTGGCTTGCCTGTTTACCCACATAGGTAATGCCTTGTGGGTCTGGCTGACAACCGTTCCGTGTGGCCTCTGACCTTAGCATTCTAGGGTTCCAAGGGTTTTATGGCCTTGCATACTCTCTCTCTCTCATAGGTATGCTGACTACCAGTCCAGATTGGACCATAGGCTAGGTTGGATCCATTTCTCTAGTCTTCGTTGGGCACCGGGTAGTGCAGGCCTCAGCTCAGTGTACAGCTCCTGGGTAGTGGACTGTAGCGCTGTCCTTACGCCTGTATTCTGGGGCTCCATAGGAAAGTGCCTCTTTACTTGTATTACTATAAATAAAGGTGGTGTTCATCATATTGTACCTGTGTCTTGTTCTTATTTCTATTGATGACCGTGACAGTATGTAAGGGTCATGAGTACTGAAGGTACAGGCAACCCACCAGTTCTGGCCAGGATGGACATGCAGGATCAACATACTTAGACCGTTCTGCTCGGCAACCGGTGGCCACCTCAGAGTCAGGGCCAGCACCGGCTGTTCTTGCTACTCCAAAAACCAAAGTTGCCAGGGGGTTTTATGGTTCCACTCCTCTCCCTAGGAAGGGGAACTTACACTGTGCAGTGGGTTCCTCAATCAGTTGGGCATATTCGTAGAGATGGTATCGCAAGCGTTCCCTAATGAACGGAGTAAGATTGGGTTCATGATGGGCCAGTCCTCTTTGGGAGATGGAAAAACACATTATTTCAGAGATTGTGGCCTCCTTTAGAAGGGTCTTTGATGTTCCGGCCCGCGCAGCTTCCGCTGCCTAGTAATTTATGACTATCCGCCAGGGTACACGTACGATGGCTGAGTACGTGATCAAATCCCGTACTATGGCGCCGTAGGTGGGCTGGAACAATGAGGCACTAGTGGCTGCATTTTCTCAAGGTTTGAGTGACTCAATCAAGAATGAGACTGCAACCTGTGAGCTGCCGGGTGATCTGGACAGACATGTTATATTTACTATCCAGATGGATACCAGGAACAAAGAAAAACCTTCGTTCAAAGAGCGTATGCATAGGTCTCCATCTCGATTGGCACCTAGTTTTGCACACCCTCCCATTCCTCCTTCGCCTCCCGTGCCTCTTGGTTCTGACTCTGTCGGGGGCGAGCCGATGCAGCTAGGTTTCACGGTTCTTTCTGTGGAGGAGAGGGCCTTCCATCAGAGAGAGGGCCTCTGTCTATAATATGGGAAGCCTGGTCACTTGTTGCGTTAATTTCCTGTCCGGCCAGGAAATGCCCGCACTTAGGGTTGCAGTCCCCGGAGATCCTTCAAGGTAGACCGATCCTTGAGGTGATTCTGTCTGGGGGCGATTCTTCGGTGATTGCCCCAGCCTTGATTGACTCTGGGGCTGCCGGGTATTTCATTGATACAGAAATAGTGGCCAAACATTCTATTCTTCTGCTGCCTCGTTCCTCCCCATTAGCTACTGAGGCCAATGACAGGAGGCCCCTACAACCATGCATGAGACTCGTTCCTTGTCTATTAAGGTAGGGGCACTTCACGTGGAGACACTTCATTTTCAGGTCATTAATTCTCCTCATTACGCTATCATTCTGGGATTTCCCTGGCTGCAGACACATAACCCCAGGATAGATTGGCAGACTTGTGACATTGTACCAAGTCCTGCCTTCAGCACCCCATGAGAATACTATGTACCTCTTCCTCTTTACCTGCAGAGTACTAGTCCTACAGTAAGGTATTTAACAAGGTAGAGGCTAGTACGTTACCGCCACACAGGCCTTACGACTGTACTATTGATTTGGTTCTGGGTGCCACACCTCCCAGGGGTCACATATACCCGTTGTCTATAGAGGAGAATAGGGCCCTGGAGGACTATGTGGTGGATGTCCTAAGTAGAGGAATGATTCACAAATCCTCCTTGCCAGCTGGTTCAGGGTTTTTTTTCGTAAAAAAGAAGGATGGGAAACTAAAACCATGTATCAACTTCAGAGGTCTGAATAAGCTGATGGTCAAGAACGCCTAACCCATTCCTTTAATCACCAAGCTATTCGATCGTATTAAGGGCTCAATGGTATTTACTAAGCTGAACCTCAGGGCCGCTTACAATCTAGTAAGAATTAAGGAAGGCCACGAATGGAAGACTGCGTTTATCACCCGGAGCAGGCACTATGAATATTTGGTGATGCCTTACGGTCTGTGCAACACTCCCTCTGTCTTCCAGGAATTCATTAATGATTTATTGAGAGATCTACTGCAGCGTTGTGTATTTGACTACCTGGATGACATTCTCATCCATTCTCTGACCTTAGCAGCCCATTGGTCTGATGTGACTATGGTCTTACAACTCTTGAAGGAGAATAACTTGTTTTGCAAATTGGAAAAATGTGAATTCAATAAATCCCAGGTGACATTCTTGGGTTACGTTATCTCATTGTCTGGGCTGACTATGGATCCGCAAAAACTTCCTGTAGTCCTTCAGTGGCCACTTCCTGTTGGGTTGAAGTCCATTCAAAGATCTTTTGGTTTCACTAACTACTATAGGATGTTTATATGAAACTTCTCTACTGTGGTCAAGCCACTCACTGACATGACTTATAATGGGGCGAATTCGTCTGATTGGTCTCCCAGTGCCCTTCTGGCCTTCGAGAATCTGAAATCAGCTTTTGCTAAATCTCCTATGTTGTCCCATCTGAACCCCGCACTGCCCTTTACCCTGGAGGTTGATGCATCTGAGTCAGGAGTAGCGCCCTCCTGTCCCAGCTCTAGGCTTCCGGTAAAACATTGCTTCCTTGTGGGTTTTTTCTAAGAAATTATCCAAAGCTGAAAGTCTTTATGATATTGGCGATCATGAACTACTGGCCATTATTCTTGCCCTTCGAGAATGGTAGCTTCTACTGGAGGTGACGAGAGCTCCGATTCTTATTCTAATGGATCACAAAAATCTTACATCTGTCTGAGGCCAAAAGATTATCTCCACAGCAGGCCAGAAGTTTAAGGGGTCTGTTTAAGTATATTTTCCAGTGAAAAAGCAGACAACCACCTGCTTTTCACAGGAACACAACTGGACCTTTCACACACCCCTCCCCTACTTTCAGTATGGTTAAAAAAGTCCTCCCACTCTTCCAGTGAGGCTGATGTACTAGCCAAGCCATCTAAACCAAAATGGACAATGCAAATTTCCATTAATATAATTTACATTTCAACTCCTTGAATGCTAGAGAGGGATTAAAACAAAGCCCTATAACACAATAGCAATTTAAGGGATTTCTGTTTGTCCACTGTTGCGCATGTGACTTCCTCCAGAATTTGTCCAAATCTTCCCAGTACATCAGCCTAGGTTTTTTTTTTAGGAAAGCATATGCACTCCGATCGATCTATCTATCTATCTATCTGTCTACAAATACAATTACTGGTAGTTACCAAGGGACCATCATTTTGGGGTCCTTATTTTTATAAATCCCTCAGATCAATTTTTAATTTATCGCATTTAATTTTATTAACCTTTTGAGTGCTAGATGGGTATGCAATGCATTTCATATAATTCCATGAACTGCTGTTGGGATTCTTTTCTCAACATTTTAAATTTTAACAATAGTTTACAGATATTTTCAGCTAGTCAACTTTATTTTTTAATAGCTTACAGATATATTCTGGTAGTCCACTCTATCAGCACTGGCTTAGTCTTATTGTGCATACAGTACTGTGCAAAAGTCTTAGGCAGGTGGGAAAAATATGTTAATAGTTTATTTTATCAATTAACAAAATGATAGTGAGTGAACAGAAGAAAAATCTAAATCAAATCAATATTTGGTGTGATCACCCTTTGTCTTTAAAACAGCATAAATTCTGCTAGGTACACTTGCCCACAGTTTGTTAAGGAACTCGGCAGGTAGATTGTTCAAAACATCTTGGAGAACTAACCACAGTTCTTCTGTGGATTTAGGCAACCCCAGTTGCTTCTCTCTTTTCATGTAATCCCAGACAGACTCCAGGTATGCTACATCAACAGCAATTCCCTTGTCCAAATTACTACTTACCCTTTCATTAAATGCAAGTAAATTAGTCTGACATGATCTATCCTTCATAAAACCATGCTGACTCCTACTAATAATATTGTTTGTCTTCACAAAGTTCTGAATATCCATACTTCTACAAATTAGACATCTGCTTCACATTACAAAAATGGCCTCACCCTCTCATTGCTGATATCCGCATCTGTTCGCTGCCTTCATTCTTCCTCTTTCTCAGTCATGCCCACAGTAAGGAGTGGATGTCATCCCGATGTCACACCTTCCCCTCATTCTGTCATTGCACTCACCCTTGCACATTCGGCCCACCTATCTCTGATGGGCCATTTTTGGCCAGCCTAATTTCTCATAGCCCACTTCCAGAACTTGAAATCTTGCAAGCTGCTGGCCTCTGTTCTACCCTCTCTGCCCTCTATCAGCCCACAACACACTCTTAAGGCCTATCATACATTTAGTTCCTCTCTCATTCTCAATTAAGCTCAGCCCACCTCTCCAGGCTTGGGTAGCCCCAGCTATCTGCTCCCTGGTGAGTTTCTATCCTCTATCAGATAGAGTGTATATCTGATCATTATCTAAGCTGTTTGAAACCCATCCTTATAAATAGGCCGTATGCAATTTTAATGGACTCTATTAACTTCTTGGATGCTACAGATGTCTCAAATGCATGGCAAAGCAATGTACTGGGGGCACTTCTAATATCCAAGGTTAAAATATAGTATGGTATTTGAGCGACCATCTTATACTTGATTCTCAATACATTGAACAGTCATAGCTTCATAATAAGAGATCATCAATTATGTCAAATGTGCAAATTCCAAGGCTTTTGCACTGTGTAGCAGTGTATAGCAATGCAGGCACCTGTAAATGCAATCACTAAACATAGTGAGGAGATAGCCGTGGTAATAATAAACATACTAATAATAGTAATGATACACATGCTCTCTTTGAAATGCCAAAAGCTGTGTTCCAAGGATTAAACACTCTTCCTCTCAGCATGCAAAAAACTTCCAGAGTGGGGTTACAACCGTAGCAAGCTGGCAACACTTGCTATAAATTATTAAACAGATAATTTATGGCATTCATTTACTTTTCAAACAACAGCATATGGCTCTCTAATGCTGCTTCAGATCCCGGTCTGTTCTACTGTAGAAAATTCATCTAGTGAGGCTTTCAGAGGAAAAAAAAACAGCACCTTAAGTAAGGAAAGGTTGTCTCAGATATAAATATATATATACTTTTCATGGGCCTCATTCAGAAACCTAAGAAGCAATTCTAGGGCAAACAAATTGCATCATAGAGGACAAATAAAAATTCCCCAAATTCCCACTGGTTTAAATAGGATTTTTTGCATGCTGAATGATAGTGGTTAAAAGACCAATTTAATCCTCTGAACTCCAAATAGGTATCCAGCACATTGCAATGCAATGGGTTAAGTTAGCAGGGATTTTTATTTGTTCCTTATGATGTTGCTTGTTTGCTCCAGAATTGTCTCTGACTTCATAAATAAGGAGCTATGGGCTGAATTCAGTAAGCAAACGAAACACTTCTGGAGCAAGTCAGCTGCAGCATTGAAAAGAAAGGAAAACCTTAATGATTTTAACTGAGGATTTTAAACCATTGAATGCTAGAGAGATTTCTAGCACATTACACCCTTGATCCTATTAAGACAGTTAAAGCAGCCGATAGGGCAATACTGGCTAACGGCCCATTAGCAAAAAGTGTTAATGGAGCAATCCAATTGCCTTACCGGCTATTACAACTAAATTGCTACGTTTCTTTGTGCACGGCATGTTATTATTTTTATCTATGTATTTTAAATACATTTCATAATATACTTGGAGGACCCTGAGCTTCATTTGCAGAGATTGGTTGACTGTCACGAGGCAGTCTCAAGCTATCTCCGTTTGCTTTAGCTGGTTGTATGGAGTACCAGCTATTTTTTCTCCAATTGTGAGTATCATATTGAGTCCTATTTGATATCGGGTTGTGAATATTGGTCTGGTGGTTTGCGCTCTTCTTTCTTCGTTTGTTACCCTCCCAAACACTCACCCTATACTACCCCCAACAGTCAAGTGAAACAAGACTACCCCTAACACTGACCTAACACCCAGATCTGTAACATTTACCCATCACCAACTGTCCGTCTTCTTCAATCGTCTATCTTCCATCTTCTTTTTTCTTCTCTCTCTCTTCTGTCTTCTTCTCTTCTGTCTTCTTCTATTCCTTTTTTCACTTATGTTCCTGTAAAAAGAAAGAAAAAAAGAAACATTAAAAACACAAATTGGACATATTTGCATAGGTTAAACATTTGAGTGCTAGAGGGTTTACGAAAAGCATTGCAGACAAATGCACTGTGTACCTCTCTAGCACTCAAAGGGTTAAACAATGCACATATGTCCATGTTGAAATAGTAGATGCTCCTAAATGTAATTCCTGATATCCAATAGTTTATACTTAAAACAGAAATGTCTAATTTACAGATATAAATCCCAAATCAAGCAAAAAATGAGTGCTGTTTGAAAAATCCCTATACCTAGTCTCTGCTGTGGTTGCCAGTGGTGGTGGCAAGAAGAGGAAAAGACAGACCCCCCCCCCCCCTTTGGCCCATGCCCATTCCAGTGTGAGGGAATTGAACAGACATTGCATTATTTTATGTCCAGTCTCTGCTCAAAATGTCTTCCATCCATTGGCTGGTATGTGTGCTTACTCACCTTCCAGCCAGTCAGCTTCTAGCAGGTTCTGTAATCTGCCCCCTCGGCCTGGGCCTTGTTCCCTGTCTACTAATCCAGGCTCTCCTTATTGACTACCCTTCTTATTATCAATTGTGTACCTACTTGCCAACTATCCTGTTCCTGTCTGTCTGTTCCTGTCTGTTAGTAGTTTGCCCATCCTGTGTTCACTGTTCATACCAGTGCAGTCTGAGTTTGACTATTTGACCCTCAGTTGATCCTGCTGCTGTCTCCCACTGTTTGACTCATTTGACCATCAGTCGGATTTCATCCCCAGTAGTCTAATTATTGAATCACTCGACAGTTGGTTGAATCAATGTCGGAGTTCAACCCAGACAACCAGCTCTTCCTGTTGCAGCACAACAGGTACTTGCTTCTCTATATTTCCTTGTCCTCTGTATATATCACAGTAGGTAGCTACTATTCCCTAGGCAGTCATTCTGGGTCAGGGCCAGCTCCCGTGTTCAGCACTAAACTGATCTTGCAATCAGCATCTTTAGTCCAGCATCAGCCACAGAAAGATTTCCTGGGTGGAGTCTATGGTAGCCAGTACCGTATGCTACTCCTTGACCCCTAGCATCTGGCTTGCTGAGGGTCTCCCTTCTGCTCTTGTTTTTTGGCAGTATTTGTTGTGTTAGTACATGTTGCTGCATTTTGCTTTTATCCCAGTGTAATCCTTGCTCTGGGTATTCCTTACATATCAATAAGTGTCTGCTTGTTCTCTGTGGAACTGCTCTTCATCAGAGTAAGGTTCCAACCAGCTTACATTTTGGTGATACAGCTTACAGGTTAGCAGAAGGGTGAAGTGGCAAAGAGAGGAGATCTATGAGGTCTTAAACCTAGTTTTAAGTGCTTCAGTGTAAGGGCACATCCTAATATTTACATGATTATTCTCTTATGTTTTATATATCATCTGCTACATTATATTGAGTTTGCATATACAAGATATGAATTACTTTTTACGTAGGGAGCTATAAATTTATACTTTGGTATTTACCTAGTATTTTTTGTTTGCCATCCATCTTCCCAACAAACATATTTGTCATCATTAACACCTATGAAATCCAAATGTACTGCAATACTGATGTGGTATTTAAGTGGGAGGTGGTCTGACCATGGCTGAGTGTTATTTCAATTCTGTCAGAGTTTTAGTTCAAGAGTAATTGAATGAGAAGGTATCCCCCTCCCGCCCCTTTTACTGATGTAACACTGCTCACATCAGAGCAGCAAGACTGCTGATGGAGATGGGTCTGAAGATGGATTGCAGAGAGGGACAATCTTCAGTGAGCATAAGGAAAAAAATGAAAAAACTGTCAAGGGGGGCAGGGTTTTCCTTATGTTCACAGCAAGAAGATTTTCCTTTGCTGCAACTTGTCCGATCAAGTGACCAAATTCTATATCTGAGAAAAGGTGGCTTATTATCACAGTGCCTGTGATTCCTGTCAGTCTCATCTGTGGCAAACACTGATTTGCTGTGTTGGTTTGACCCGCCCCCTGGTGACCTTTTTATACCTGGCTAGCACATCTGTCAGTTGCCCTTTCGTGGTGTTTCTGAGCCAGTTATACTGTTGCTGTGTTCCGGATTCCTGTGTACCGACTTGGCTTGTCCTGACTATTCTCCTGTGTTCCTGCTTGTGTATGATCCGGCCCGTCTGACTACCACCCTTGGATCCTGACCCGGTTTGGCTGACGTTCCTGCTTGTGTATGACCCGGCTTATATGACTACCTCCTGCGTGCTCCGACCCAGCCTGGCTGACTTCCCGCTCCGATGACCGACTCCTGCTTTCTACAGTGACCTGCGTTCCAGTTGTCGCCGCCACAACATTTCTATCTGCTGTTCCAGCTTTTGGTGTGACTGCCTTGCCTGGTGTACTCCGATCAGTGCAGTGTATTTACCTGTGCAGAGCTGTGCGTATGTGCGCCTCCCTCACACTGCAGAGCCTTGCTATACCGCTGAAAAGCCTTGAGTAAAAGTGCTATTTAACCCTAGCAGTGCCACCTGGGTTCCACTCTCTCGCTTCTCCCGTAAGAGTCTCGTTCTCGGTGATACTACTGCTGAGTTGGCTGCTCTCCGTCAGCAGCTCCGTACATCCTTGCAGAGTATTCACATCCGTTAGGCCGGTTGGGCGCCTAAGACTCTCTCTTGTTTACTGGGCGATTCCGCTATACCGAGTGGTGGCAGGCACAGGCATCAGCATTTGCAATTCAAGTAACTACGCCCGTGGGGCTGTTGGCTCTAGCGTGTTTTATCCCGGTGTCCGGTTAAGTCTGAGGAGGCTTGGCAGCTCTCGCATTGCAGGCCGGTTCCAATCACGCCCGTGGGGGCTATTTGCACTTGCGCTAGTTGAAGCAGTTCCAGTAGGTACGCCCGAGGGGGCTACGTGGACTCCTGTGCTTCTTCTTACTGAACACCGTGGCGAGGCAGTCCTGTATCCAGCCTGTGATGACCTTGGTCTCCAGCACAGCCTAATAACACCCTGGGCATTCCAAACATCCACATCTGAGACTGACTGTTATCAAGGACTTAACCCTCTGTGGGTATATGCAATTCTACTGCTGTGTAATTGTACTTATAATTCATTTGTGCATTTACAATTGTATCTACTAGTCCTTACTACTGGTGTATATCTACCGCCACTAGAGGGCGTACTTCTGCCTTAACTTATTTTAATAAAATTGTGTTTTATTTCACACACTGGTCTGAGAGTCTTAAAAAACCGTTATAGTACGAAAGGGCCATGACCTCAGACTGTAAGGAAAGTAACACACAGAACATCCATTGGAGAATGGATGTCCATGAGCAGCGCATGGACCAATTGGCACTGGCTCTACAGACGTTACTCGAACGTACAGTACTTTTGGACAAGCCTAGTCCTAATCCGGTGGTCACCCCAGTCCTGACACCGGAAAATCCGCTCATAGTCCCATCAGCTAATTCAAAAGGGCTAATGGCATATGCACCGCTACCGTTAAGATATGATGGCGAACCTTCCCTTTGCAGGGGATTCATTAATCAACTAGAGATATTTTTGAGTTGGCACCCCAGGCATTTCCTAACGACCGTAGTAAGGTCGGTCTTATGATATCTCTGTTGACGGGCAAGGCATTGGCATGGGCGAATCCGTTGTGGGAGAATGCCAGACCCTGCACTCTGAACTTTAGAGAATTCGTAAGAAAGTTCAGACGAGTGTTTGAGGTCCCTGGCAGGGCTGCCTCTGCTGCCAAAAGGCTGATGGAAATTCAGCAGGGCGAACGCACACTGGGCGATTATGCTATTGAATTCAGGACCATGGCAGCAGAGGTGGGCTGGAACGATGAGGCCTTACTGGCTGCCTTTACTCAGGGTCTCTCCTAACAAATTAAGGATGAGATAGCCGCTCGGGATGTACCCAGCGATCTGGATGAATATATCGATTATGTCATGTTAATAGACTCTCGCATCCGAGAGAGACGGTTGGCTAAAAGGGCTAAAGCAAAAAACTATGGCCAGACCAGTTTCCTTAACCCACCCACACCACCCGTTCTTCCTGAGCGATCAATCGATAATTCTGAACCTATGCAATTGGGGTTCACTAGGCTCTCTAAGGAGGAGAGATTATATCGTAGGAGGCAAGGTCTATGTCTATATTGTGGCAAATCAGGGCATCTTTTACGCAATTGTCCAGTTAGGCCGGGAAACGAACGCACGTAGGGTACCTTGGGGGACAGGCCCTAGGTGGTATAGAAGAGTCCCTAGATTCTAGCACCACTAAACCCACCATCCAGGTGGTCTTCGCTTGGGCGGACAAGGTAATCGAGGTCCTGCCATTGGTGGACTCCGGGGCAGCAGGCTATTTCATGGATCAGTCATTTGCCAACCTGCAGGGCATTCCTTTATGTAAGAAGGACTCTCCGGTAGCAATTGAGGCCATTGATGGCAGACCCCTGGAGCCTGCATTTATTACGCTTGAAACTATTCCAGTGACAATGACTGTGGGGGTTTGTCACAAAGAGCAGATACGATTTCAAATTATTCGTTCCCCGCACCATTCAGTTATTTTGGGGTTCCCATGGCTACAGGTACATAATCCCCAATTTGACTGGCAGAGATGTGAGGTTAACTCCTGGTCTGAATACTGTAATAAGAATTGTCTCTCCTTACCTGTCAAGATTATGTGTACCTCTCCGGCTGTGCCAGCTGAATACGAACAATTCAGTGACGTGTTTAGTAAAGGAGAGGCCAGCGCATTGCCTGGGCATAGGCCATATGATTGCGCCATTGATTTGCCTCCTGGTGCGGTGCCTCCCAGGGGGCGCACTTACCCACTGTCCTGTGAGGAGAATAAAGCTATGGAGGACTATATTGCTGATGCCCTTGAGAGGGGTATCATTCGGAAATCTACATCTCCGGCAGGTGCCGGATTTTTCTTTGTGAAAAAGAAAAGTGGCGAACTCAGGCCATGCATTGACTATCGTGGGCTGAACAAGCTTATGCCTAAGAATGCCTATCCGATTCCACTTATTACCGAATTGTTTGACAGATTGAAGGGCTCGTCGATGTTTACTAAACTTGACTTGCGAGCCGCCTATAATCTGGTCAGAATTAAAGAAGGTGACGAGTGGAAAACGGCGTTTAATACCAGAACAGGGCATTACGAATATCTGGTGATGCCATTTGGCTTATGCAATGCGCCTGCAGTATTTCAGGAATTTATTAATGATATTCTACGAGACCTGCTCCAGTCTTGTGTGGTCGTATATCTAGATGATATATTAATTCACTCTGCCAACCCCTCCCAACATATCAAAGATGTTTCAGAAGTCCTGCTCCGACTTCGCAAGCACAAGCTATTCTGTAAGATAGAGAAGTGCGAATTCCATACATCTCAAGTACCATTCCTGGGTTTCGTTATCTCAAAAAATGGCATTGCCATGGATCAGGAGAAGTTGGCAGCAGTCCTGCAATGGCCTCGTCCTAAAGGGTTAAAGGCCATCCAAAGATTCTTAGGTTTTGCGAACTATTATAGGAAGTTCATCCAGAACTTTTCCACGATTGTTAAACCTTTGTCAGATTTGACTCATAAGGGCGCTTCTCCCTCTCAGTGGTCCGAGGCAGCGGAGACCGCATTTGTTACCCTGAAATCTGCCTTTGCATCTGCTCCTGTACTGTCCCACCCTAATCCCTCCCTGCCATTCACGTTGGAGGTTGACGCTTCTGAGGTTGGGGTTGGAGCAGTACTCTCCCAACGTCCTATGGGAAGTGGCGCCTTGAGGCCTTGCCTCTGAAGGAGTGGCGTCACCTTTTGGAGGGTACTCAGACTCCGGTACTTATCCTCACTGACCATAAAAATTTAACTTATCTCTCCGAAGCCAAAAGACTGTCCTCCCGACAAGCTAGATGGGCACTTTTTTTGTCGCGATTTAATTTCCTAGTGTCTTTTCTTCCTGGCTCAAAAAATATTTAAAGCTGATGCGTTGTCTCGTCAGTTCGCTTCTGACACTGAGAGGGAGGAGGAACCTGTTCCTATCATTCAGCCAGATCGCATTCTGGCCACTATCCGTACCACCATTACCTCGCCTCTGGGGGAGGAGATATTGGCTTCACAATCTAGGGCACCCCCTGAGACCCCTGTGGGGAAGTGTTTCGTAGATGTGCCATTCCGTGTCCGTTTGTTGGAAACTTATCACGCTTCTAAAGCGACTGGGCATATTGGTAGGGACCAACTAGTCTGGTCTCTTTCGCAATTATTTTGGTGGCCTACCTTGAGAGCTGATTGCGCCGCTTTTACTGCAGCCTGTACCACCTGTGCCCGTGCCAAGACCCCTAGGCATCTTCCCGTGGGCTTACTGCAACCGGTGCCCAATGGAGACCGTCTTTGGTCTCATATATCCATCAAATTTTTGGGAGAATTACCAGCCTCTAGGAGATTTACGTTCATTCTTATGGTGGTCGATAGATTCTCCAAGATGGCACATTTTGTGCCTCTGACTGGCCTTCCATCGGCCCAGGAATTGGCTGTAGTCTTTTCTAGGGAGGTGTTCCGCCTGCACGGAGTACCCAGAGTGATTGTATCCGACCGTGGGAGAAATTCGTTTCTAGGTTTTGGAGGGCATTTTGTGGCCAGATGGGCATCCAATTGTCATTTTCCTCCGCATACCATCCCCAAACGAATGGGGCCGCTGAGCGTGCCAATCAGGGACTGGAGCAGTTCCTGCGTTGCTTTGTCACTGATCATCATGACAATTGGGCTGACCTGTTGCCATGGGCTGAGTTTGCCAGAAACTGTGCGGTTAATTCATCGTCCGGGAGCTCTCTGTTTCTCGTTAATTATGGGTTCCAGCCTTGTCTGCTCCCGGACTCCTTTCAGGCGCAGCAGATTCCTGCTCTGGACGAGCATTTGGCACAGCTTCGTTCCACTTGGTCACAGGTTCAGAGGTCCCTCAGTCAGTCATTTAGGCGACAGCAACGGCACGCTAATCGCAGACGTCTTCCAGTGGTCTCCTTTTAAGTTGGGGACAGGGTATGGCTGTCATCCAGAAACCTTAACTTACAAGTGCCTTCCAACAAACTGGCTCCCGGTTTATCGGTCCATTTAAGATTATCCGCAAGATTAATCTGGTTTCTTATACTCTGGAACTTCCACCCTCAATGCACATTCACAATGTGTTCCATGTGTCGCTCCTGAAACCCTTGGTGTGCAATCGCTATACTACTACGCCAGTGATTCCTGGGCCGGTGGACGTCCAGGGCCAAGAAGAGTATGAGGTTCAGAATATTATTGATTCTAGGAGATTTAGAGGAAAGCTGCAATATTTGGTTCATTGGAAGGGCTATGGTCCTGAGGAACGTTCTTGGGTTGATCAAGGGGACCTCCATGCACCTAGATTACTACGCAGCTTTCACTCCAAATACCCTTCTAAACCCAGACCTCGAGCGGGGAGAGGGGGTCTTTGAGAGGGGGGTACTATCACAGTGCCTGTGATTCCTGTCAGTCTCATCTGTGGCAGGAGGCAAATATAGTTTTTGATACCTTTTATTGGCTAACTAAGCAGATTTAAATGCAAGCTTTCAAGACCTTAGGTCTCTTCCTCAGGCATGTTATACAGATAAATCTCCTATGTAGTGCTTGTCCAGTTTCTCCCACATACAGAGCTGTTGGGCATTTTGCACACATGATAAGGTATATTACATTGGATGATTTACAGGTGAAGGTACCATTGATCTTGTGGTGTAACTGGGTGTTTGGAATTGGTATGTTGTCCGTGGTGTATGTGGGAGAAACTGGACAAGCACTACATAGGAGATTTAATTCCCACAGATCCAGTGTTAATAACAAAAAGAAAGAGACACCAGTGGGAGAACATTTTTGCCAAAATGGGCACAGTGTCAAGGATATTAAATTAACTGTATTGATGGGACTGTTTTGCACTCAGAGGGACAGAAAGGTATGGGAGGTAAAATTAATGTTAAAGGGATAGTAACACTTCGTTTTAACTTTATTTTATTTTGTAGGCATTAAAAAAACATGAAGAATGATATAAGTCTTATCTCTCAAACCTTTATGGTTTATGAGATATTCACAAGCAAAGTTCCCCTCCCCGCCCCTTTTACCTAGTGTAAACAATCTCTTCTCAGATGTGAGTCTGGTTGTATGACAGTACAGATAACAGAAGGGGACAATTTTCTTTGTATGAAAACAATGAAAGCCCTTCCCCCCTTGATAAGTTTTTCAGCTTTTTCCATTATCTTAATTGAAGATTGTCCCTCTCTGCAGTCTACCTGGGCATCTCCCTTCTGATTTGGTTGAACAGGGGGGGGGGGATACTTTGTTTGTGAATATCTCTTAAACCATAAAGGTTTCAGAGATAAGACTTATATCATTCTTCATGTTTTTTTAATGCCTACAAAATAAAATAAAGTTAAAATGAAGTATTACTATCCCTTTAAAATTTAATGCAATTTGTAGTGGGTTGAACAGGGATAAGGAATTTATGACAAAATATAATTTCTAAGCAAAAGCCTACAGCACCTGGTAGTCCCAGGCGGTCTCCCATCCAAGTACTAACCAGGCCTGACCCTGCAAAATATAATTTAGTTGACTGACCTTTCCACAGACCCAAGAGCATCGTAAATACCTCTAAAGCCTCAGAGGAAGAGTGCAATTTACCATTGACTGATCAAAGATATCTGGATCTGGACTGCATTCTGTTATCTGATTTCCATGCTAAACAATGTGATGTGTACTTGTATTTAAGAGAGATGTTTTCATATTTATCTGTATAACATGCCTGAGGAAGAGACCTAAGGTCTTGAAAGCTTGCATTTAAATCTGCTTAGTTAGCCAATAAAAGGTATCAAAAACTATATTTGCCTCCTGTATTTATACGGCTAACACGGTACCAACTCTCATCTGTCATCTGTGGCAGACACTGATTTGCTGTGTTGGTTTGACCCGCCCCCTGGTGACCTTTTTATACCTGGCTAGCACATTTGTCAGTTGCCCTTTCGTGGTGTTTCTGAGCCAGTTATACTGTTGCTGTGTTCCTGTGTTCCGGATTCCTGTGTACCGACTCGGCTTGTCCTGACTATTCTCCTGTGTTCCTGCTTGTGTATGATCCGGCCCGTCTGACTACCACCCTTGGATCCTGACCCGGTTTGGCTGACGTTCCTGCTTGTGTATGACCCGGCTTGTATGACTACCTCCTGCGTGCTCCGACCCGGCCTGGCTGACTTCCCACTCCGAAGACCGACTCCTGCTTTCTACAGTGACCTGCATTCCAGTTGTCGCCGCCGCGACATTTCTATCTGCTGTTCCAGCTATTGGTGTGACTGCCTTGCCTGGTGTACTCCGATCAGTGCAGTGTATTTACCTGTGCAGAGTTGTGCGTATGTGCGCCTCCCTCACACTGCAGAGCCTTGCTATACCGCTGAAAAGCCTTGAGTAAAAGTGCTATTTAACCCTAGCAGTGCCGCCTGGGTTCCACTCTCTCGCTTCTCCCGTAAGAGTCTCGTTCTCGGTGATACTACTGCTGAGTTGGCCGCTCTCCGTCGGCAGCTCCGTACATCCTTGCAGAGTATTCACATCCGTTAGGCCGGTTGGGCGCCTAAGACTCTCTCTTGTTTACTGGGCGATTCCGCTGTACCGAGTGGTGGCAGGCACAGGCATCAGCATTTGCAATTCCGGTAACTGCGCCCGTGGGGCTGTTGGCTCTAGCGTGTTTTATCCCGGTGTCCAGTTAAGTCTGAGGAGGCTTGGCAGCTCTCGCATTGCAGGCCGGTTCCAATCACGCCCGTGGGGGCTATTTGCACTTGCGCTAGTTGAAGCAGTTCCAGTAGGTACGCCCGAGGGGGCTACGTGGACTCCTGTGCTTCTTCTTACTGAACACCGTGACGAGGCAGTCCTGTATCCAGCCTGTGATGACCTTGGTCTCCAGCACAGCCTAATAACACCCTGGGCATTCCAAACATCCACATCTGAGATTTACTGTTATCAAGGACTTCACCCTCTGTGGGTATATGCAATTCTACTGCTGTGTAATTGTACTTATAATTCATTTGTGCATTTACAATTGTATCTACTAGTCCTTACTACTGGTGTATATCTACCGCCACTAGAGGGCGTACTTCTGCCTTAACTTATTTTAATAAAATTGTGTTTTATTTCACACACTGGTCTGAGAGTTTTAAAAAACCGTTACACTTATACTAGATAAAAGGGGAGTGAGGGAGATACTTTATCATTCAATTACTCTTAAACTACAACTCTGACAGTATTGAAATAACACTTTCCATGGCCCAAATTCTATGAAGATTAATTGGAGTATCTTTTTTTGTGAAACATTACTACCCCTTTAAGGCTCATCATCTTAAGGCTCAGTAAGATAAGCTGTGCGATATCACAATGAAGTAAACGTAGCATCATATCAGAATGCTATATTATTTCATAAAGTATTTTTGTGTAATAAACTATCATGTAATTTAAAGCACACTGCCAACGTTTTAATTATTTTAAATGCTCTGAGCCCCTGTAGTACACTGGTGCTAAAAATGTAAAGCTTTTAGAACTTAAAAGGCCTAGGGCAGATCCAATTTACCAGGAGTAAAAGCTACATTAAAACATCTCAAACCCATATAAAAGCATATAGGTATTGAAAACGGAATCATGGAAGGAGGGGTTGATGGCATGTGTAACAGTGCTTTCCATTGCAGCACTGAAACAGATGTACTAAGTAGGGGGTGCAATTCTGGAGAAAACCCAATGGCATAACAGGAAACAAATACAAATTTTAATTGATTTAAATGGCCTTTTAGCCCCTTGAATAATAAAAAAGAGGTTTCCAACTCATTGCACAATAGGAATTTGCTATGTTTCTTTCAGTATTATACCACTTTTCCATAGTAATTCAGCCTCAGTGACACTACTATAAGGCTTTGCCTGCATCTGTGGCAGATGCTGGAGGCCTTCATAAGCTATCCAGTCCAACCTCTCTCAGTTAATTTCATCTCAGTAAACTCCACCCTGCAACATTATTTTTTCCGTTAAGGTGAGTACTAGTGTTGAGCGAGCGTGCTCGGCCGATGCTCGGATCGGCTCGAGCATCGCTCTGCTCGGAACATGGCGGTACTCGTCGAGTACCGCCATGTGCTCGCCCGCCATGTTCGGGTGGCGGGGATCTGTGCCGGAAGAGGCACAGATCTGAAGACGCTCCGCTGGACCACCAGGGACTGGAGGTACGGGGGCATTGCGGAGATGAAGGGGGCATTGCGGAGATGAAGGGGGACATTGTGGAAGAGGGGCATAGACTCTATGCCCCTCTTCCACAATGTCCCCCTTCATCTCCGCTATGCCCCTCTTCCACAATGTCCCCCTTCATCTCCTCTATGCCATAGAGGAGATGAAGGGGGACATTGTGGAAGAGGGGCATAGCGGAGATGAAGGGGCACATTGTGGAAGAGGGGCATAGCGGAGATGAAGGGGGACATTGTGGAAGAGGGGCATAGCGGAGATGAAGGGGGACATTGTGGAAGAGGGGCATAGCGGAGATGAAGGGGGCATAGCGGAGATGAAGGGGGACATTGCGGAGATGAAGGGGGCATTCGGAGATGAAGGGGGCATAGCGGAGATGAAAGGGGGCATTGACCAGGCACCCTCCCCTCATCAGAGCAGGGGGTGCCTGGTGTAATGCTCGTGTCGCCCCATTATATGCAATGGGGCTCGGGTGCTCGGCCGAGCACTCGAGCCTCAGGGGGTGCTCGGTCAGAGCACCCGAGCACCCGAGCATCGGGGTGCTCGCTCAACACTAGTGAGTACTCTAATCAAGCACACTGCCACTCGTCCGAGCCTAGGTCTCAAGCATTTAGGTTTTCCTATACCCCATCATTCACTTCCCCTTTCCCTGCCATAATCCTAGACCACAAAAACTAGTGCTTGGCATTGCGCATATTCCTTGCCAGTCATACTGATAGTGCACTGGTGAGATTCCTTGTCATTGGGAGTATTGCATGCGACTGGGGATAGGGTTTATTACTGAAATCTGAAGAAATAAATCTTTATAAGCAAATCTCCCTTAGAATAGTCACTGATACATTTTTTTAACAGATTTTGAGGCAAAATTCCATTTAAAATGCACAAATGTGTCCTATTCCGCAATAAATTATACAAAATTTAATTGAGAACTACTCCAAACCCATAATAATGCAATAGTTGTATTACTCATCATATTAACTTTTCGCTCCCTTTAACACATTCGGTGCTAGAGGAATGTCTAATGCATTGCATTGCAAGGGTTACAATTCTATACACCCATATTTTTTGGGCTCCTACTCGCCTGATTAGTCCCTATGTGTGATGAAGAGCAGCACTAATGTCATCCCCTTTTACATAAAGCAATACTCTGACACATGCACATTTATAGACTACATATAGCACAGCTAGTGTTGTACTTCAGTTTATCAGTTCCATGTTACCTCCCCTCCTTTACGCATACTCTGTCCAAATAGACAATTTAGTTCCAAAAGAGTAATCATATTTGGTAAAGGCAATTTCACCATCTCACTGTAATATGTATAAACAATTCCACAGACAGTAACAGGAAAAAAATGGAATATGAAGTGTACCTATATGTCTAAGGACAGTACATAAAGACAAATACATTTCATTGTAGTGATTATAGCTTTGTCTGGTCTCAAATGAGCAATTCAGCAAAGAAGTGTACATAAGTAAAAACCATCCAGAAACAACAGAGGAGAACACAACACAGACATGAACAGCAAAGTAAACCCCATTATAATTCATTAGCAGAAATATGGTTAGAACAAACAAAAAAAGATCCCTTGAAAGAACAATATTATTTTAGGCCCTGTTCGCATGTCCCACATAAACTCATTATTTCAAATGATGTGTTGATATGAGTATCTCCACTTTGCTGCAGAGCATGTTGCAAGTCATTGCAGCTTGCTGCAACTTTGATGTGTTCAGTCCAAATGCCTTCAAGTTGCAGCATCTGCATGGGATTATATGACTGTTTGCAGATCTTTCACATGGTTAATATTGGATGATGTGATGCTCTTCAAAACCTCCAATGACAGGCAGATGCAAATGGGTATCCACTAATAATATATGGCTGACACTGACGTAGACTGACTCATCAACTGACCCCCCCAACACGCACACACACACAAGGATAGCTGGTGGTATTCTGTAGGTCAGGTGTGAATAAAATGGAAGGCTTGACTGAAGCTGCATTGCAGAACTGTTTAAAGGGGCAATCACAACTTCCTAGACCGTCCAAGAATAATTACATAATATTAAAACACATAAAATGGGCTTTGCCACTATGTACTTCCTAACTCTGTAAAGCATATACTTTTTAAAATAACTTTGTTTTAGTTGATGGCATCAGCAGCCAGTAGTGGGAGCATGCTGCATTGTGTGAGGGCTTGGGAGGCACCAGGGAGCTCCATGTATCACTCTATGTCTGGATGAACCCCAGCAATTCAAGCTGCCTGAGTCTCCTATAACTTTCAAAAGCCAGTAGACTGGATGATTTCCCACCCACTGTCACTCAGCATAAAAAAGGTGGATGACATCATATGGAGGATGGTGTTACCTTCCAAAATGACAACAGTGAGGGTACTGGGGGCTGTCATGCTCTCTCTGGTGTTAGAGCTTGACACAGTGGTGGTAAGATTAAGTTTCCCCATCTCCACTAAGCAGGGCATTAGAAAATCCAATAGATATTGAACAACACTACTGTGTGAACAGAGCCTTAAAGGGATAGTAATACTTCATTTTAACTTTATTTTATTTTGTAGGCATTAAAAAAACATGAAGAATGATATAAGTCTTATCTCCCAAACCTTTATGGTTTATGAGATATTCACAAGCAAAGTTTCCCCTCCCGCCCCTTTTACCTAGTGTAAGCCATCTCTTCTCAGATGTGAATCTGGTTGTATGACCAGACAGATAACAGCAGGGGACACTCTTCTTTGTATGAAAAGAATGAAAGCCCTTCCCCCCTTGACAAGTTTTCCAGCTTTTTCCCTTATCTTAATTGAAGATTGTCCCTCTCTGCAGTCTACCTGGGCACCTCCCTTCTGATGTGGCTGAACAGGGGGGGATACTTTGCTTGTGAATATCTCTTAAACCATAAAGGTTTGAGAGATAAGACTTGTATCATTCATCATGTTTTTTAATGCCTACAAAATAAAATAAAGTTAAAACGAAGTATTACTATCCCTTTAAACAGAGCTTCAGTCACAAAACAATGACATATTTTACTAAGCTATGTTTTAAATATAAGGCAGAAAGCACGTTGTAGTGCAAACCAACTGCATCACCAGGGAGAAAAATACCATTGATTTAAATACACTTTTAACTCCTTGACATGTGTTCAGCTTATGAGATCCTGTAAGGGAGGCACAGCAGCACAGAAAGCAAGTGGAGATTCAAGCATACCTGTCTCTGCCTCTGGGGTGGGGGATGTGGTGGTTACAGGTGTAGTGGCATTAAGTTTTCACAACTGACAAGGTCTGATTTTTTCTACATTGCTTTCAGGGATAATTATGAGTAAGTTTAACCCTCTGAGTAACACACAGGTATCCAATGCATTGCTTTGCAATGCTTTGAATACTGCTCTGACACACAAAGGGTTAAGCTGAGCAATTGTGTTGGAGAGGGGAGGAAGGGAGGTGTTTCAAAAGGAAAGGAGGGAAGAAGGGGGTATACATTGGTGACTGGGAGGTGAGAGCAGATGTGGGGAAGGCTGTGTGTGTTTGAGAAGAGCTATTATAGTGTTTGTAATAGAGAGATGGCAGACACTGACTCACGTGTGTACTATATATGCACTCATCATGTAGGTGTGCAGCTCACATGCTGAGTAATTCTCTATTTATTTATTTTTCCTTCAACAGGAGAAAGTGAAGTTGTGTGTGTTTATATATGGCCCAAAGTGAGTTGGCCATGTTTTTATTCCTTAAAGGGAAGTCGAGGGAGTACCAACTCCTTGAAGATATTTTGACAAGAGTGGCCAGGGTCTACTCCTGTCAAAATTATGTTCCCCTGTATATCCTGGACAGGCAGTAAGGAGGAGATCAGAATATCTCCTACTAACACAGATATAATTTTGGTCACATGTCAGCCTTTTCCTTTTATCAACACTGGTATGTGAGTGTGTGTCTGTGTGTGTGATATGAGTTAAATGGGGCTTTTAACTCCTTGAATACTAGATAGGTGTACACTGTATAGCACAATCAGTGCACTGGATACCACTCATGAACTGAAGAGATTAAAAGCCCTTTATGATACGATTGGTTTGCCCCAAAATTGCTCCTCTCACTTTGTGTATATGACCCATACTTGCCGAGGTTGAAAATATTATTATTTGAAAATATGTACATCTCCAAAAGATATAAAAAAAATTGTCCCAAAATATGATTTACAGTTCTGTACAAAAATGTATATTTATGCTACAATTCCAGAGCATACCAACCTCAGCACAGGTTTCAGATAAAAATTGTTTAAATTCCATTTGATTTAAATGGATATATTTATCCCTTGGATGCCAGAGGTCTCCAACACTTTGTTGTGCAATGCACTGGAATCTTCTAAACCATTGAAGAGGTTATAAGCCACATTCAAATCTTTGGAAATTTGAATTTCTCCTCAAAGATGCAATTGGTTTGTTTCACAATGGCATATATTTAGCTAATTGGACACAGAGCTAAATGTCATCATTAAACAATTTAATTGAATAGTAAATGTTTACCAGTTGGACTGGATTTAATTTGATGGTTCAGAACTCATGTATTATACTGGATTTTGGAAAGTCCGCTGTTTATTTGTTGTTCAGCTTTAATTATAATCTGTAGTATGAAAATGAAGCCATTGGTACACAAGATTTCTGTTTGGTTGAGTAGTGGATCTGTGTCTGTGTAATGTTGATTTGCATGAAACAGTATAATTCAGTGGAGCAAGACTTTTATCTGATATCTAAATGACCTGATCTGGAGGGAGTTATGCACCAAGGCCTCAATTCAACTGTCCCCATTAAAACAGCTGGTAGGGCAAAAATGGCTACTAACCAGTACACACACACACTGTGTCACCAGAGGTATCTGATTTCCCTACCAACAGAATCCACAAAAAAAGATTGGGCCAAAGAACCTTCTTTTTAGTCCCCAAAACCCATGCTAAATAGTGTGAGAAATGGGAACATCAAAGGAAAACAGCTTACACTCAGTTCCTGACACAGTCACCCTCCCAAACACTAACCCTACACTACCCCAACATGAACATTAAAAATACTAGCCCTAACAATATCCTAACCCCCATAAACCAGAGCTAAAACACTTACCTGTCATTCACTGTCAGTCTTCTTCTGTTATTTTCGATCCTCTGTCATCTTTCTCCATCTTCATTTTTCCTTTTGGAAGAAGAAGAAGATTAGAAGACAGAAGAGAAAGAAGAGGAGATGGAAGACAGAAGAAGACAGACAGTAGCTGACCAGGTTGCTGAAGACCCCACTGGACATAAAGATTACAGGTGCCAGTTTATTTTCAGAGGATATTGCATTGCATACCCCACTGGCACTCATAGAGTTAACTCTTCTTACATTACATTTTTCAGTACTTTGGATGTATTGATATGGGGCTTAGGGCCCCATACTTTTACATCCACTGGTCACTTAGGTTTTTTAGGCAGAGTCCTGCGCTCAAAAGTAGTGGGTGCAGATATTCTGCCTTTAAGGTGGGTCCCTTAATGCATATTAATTCCTAATGCATGGAATTGAATGGAATTTGCAGACTTGTTTCAATGGGTTCCAAGGGGTGCTAACTTTAGCACCCGACGTGCATTTTCTTCAAACTGTATTTTTTCACAGCACAAATAATTTAATGGATTAGAGTGCTTGAAAAAATACCATTGGCTGTTTTTTTGGTTGACAGGGCCAATAGAATTGAGGTCTAAGGCGTGATAAAGAGGTGATAATATGGAGATAACTTGTCCAGTGATATCACTTCTCCAATTCCTCTGTTATTCTATAAAATCTATGCATTAAGATCTCCAAAGTTATAGAAATCTTAGTCCATAGAATAACACCATCAATCATTCTATGTTGCTTTACACTTGAGGCAATATCTAAGATAGTGGTTCTCAAACAAGGTGCCATGGCAGTTTGGAGTGCCATTAGTACCAGTTTAGGGTGCAGCTTTTTTCTATGAAGGTTTTGACAAAAATGTAAATGATGATATTCAAATTAATATTTATGAATCTATGTGCTTGCATTTGTTTGAGAGGCCTAAGGATACCTATATATTTATGTTTTTTGTACAATTCATCACACTGTTGACAAATAATCTAAAAAATATTAGTGGGGTCACCAGAAAATTCTAGATTGTGTATTAGGGGTGGCGTAAGCATAAAAAAAAAGATTGAGAATTGCATTAAATCTTTGAGTTCCAGATGAGTAACCAATGCATGGAAAGGGTTAAAGTAGACCTGTTATTTTAGGATATTAGGTTAATTAAACACATCTTTATATTATACTAACCATTTCTTTCAAATATATTAAATTAACCTACATTTGTTGCTTGTACAGTGTAGTACTTTCTGCTAATTAGTTTCTTCCTCTGGGCCAATATCATCACACACTGTGCCATTAATTAATCTAGGCAGAGCCCACACACTGCAGTCTTGTCTAATAGCACACAAGCAATAAGTTTGACCTTTAATATAAGGAATTAGCATACTGTGCAGGGAATTTGCATACAGTGCCACAATGTGTTACCAAAATATAACTGTTAATTTCTCAAAAACAATGTATTTGGCAGAAAAAATGGCTAGTACAACATATAGGCATTGCATTCCCCTCTGGCACTCAAAGGGTTTACAGTATAACAAACTAAACTTGTCTTTGGGTTTCAGGTCAATGTTAATATTTTTCAAGATGCGCACATTTTAACTCTTTATTGACCAGAAGGATTGGCAATGCACTTCTGCTCAATGTGTTGTCCACCCCTCTGATTCTTCATTGGCTCATAAATAAAGAAGATACTACAATAATAATATGACAAGCCAAGAAAATTTGTCAGATAAAATGGGACAAAGTAAAAGCACACTGAGACAAGTAAAATCTACCAGCTTGTTTCTCTGTTCTTTGAGGCTGATTTACTAAAAAAAAAATTGGAGTAATTCTGGAACAAGTCATCTGGAGGAAGAATACAAATCCCCCATATGTCCATTGATTTCAGTGAGGCTTTTAACCAATTGAATACGGGAGAGGTCACCAACCAGCTGCAAAGCAATGTGTTAACCTCTTTAATGATAGAGGAGTCTTAATAGCCCCATTTAATTAAATGGAAATTTGTATTTGTTGCTTGTGGGGCTGTTGGCTTGCTTCAGAATATCTCCAGTTTTCTTAGGGCATCATCTTCATTGCCTCAGCCTTTTGGGAGACCTCTGGAAACAATATTTTAATTCAGTTATGATCTACAAAATGGTAACTTTTCTCCACTTCCTGTCTCCTGATAATATATCTGTACAGAGACTAACATCCCACTGCCATTTTCTGTTGTTTTGTCACTTCATCTGCTTTTCTTCTCAACACTTTGATCACATCCCTCCTCCATATCCCTCCGTTTTATTGACCCTCGAGTTCCCTCCTTCATTATATTGATTTTTCTATCTTGTGTTCACCACTGTCCCCCTTCCTCGCTCTTTACTTCACCTCACTCTTGCTCCCTCTGCCTCCCCTGACAGCTCCCTTGTTGCTATGAAAAGCTCATTAATCAAAAGGCAATTAATTTTCATTTGGGGCTGGTAAATAACAAATAAAGTTATTTAACATCCACCTTTTTAGCTACTGAGATCCAAGGTGCATTCAAAGCTGAGAGGGGAGATTAAGTACTTCATTAGAGCTCCAGAGGAAAAAAAATCAGAATGGGAGGTGTGAGGTGAACACATGGAGAGAACTGCTGAATAGATAAACATTGCAGAACACATGAAGAGTTTAACATTCTGGAGCTTTTAACCCTGTGAATGTTAGAGAGGTCTCCAGGATATTGCTTTGGATCGGTTTGAAAAATAAAGTTTGTGTTCAGGTGAGCTGTCTGAGTGCAGTGCTTGAAAAAAAAATATGACCATATATTATTCGCAGTGATGAAGCAGTATCAGGATTTTCAAGAATTAACATCTGAAGCTTAATGTAATCAATGCCTGCAGTGTATTGTTTAGTAGTATATAGGTTTCCATGAAGATGTGTCTCTGTATAAAGATTTGGAAATGAAAGAACCATTTAACCAAATTTCCCTCGTGTTGAGGACCTGCCTGGCTCCACAAATATCATATCAGCTACCAAACTTTACAACAACTACTCACCTGTAAAGTTCTTGTAGTGGTGAACAGATAGCATTACTCCAGTTTATGGGAATGAAACATACCTCATCATCTGCATACAACTATCTGGTCCCCATTGGCCTCTCCAGGCAGGGTCTGTGTAGAATTTGTTGGAGCAAATATTGTGTCCTCCAACACTATATAAAATACACATTTAGCAAATACTGGAAAGAGTGGATCCAGTAGTTTATTTTTGTAGTTTTCACAGCCAGTGCTTCTTGGGCAGCTGCCCAGAGGGTAATTCCAACTGGTCATTTAATTGGAACTTTCTTATAGAATAAATTCACCAAATCCATCTTTTCCATGTTCACCAGCTGTAATAACTAATGTATTATTTTTGTTTGTTGAAATGTGGGCAGCCCTACTTTGTGAAAAGGAAACAAGCTTAGGGTCACAGCGAAAAGTTAAAAAATACAAGGACCCTCCAAACTGGAGAAAATATTGATATTAGATTTACTGATGAAATTGGCCTAACAGGTTACATTTAATAATTGTGATGTATATTTTGTTGGACCTATGCCTTCAGTTTTGTTGCTGGCCTCCCTTAGGTACAGTACACAGTCCCAAAATGATATGGCATATCTCTTGAAATAAGAGTTGTACACATCCTAGAAATACCTAATGTCTTTTTAGTTTTGTTAAGGAAAATACAAGTAACAATATTTTTAAAATACAATTTGTAAATGAAAATAAATTAATAATTTCTATACATTTATAGTAACTCATTGTAAGTTAAAGACAAAGAAATGAGTAGATGTTGACTAGATAGATCTGTAGATTAATGCCAGGTACCCCATATGATTCTTTATTACTGCTTAAACAATTGCTAAACATGAAAACAGTAGATTTAAATTGATCCTTCCTATTAGCATACGAGTTACATGTAAGTTCTAATGTCTAATCACTCGTTATGTCTATTTTCAGAACTGCTTACCAGGCAAAGTCAGAATATATTAGCATGAAGTGTTGGCATTCAGAATATGCTGTGAATGAGACTTACAGATGTATGCTGTGTTTTTTGTCAGGTAAACACGAAGGTAATGCAAGTTTAATGTGTGCTTGCGTTACTTCATATCTGGTGAGTATACCGGCATACATTCTCAGAAATAAATAAGTAAACACAGAGCATTTACTTATTTATTTCCTTTCTGTGAGTGAACATTGGGTAAAATGCATACAAGGATAAACAATTCAGGGAAGATGTTGGAAAAGGTATATATAGGTGAGCTGTAAATAATGGGGACATATGAGTGGATACTTTTGGAGTGAGAAATATGGGAGACATGGTGACACAAAATGAGTTCTATAGACTAGTAGATGTTATCTGGTGAAATGCAGAGTGTAAGTGACATGGTGGTTTGACAGAATTACTGAAAAGTTGAAATTAGCACACTAAGTGACACAAGGAGTGGAAAGCATTTGCTCCATAGAATGCTATGATAGGTAACAGGCAGGTAGATAAAGGACACAAGAGGTATGAAAGAAGTCAGTAAATAAAGTGTAAGAACCTCAGGGTGTGTTCTTAGTGTTGTGGTTTTCGTAATATAGAGTTGCTTTTAAGATTTGTATAAATTAAAAGACATTTTAATGGAAGAAGCTGTTGTTGAGCTGGCTGTCTGGGACTAACTGGTCCATGAAGCACTCCCTTCCTGTGTCATTGCTTTCATAGAGTAGTCTATTATTTAGTCATGTCCAGTGTTGCTCCCGTTTCTTGCCAAATTATTATGCAAAGTTACTGATCACCACTCTAACTGCTGCCTTTCAAAGGACCCTTTCAAAGATAATGATCACCAAACAGCGGCCTAGCAAGTGGCCCTTGCAATGTGACTGACAAGCACCCTGTCTACAACCTGTCAAGTGACCCCTGCAAAGTTTCTGACCACTCTTCTGTCTGCAGCTTACCAATTGACCCTTGCAAAGCCTCTGACCACTACTGTATCTGCTTCATGTCTGCCAATCCCTGCTAAGACTTTTTCTTGTTTGTCCTGCTGACTAATCCAGTTCACTATTGAAATGTCTAAGAAACAAATATTGTGACGAGCACCCACCAAGAACAAACAAGATAAAGTGTCTTCCCTTTGTCATAGTGGCCCCTGAATGGTGCTACAAGTCACATTTTTCACTCCAATGTGCCATCACAGAGAGGAAATTCACATCAGACTGGCCCCACCCTCAGACAGTCTAGCTCGGAAATGTCAGGCAAATCTTCTCTGCACAAGAAAATCAGCAAAACCACAGAAGTACATTTCGCCTATGTGAGACTCGTCGATGTGGTGCAGCTGATTCCTCCTAGGCAAATGGAGAGCAAGGGCTCATACCTGGGATGCCCTTCCACTCAGGGAGACTAAGGAACAAATATTGTGACGAGCACCCATCTAGAAAAAACAAGATAAAGTGTATTACCCTTAGTCATAGAGGCCCCTCAAAGGTGCTACAAGTCACGTTTTTCACTCCAATCTGCCATCGCAGAGAGGAAGTTTCCATATTCACATCAGACTGGTCCCGCCCTCAGACAGTCCAGCTCCAAAATGTCAGGCAAATCCTCTCTCCACAAGAGAATCAGCAAAACCACAGACGTACATTTTGGCCTATGTGGTCCTTGTCTGTGTGATGCAACTAAGAAACAAATATTGTGATGAGCACCCTTCGAGAACGAACAAGATAAAGTGTCTTGCCCTTAGGCATAGTGGCCCCTCAATGGTGCTACAAGTCACATTTTTCACTCCCATGTGCCATTGCAGAGAGGAAATGTCCATATTCACATCAGACTATTGAAATGTCTCCCACTATTTGGCAACCAACAAAATGGTGCATTAAAAATTTCGGCTGCATGAAAAGGACAGCATCAAAATGTTGCTTGCATCAAAAGGGGGACATTCTGATGTCCCAGGCTTAAGTGTCGCGTGGTGACATTTTTAAGCGGACGTTTTGTTGGTTGTCAAATAGTGGGCGACATTGTAAAAGGATACCAAGCAAACTATCAACCCCATTGTATTTACTTAATAACAAAGAAGTCACCCCAGGCATTGTTGACACTAATTTCATCACCTGGAAACAAACCGATACATTTTTTATCAGCCATGTGAGTGATAAAGATGACATTTTTCCATTAGAAAAAAAAAAATCACAAAAAAACTATACCTTCATTCTACTGAAGGACCGACATGCAATGGAATCATGGATGCAGCTCTGTCATCCCAGAATTCATCTCGGAATGGCTGCCCATGCACCGGGTCGGGCGGTCGTTAAGGTGCTAGCTAAATTTGCAAAGTACTGTATTCAGCCTCAGATGCTCAGGTACAGTATCTCTTTAACTCTTTAAGTGCCAGAGGGGTACAAAGTCCATTGCTCCACAATGCATTGCATACCCCTCTTGCACCCAAAGGGTTAAAGGGATAGTAATGTTTCAAAATAAAAACATCTCCAATTAATCTTCATAGTATTTGGGCCATGGAGAGTGTTATTTCAATATTATCAGAGTAGTAGTTCAAGAGTAATTGAATGATAAAGTATCCCCCTCCCGCCCCTATTACTTAGTGTAAACCACTTCCCCTCAGAGGTGGAATCTGGTCAGACAGCTCACAGCAAGAGACAATCTTCTTACTGTGAGAACACTGAAAACCCTGGCGCCCTTGACAGGATTTTCAAGCTTTTACCTTATGCTAATTGAAGATTAGCCCTATCTGCAAGCCATCTGGACACCACCTTTCTGTTTTGGGGTGAGCAGTGTTACATCAGTAACAGGGATGGGAGGGGGATACTTTATCATCCAATTACTCTGGAACTACAACTCTGACAGTGTTGAAATAACACTCTCCATGGCCCAAATTCTATGAAGATTAATTGAAGCTGCTTTTATTTTGAAACATTACTATCCTTTTAATCTATAACAGTGGTTCTTAACCTGCTCCCTCTGGGATTAGTAACAGGCCAGGACCTGTGAGTTTCCGTGCTAGAATACAGGTGTGTTGATCAGAGGTTTAGTCCATGTAAATAAGTCACCTGTGCTGTAACAAGGAAATACTCAAATCCTGGCCTGTTAGTGGGCCCTGAGGAACCACTGATCTATAATATGTTAAATTAGATAATTTTTTTAAATCCCAGAAAAACAAGAAAGAAGGATAATTCAATATGAAGATATCTGGTAAAGACTGGACCCAAATTACGAATATCTCTCATTACTGTGAAACATTCTGGCTGCAGACAATTAGGCTTTTAATTTCTTTCATGTTGAAGAGGTCTCCAAAGTTCACATTCTCCCTATGATGCATTTAGTTTGCTCCAGAATTGAAACTCTTTAGCTTGATGATTAGGGCCCAATGTGCTTTATTCGCAAAATAAAGTATGTATAATTCTGGATAAAATTGACTGCCCATAAAGGAAAGTAAAAGATTACCAACATTCCCAATGATTTAAATGGGGGCTTTAAAAATGGATGACACAATGTTATGGAGACCTCTCTAGTATTCATTGGATTTGAATGCCCATTTTAATCATGATGTATATTTATATGTTCTCTATAGTCCAATTGGATTGCTCCAGAATTACTCTTCTTCATTCAAGTTTGCATATTTGAAAACTGCATTAAAAACTGACAATATGTCATGTTATCCAGCAGATTTATAGTTTAGGAGAAATTCACACTTTTATTTCTGGGCAAAGTGAAAACTAAACACTTCCTGGTACTGCACTGTCAATGTCTGAGAAAGGAAGACTGGACCAGCAATAATCAGAAAAGCTCAAGACTCGAAGTAGGAAGAACAGTGGATGAAAAGCTGGGGGATCGGAGTACTCTTAGGAGAATCGGAGACTCAGGAGTAGTCTTAGGTGAGTCGAAGACTTTACTGTTTGGTCGGAGACACAAGAGTTTGGTCTTAGGAGAGTAGTCAACTAGACTGGTTGGTCGGAGACCCAGGAAATGTATGACTCCAGGAGACTTGTTGACTAGACTGGTTAGTCGGAGACACAAGAGACTTACGGCTCCAGGAGAGTTGTCAACTAGATTGGTTAGTCGGAGACACAGAAAACTTTCGACTCCACTACCCTCAACTAGTCAGATGTAAGGAGGTGTCAACAGAACACTGACCATGACACCCATGACTAGTTGGACAGGCAAGAGGTAGGGAGCAGTCAAGCATCCACACCCTCGACTGGCTGGGGATGTCACTGGTAGAAACCGGCAATGGCTCCCGACTCAATCGGAGAGCCTGAGGTGTGGAGTTGAGCAACGGAGGATCACACTGTTGAAGAAATAGGACTCACTGAAGGTTTGAGTCAAAGGCGAAGGTCTCAGTAGAGCTGATGCCTAGTCGAGAAACGTCTGCAGGGACTCCTGCTGCACAGTAGTGTGGGATGAAGTGCAGTCAGGAAAGCCGGAGTCAAAGCCGAACCAGAGGCAAGGTACCATGGGAACAAACAGAGTCGTAATCAAAAGGAAGCCAGGTCGAGATTCAAGGAGTCGGAAGCAAATTCTGAAGACTGGAAACGTGGTTGAGAAACAAGGAAAGGTTGGTACACGGATTTCACAAACTCTAGAACACTGAAACAAGAATCTCTCAGGATCTCGGGGCAAAAATCGAGCAAGCCTATTAGGTTGGCCATGTAGATAAAGGCCAAGCAGCCAATCTACATGATGGTAGGAGGAGTAGCCTGAAGGAACATGACATGCACATAGCTACTTTATCCATAAATAGTCATTGAAACCTTCATTATCATGTGACAAATCACTGAAATGACATAATTAGCATATGAAACATAATTGATGAGCTTAATTAGCATATGACAATATTGTTGCCTGCTCACAGTGCTCCAATTAGAATACATTAGCATATGAAAGAAGTGCGAATATCTCCTGAACAGTACATTTGGTGACCTTTTGGTTAACATGACAATTAGGCAGTTTTTTATGTAATTTTCAAAATTACTAATTTGAATTAAGGTGATAGATCTGCTTTAAGGTTGCACCTTTGGACACAGATGGTGTATGGTGACAGAAAAGAACATAATTTATTCCAGCAGACAGCTTTTTTTTGTTTTGCACACCATCATGTACCTTATCAAGGCCTAAAGACAGATTTATTGAAGATACAGAGCCTTTTCAGGGCCATAAGCCTCTAGGCAAGGCACCTTAGGTTCACTTAACTTTGCCTTTTGCCACTTTTCATATGATCCCACCACTAGTAACATCTACAGTTCCTTGACACAGAAAATACCCTTAGCCTATACAAGCACAAACAAGCTTTTATACCCTTGGCTGCTAGAGATATCTCCAGAGAATTCTTTTGCAATGCATTGGAAACCTCTGTAGTATCCAAGAAGTTAAATAACAGCCAGTAAAGGGGTATATAACCTTGTGCAGAGACATTGGGATTGCTCTGGCCACACCCACAATTCAGAATATGAGTGTGACCAGCACTACTGAAGCACCCCTCAAAATGTAGAGCTCTAGGTAGTTACTCTTCCTAATGGTAAATCAATCCCTGGAACCATTTATTGATCCACCTAAGCTCAAGGAAGGATATGCACTGTAACTATTATAGATAATTAGAAACCTTTAAGGTAGAATGTTTTATCCATGTCCACACAAAAGGTTCAGATTTTTTTTTTGTGGGGGGTTCGGCTCGAGCATCGCTCTGCTCGGCACATGGCGGTACTCGTACGAGTACCGCATGTGCTCGCCCGCCATGTTCGGGTCTCCTCCCCGCACGTTTCGCGGCTGCTGCGCAGCCAATAAACGTGCAGGGAGGCTCTGACATCAGTGTAATGCCAGCAGCCATGTTGGCTGCTGGCATTACACTGATTGGCTGGCCAGAACCCGTGATCGGGTGCTGTATAGCACCTGACCAGCGAGTTCGGCTCAGTCTTAGCCAGGGAGAGATGAGGATAGGAAGGGAAAGTCAGTGTAGGGAGAAGAAAAGCGAATTTGTAAAAAAAAAAGACCCAAAAGTCCTTTTTAGGACTACTGTGTGTGGGGGCAGCGGTTTATTTTGTTTGGGGGGGCAGAGATTTAAAAAAAAAAAAAAGTCACATATTCCGTTCACTGTGCCTAGCCGCAGATTAGCAGCACATTCTGTTTAGTGTGCAAAGTTGCAGATTAGCAGCACATTCTGGTTAGTGTGCAAAGTTGCAGATTAGCAGCACATTCTTTTTAGTGTGCAAAGTTTCAGATTAGCAGCACATTCTGTTCAGTGTGCAAAGTTGCAGATTAGCAGCACATTCTGTTTAGTGTGCAAAGTTTCAGATAAGAAGCACATTCTATTTAGTGTGCAAAGTTGCATATTAGGAGAACATTCTGTTTACTGTGCAAAGTGTAAAATATCAAAGTCACATATTCCATTCACTGTGCCTAGCCGCAGATAAGAAGCACATTCTGTTTAGTGTGCAAAGTTGCATATTAGGAGAACATTCTGTTTACTGTGCAAAGTGTAAAATATCAAAGTCACATATTCCATTCACTGTGTGTAACCGCAGATAAGAAGCACATTCTGTTTAGTGTGCAAAGTTGCATATTAGGAGAACATTCTGTTTACTGTGCAAAGTGTAAAATATCAAAGTCACATATTCCATTCACTGTGCCTAGCCGCAGATAAGAAGCACATTCTGTTTAGTGTGCAAAGTTGCATATTAGGAGAACATTCTGTTTACTGTGCAAAGTGTAAAATATCAAAGTCACATATTCCATTCACTGTGTGTAACCGCAGATAAGAAGCACATTCTGTTTAGTGTGCAAAGTTGCATATTAGGAGAACATTCTGTTTACTGTGCAAAGTGTAAAATATCAAAGTCACATATTCCATTCACTGTCTAACCGCAGATAAGAAGCACATTCTGTTTAGTGTGCAAAGTTGCATATTAGGAGAACATTCTGTTTACTGTGCAAAGTGTAAAATATCAAAGTCACATATTCCATTCACTGTGCCTAGCCGCAGATAAGAAGCACATTCTGTTTAGTGTGCAAAGTTGCATATTAGGAGAACATTCTGTTTACTGTGCAAAGTGTAAAATATCAAAGTCACATATTCCATTCACTGTGTCTAACCGCACATAAGAAGCACATTCTGTTTAGTGTGCAAAGTTGCATATTAGGAGAACATTCTGTTTACTGTGCAAAGTGTAAAATATCAAAGTCACATATTCCATTCACTGTGTCTAACCGCAGATAAGAAGCACATTCTGTTTAGTGTGCAAAGTTGCATATTAGGAGAACATTCTGTTTACTGTGCAAAGTGTAAAATATCAAAGTCACATATTCCATTCACTGTGTCTAACCGCAGATAAGAAGCACATTCTGTTTAGTGTGCAAAGTTGCATATTAGGAGAACATTCTGTTTACTGTGCAAAGTGTAAAATATCAAAGTCACATATTCCATTCACTGTGCCTAGCCGCAGATAAGAAGCACATTCTGTTTAGTGTGCAAAGTTGCATATTAGGAGAACATTCTGTTTACTGTGCAAAGTGTAAAATATCAAAGTCACATATTCCATTCACTGTGCCTAACCGCAGATAAGAAGCACATTCTGTTTAGTGTGCAAAGTTGCATATTAGGAGAACATTCTGTTTACTGTGCAAAGTGTAAAATATCAAAGTCACATATTCCATTCACTGTGTGTAACCGCAGATAAGAAGCACATTCTGTTTAGTGTGCAAAGTTGCATATTAGGAGAACATTCTGTTTACTGTGCAAAGTGTAAAATATCAAAGTCACATATTCCATTCACTGTGCCTAGCCGCAGATAAGAAGCACATTCTGTTTAGTGTGCAAAGTTGCATATTAGGAGAACATTCTGTTTACTGTGCAAAGTGTAAAATATCAAAGTCACATATTCCATTCACTGTGCCTAGCCGCAGATAAGAAGCACATTCTGTTTAGTGTGCAAAGTTGCAGATTTGCAGCACATATTCCGTGTAATATGAAGAAGGCGGGTAAAAAGGGACGGGGAAGTGGACGTGATCCTGATAGTTCAGGGCGCGGGTCAGGACGCGTAGAAACTGTGCCTGGTGCCAGAGCACAAGAAAGAAAGACATTCACCATACCTAGCTTCATGTCTCAGTTTACAGGGCGTCGCAGGACATCACTCTCGAGGTCAGACCACTGCGAACAGGTGGTCGGTTGGATTTCAGCTGATACTGCTTCCAGTCGGTTAAGCACCACCATGTCTTCCACCAAGTCCACTCTCAGTAGCCAAGAGTCTGGTCAACATAATCATCACCCTGATCATCCTTCCTCCCACCATAGAGGGTCTGGCCAAAGAAGTGATCCCACACTGGGATATAGTGAGGAGCTCGTCTCATCACCAATCCTTAATTTGAACCTCTCTCCAAGCACGCTTGCAGAGGAACATGACATCTTGTGCCCTGATTCACAACCTCTAGAGGGTACCCAATCACAAGAAGATGACAGAGGGGAACGGCATTTAAGGTCAAAGGAAGTGGATGATGATGATGATGAGACACAGTTGCCATTAAATCAACCACTATTACTGTCTCAAGACCTTGATGAGGAGGATGATATACAGTTGTCAATGACTGAGTATGTGGTGGGATCAAGACATGAGGAGGATGATCAGAGTGAGGAAGTGGAGGAGGACTTGGTGGACGATGAGGTGACTGACCCCACCTGGGAAGGTGGAGAGCCGAGCGATGACAGCAGTCCTGAGGGTGAGCCATCTGCAGCACCGCAACAGGCTGGAAGAGGCAGTGGTGTGGCTACAGAAAGAAGGCGGACCGCACCAAACCAGCCCGCAAATGTTCCACGGAGCACCCCCTTGCGTAAATCTCCCTTGCCAAGGGGTAGGTGTTCCGCAGTATGGCGTTTTTTTAAGGAAAGTGCGGACGACAAAAGAATTGTAGTTTGCAACCTGTGCCACACCAGAATGAGCCGAGGCATGAACACTAGAAACCTCACCACCACCAGCATGATCCGACACATGGCATCCAAGCACCGTAATAAGTGGGAGGAACGCCCGGATCGCCAATCTGTGTCTGTAGGCCACACCACTGCCTCCTCTTCCCCTGTTTTCGGTGCCGGCCAATCGCCTGTCGAAGGCGCAGGCCCGCATACCTCCCGCCCTGCACCTGTACCATCTGAAGCACCATCAGCGACCACATCCACTTCCCTGTCCCAGCGCAGCGTCCAAATGTCGTTACCCCAGGCATTTGAGCGCAAGCGAAAATACCCAGCCACCCACCCACAGGCCATAGCACTAACCTCACACCTTTCCAAATTACTGGCCATCGAAATGCTGCCATTTAGGCTTGTGGAGACTGAGTCCTTCCGCAGCCTGATGGCAGCAGCTGTCCCTCGGTACGCAGTCCCCAGCCGCCACTACATTTCCCGGTGTGCCGTCCCCGCCTTACACCACCATGTGTCCCGTAACATCACCCGTGCCCTGACCAACGCAGTTACTGGGAAGGTCCACTTAACGACTGACACATGGACAAGTTCTTGTGGCCAGGGACGCTACATTTCCCTGACGGCACACTGGGTGAATGTCGTGGAGGCTGGGAGCGACTCGGACCCTGGGATGGCACGGGTGCTACCCACGCCGAGGATTGCGGGCCCTACCTCCATCAGGGTTTCCGCCAGCACCTACGTTATTGGCTCCTCCTCCTCCGTTTCCACCTCCGAATTCTCTGCGCGCAGCGCCACTCACCCATCAGCCGGTAGCTGGAAGCAGTGTAGCACTGCAGTGGGGAAGCGTCAAGAGGCCGTGCTGAAGCTGATCTGCCTTGGGGACAAACAGCACACGGCCTCAGAGCTGTTGCAGGGGATTAGTCACCAGACCGAGCAGTGGCTCTCGCCACTCAACCTGGAACCAGGCATGGTTGTGTGTGATAATGGGCGTAACTTGGTGGCGGCTTTGGAGCTCGGCAAGCTCACACACGTACCATGCCTAGCGCATGTATTTAATTTAGTGGTTCAGCGATTTCTAAAAACCTACCCCAATGTGCATGATCTCTTGACCAAGGTGCGCCGCGTGTGTGCACATTTCCGTAAGTCATCAACAGCTTCAGCCGGCCTGTTGAAGCTGCAGCAGCGCTTACAATTGCCAGCTCACCGGTTGCTGTGTGACGTGAGCACGCGCTGGAACTCCACCTTCCACATGTTGGCCCGGCTTTGTGAGCAGCAGAGGGCAGTAGTGGAGTACCAGCTGTTACACGGTCGTCGCCTCTCCGTTCAACTTCCTGTAATCAGAAGTGAGGAGTGGGAATGGATGTCAGACCTCTGTGAGGTTTTACGCAATTTTGAGGAATCGACACAGATGGTGAGCGGCGATAACGCTATTATCAGTGTAACCATCCCACTTCTGTGTCTACTGAAACGCTCGCTGCTCACAATTAAAACCGACGCTTTGCATGTGGAAGAGGTGGAAATGCGGGAGGAAGAGCTTACACAAGGTGATAGCCAGAGCACCCTCACTTCGTCTTCTCAGCGACAATTGGAGGAGGCGGAGGAGGAGGAGGAGGAGGAGGAGGAGGAAGACACGGTTGCCTCCGCTACAGAGGGTAGCCATGGAACTTTAGTTCCATCTCTTCAGCGTGGGTGGGCAGAAGAGGAGGAAGAGGATGAGGAGATTGAGAGTCATCCTCCTGGTGAGGACAGCAAAATCTTGCCTGTTGGTACTCTGGCACACATGGCTGACTTTATGTTAGGCTGCCTTTCCCGTGACCCACGCGTTATACGCATTTTAGACAACACGGATTACTGGGTGTTCACCCTTCTGGACCCCCGCTACAAAGAGAATTTCTCATCTCTCATTCCTCCGGTGGAGAGGACAAGCAAAATGGTGCAATACCAGAAGGTTCTTGTCGAAAAATTGCTCCAAAATTTTCCATCTGACAACGCTGGCGGCAGAGTACGTGCTACCTTGGCCAACCGAGAAGGGGAGAAAAGGGGAGCACACAGCAGTTCCGACAAAGGCAGGGCAACACTCTCCAAGGCGTGGGACACCTTCATGACACCCCGCCAGCACCCTCACCCTGATGCGCAGCCTAGTGTCACAAGGAGGGAAAAGTTTTGGAAGATGGTGAAGGAGTACGTAGCAGACCGTGTCAGCGTCCTCAATGATCCCTCTGTGCCTTACAACTACTGGGTGTCCAAGCTGGACACGTGGTATGAACTGGCACTCTACGCCTTGGAGGTGCTGGCCTGCCCTGCCGCCAGCGTTCTGTCTGAGCGGGTATTTAGTGCTGCTGGTGGCATCATAACAGATAAGCGTATCCGCCTTTCCACCGAAAATGCTGATAGGTTGACACTTTTAAAAATGAACAAGGCCTGGATTTCCCCTGACTTCTCCACTCCACTGGAGGAAAGCCCTGGGGGAACATAAAGTGACTTTATATATGTTGTTTACAATGATGGGAATACTCTGTATTCCCATTCACCCCTTCCACCCAAAAAACGGGTATATGGTTGGCTCTCTTCCATATGCCCAGTGATATAATTTTTATATAGGGCCAGCTCACCAGCGGGCCCAGTGATATAATTTTTATATAGGGCCAGCTCACCAGCGGGCCCTGTGATATAATTTTTATATAGGGCCAGCTCACCAGCGGGCGCAGTTTGACAATTTTTGTATAGGTCAGCTCACCAGCGGGCCTTCTCATATAATGTTTTATTGGGTCAGCTCTCTAGCGGGCCCTCTCATATAATGTTTTATAGCGTCAGCTCACTAGCGGGCCTTCGCATATAATGTTTAGGATGGTCAGCTCCGCAGCAGACCCTCACCCATAATGTTTTAGATGGTCGGCTCAGCGCACGTTTCCCTCTTAATCATGGCCCCAATTCAGAAAAATCGAGGAAATTTTTGGGAGAATTTGCCTTTGCGCACGTTTCCCTCTTAATCATGGCCTCAGTTCAGAAAAATCAAGGAAATTTTTGGGAGAATTTGCCTCTGCGCACGTTTCTCTCTTAATCATGGCCTCAGTTCAGAAAAATCGAGGAAATTTTTGGGAGAATTTGCCTCTGCGCACGTTTCCCTCTTAATCATGGCCTCAGTTCTGAAAAATCGAGGAAATTTTTGGGAGAATTTGCCTATGCGCACGTTTCCCTCTTAATCATGGCCCCAGTTCCGAAAAATCGATGAAATTTTTTGCAGAATTTGCAGATGATATACAAGTAAATATACAGCAAATACTGTTTGGTAACAATTTTTCGCCTAAAGTCGTTTTTATCTTCCTTTTTGTGTGTTTTACGGTCAGTCTGTAAAAATGGCGTACTACGGGCGAAAGATCGTTCCCAGCAGCGACGTTGGAGTCTAAGATGCATCCAGACATCCTCCCTATGCTGTCCCTTAACCATTTCTGTGGTGTTTCCATCATTTTCTGCCCTTTTCCTATGGACCAGGCACCCTCCCCTCATCAGAGCAGGGGTTGCCTGGTGTAATGCTCGAGTCCTCCCATTGACTTCAATGGGGCTCGGGTGCTCGGCCGAGCACTCGAGCCTCCGGGGGCGCTCGGTCAGAGCACCCGAACACCCGAGCATTGGGGTGCTCGATCATCACTAGTCACAAACTGCGGTTCTGAAGTCTTGTGTAGTGCAGATTTTATGGACATTCCAAATGTGTCAGAGATGTGGAAAACATTTTCTCAGTTATTTTCTTTGTATAACCTGTTCAAATCTAGGGATTTCCTTACAAATCACACTGTGTTGGCCCACTAGGAATGCAATTAGCCAGGGCTATTTCTCTTTCTTGTACAGAGTGGAGCAGTATTACAAAAAATCTCCACGCAGTGTACTGTATGATTTGGAATTCTCAAGAATTTTGAACAAAATTGTACAGCAAATCAGACTACCTATATAAAAGCCTTATGTATATAAAAAAAGGTGTCATTTTGGATCAAACCAACTGTTCTAGAGAGGAGAAATAAACATTCTACAAAGTAAAATGGAGATTTAACCCCTTAAATGCTATAGAGATATCCAAAGCATTGAAAAGTAATGTGTTGTAGATCTCTCAAGCATTAAAAGGGGTAAAATGCCAATATAAATCAGTGGAAATTTGGGCATTTTTATTTGTCCCCTATGCCACAAATGGGTGGCTCCAGAATTTCTCCACTTTTCTTTTGGGCTTCAGGATCATAGGGTTATGTTCAGTAAGCTGAAGAAGTGCAATTCTGGAGCAAACCAACTGCACCACAGGGGAAACATTAAAAACCCAAATAATTCATATCAGTTTATTTATCCCTTAAAGGGATAGTAATGTTTCATAATAAAAGCAGCTCTAATTAGTGTTCATAGTATTTGGGCATTGGAGAGTGTTCTTTCAGTTCTGTCAGAGTTGTAGTTCAAGAGTAATTGAATGATAAAGTATCCCCCCTTCCTTTTACTGATGTAACACTGCTCAGCTCAGAGCAGCAGGTTGTGTCCAGGTAGATTGCAGAGAGGGACAATCTTCCATTAAGATAAGGGAAAAAGCTGAAAAAGCTGTCAAAGGGGGCAGGGTTTTCATTGTTCTCACAGTAAGAATTTTGACCCTTGATGTGAGCTGTCTGGTCTATGGACTGGATTCCACATCTGAGAGGAGGTGGCTTACACTAGGTAAAAGGGGCGGGAGGAGGAAACTTTATCATTCAATTACTCTTGAACGCTCACAGTAATGAAATAACACTCGCTATGGCTCAAATACTATGAAGATTAATTGGAGCTGCTGTTTTTGTGAAACATTACTATGACTTTAAAGTGGAACTTTCAGCATAGGTAAAGTCACCCTGAATAATTAGGCAAGTGGTGACTAGCTTAACAATAGTTCTCTTACCTCTTAGAATTACTCCTTTCTAAAGAAATCCTTACTCTTCTGAGACAGGAAGCCAGGCATCAATGCAGACATCTTGTCTGCGCTCCTGGGCTGTCAGTCCCGGTCTCCATTGAGAAGCATTGCAGTTGCCACAAGGTAACCGGAAGGGACTGATGGCGCTGGCGTGCAGACTGCTCTAACCTGCCTGTCAGTCTCGAAAGATTAAAGATTTCTTTATAATGGTGTAATTCTAAGCAGTAAGAGAACTATTATTAAGATAGTCACCACTTGCCTAATTATTGTAGGGCGACTTTACCTATGCTGAAAGTTCCACTTTAAATGCTAGGGTTTTCCAATGCTTTGCTTTGCAATTGGAGACCTCTCTACAGTTCAAGAACTTAAAGGGATAGTTATGTTTTACAATAAAAGCAGTTCCATTTCATCTTCATGGTATTTGGGCCTTGGAGAATGTTATTTCAATACTGTCAGAGTTGTAGTTCAAGAGTAATTGAATGATAAATTATCCCCCTCCCACCCCTTTTTACTGATGTAACACTGCTCACACTGCTCAGCAAGGTGATGTCCAGGTGGATCACAGAGAGGGGCAATCTTCAGGGTTTTTCTTATGTTCACAGTAAGAAGATTGTCCTTTGCTGTGGGCTGTCTGGTCTGTGGACCAGATTCCACATCTGAGGAGAGGTGGCTTGCATTAGTTAAAATGGATGGGAGGGGGATACTTTATCATTCAATTGTGAAGCTATGTGTTGTACACTTCTCTGGTACTTAAGGTTAAATCATTGTGAATTTTGGGAATGTTTATTTGTCCCCTATGGCAGGGCTTAAAATGTGAAGTCCTTTGCTACTAGCCAGACCTGAAAAGTTACTCGCAGCTGCAAGCCATAACATACCCACCAGGGCTGAATTGTCACTAGCCATTGGCTAGTGGCGAGTGGAAATTTTGAGCCCTGCCCTATGGTACAGTTGGATTGCTCCAGAATTGCACCATTTTTCCTCCTTATTATGTATTAATATATTTCAATGTGTAATATGGCATATTATTAATTCAATGCCTTCTTTTATAGAAAGAGACAGAAAAATGATGTTAGAAAATGCTGGTCTGCTGAATATTGCTAAAACTGAAGGAAAAAGGAAAGACAAAGCACTTAATCTGCCTCATTATAAAATACGTGTCACGTGGCCTTCCACTAACTTACTAAGACATTTTGACACTTCTCACATTATGTACTAATGCAAATGTTAAAAAAAATGCTGTATGTGCAAAGTAGATATATTCTCCTTTTTGGGAACATAATGAGAGAAAAGACCTCTTGCAATCCAAGTGTGAAGCATGCTGTTAGAATCAAGTCTTACTATGATATAGTGGTGTAAAGCTTTTGTCAACCAAAGCTCAAGGGCAGGGTTAGTAGAAATATGATGAAATTAGGCTTCAGGTGGTCAAAATGTCCAAATTACAAGACATTTAAGGGAAACTATTAATTTGTTTAACAGCAATATAATTCACATTTCTATTTATTTATTTATTTATTATTATTTTTCTTTTTTTGTATCTGACCTCTGTGGTAGACTATAACAATAGGAATTATTTACCATCATGAGAATGTTTGTATAGCCCTTTAAAATTTGTGAGTGGGGCACTTTCTCTTTCTTTTCCTTTAGCCAGCTGAGATCATGCTTCAAAAGGACCATGAGAGTATGTAGAAATACATCAGCACAGCTCAGTTACCGTTTACTTCAGAAGCTAGCAGCCACATTTAGGGATATGACCTACAGAATATGAGTAGTGTAGTGCATCACACGCACTTCTCCAGCTCCAGGAATTATGCTTTTGCTTGCTCCATAGTATGTCCTGGCAACAGAGTAATGTTAAACTATTTTTTTAGTACATGGTTTTAACCCCTTAAAGACCAATGGTCAAGGGAAGTTACCTTCCCTTAAGGACCTCTTTGATCCTTGCAGATGTGCCTGTACACGTGACCTAACAGGTGTTCCGGTGCGCAGAGTTGGGGTCTGAGAGAGAGACCACTACAGCCTTGTAGCATTCAATTGCAGATCCTGTTTTTACTTGCAACGCTGTAAATAAAACGTATGTGATGTGCAGGACCACCACTGGTCTTTGTGCCTGGACTGTCGATTGGCAGGACCAGTATGATACGCTTCAGAAGATTTCCCTTCTGTGTATGGCACTGCTGAGCTAAAAGAGATTGCACCCCGGGTGCGAGGTCACAGTCCCAGTGAGCTTTTTGCATGTATTTGGTAGCTCATGAGCCTAGTTGAGCATCTCTCACCTTTCTTTCTACATATGCAAATTGCTCTTGGGGTTGGTCACTCTAAGAGTAATAAGGGGAATCCAGACGTGGACCCCTTGCTCACAGTGCCTAGAGGGATCAGCTGCACCTCACCGACGAGGCAAAAGAAGTCCGAAATATATATCTGGGGTTAGTTGTTTCCCTTGTTCAGAGAGGAATTGTCTGGCATTTCGTGGCTGGACTGTTGTTTGGCAGGACCGGTATGATATGCTTCAGAAGATTTTCTCTCTGTGTATGGCACTGGTGAACTAAAAGAGATTGCACCCTGGACACAAGGACACAGTCCCAGTGAGCTTCTTGAATGTATTTGCTAGCTCATGAGCCTAGTTGAGCATCTCTCACCTTTCTTTCCACATATGCAAATTGCTCTTGGGGTTGGTCACCCTAAGAGTAATGGGGGGAATCCAGACATGGACCCCTTGCTCACTGTGCCTTGATGGATCAACTGCATCTCACTGACGAGACCCGAGAAGGCCGAAATGTACATCTGGGGTTAGTTGTTTCCCTTTGTTCAGAGAGCAATTGTCTGGCATTTCGTGTCTGGACTGTCGTTTGGCAGGACCAGTATGATATGCTTCAGAAGATTTCCTCTCTGTGTATGGCACTGGTGAGCTAAAAGAGATTGCACCCTGTGCACGAGAACACAGTCCCAGTGAGCTTCTTGCATGTATTTGCTAGCTCATGAGCCTAGGTGAGCATCTCTGACCTTTATTTCTACACATGCAAATTGCTCTTGGGATTAGTCACCCTAAGAGTAATGGGGTGAATCCAGACATGGACCCCTTGCTCACAGTGTCTAGAGGGATCAGCTGCACCTCACTGATGAGGCCCAATAAGGCCGAAACGTATGTATGTAGTTAGCTGTTTCCCTTGTTCAGAGAGGAATTGTCTGGCATTTTGTGGCTGGACTGTTGTTTGGCAGGATCAGTATGATATGCTTCAGAAGATTTCCTCTCTGTATATGGCACTGGTGAGCTAAAAGAGATTGCACCCTGGGCACGCGGACACAGTCCCAGTCCCAGTGACCTTCTTGCAAGTATTTGCCAGCTCATGGGCTTAGTTGACCATCTCTCACCTTTCTTTCTATTATGTAGAATGTTAAAACATGACATGAAACACAGTTTGTTCTATTGTGTACTTTACCCCCAAGAGACAGAACCTATCCCTTGTTTCTCCCAAAGACAATGGTTCTAGAGATATACATACAAGAAAACCTGCCTCTAGGGTTTATTCATTCCTTTACCTCTTCTGCTGGGGCAGGCTTCTTTTTAGTTAGGAAGAAGGATGGGTCCTTATGTGCATGTATAGACTATTAATGTGTTATATTCTACCTGGATGACATCCTGATCTTCTCCTGGGACCGGGTAGAACATCAAGGACATGTCCATTTGGTGTTAGGCCATCTCCAAGGTAATCATCTCTTTGCCAAGTTGGAGAAACCACCCATACCCTTCTTTGGCTACATAATCTTGACTGCAGGGTTGGCCATGGATCCCTGGAAGGTCAGTGCAGTCTTGGAGTGGCAGGTGTAAGTGGCAGGTGTCCGTACCACCAAAGCAGTCTAAAGATTTATTGGTTTATTGGTTTCTCAAATTATTAGAGTTATCAAAAACGTCTCCAAAATGATCCAGCCTATTTTGCTCCTGACCTGTAAACTGGTGGACCCCTGTGCTTGGTCCACTGAGGTCTTGGAGGCATTTTGGATACTAAATAACACCTTTACATCTGCTTCCTTTCTCTCTTATTTGGATTCTTCCCTTCCCATTCCGTGGAGACTGATGAGTCTGAGAAAGCAGCTGGAACGGTGTTATCCCAGAGTACGGGTCCCACAGGAACGCTCTCCCCCTGTTCCCCCCTTTCCTACTTTTCTCAACAATTTTGCATAGCTGAGAGGAATTATGATACAGGACATAGGGAGTTATTTGCTCTTAAATTAGCCTTGGAGGAATGGTGCTATCTCAGAAGGAGTGTCACATCTGATTGGTATCCTCACAGGCCACCACAACTTAGCATACTTAGCCTCCATCAAACTCCTGATGCCTCACCAGGCTAGATGGTCATTGTTTTTCTCCAAGTTTGATTTTACTGTATCATATATTCCTGTAACAAGAACCTAAAGGCTGATGCTCTGTCTAGGCATATAAGGAATCCCAGCTTCTCCTATTACTCCCTGTCACGGTTTTGTAAGAACACTCAGGCAATTAGGTAAGGTTAAGATCAGCTTTATTGAAAAATAATAAAACAAGAGCAATCACCCTACTCAGGATCAGATAAGGTCAGTACCGTGGTATTTCCCAAATCTGACACAGGTCAGGATGGACAGTAATAAGCAAGCAAGTATATACAGTAAGACTAAGCTGGCTAGATCCGTCGACAGGTCACTGGAACAAAGTAGACCACAACAGTACCACACCGCAGAAAGGCCCTTCTATAGTGATGGGTAACTGCAGGGCAAATCTAGAAGACTAGGGAGAGTGGAGGCAACACAGGCAACAGGCAACGTCCCTAGCACGTTAGGGATAGGGGAGGCAACCCAGATAGGACACTGGCAAGTGACCAAGTCCCTAGAATGCTAGGGATAGCGGTGGCAGCACAGATCGGACACTGTCAAGAGACAGAGTCCCTAGAATGCTAGGGATAGCGGAGGCAACACAGATAGTACACTGGCAAGTGACCGAGTCCCTAGAATGCTAGGGATAGCGGAGGCAACACAGATAGGACACTGGCAAGTGACCAAGTCCCTAGAATGCTAGGGATAGCGGAGGCAACACAGATAGGACACTGGCAAGTGACTGAGTTCCTAGAATGCTAGGGATAGCGGAGGCAACACAGATAGGACACTGGCAAGTGACCGAGTCCCTAGAACGTTAGGGATAGCGGAGGCAACACAGATAGGACACTGGCAAGTGACTGAATCCCTAGAACACTAGGGATAGTCGAAGCAACACAGATAGGACACTGGCAAGTGACCGAGTCCCTAGAACTCTAGGGATAGCAGAGGCAACACAGATACTGGCAAGCGACCGGAGTTACTCGCACCAGTCTCCCAGGTGACCTTGGGAGTGACAGGGCAAGCAGGCACTGTAGTGGTATAACTGCAAGCGAGAGTAGATGTAACGGAACACAGGGTACGCACCCTGATGGGTCAGAAGCCAGAAATGCCAAATCGGTACACACAGAGGTAATATCCAGTCCTAGTCAGCAACGGAATCAGATACTCAGCCAAAGCCAGGTCGATACACACAGAGGTAGTCAGCCAGTCCTAGTCAGCAACGGAATCGGATACTCAGCCAAAGCCAGGTCGGTACACATGGAGGTAGTCAGCCAGTCCTAGTTAGCAACGGAGCGGGTTCTCAACCAAAGCCAGATCGGTACACACGGAGGTAGTCAGCCAGTCCAGTCAGCAACGGGAAGCAAAACACAGGAGCGACAGGAGTGAAGTCAGGCGAGCCGGGTCATACACGGAGCAGGAACAAGCAGCAACTCAAATGCTAGGTACAGGTACACCACGAAAGGGCACTGAAAAGATGACAGGAGAGAGTTTAAAAAGGCTAGCCCTGGGTGGAGCCAGAACCCAATAACAAATAAGAACCGTGCAAGGAGAAGCCCGGAAGAAACAATGTCGCCCTGCCGCTAGAATCACGGGCACCGTGATACTCCCAAACCTATTCTGCTGTCTTCCCTGGTTTTGGGTTCTCTGTCTAGGTCTACTCTGAGACATATATGGGAAACATAGTCTACTGCAGTTCCTGCTGCTCATTCTCTTTCATCTCTACCCTTCGTGCATGACACCTATCATAAAGAGATATTGTCCTGGGCTCTTCAGTCTCGTGTTGCAGGTCATCCAGGGGTGGATCGTACCTATGATCTGTTAAGCCCTTACTTTTGGTGGCCTTCCTGTCGGCAAGACATTACACAATGGGTATTGTCTTGCTCAGTCTGCACTCATGACAAGTCTCCTAGAGTTAGACTGATAGGTCTGTTACATTCCCTACCAGTTCCATGGACCCATTCGTTCATGGATTTTGTGGCCAAAATCCTCTATCTTTTGGGAAGACCACTATCCTAGTAGTGATTGATGGCTTTTTTAAGCAAGGACACTTCATACTTCTCGCAGGATTACCCATTAGTAGAGGTCTTCGCCACCAACATGGTATGGCTCCATGGGGTACCCCTCCATATTACTTCTGATAGGTGTACCCAATTCATCTCGAAATTCTGGAGGTATGTTTGTGCCCATTTAGGTATCTTTTTACATTTTTCATTGTCTTATCACCCCCAGATGAACGGGCAGACTGAATGCCTAAATCAAGGCCTGGAATTGTATGTTCACTCTTACTGCAACCACCAGCATGATAATTGGGTTTGTCTTTTCTCTGGGGTGAGTTCTTCTACAACTCCCTTCATCATTCTTCACTTGGCTGTTTGACTTTCTTTGCGACCCTGTGGTATAATCTCCAACTGTTGTTATTCTCCCTGGGAGTCTATTAGTTTCCAGCCACAGAGACAAGGGTTCAGTCCTTCTGTGCACTGGCAATCGATAAGGTTTGTTCTACTCAGAAGTCAGATCCATTAGAAGGTCTCTGCCAATTGTCTTCAATCTCCTGCGCCCAATTTGTGTATGACCTTTGGCTTCAACTCTGACCATGCCTCTGTCTGCTGATTTGGATCCAGTTTGCTGCCCGCACATATCTGACCCCAGTTAGATTGACCATTCCTTGTTTTTACTTTGACTCTACTTCTGTCCAGCCTTGTCTTCTCCTATGTATTCAGCAGCGTTCCGGTTCCCTGTCCTTCCTCTAGGAAGAGGGTATTTCGTATCTATACTTCTGTGGTTGTGTTCCTAATAGAGTTTGTGCTATTTTCTGGAGCCCTCAAACCCTATCTCAGTTCCCTAGTCCTTGTACCCAAACCATCACTCTCTCCTGTAGGAGACTATGTACTGTATGTAGAGAGGTCACCCTGGGCTAACTTCCAAGCTACTCTAAGGTTTGTCATCTGGCTTTGTGGCTGGCACCTTTAGTTCGGTACTTGCTGCAGCAAGGTCTCTCTGCAGCCAGTCAATGATTCCCTAGCTCAACTCTCTAGCAGCATACCAAAGCACTCCCTCTTTTGTAGGTTCATCCTGTGGTCGAGTCTATTGTGACATAAATTTGCCAAAATGTTGGTGTTTGATATGCTGCCCTTTTTTTGAGGCTTTAAAGAACTGATATCATGGGTTGCACCCTGCTAGACCACACTTATTTTTCAAGGATGGTGGTGCCAATGTTACTTAAGGAGGAAGTTAGTGTTGTGAGCAAAGAACAAAGGCACCCAGCCTGCTAACAATTTTCCAAGACATATGTTTCTGTAGGACTCAAAACTTTTACTATCAGCTATTTATTTCTTCACATCAGCCCTCAGAAGAAGTAATATTGTGGTTTGCAATCTTGCAGTCATAGAAAAAATAGGTGCTTTTCACCCATCCCTATATACAACCCTGCACCATGCATCTTTAATAAGCAGCAGTTATTAATGGGATAAGTTGATGATCCTAGAAAACATGGAATTTGGTAGGATATGTGTTGTCATGTGGATTCATTTCCTAGCACAGTGAACAATTTGGAGGATAACATATGATCAGCACATGAGAAGTTGATCTGATGATGTAGGGGTTAAGAGGGTAAATATACAAAGAAGAAATGGAGGCACTACATTTCATTTGATGTAAATGTGTCATTTATTCCATTGAATACTAGTGAGGTCTCCAATACATTGCCAAGTGATGCATTTGAGACCTCTCTAGCATTCAAGGGGTTACATGCCCCATTTAAATGAATTTGATTTTTTGTCCCCCTATGGTATGGTTGATTTGTTCCAGAATTTCTGCAGTTTATCTTAGTACAAAAGCCTCAGAGACTCACTGGTATATGATGTATTAGAGAATCAGGTATCCTGGAGGATTAATTAAGCATTTATTAAGGACGTTAGCTAATAGAAAGAAAACTGACTGTGTTGAGAAAAATCCAAGATTAACTCATCCATTATTTAGGTCCATTTAGGGTCAGACAGCCGAAATTCCATTTCACTATCATCATTTAAATAATCCATAACCACCTATAATTTTTTATTGTATCTTTCCACAAAATTTCATAAACTTTAAAATTTAAAATAATCCATAACCACAAGTCCTCCCCCATATCAGTTTTTAAGGTGATGAATGATTTATTAACCCGTCTTTTTCTTTTAATATGATATAGTTGAATATTATTGCAGTGCTAACCTCAAATATTACTAAATTCAATTCCTGACATGTTTTCAGTATTGATAGGAAGAATATCACGTTCAGAATCAAATAGATCTAGACTAGAAGGGTAAAAATATGTCTTGTAACTTATATAGGTAAACCTATACTTAACCCTGACAATTTTACAATTAAGTAATTTCTTTAACATTAACTTTTGCATTTAAAACTATTATATTTATTCATGGGGGAAAAAAAACAATTCCTATACTTGGTGTTTTAATTTTCAAATATTGAGAGACATTAACTTCAAGTGCCATAGACATTTTTTATTACAATTTACTATGCATGGGGGAGCCTGTGATTTCTCTACCGAGGAATCTTTTCATGTGGTCAAGACCTAGGGAACAGTATTGCAGAACTGCACCATTTTAGCATATTGAATAGAGACCGTGGTTCTTTATGTACTGTAACATCACTACAAAGAATTGATCTGCAACTCAGCTACTAGAGGGTTTGATTCATCTATTGCTTCCCAGTTGGATTTTTAGTGACTCTACATCTTTTCTATGCTTTCCATCCTACCTAGCATTCACTGAATACATAGAAGTCTTTTAAAATAGAATAGAGAACACAGCTCCTCTCAGATCATCTCTTCCTCATTTATATGAACACAACATTACATCATTCCAGCTGGGAATTTTTCATAAGCCAAAATAAACAATCACCTTACAGGCCTACATTATTCTAGCTATGACAAGACTGTAAAGTTGTGAGTATGGCCACTGATTTATTTTCAAGCATATACAATGCTGCCATGTCTATATTTACCAAATGCAAATGCTTAACAAATATCATTAACTATGATTGGTTGAGGCTATGATATTTGTACTGGATAATCTTTTTATGTGATTAAGGCATGGGGATGGGCATATTTCAGATCTGTATCTCTTTAGTTTATTGAATAAAGCTCATGTTTCATTACATGTAGTAGTCTTGGCTTCTATTGCTAAAATCTATGTCTACTATTTATACTGTATATGTGTAACAGCATTCCATAGAATTGATCGGTTTATCAACTACTAGATGGTTTCATTGATATGTTGCTTAGATGTTGGATGACTAATGACCACACTTCCTTTTTATTCCCCTTGCCACCCTACCTTCTTTATTCTGCTTCTCTATCACTTTCTTCTCCAGCACATCACCTCCATAACTTCCTTGTTTTTCCTTTCCAACGAAGCCACAAACTCTGTTAGGATGTGTATGCACATACAACAATAGCTCTTCTAATATCATCTATTCCTCACCTACCTTAACCCATCACATTTACAGCAATGATATTTTCATTAGTTTGATTAGGCAATTTCATTGATGACTTTCCTTTGTTAACCAGGCCAACTGTGTAAAGTTGTGAATATGGTCAACCCAATCCCAATGCAGTTGCATCTGATAACTCCCTGGTTTGTTTACCAGTTTATTCACTGCAGTTATATACAGGTTATTTAAAGGGATAGTAATACTTAATTTTATCTTTATTTTCTTTTGTAGGCATTAAAATAACACAAAGAACGATATAAGTCTTAGCTCTCAAACCTTTCTGGTTTGAGAGATATTCACAAGCAAAGTTGCCCCTCACTCACCAAAACGGTCAAGTCTGCCATCTAGCTGTCAGATTTGGAATCCGGTCTGTGGACCATCCGTGGCTCTACAGCAGAGCCGAGATTGCGAGATATAAGAAGAACTACTTCATTTCGAATAGTCTACAAAGTGTACCTGGTTTGCAAGCACACATTTTACACCCTTCCAATCTCCAGCTGATCGGTAGACCAGATTCCAAATCTGACAGCTAGATGGCAGACTTGATCATTTTGGTCAGTGAGGGGAAACTTTGCTTGTGAATATCTCTCAAACCATAAAGGTTTGAGAGATAAGACATATATTGTTCTTTATGTTTTTTTAATGCCTACAAAATAAAATAAAGATAAAATGAAGTATTACTTACTATCCCTTTAACATTTTATACAGTATATCACTATACTGGCCAGTCTATTGGCGAGCCTTATTGTTTTTGAATGTTATAGTCTGTGGGTATTTTCTGATCCAGAAAAAACTGATGGTGCTGGGCACAGGGCATGTGAGGTTTGAGGATGTGGTCATGGTTGGGCTATGGACACCTTAGGTGCCTTTAAATAGGAATCTTAAACAGTAAATCCAGCTGTGTAAATTTCCTACTGTGCCTCAGCTTGTAATGTTGAAAAAACAATGGACCCTTCTGCAATTGTCTGTACTAATTGGATTTCAAAATGTCAACTCTTCTTAACCATCTTAACCCCTTAGTGACAGTCGCTTTCATACGCGGTTGTCACATTAACGCCCGAGGAACATTTTTTTTTTTTGCAAACGAGTCCGGAGTCTCCGAGCAGCGTGCAGCTGCACGGAGACCCGGGCTTCCGTGACTTACCAGGTACATCCTCTGTCACTAAGTGACAGTTTCTGTGGGACGTTCCTGGTAAGTCATCCGTCGTTAAGGGGTTAAACTGTTGAGCTGAGCTGAGCTTATATCAGTCGTAAAGCAAGGCATGTGCACAAAATAAATTTTAAGGATACTGCACTGTCATAATACTTTGGCTTTGTCCCAGAATTGTTCCACTTTTGTCTTCGTGCATATTGCTCTATATCTTCTATGGGGAAATTTGGGATCAACTTTATCTAAGACAGAAAACAAAAACAACAGGATGCCCCACACAGTGTGAGTACTGTATAAGTATGTCAAAATAAAAAGTCAATGTAGTTCCATTCACATTCAGCTGTAACCAGAAGCTTGCAAGTGCAAGAAGTGCACAAAAATATGTGAGAGACTCAGAGGACAAACACAAGCAAATATCGCATGTTCTGTGGCTAGTAACCACTCAGGAGCATCACATTTCATCTCTGTATTGCCATTACAGGGGAGAAATGTTTAGTTCTAAAATGACGGATAAGTCCATTTTGCATGGGAAATACCACAATATGTGAGAGGCTCCCAGGACAACAAAAGCAAATATTACCTGTTCTACAGCTAGTCATCACTCAAGCATCACATTTTGTTTCTCTAGTGCCTTTAGAGAGGGAAAATATCCATGTAATATTAGATTAATCTCACCAGAAAGGGTATTCAAGTTACAAAATAATGGCCAAGTCTCCTTTGTATGAAACATACCAGCTAACCCCAGATGTATTTGAACTTCATCAGATGGGATCCTCTAGCCTGTTGATAAAGCCTATTACATACTTTTGGCATGCTTTTTTCTTGGGATATTGGGAGATATTTGTCTAATGTGTATGTAGAAATTTCTCCCTTGTAATGATAATAGAGAGATAAAATGTGATGCTTTTTAGTGGAGACTTATTGTAGAGGAGGCAAAAATATGTTCACTCTCAGAACATTGCACACATTTTGGCATGTTTTTGAAAACCTTTATGCTGTCTCCCTGAAATAAAAGGGTAAGGGTTTGGACCTCTTACACTCAGAGACTACAAACAAGGCTGAAACTTATTTAAGGGGTCAGTTGGTATTTCCCATGCAGAGTAGACTTTTCTATCATTTTAACTGGGCCATACTTTTGGATGTGATTAGTTCAAAATCTACATGAACATTTCTCATCTGTAATGGGAATAGAAAGTTAAAATGTGATGCTTTTGAGTATAGACTAGCAGCAGAGACTCTTCTATATTTTAGCAATGTGCAAGAAGTGATAACCATCCTTGTTTCTATGCAGCATAACCAATATGATATGCACATGCAATCATGGCCACAAGTTTGTAAAGCATGGTTCAAAGAATAGTTAAGAACATCTCAGGCAATGTTTACATACATGGTATGACATACACTTGGTAAATAGGACTGGGAGAAAAGTCCTGTTTTCTTCCCATGGAAAACAAATCCATTAAAATGTCCACATTTTGGCTTCCTCCAATAAAATCACTACCATTTTTTTTAATATTAATTTTTATTCAATTTCAGTTTACATCAAATACAAAACATAAAACACATACTAATGGTATAATTATTTCTCATAGCCCTTCAACACTTAGTGAGTCCTAAATACCTATACATAAATATTTAAACAATTAAAAATAATTGCTTGGCACCTAAGAGGGAAACAAAAGATAAGGGCTTGAGGGAGAAGAAACATCATTCTTATTACCCATGGACAGGGTTATATATTTACAAACCGAGGTATCCACTGACACAGACCAACCACTCTTTCCATATATCATACCTTTCTAATTTCTATGGTCATGACTCGATTACCTCATTGCAACACTACTTCTGCAGAGAGCTGAAGTGAGAAATCCATAGTTGAAATAAACAACACAAGCGGTATTAGTAGTAGTAAGTAGTAGTTGTAGTAATAGTAGTAGTAATAGTGTAGTAGTATCCCAGTATAAACAAATAGTACTGCTGCCATGCATCCCTTGGGACTTGGAGTATGCTGTCTATAAAAAGTAGACCTGTAATAGAAGCACAGAGGTACAGTTGCCCTGGCCTGTTAGGTCTGTGAGAATGAAACAAGTTGCACTATCAATGTTATCACCAAGAAAAGAGGAAGAATCTGAGGGTGGTGATGATGAGGAAAGTGGAGATGATGATGATTATGGCATAATGATGATGATCACAGTGAAATTAGACCTTTCTTAACTCAAGCAAACAAAGGCTAGGGGCTCAATTCAATTGCCACCGGTAAAACACACTGTAGGGCAAAAATTAATATGGAACTATACCCAAATAGTGGCACCGTCGGAATTCAATTGCCTTACAAACATGAACCATGACAATGTTGGCCCACAGAACCTAACTTGCGGCCAATCATTTGTTGTGTTTTTTTTTTCCAAAAACTCACGCTAAATAGTGGGAAAAATGGGAACATCAAAAGAAACTAGCTAAAGCTCTGTGTTTGACACAGTGTTAAACATCAATCATGAGCTAAAAAACACAGTGACCCTCCTAAACACTAACCCCACTCTTGGCCCTATACTACACCTAATATTAACAATAAAGTTTACAAATACTAGACCTAACATTATCCCATAACCTGTACCCCATAGCTGTTATACTTACCTGTAAGTCTGACATCCAGCTAGATCTTCTGCACTCTGGTCTTTCGCTTTAATTCTTCTTCTGTAAGCTTCTATCTTCCTCATCTGTCATCTTCTTTCTTCATCTGTTCTTTTCGTTATTCTTCATCTGTAAACTATGTGTTGCCTCTATAAAAGAAAAAAAAAATCTTTAAATTAATGACCCCATTAAAATTCCGCTGGCGGTGGCAGCAGGAAAAAAAAGCCCCTCTTCTTGTACCTTTCAAGCTGTGTATTATAATGTGAAGTAACTTGCTGGCATAAATACATTGTGACCTTGAATACTAATGTGAGTGAAAGGATTAATAACAAGAGTAGCCTAAATATCTGCAATGGAAAAAGTATCATGTAATGCTTTGATCGAGGAAAGGAAAATGGTCTGTAGGAGTAACAGTAATCTGAAAAGTAATTCTAACCATATGCATATACATTAACATACGTAAAATGTTACTTGGATATAAAACTTTTCAGTAAAGACTAATAAGCCCATGTATTAAATACAATATAAAGACCTGCCTACCAACTGTCCTGGTAGACGAATGTTGCACAGATGAAACATCACTTCAGCTAATGACTTTTTCGGAAATGCCAAGATATGGTAAGAGGAGTAAAATAATCATAATTGCATGGAAAAGGATGAGAAAGTGTGGAAATTATATAGGAATAGAGTACATATCCAAATGATGATAGGACGGATAAACCGGAACGAGAAATGGATGAAACATGTGTGAGCTCTGCTGTGCCCGAATGACCCCTTCCTTGACTGACCCATATCACAGAGGAAGATAGGCAGACTAGTGGGGTATAAGTAGTCTTCCAGCTCCTCCCACAGATACAGGCACCACCTTAAACTTGTCATTACCCAAGTAGCCATCCCACCTATTTGTTGTTGGGTCACTTCTTCAAGATAGACAGTGTTCATGTGCATCACTTACCAACCATATTCAAGTTCCATATAGATGTGCCAGTACTAATGCCATCACTATCATAACTGTCAGGCTGCTGCATCAAGACAAATGTAATTGCCTTCTGTGATGATGATCTGTGCCCTGCAAAATGACAAGGTCACCACTGAAATGTTGAAAGCCGGAGATAAACACATATTCAAAGCCCTAGCTAAACTATTTTCAAAATATATACTACTTAGCAAAGTGCATTAAATATGGAAAAATGTAGAAGTCATCCTGCTGCATAAAAGAAGGCGGTAAGTCTAATGTCATTTTTAAGGTTTTCAGAAAGGTACTATGAAGAGGAATGGACACACAATACTCAATGTGGCACAACATAAAGAACAAGCAGGCTTCAGGAAAGGTTTCAGTACAATGACCATATACTGACAGTGCAACAAGTTATAGAGAGAGGCATAATGAAGACAACCTTACATAATGCACAGCCTTCATTGATTACAAAAAGGCCTTTGACTCAATGAAAAAGCAAGCAAAGCTTACAATAATATCCTCCAATCAATATATGAAAATCAACTACATTAATGCAAGTCAACAATGATAAAGCCCAGATCAGCATAGAAAAAGGCTTCTGAAAAATAGACACAATCTCCACAAAACTATTTTATTTGTTTTGAAGAAGTTTTCCACAAACTAAATTGGCCAAAAAAGGACAACATGAAAGCAAAAATGTAACCCCTTCGCGACCACTCACGTGCCAGGACCCCTTTAACCCCTTCGCGACCACTGACATGTCAGGACTGTCACGGAAGTCCGGCACTTAAGGACCAGTGACAGTCCTGACATGTCATAGAGTTCAGGGCTCCCGGTGCGGCTACATGCCTCTCCGGGAACCCTGAACCGGAAGTAAAAAAAAAGCCCTGTTGTCATCAAGTGCCGGGCGAGTGTGAGAGCACCAGTCCTTAAGGGGTTAACAAATTTACCATAACAAGGAAAATTCCAGTAGGTGTGCAAGAAATAGAAGAAGTGCATAAGTATGTTTACCTTGGCCAGGAAACAGATGTGATGGAAACTGAGCGATGAGTAAACTTGGGATGTCAAGCATTTGGAAACTTTAGTAGTACTGTCTTCAAGACAAAGGTTTACCTCAACGTAAAGGTTTTTTTGACCAAAGTGCCTTCCCAGTCCTTATGTATGGCTGTGAAACATGGACACTGAATACCAAAGCCATACAAAAACTTACACAGAGATTACACAGAGAAGTATGGAGTGTTGAATTCTGAACATAATAAAAAAAGACAGAAAAACACATGCATGGAGTCATCACTCATCAGCAAACAAAGGTCTATGACATAATTGAAAGAGTAAACAACTAATATGTAAATGGTTAGGCCACAGAGCAAGACAGTAGATGGACCAAACACATTTTGGAATGGATTCCACTCTATACTAAACTTCCAAGAAGACCAACGTCTAGATGGGATGATGGAATTACCAAATTTGTTGGTACACAGTGGCAACAAAAAGCACAAAACTAAAGTCGTTGGAAACTTGCTGAAGAGGCTTTCATCCTGCAGTGGATTTACAGTGGCTGAAGATGCTGATGATTTCTGTGGGTTTGTATAGTGCAAATCAGTACAAGTAAGTATTCTGATATTCTTATTATATTATCACCATCCTCTATTTATAACACACTAACTTATTCCACATTGCTGTACAGTAGTGAACAGATTTACAGATATGTAAGACAGTATAGACAGAACATAGACTAGAAAGGGAGCAGGGGGTCCTGCTTCTGGGAGCATAGAATCTAAAGGAAGGTAGTTGGGACACAGAGAGTATAAGGGCCATCTCTACAGGGTGTAAGTTCCATTGGATAGTGATACTGTGTTCCAGAAAATATTAACAACAAACTGTCAGAAGAAGATCAAAAGGATATTTTTGCATTATAAATCATTATACTGTAACACAGTAAGGCTGAAAAAAGACATGCGTCCATCAAGTCCAGCCCATGCCAAATCATGCGTGTTTATCCAGAGGACGGTAAAAGAAAAACCCTTTGAAGACATTTTCAATTAAATCCAAAGTGTAAAAACAATTCCTTCATGACTCAAAATGGCAGTCAGATATCAATGACATCTCTTTGAAGCCAAATGTCATAATTCTCAATATTGTTCTGTGTAAGATAGGTGTCGATTTACAGTATCTGCAAGCACAACATCCCAAGGCAAAGAATTTCATAGCTTTACCGCTCTTACTATACAAAAATCACTTCCTGTTTTAGTCAAATGCACCTTTCCTCTAGTCTTAATGAATGATCTATCGTTCTTCGCTCAGTTCTTTGCGTAATGAATCATTGGAGGGTTCTTTGTATTGACCTAGAATAAATTTGTAAATGGTAATCATATCACCCCTTAGATATCTCTTCTCAAAACAAACCCAGTTTGACTAGTTTCTCCTTATAACTCAGGTACTCTAATCCTTTTATCAGTTTTGTTGCATGTCTCTGCACTTTTTCCATTCAATAATGTATGTTTTAAGAACTGGTGTTCAAAACTGTACTCCATATTCTAGATGAGGCCTTACCAAGGATTTATACAGTAATAGAATTATATTTGCATCTACACTTCTTTTTATGCAGGATGGTACCCAATGTGCTCTTGCAGCAGCTGAGTGACTCTGCACACTGCTGTGAAGTCTATCATCTAACAGCACTCCTAAATCTTTCTCTTATGAGGATTCCCCAAGTTGATTCCCATTTAGTGTACATGTAGCTTGTTTGTTTCTACAGCCCAAATGCATAACCTTACCATTATCTACATTAAATGTTATCTGCCACTTTTCTGCCCATTCACTCAGTTTATCTAAATTCTTCTGCATCTCTGTATGCATTTTCTTACACATTGTAGTGTCATCAGCAAAGACTGAGACACTACTTTCAATTCCCACTTCTAGATCATTAATAAACAAATTAAAAAGCATTGGGCCCAGGACTGAACCCTGGGGCACCCCACTTACAACTTTAGATCAACTCCCTGAGAGCTATCATTTACCAGTTCTCAATTGATGTACAGATATCTCTTCCCAAAAGCCTTTTAATTCATACAGTAACCTGTTGTGATTGTATCAAAGGCTTTTGCAAATTTCAAATGTACAATAACAATTGTAATTCCTTACACAGCTTACTGTCATCAGCAAATATTGAGACTCTACTTTCTATTCCCACTTCTAGATAATTAATAAACAAATTAAAAAGCATTGGGCCCAGGATTGAACCCTGTGGCACCCCATTGTAGCCCTTAGCTGCAAAAGTATGAATTTACTAAATGAAGATATAAGATGGAAAACAAATCCTAAACTCTACTGTAAGGTTTGCATAAAAATGTACTGGATTAGAAAAATAATCTTTAAGACATATTGCAAAGGTAGATTTGGACTTTTTCAAAGAGAGACAAAAAAAAAATAAATTTACTGTACATGTAAGCAAACGTTCCTTTCATGTAAAAATTGTATTCAAGGAAGTTTAAATTCCCAACATGGCTTTACTGATATTCATTTTTAAACAGGTGGGAGTTGGCTGAGACTCTCAAATGCAAAGTACCAGTGATGCATAGAGAGACCTACATAGAAACAGAGTAAAAGAATGTGTGAGAAATAGATATGGAGATCAAGAGGAAACTGTCAGGCATAGGGATGTGAATCACACTGTGAGACTCACTGAAGCGTATGTACTATGAAGAACTAGTACAATTCTGGGGTAAACCAATTGTATCATAGAGGAGAAATAAAAAAATTGAGTATGTATTTTGCCTCTATTTTGCAGTTGGATCGACTATCTATCTATCTATCTATCTAGTATCTATCTAATCTATGTATATTTGTATATGAAATCCATGGATGTGTTCCTGTCTCCCTACTGCGGCAGTAGGACAGAGTCTTGCGTTCGCTGGTCTCCTCTTTTACTGCAGTAAAATAGTACACATCCTTATCACAGATGATCTGGAGCTTGATTGTATGCCTGGACTATAAAACTACAAAGTTTCAACATCACATATGTCCCATACTGTTAGTGGAAAATATGCAGCTCAAATTACACAGACTTAAACTGCACAATGCTCATGCAGCCCCACATTTTAACATAGATACAGTCCTCAGGCTAAATAATTGTCCATCCCATCTTAAATTTATCTTAATACATCAGCTTTTGTTTTCTGTTTACAATTTTTAACATTTTAACATAGTAATTTAGGTTGAAAAAAGACTTGCGTCCATCTAGTCCAACCCTTTTCCTATTCCTGTTTACCATCGTTGATCCAAAAGAAGGTTAAAAAAACCCTCAATACAGCAATTTCAAATTATGCCTTAAATAAATATTAATCCCAATACTAACATACATAGCCCTCTATGTCTGCTATTTGAAAAAAGTATCCAGGCCCTTTTTAAAGGCATCTAATGTATTCAATAGCAACACCTCCTCAGGCAGTGAATTCCATATTTTTATTGTCCTTACCGTAAAGAGTCCCTTCCACTGTTGTAGATGAAATCTCCTTTCCTCAAGTCTAAGCTGGTGACCCCTTGTCCTTTGTACTGTTCTGTTAATGAACAGGTCTTTGGAGAGCCCTTTGTATGGGCCCTGAACATATTTATATAACTAAAACTTTCCATTCCCCTTACTAGTTTTGTAGCCCTCCTCTGCACTTTCTCTAGTTCCATAATGTCCTTTTTCAGAAAGGGCGCCCAGAATTGAACAGCATATTCTAGGTGGGGTATTATGATGGACCTGTAAAGAGGCATGATAATATCTTCCTCCCTTGAGTCAATACCCCTTTTAATACATGCCAATATCTTATTGGCCTTGGCAGCTGCCAGCTGGCACTGCACGCTACTGCTAAGTCTATTGTCTACCATTACTCTCAAATCCTTTTCATTAATAGAGTTCCCCTAAGAAACTCCATTTAAACTAAATGTTGCATTTTTATTATTATAACCAAAATGCATAACTTTACACTTGTCTATATTGAATCTCATTTGCCATTTGCCTGCCCAGTTACCCAATTTGTCCAAATCCTCTTGTAATGGAGACACACTCAGTTCAGACTATATTACCCTACTTAATTTCGTGTCATCGGCAAACACTGATACATGGCTACCTATGTCCTCTGGGAGATCATTAATAAACAAATTAAAAAGAAGAGGACCCAGGACAGGTCCCTGAGGTACTCCACTTATCATGTTTGTCCAATTGGAGAACTTCCCATTTACTACCACTCTTTGCATTCTATCTTTCAGCCAATTTCCAATCCACGCACAGACGTTTGCCCCTAAGCCTATTTAATTCAATTTATACAGTAACCTCTTGTGTGGAACCGTATCAAATGCCTTGGCAAACTCTAATTAGATCACATCAGCTACTGCCCCCAAATCTATATTTTTACTCACTTTTTCATAAAATGCAATCAAGTTAGTTTGACAATACCTGTCTTTCACAGAGCCATGTTAGATCCTGCTAATGATATTCCTGTTCAAGATGAATTCTTGAATATATTCCCTTAGCAACCCTTCAAACAGTTTCCCTACCACAGATGTTAAGCTTACAGGTCTGTAATTTCCCGGCTGGGATTTTGATCCCTTTTTAAATATGGGCACCACATCTGCTTTACGCCAATCCGTGGGCACCATACCTGAAAATCAAAAATATCGGTCTGGCCAGGGCCTGACTTAGCTCTTTAAGTACCTGTGGGTGTATACCATCCGGCCCCGGGGCTTTGTCTACCTTAACACCATTCAATTGTTTTAACGCTTTTTCTTGTATTAGCAAATCCCATGCTAGCTGTGAGTGTTCTGTAAAAGTAGTTTGCAGGTTCTTGTCGATCGGGTCTTCCTTGGTAAAAAACAGAAGAAAAGAAATTATTTAAAATATCTGCTTTCTCTCTGTCCCCACTGCCCATTTCACCCGTTTCAGATAACAAAGACCCAACATTATCAGACTTTAATTTTTTGCCATTAACGTACTTAAATAATTTTTTTCATTCTCTAGTCTAGCTAATTTAAACACCTTTTTACAGGTTTTGTTGGAATTTTTGTATTTTGCAGATGCCTCTGCTGATCCCATAGCTTTATAATGTTTAATTGCAGCTTTCCTGTTATTTATTTCATGAATTACTGGTTAGCCACATTGGTTTTAATTATCTTTTTTGTATGTTTCCAAAGGGGATACATTTATATGTATATTTTTGCAAAGTTATTTTGAATGCATTCCACTTATCTTCTGTGTTTTTTTCCAGAACATATTCCATCCCAGTCAATGAGACCAAGGGATGAATTAAACCTGCTAAAGTTGGCCTTTTTAAAATTCAGTGTTTTGGTGGAACCCATACCAAATTGCTTTTTTGAATTAATATCAAATGACACCATGTTATGGTCATTATTCCCCAAGTGCTCTCTTACTTGGATGTTAGAGATAAGTTCTTCATTGTTAGTTATTACCAGATCCAGACATGCACCCCCTCTGGTTGAGGTCTGCACTAGTTAAGACAAAAAAATTGTCATTCAACAAGTTCAGAAACTTACTGCTTTTAGCAGAATTAGTTGTTCCATTTTTCAAATCTATTTCTGGATAATTAAAATCCCCCATAACTATAATTCACTCTTCGGTTTATTCTAGTTAGTTAGGGCAATCTACCAATCTGTCAGTGCAACTCATTTTTGTCATTTACCGAGAGCCAACCACCAGGGTGGGGGCCGAGCCAGGTCTGGAGGCAATTGGGGTGGCCAGATTAGACCTTAATCGGTCTGTCCATCTGGCCAGCAGGTAGCCTGACAAAGTATACACATCTAGCATTCAGAAATATTTACATTTTCCACCATCTTGATTTACAGGTCCCATCAGGGGAATTATTCTTGAGGATAGGTGTCATTATGGCAGGTTTGAAGTCATGGGGAAAAGTAACAGAGGCAAAGGAGGAGTTAAAAATCTGTACAGGGTTTAGTGTGGGGGAGAGGGAAAAGAATGACAAGTGTGAATATATTGGAGGGAAAAGAAGATAACAGGTTAGTCAATTCCTCCTCCATGACTGGCGATAAAGAGTCTAGAGGGCAGGTGTGGAATGGAGGGGGGAATTATGCTGGGAGGAATCTCCCTTGACTTTGAAGAAGTTAACAAAATCTTGTGTTTGTGTAGAATTTGAGAGGGAGGCAGATGGAAGGAATAAAAGGGAGTGAAGAGACAGCAAGGGTTGGATATATGAGTGTAGTTATGAACAGTACTGTTTTAGCCAGTGATAGAGCAGAGTTAAAGCAGTAAAGGAGGCATCTGTAGTGGAGAAAGTCTGCCAGTGAGCCACACTCTCTCCAGAGTCATTCAGATAAATGGGTACAGGAGAGGAATAAAGTGGGGGAAGATGCATTACAAGTCGATAAGGGGCCAGAAAGGCAATATGGTGACAAATTTGATTGAATGGCATATCCTTGTGAAGCTGCCTCCAATCTGCCACAATCTGCTGACATTGCCATGAATCTGTCTTCTACAGAATTATGATTTTGCTCTAATTCAACAATGTTTCATTTGCATATGGAAATGCAGTTTAATGAGTCGTTATCTTATTCATGTGTCAGTGTTTATATGTAGTGATGATCGAGCACCCCAATGCTCGGGTGTTCGGGTGCTCTGACCGAGCGCCCCCGGAGGCTCGAGTGCTCGGCCGAGCACCCGAGCCCCATTGAAGTCAATGGGAGGACTCGAGCATTACACCAGGCACCCCCTGCTCTGATGAGGGGAGGGTGCCTGGTCCATAGGAAAAGGGCAGAAAATGATGGAAACACCACAGAAATGGTTCAGGGACAGCATAGGGAGGATGTCTGGATGCATCTTGGACTCCAACGTCGCTGCTGGGAACGATGTTTCGCCCGGAGTACGCCATTTTTACAGACTGACCGTAAAACACACAAAAAGGAAGATAAAAACGACTTTAGGCGAAAAATTTTTACCAAACAGTATTTGCTGTATATTTACTTGTATATCATCTGCAAATTCTGCAAAAAATTTCATCGATTTTTCGGAACTGGGGCCATGATTAAGAGGGAAACGTGTGCAGAGGCAAAGTCTGCAAAAAATTTCATCGATTTTTCGGAACTGGGGCCATGATTAAGAGGGAAACGTGCGCAGAGGCAAATTCTGCAAAAAATTTCATCGATTTTTCGGAACTGGGGCCATGATTAAGAGGGAAACGTGCGCAGAGGCAAATTCTGCAAAAAATTTCATCGATTTTTCTGAACTGGGGCCATGATTAAGAGGGAAACGTGCGCAGAGTAAAGCAGGTGTTCAACGTGGTTATGGCCCGGGTAAGGTACAGCATTCAGGAACGGAGGCCGCAGCTACCACAGGTTTTACAACATGTCCGTTTGCCCTTGTTAAGTCCAAAATTTATAGTCGGAACAGTGGGGTCTGATCCATTCAGTAAAAGTGACGAAGTGACTTAGTGGATGAAGCCAAGAACTACCTTCTGCTCTGTCGAACACCCCAGCCCTATTTAATTCAATGGGAGGACCTGAGGCACTCCGATACAACCTGTATATCACAAAATGGAGGGCCTCATTCACATTGTGGTACAATAGTTCAGGTAGTGGTCCAACACTCATAAAGCCTATGCACTAAGTGAAAGGGCTGCCAAAAATTAGACTGCAATGTCACGCCAATACACCCTTTATTACACATAATAAAGGAGGGCATCATACACACCCTTGAAAAATTAGGATTAATGGCCTGCTGGTGACCCTCTAAAACATTATGGGTGAGGGTCTGCTGCGGAGCTGACCATCCTAAACATTATATGCGAAGGCCCGCTAGTGAGCTGACGCTATAAAACATTATATGAGAGGGCCCGCTAGAGAGCTGACCCAATAAAACATTATATAAGAAGGCCCGCTGGTGAGATGACCTATACAAAAAGTTGTCAAACAGGGCCCGCTGGTGAGCTGGCCCTATATAAAAATTATATCACAGGGCCCGCTGGTGAGCTGGCCCTATATAAAAATTATATCACAGGGTATATGGAAGAGAGTCAACCATATACCCGTTTTTTGGGTGGAAGGGGTGAATGGGAATACAGAGTATTCCCATCATTGTAAATAACATATATAAAGTCACTTTATGTTCACCCGGGGCTTTCCTCCAGTGAAGTGGAGAAGTCAGGGGAAATCCAGGCCTTGTTCATTTTTATAAGTGTCAACCTATCAGCATTTTCGGTGGAAAGGCGGATACGCTTATTTGTTATGATGCCACCAGCTGCACTAAATACCCGCTCAGACAGAACGCTGGCGGCAGGGCAGGCCAGCACCTCCAAGGCGTAGAGTGCCAGTTCATACCACGTGTCCAGCTTGGACACCCAGTAGTTGTAAGGCACAGAGGGATCAGTGAGGACGCTGACACGGTCTGCTACGTACTCCTTCACCATCTTCCAAAACTTTTCCCTCCTTGTGACACTAGGCTGCGCATCAGGGTGAGGGTGCTGGCGGGGTGTCATGAAGGTGTCCCACGCCTTGGAGAGTGTTGCCCTGCCTTTGTCGGAACTGCTGTGTGCTCCCCTTTTCTCCCCTTCTCGGTTGGCCAAGGTAGCACGTACTCTGCCGCCAGCGTTGTCAGATGGAAAATTTTGGAGCAATATTTCGACAAGAACCTTCTGGTATTGCACCATTTTGCTTGTCCTCTCCACCGGAGGAATGAGAGATGAGAAATTCTCTTTGTAGCGGGGGTCCAGAAGGGTGAACACCCAGTAATCCGTGTTGTCTAAAATGCGTATAACGCGTGGGTCACGGGAAAGGCAGCCTAACTTAAAGTCAGCCATGTGTGCCAGAGTACCAACAGGCAAGATTTCGCTGTCCTCACCAGGAGGATGACTCTCAATCTCCTCATCCTCTTCCTCCTCTTCTGCCCACCCACGCTGAAGAGATGGAACTAAAGTTCCATGGCTACCCTCTGTAGCGGAGGCAACCGTGTCTTCCTCCTCCTCCTCCTCCTCCTCCGCCTCCTCCAATTGTCGCTGAGAAGACGAAGTGAGGGTGCTCTGGCTATCACCTTGTGTAAGCTCTTCCTCCCCCATTTCCACCTCTTCCACATGCAAAGCGTCGGTTTTAATTGTGAGCAGCGAGCGTTTCAGTAGACACAGAAGTGGGATGGTTACACTGATAATAGCGTTATCGCCGCTCACCATCTGTGTCGATTCCTCAAAATTGCGTAAAACCTCACAGAGGTCTGACATCCATTCCCACTCCTCACTTCTGATTAGAGGAAGTTGAATGGAGAGGCGACGACCGTGTAACAGCTGGTACTCCACTACTGCCCTCTGCTGCTCACAATGCCGGGCCAACATGTGGAAGGTGGAGTTCCAGCGCGTGCTCACGTCACACAGCAGCCGGTGAGCTGGCAATTGTAAGCGCTGCTGCAGCTTCAACAGGCCGGCTGAAGCTGTTGATGACTTACGGAAATGTGCACACACGCGGCGCACCTTGGTCAAGAGATCATGCACATTGGGGTAGGTTTTTAGAAATCGCTGAACCACTAAATTAAATACATGCGCTAGGCATGGTACGTGTGTGAGCTTGCCGAGCTCCAAAGCCGCCACCAAGTTACGCCCATTATCACACACAACCATGCCTGGTTGCAGGTTGAGTGGCGAGAGCCACTGCTCGGTCTGGTGACTAATCCCCTGCAACAGCTCTGAGGCCGTGTGCTGTTTGTCCCCAAGGCAGATCAGCTTCAGCACGGCCTGTTGACGCTTCCCCACTGCAGTGCTAAACTGCTTCCAGCTACCGGCTGATGGGTGAGTGGCGCTGCGCGCAGAGAATTCGGAGGTGGAAACGGAGGAGGAGGAGCCAATAACGTAGGTGCTGGCGGAAACCCTGATGGAGGTAGGGCCCGCAATCCTCGGCGTGGGTAGCACCTGTGCCATCCCAGGGTCCGAGTCGCTCCCAGCCTCCACGACATTCACCCAGTGTGCCGTCAGGGAAATGTAGCATCCCTGGCCACAAGCACTTGTCCATGTGTCAGTCGTTAAGTGGACCTTCCCAGTAACTGCGTTGGTCAGGGCACGGGTGATGTTACGGGACACATGGTGGTGTAATGCGGGGACGGCACACCGGGAAAAGTAGTGGCGGCTGGGGACTGCGTACCGAGGGACAGCTGCTGCCATCAGGCTGCGGAAGGACTCAGTCTCCACAAGCCTAAATAGCAGCATTTCGATGGGCAGTAATTTGGAAAGGTGTGAGGTTAGTGCTATGGCCTGTGGGTGGGTGGCTGGGTATTTTCGCTTGCGCTCAAATGCCTGGGGTAACGACATTTGGATGCTGCGCTGGGACAGGGAAGTGGATGTGGTCGCTGATGGTGCTTCAGATGGTGCAGGTGCAGGGCGGGAGGTATGCGGGCCTGCGCCTTCGACAGGCGATTGGCCGGCACCGAAAACAGGGGAAGAGGAGGCAGTGGTGTGGCCTGCAGACACAGATTGGCGATCCGGGCGTTCCTCCCACTTATTACGGTGCTTGGATGCCATGTGTCGGATCATGCTGGTGGTGGTGAGGTTTCTAGTGTTCATGCCTCGGCTCATTCTGGTGTGGCACAGGTTGCAAACTACAATTTTTTTGTCGTCCGCACTTTCCTTAAAAAAACGCCACACCGCGGAACACCTAGCCCTTGGCAAGGGAGATTTACGCAAGGGGGTGCTCCGTGGAACATTTGCGGGCCGGTTTGGTGCGGTCCGCCTTCTTTCTTTAGCCACACCACTGCCTCTTCCAGCCTGTTGCGGTGCTGCAGATGGCTCACCCTCAGGACTGCTGTCATCGCTCGGCTCTCCACCTTCCCAGGTGGGGTCAGTGACCTTATCGTCCACCAAGTCCTCCTCCACTTCCTCACTCTGATCATCCTCCTCATTTCTTGATCCCACCACATACTCAGTCATTGACAACTGTGTATCATCCTCCTCATCAAGGTCTTGAGACAGTAATAGTGGTTGATTTGATGGCAACTGTGTCTCATCATCATCATCATCCACTTCCTTTGACCTTAAATGCCGTTCCCCTCTGTCATCTTCTTGTGATTGGGTACCCTCTAGAGGTTGTGAATCAGGGCACAAGATCTCATGTTCCTCTGCAAGCGTGCTTGGAGAGAGGTTCAAATGAAGGATTGGTGATGAGACGAGCTCCTCACTATATCCCAGTGTGGGATCACTTCTTTGGCCAGACCCTCTATGGTGGGAGGAAGGATGATCAGGGTGAGGATTATGTTGACCAGACTCTTGGCTACTGAGAGTGGACTTTGTGGAAGACAGGGTGGTGCTTAACCGACTGGAAGCAGTATCACCTGAAATCCAACCGACCACCTGTTCGCAGTGGTCTGACCTCGAGAGTGATGTCCTGCGACGCCCTGTAAACTGAGACATGAAGCTAGGTATGGTGGATGTCTTTCTTTCTTGTGCTCTGGCACCAGGCACAGTTTCTACGCGTCCTGACCCGCGCCCTGAACTATCAGGATCACGTCCACTTCCCCGTCCCTTTTTACCCGCCTTCTTCATATTACACGGAATATGTGCTGCTAATCTGCAACTTTGCACACTAAACAGAATGTGCTGCTAATCTGCGGCTAGGCACAGTGAACGGAATATGTGACGTTTATTTTTTACACTTTGCACACTAAACAGAATGTGCTGCTAATCTGCAACTTTGTACACTAAACAGAATGTGCTGCTAATCTGCGGCTAGGCACAGTGAACGTAATATGTGACGTTTATTTTTTACACTTTGCACACTAAACAGAATGTGCTGCTAATCTGCAACTTTGCACACTAAACAGAATGTGCTGCTAATCTGCGGCTAGGCACAGTGAACGGAATATGTGACGTTTATTTTTTACACTTTGCACACTAAACAGAATGTGCTGCTAATCTGCGGCTAGGCACAGTGAACGGAATATGTGACGTTTATTTTTTACACTTTGCACACTAAACAGAATGTGCTGCTAATCTGCAACTTTGCACACTAAACAGAATGTGCTGCTAATCTGCGGCTAGGCACAGTGAACGGAATATGTGACGTGTATTTTTTACACTGCACACTAAACAGAATGTGCTGCTAATCTGCGGCTAGGCACAGTGAACGGAATATGTGACGTTTATCTTTTACACTTTGCACACTAAACAGAATGTGCTGCTAATCTGCAACTTTGCACACTAAACAGAATGTGCTGCTAATCTGCGGCTAGGCACAGTGAACGGAATATGTGACGTTTATTTTTTACACTTTGCACACTAAACAGAATGTGCTGCTAATCTGCGGCTAGGCACAGTGAACGGAATATGTGACGTTTATTTTTTACACTTTGCACACTAAAGAGAATGTGCTGCTAATCTGCAACTTTGCACACTAAACAGAATGTGCTGCTAATCTGCGGCTAGGCACAGTGAACGGAATATGTGACGTGTATTTTTTACACTGCACACTAAACAGAATGTGCTGCTAATCTGCGGCTAGGCACAGTGAACGGAATATGTGACGTTTATCTTTTACACTTTGCACACTAAACAGAATGTGCTGCTAATCTGCAACTTTGCACACTAAACAGAATGTGCTGCTAATCTGCGGCTAGGCACAGTGAACGGAATATGTGACGTTTATTTTTTACACTTTCCACACTAAACAGAATGTGCTGCTAATCTGCAACTTTGCACACTAAACAGAATGTGCTGCTAATCTGCAACTTTGCACACTAAACAGAATGTGCTGCTAATCTGCGGCTAGGCACAGTGAACGGAATATGTGACGTTTATTTTTTACACTTTCCACACTAAACAGAATGTGCTGCTAATCTGCAACTTTGCACACTAAACAGAATGTGCTGCTAATCTGCAACTTTGCACACTAAACAGAATGTGCTGCTAATCTGCAACTTTGCACACTAAACAGAATGTGCTGCTAATCTGCGGCTAGGCACAGTGAAAGGAATATGTGACGTTTATTTTTTACACTTTCCACACTAAACAGAATGTGCTGCTAATCTGCAACTTTGCACACTAAACAGAATGTGCTACTAATCTGCGGCTAGGCACAGTGAAAGGAATATGTGACGTTTATTTTTTACACTTTCCACACTAAACAGAATGTGCTGCTAATCTGCAACTTTGCACACTAAACAGAATGTGCTGCTAATCTGCAACTTTGCACACTAAACAGAATGTGCTGCTAATCTGCAACTTTGCACACTAAACAGAATGTGCTGCTAATCTGCAACTTTGCACACTAAACAGAATGTGCTGCTAATCTGCGGCTAGGCACAGTGAACGGAATATGTGACGTTTTTTTTTTTAATTTTTGCCCCCCCAAACAAAATATAACTGCTGCCCCCACACACAGTAGTCCTAAAAAGGACTTTTGGGTCTTTATATGTTGTTCCAACACTTTTCTTCTCCCTACACTGACTTTCCCTTCCTATCCTCATCTCTCCCTGGCTAAGACTGAGCCGAACTCGCTGGTCAGGTGCTATACAGCACCCGATCACGGGTTCTGGCCAGCCAATCAGTGTAATGCCAGCAGCCAACATGGCTGCTGGCATTACACTGATGTCAGAGCCTCCCCGCACGTTTATTGGCTGCGCAGCAGCCGCGAAACGTGCGGGGAGGAGACCCGAACATGGCGGGCGAGCACATGCGGTACTCGTACGAGTACCGCCATGTGCCGAGCAGAGCGATGCTCGAGCCGAACCGAGCTTCGGCCGAGCATGCTCGCTCATCACTATTTATATGCTAATATGTCACATCACTACATGCAGTAATCTCCATTACATTGAGGTCTAACTGTAACTTTCTATGTAGCTACTGCCATGGACAGACCCCCCCACACCATGTTTGTTGGGAAGATTGATGGCATACAAAAGGTAAAGAGATACAAGGAGAATACCAAAGTATAAACATTTAACTTCATTAACCAATGTAATGCAAACTCAATGTAATGTATCAGATAAAATATGTATAACACATATAAGAATCAACAGGTGCATGTAAGGAACAGTGAAGAGCGAAGTGGAGAAGGGTGAAGTGATGAAGAGGGTTGGGAGGAGGGTGAAGTAGGGAAGGGGAAGGTTGGAGCAGTATGAAGACAAGAAGGGGGTGTTGGGAGAAGGGTGAAATGGCAAAGGAGGGTTGGGAGGAGGGTGAACTGGTGAGTGAGGTTAGGAGGAGGGCGAAGTGGCGAAGGGGAGGATATCCCTCATGTTTATATACCTTGTTTTAAGTGGTTCAATATAAGGGCACACCCTAACAAAATTAAGACTGACAAAGCACCGAGTACTGATGAGTACTCCTTGAATATGCAGTGCAACTTTGGGCACCAGTTCTGAAAAAGGATATTCTAGGACTGTAAAGAGTACAGCTAAGAGCAACAAAATTAATTAGAGGACTTGACGTATGAGGAACGAATAGGCAAACTTAGTTTATTTACGCTGGATAAAAGATGGCTAAGAGGAGATCTTGTCACAATGTGTAAGACAGAGGTCAATAGAAGGATCACTTTGGTGAGCTTTTCATTCCAAGGCCTGATCAAATAACCAGGGGCCACCCCTTGAGATTAGAGGAAAGGAGGTTTCAACTTCGGCAGAGAAAGGGTTTTTTTTACAGCAAGGTCTGTTAAATTGTGGAATTCCTTGCCATGTGGTTATGGCAGATACAATGGATATATTTAAAGATATAGTAATGTTTCATAATAAAAGCAGCTCTAATTAATCATCATACTATTTGGACTTTGGAAAGTGTTATTTTATTTCTGTCAGAGTTGTAGTTCAAGAGTAATTCAATGAAAAAGTATCTCCCTCCCGCCCCTTTTACTGATGTAACACTGTTCAGCCAGATCAGAAGGGAGGTGCCCAGGTAGATTGCAGAGAGGGACAATCTTCAATTAAGATAAGGGAAAAAAGCTGAAAAGCTTGTCAAGGGGGGCAGGGATTTCATTGTTCTCTTAGGAAGAAGATTGTCCCCTTCTGTTATCTGTCTGGTCTATGGACTGCATTCCACATCTGAGAAGAGATGGCTTACACTAGGGGCGGGAGGGGAAACTTTGCTTGTGAATATCTCTCAATCCATAAAGGTTTGAGAGATAAGACTGATATCGTTCTTCATGTTTTTTTAATGCCTACAAAATAAAATAAAGATAAAATGAAGTATTACTATCCCTTTAAGAGAAGATTAGGTACATTTCTTTCAAAAGGAAACATTCAGGGTTATATTGTGTATTTGTAGGCAAAACAGGAAGTTCTGATAAAGACTAACTTATTTGGCAGCATATATAATTCTCATTTCTCTGGGTTATGAGGTAAAGGTTGGACTTGATGGACGTGTCTTTTTCAACCTAATTTTCTATGCTATTATGTTACATTATATTGAGCTTGCATATCCGAGATACAAATTTGTATTGCCTTGGTTAACCCTTGGAGTGGCAGAGGGGTTTGCAATATATTGCAATGTATCTGCTCCTCCCTCTTCCCTCCCAAACACTTCAATACCTTTATGCCAAGAAATATACTTATGATCAGAGTACTGTACCTTAGTGCATCTTCCCCTTTGTGTTTTTATTTATCCACAGCTATGCATTATAGAGATGAACATGCAGGTCCAAAGAGGAAGACAGGACCACGCTGTACTTTTTGACAAGGCTGTTTGTGTCAGCAGTAGTGGGGAATAGATGAAAGTCCAGTAGCCAGGGAGGACTAGAGAGCAGTGAGATGAAATGACTTGAGGTTATGTGAGAAGAGGCAGGGAATGCAGAAGTTTAAGCAGTGCTGAATGTTACAAAATGGTGAGCAAAGGGGGCATATTAACCCTTTCAGTGCCAGAGGAGTACGCAACACATTGCTTTGCAATGCATTGTGTACTCCTCTGGCACTGAAAGGGTTACAATCAGAAACAACTCAGTCTCTAAAAAACACAAGGGCCTAGATGCACTGAAATTCGAAGAGGGCTAAAAATGACAAGTAGGGTCATAGGCACATCAACAGTAATCACTAAAGTGTCTACAAGATTACATCACCAGCACTTTGACAAAAAATGCCCACATCAATATCAATCAAACAGGTTTACAAATTTTAGATTTTTTTATATTAATAGTTTCTCACAATTATTTTTTTAGCATTTTTCATTTTCTTTTTTTTTACTCCTTCAGTTTTCTGGGGGTTTTTTCAATTCTTACGGTTGTCTTGTTGTTAGTTATGTGTGAGTCCAAGTGCAGTGTGAGTCCGTGTGTGAGTCCAGCACTTGGACAACCCTTCATGCTACAAATTGATTGAGGGTTGTTACTTCAAATTAAAGTACAGGGAAAGCCAAACTTCACAGTTGAGACTGTGAACTCCTGTCACCGGGTTCATTCATGACAGCGCAGCTCTGCCTATTAATCCTTTGAATGCCACAGGGGTGAGAAATGCACATCCCTATGGCACTCAGTGTTGTCCATGGTGCTGAAACTGTTCTCTCCACTCCCCTACTAAGTAGGGAAGCAGAGAGAGAATGCTGTTCAACTTCAGAATCGTCATAGTGTTGGAGATGTGTGAAGAGTAGACATCCCTTACACATCGTCAATCCTGTATGCTAATAGGGACCTTCTCCAACCCTCCCCTTGCATCTGACATTTTAATGAATATGTTGATGTGTGTGTGTAGATAGAAATGACGAAGTGTTTCGAACACATCAACAAGATCAGATTCACACAAGACTGACCTTTAGTAAATGTAGGACAAGGTCTAAGAAGTGACCAACTTTCTGAGTACTAGCAATATAAAAAAGTGTGACAAAAGCAAAAGAGAGAACAACATTAAAGGGATAGTAATTAGTGATGAGCGAGCACCCCAATGCTCGGATGTTCGGGTGCTCTGACCGAGCACCCCCTGAGGCTCGAGTGCTCGGCCGAGCACCCGAGCCCCATTGAAGTCAATGGGAGGACTCGAGCATTACACCAGGCACCCCCTGCTCTGATGAGGGGAGGGTGCCTGGTCCATAGGAAAAGGGCAGAAAAAGATGGAAACACTACAGAAATGGTTCAGGGACAGCATAGGGAGGATGTCTGGATGCACCTTGGACTCCAACATCGCTGCTGGGAACGATCTTTCGCCCGTAGTACGCCATTTTTACAGACTGACCATAAAACACACAAAAAGGAAAATAAAAACGACTTTAGGCGAAAAATTGTTACCAAACAATATTTGCTGTATATTTACTTGTATATCATCTGCAAATTCTCCCAAAAATTTCCTTGATTTTCAGAACTGAGGCCATGATTAAGAGTGAAACGTGCGCAGAGGCAAATTCTCCCAAAAATTTCCTTGATTTTCAGAACTGAGGCCATGATTAAGAGGGAAACGTGCGCAGAGGCAAATTCTCCCAAAAATTTCCTTGATTTTCAGAACTGAGGCCATGATTAAGATGGAAACGTGCGCTGAGCTGACCATCTAAAACATTATGGGTGAGGGTCTGCTGCAGAGCTGACCATCCTAAACATTATATGCGAAGGCCCGCTAGTGAGCTGACGCTATAAAACATTATATGAGAGGGCCCGCTAGAGAGCTGACCCAATAAAACATTATATGAGAAGGCCCGCTGGTGAGCTGACCTATATAAAAATTGGCAAACAGGGCCCGCTGGTGAGCTGGCCCTATATAAAAATTATATCACAGGGCCCGCTGGTGAGCTGGCCCTATATAAAAATTATATCCCAGGGCACGCTGGTGAGCTGGCCCTATATAAAAATTATATCCCAGGGCATATGGAAGAGGAGGAGGAGGATGAGAAGATTAAGAGTCAACCATATACCCGTTTTTGGGGTGGAAGGGGTGAATGGGAATACAGAGTATTCCCATCATTGTAAATAACATATATAAAGTGAGTTTATGTTCCCCCGGGGCTTTCCTCCAGTGGAGTGGAGAAGTCAGGGGAAATCCAGGCCTTGTTCATTTTTATAAGTGTCAACCTATCAGCATTGTCGGTGGAAAGGCGGATACGCTTATCTGTTATGATGCCACCAGCAGCACTAAATACCCGCTCAGACAGAACGCTGGCGGCAGGGCAGGCCAGCACCTCCAAGGCGTAGAGTGCCAGTTCATACCACGTGTCCAGCTTGGACACCCAGTAGTTGTAAGGCACAGAGGGATCATTGAGGACGCTGACACGGTCTGCTACGTACTCCTTCACCATCTTCCAAAACTTTTCCCTCCTTGTGACACTAGGCTGCGCATCAGGGTGAGGGTGCTGGCGGGGTGTCATGAAGGTGTCCCACGCCTTGGAGAGTGTTGCCCTGCCTTTCTCGGAACTGCTGTGTGCTCCCCTTTTCTCCCCTTCTCGGTTGGCCAAGGTAGCACGTACTCTGCCGCCAGCGTTGTCAGATGGAAAATTTTGGAGCAATTTTTCAACAAGAACCTTCTGGTATTGCACCATTTTGCTTGTCCTCTCCACCGGAGGAATGAGAGATGAGAAATTCTCTTTGTAGCGGGGGTCCAGAAGGGTGAACACCCAGTAATCCGTGTTGTCTAAAATGCGTACAACGCGTGGGTCACGGGAAAGGCAGCCTAACATAAAGTCAGCCATGTGTGCCAGAGTACCAACAGTCAAGATTTCGCTGTCCTCACCAGGAGGCTGACTCTCAATATCCTCATCCTCTTCCTCCTCTTCTGCCCACCCACGCTGAAGAGATGGAACTAAAGTTCCATGGCTACCCTCTGTAGCGGAGGCAACCGTGTCTTCCTCCTCCTCCTCCTCCTCCGCCTCCTCCAATTGTCGCTGAGAAGACGAAGTGAGGGTGCTCTGGCTATCACCTTGTGTAAGCTCTTCCTCCCCCATTTCCACCTCTTCCACATGCAAAGCGTCGGTTTTAATTGTGAGCAGCGAGCGTTTCAGTAGACACAGAAGTGGGATGGTTACACTGATAATAGCGTTATCGCCGCTCACCATCTGTGTCGATTCCTCAAAATTGCGTAAAACCTCGCAGAGGTCTGACATCCATTCCCACTCCTCACTTCTGATTACAGGAAGTTGAACGGAGAGGCGACGACCGTGTAACAGCTGGTACTCCACTACTGCCCTCTGCTGCTCACAAAGCCGGGCCAACATGTGGAAGGTGGAGTTCCAGCACGTGCTCACGTCACACAGCAGCCGGTGAGCTGGCAATTGTAAGCGCTGCTGCAGCTTCAACAGGCCGGCCGAAGCTGTTGATGACTTACGGAAATGTGCACACACGCGGCGCACCTTGGTCAAGAGATCATGCACATTGGGGTAGGTTTTTAGAAATCGCTGCACCACTAAATTAAATACATGCGCTAGGCATGGTACGTGTGTGAGCTTGCCGAGCTCCAAACCCGCCACCAAGTTACGCCCATTATCACACACAACCATGCCTGCTTGCAGGTTGAGTGGCGAGAGCCACTGCTCGGTCTGGTGACTAATCCCCTGCAACAGCTCTGAGGCCGTGTGCTGTTTGTCCCCAAGGCAGATCAGCTTCAGCACGGCCTGTTGACGCTTCCCCACTGCAGTGCTACACTGCTTCCAGCTACTGGCTGATGGGGGAGTGGCGGTGTGTGTAGAGAATTCGGAGGTGGAAACGGAGGAGGAGGAGCCAATAACGTAGGTGCTGGTGGAAACCCTGATGGAGGTAGGGCCCGCAATCCTCGGCGTGGGTAGCACCCGTGCCATCCCAGGGTCCGAGTCGCTCCCAGCCTCCACGACATTCACCCAGTGTGCCGTCAGGGAAATGTAGCGTCCCTGGCCACAAGCACTTGTCCATGTGTCAGTCGTTAAGTGGACCTTCCCAGTAACTGCGTTGGTCAGGGCACGGGTGATGTTACGGGACACATGGTGGTGTAATGCGGGGATGGCACACCGGGAAAAGTAGTGGCGGCTGGGGACGGCGTACCGAGGGACAGCTGCTGCCATCAGGCTGCGGAAGGACTCAGTGTCCACAAGCCTAAATGGCAGCATTTCGATGGCCAGTAATTTTGAAAGGTGTGAGGTTAGTGCTATGGCCTGTGGGTGGGTGGCTGGGTACTTTCTCTTGCGCTCAAATGCCTGGGGTAACGACATTTGGACGCTGTGCTGGGACAGGGAAGTGGATGTGGTCGCTGATGGTGCTTCAGATGGTACAGGTGCAGGGCGGGAGGTATGCGGGCCTGCGCCTTCGACAGGCGATTGGCCGGCACCGAAAACAGGGGAAGAGGAGGCAGTGGTGTGGCCTGCAGACACAGGTGGGCGATCCAGGCGTTCCTCCCACTTACTACGGTGCTTGGATGCCATGTGTCGGATCATGCTGGTGGTGGTGAGGTTTCTAGTGTTCATGCCTCGGCTCATTCTGGTGTGGCACAGGTTGCAAACTACAATTCTTTTGTCGTCCGCACTTTCCTTAAAAAAACGCCATACCGCGGAACACCTACCCTTTGGCAAGGTAGATTTACGCAAGGGGGTGCTCCGTGGAACATTTGCGGGCCGGTTTGGTGCGGTCCGCCTTCTTTCTGTAGCCACACCACTGCCTCTTCCAGCCTGTTGCGGTGCTGCAGATGGCTCACCCTCAGGACTGCTGTCATCGCTCGGCTCTACACCTTCCCAGGTGGGGTCAGTCACCTCATCGTCCACCAAGTCCTCCTCCACTTCCTCACTCTGATCATCCTCCTCAAGTCTTGATCCCACCACATACTCAGTCATTGACAACTGTATAACATTCTCCTCAACAAGGTCTTGAGACGGAAATAGTGGTTGATTTAATGGCAACTGTGTCTCATCATCATCATCATCATCATCCACTACTTCCTTTGACCTTAAATGCCGTTCACATCTGTCATCTTCTTGTGATTGGGTAGCCTCTAGAGGTTGTGAATCAGGGCACAAGATGTCATGTTCCTCTGCAAGCGTGCTTGGAGAGAGGGTCAAATGAAGGATTGGTGATGAGACGAGCTCATCACTATATCCCAGTGTGGGATCACTTCTTTGACCAGACCGTGTATGGTGGGAGGAAGGATGATCAGAGTGAGGATTATGTTGACCAGACTCTTGGCTACTGAGAGTGGACTTGGTGGAAGACAGGGTGGTGCTTAACCGACTGGAAGCAGTATCAGCTGTCATCCAACCGACCACCTGTTCGCACTGGTCGGACCTCGAGAGTGATGTCCTGCGACGCCCTGTGAAATCAGACATGAAGCTAGGTATGGTGGATGTCTTTCTTTCTTGTGCTCTGGCACCAGGCACAGTTTCTCCGCGTCCTGACCCGCGCCCTGAACTTTCAGGATCACGTCCACTTCCCCGTCCCTTTTTACCCGCCTTCTTCATCTTACACAGAATATGTGACTTTAATATTTGAGTTTGAAAACTTAACAGTATTTCTTATTATTCTGCAACTCTGCAGAGTACACAGAAAAGGCTGCTAAACTGCGGTGAAACACACTGAATGGAATATGTGACTTTAATATTTGAGTTTGAAAACTTAACAGTATTTCTTATAATTCTGCAACTCTGCAGAGTACACAGAATAGGCTGTTAAACGGCGTTGAAACACACTGAATGGAATATGTGACTTTAATATTTGAGTTTGAAAACTTAACAGTATTTCTTATAATTCTGCAACTCTGCAGAGTACACAGAATAGGCTGTTAAACGGCGTTGAAACACACTGAATGGAATATGTGACTTTAATATTTGAGTTTGAAAACTTAACAGTATTTCTTATAATTCTGCAACTGTACAGAGTACACAGAATAGGCTGTTAAACGGCGTTGAAACACACTGAATGGAATATGTGACTTTAATATTTGAGTTTGAAAACTTAACAGTATTTCTTATAATTCTGCAACTGTACAGAGTACACAGAATAGGCTGTTAAACGGCGTTGAAACACACTGAATGGAATATGTGACTTTAATATTTGAGTTTGAAAACTTAACAGTATTTCTTATAATTCTGCAACTGTACAGAGTACACAGAATAGGCTGTTAAACGGCGGTGAAAGACACTGAATGGAATATGTGACTTTAATATTTGAGTTTGAAAACTTAACAGTATTTCTTATAATTCTGCAACTGTACAGAGTACACAGAATAGGCTGTTAAACGGCGGTGAAAGACACTGAATGGAATATGTGACTTTAATATTTGAGTTTGAAAACTTAACAGTATTTCTTATAATTCTGCAACTGTACAGAGTACACAGAATAGGCTGTTAAACGGCGTTGAAACACACTGAATGGAATATGTGACTTTAATATTTGAGTTTGAAAACTTAACAGTATTTCTTATAATTCTGCAACTGTACAGAGTACACAGAATAGGCTGTTAAACGGCGGTGAAAGACACTGAATGGAATATGTGACTTTAATATTTGAGTTTGAAAACTTAACAGTATTTCTTATAATTCTGCAACTCTGCAGAGTACACAGAATAGGCTGTTAAACGGCGTTGAAACACACTGAATGGAATATGTGACTTTAATATTTGAGTTTGAAAACTTAACAGTATTTCTTATAATTCTGCAACTGTACAGAGTACACAGAATAGGCTGTTAAACGGCGTTGAAACACACTGAATGGAATATGTGACTTTAATATTTGAGTTTGAAAACTTAACAGTATTTCTTATAATTCTGCAACTGTACAGAGTACACAGAATAGGCTGTTAAACGGCGTTGAAACACACTGAATGGAATATGTGACTTTAATATTTGTGTTTGAAAACTTAACAGTATTTCTTATAATTCTGCAACTGTACAGAGTACACAGAATAGGCTGTTAAACGGCGGTGAAAGACACTGAATGGAATATGTGACTTTAATATTTGAGTTTGAAAACTTAACAGTATTTCTTATAATTCTGCAACTCTGCAGAGTACACAGAATAGGCTGTTAAACGGCGTTGAAACACACTGAATGGAATATGTGACTTTAATATTTGAGTTTGAAAACTTAACAGTATTTCTTATTATTCTGCAACTGTACAGAGTACACAGAATAGGCTGTTAAACGGCGTTGAAACACACTGAATGGAATATGTGACTTTGATATTTTAGTTTGAAGACTTAACAGTATTTCTTCCTATTCTGCAACTCTGCACAGTACACAGAATGTGCTGCTACACTGCGGCGAAGCACACTGAATGGAATATGTGACTTTGATATTTTAGTTTGAAGACTTAACAGTATTTCTTCCTATTCTGCAACTCTGCACAGTACACAGAATGTGCTGCTACACTGCGGCGAAGCACACTGAATGGAATATGTGACTTTGATATTTTAGTTTGAAGATTTAACAGTATTTCTTCCTATTCTGCAACTCTGCACAGTACACAGAATGTGCTGCTACACTGCGGCGAAGCACACTGAATGGAATATGTGACTTTGATATTTTAGTTTGAAGACTTAACAGTATTTCTTCCTATTCTGCAACTCTGCACAGTACACAGAATGTGCTGCTACACTGCGGCGAAGCACACTGAATGGAATATGTGACTTTGATATTTTAGTTTGAAGACTTAACAGTATTTCTTCCTATTATGCAACTCTGCACAGTACACAGAATGTGCTGCTAAACTGCGGCGAAGCACACTGAATGGAATATGTGACTTTGAAATTTTAGTTTGAAGACTTAACAGTATTTCTTCCTATTCTGCAACTCTGCACAGTACACAGAATGTGCTGCTAAACTGCGGCGAAGCACACTGAATGGAATATGTGACTTTGAAATTTTAGTTTGAAGACTTAACAGTATTTCTTCCTATTCTGCAACTCTGCACAGTACACAGAATGTGCTGCTAAACTGCGGCGAAGCACACTGAATGGAATATGTGACTTTGAAATTTTAGTTTGAAGACTTAACAGTATTTCTTCCTATTCTGCAACTCTGCACAGTACACAGAATGTGCTGCTAAACTGCGGCGAAGCACACTGAATGGAATATGTGACTTTGAAATTTTAGTTTGAAGACTTAACAGTATTTCTTCCTATTCTGCAACTCTGCACAGTACACAGAATGTGCTGCTAAACTGCGGCGAAGCACACTGAATGGAATATGTGACTTTGATATTTTAGTTTGAAGACTTAACAGTATTTCTTCCTATTCTGCAACTCTGCACAGTACACAGAATGTGCTGCTAAACTGCGGCGAAGCACACTGAATGGAATATGTGACTTTGATATTTTAGTTTGAAGACTTAACAGTATTTCTTCCTATTCTGCAACTCTGCACAGTACTCAGAATGTGCTGCTAAACTGCGGCGACGCACACTGAATGGAATACGTGACTTTGATATTTTAGTTTGAAGACTTAACAGAATGTGCTCTAATCTGCAACTTTGCACACTAAACAGAATGTGCTCTAATCTGCAACTTTGCACACTAAACAGAATGTGCTCTAATCTGCAACTTTGCACACTAAACAGAATGTGCTCTAATCTGCAACTGTGCACACTAAACAGAATGTGCTCTAATCTGCAACTTTGCACACTAAACAGAATATATATATATTTTTTTTTTTTTTTTTTTTTTTCCCCCCACACCAAATAACCTGCTGCCCCCACACACAGTAGTCCTAAAAAGGACTTTTGGTTCTTTTTTTTTCACAATTTTTGTTTTTTTCCTCCCTACACTGCCTTTCCCTTCCTATCCTCAGCTCTCCCTGGCTCAGACTGAGCCGAACTCGCTGGTCAGGTGCTATACAGCACCTGACCACGGGTTCTGGCCAGCCAATCAGTGTAATGCCAGCAGCCAACATGGCTGCTGGCATTACACCGATGTCAGAGCCTCCCTGCACGTTTATTGGCTGCGCAGCAGCCGCAAAACGTGCGGGGAGGAGACCCGAACATGGCGGGCGAGCACATGCGGTACTCGTACGAGTACCGACATGTGCCGAGCAGAGCGATGCTCGAGCCGATCCGAGCATCGGCCGAGCATGCTCGCTCAACACTAATAGTAATGTCTCATAATAAAAGCAGCTCTAATTAATCACCATTGTATTTGGACTTTGGAGAGTGTTATTTCAATTCTGTCAGAGATGTAGTTCAAGAGTAATTGAATGACAAAGTATTCCCCTCCCGCCCCTTTTACTGATTTAACACTGCTCAGCCAGATCAGAAGGGAGGTGCCCAGGTAGACTGCAGAGAGGGACAATCTTCAATTAAGATAAGGGAAAAACCTGAAAAGCTTGTCAAGGGGGGCAGGGCTTTCATTGTTCTCATAGGAAGAATATTGTCCCTTGCTGTTATCTGTCTGGTCTGTGGACTGCATTCCACATCTGAGAAGAGATGGCTTATGCTAGGTAAAAGGGGCGGGAGGGGAAACTTTGCTTGTGAATATCTCTCAAACCATAAAGGTTTGAGAGATAAGACTTATATCATTCTTCATGGTTTTTTAATGCCTACAAAATAAAATAGAGTTAAAACGAAGTATTACTATCCCTTTAAGTATCTTGTTCAAGGCATGTTAGCCTCTCAGGTGCTGCTCAAGTCATGTTTTTCACTCCTATGGGCCATTCAGAGAGGAAATGTCCTTATTCTTATCAGACTGATCCAGCCCTCAGACAGTCCATCTTCTAAATATCAGGAAAATCCCTTCTGCACAAGAGAAACAGCACAACCCCAAAGGTATGTTTTGACCTACCCTACCGGTCAAAAATTTTAGAACACCCCCATTTTTCCAGATTTTATTGAAATTTAAGCAGTTCAAGTCCAGTGAATAACCTGAAATTTAACAAAGGTAAGTGGTAAACTGCCAGAGGTGAAAAAAAAAGTTTAGGTTAACAAAAACTGAAAAATAATGTACATTTCAGAGTTATACAAAAAGACCTTTTCATAGAATAAGTAATGGGTTAATAACTCACAGTTGTTCTGCAGCAATGTATGTAAATTAATCCTTGAAAGTTCATGCTAGCAATGCCTACAGGTGTCCTAACTTTTGTTGATTACTTACAAGCCCTCTGTCCGTATAAAAGCAGTGTTGGAACAATGTTACTAGACCCTCTTAACCCCTTGGCATCCGCCGTCCTGGGAAGTAACCTTCCCTTAAGGACCGCTTTGAAGATTCCGACATGCCGACACACGTGACCTGTGATGCGTGCCAGTATGCCACACTGGGGACTGAGAGAATCCGCTCCAAGACTCACTCCCTGTTTTTACTTACAGTGCTCCTGGAGGAGAGCTGTAAGTAAAATGTACGTGGCATGCTATGACCGTCACCGGTCCTTAATGCAAAAACCGTTTGACGGTCATAACACGGCACGTGGTCGTTCAGGGGTTAAGCAATATTTGGACAGTATTGTACTAAAGAAAGTAGTATATTGCTCTCAAAAAGGCAATTAACAAAGGAGGACAGACAGACCATTATAACCCTTAATAGTGTAGGTCTTTCCTTTAGAGAAACTGCAAAGAAAGCCAAGGTGTCAGTGAGGACAGTTTCCTACACCATCAAAAGGCACTTGGAAACTGGAGGAAACTCTGACAGGAAGAGGTCTGGAAGACCCAAAGCCACATGACAAGTTTCTGAAAGTCAACAGCTGGTGTGATAGGCGGCTTAAAGCTCAACAGCTCCAAGTACAGCTTAACACCGATTAAAGTAAGCAAGTGTCAGTTACAACTGTGAAGAGAAGGCTTTGAGTTGCAGGTTTGAATGGTTGAGTGGCAGTAAAAAAGCCACTGCAAAGATGGCATAATAAGAAAAAGAGGCTTGTCTGGGCCACGAAGCACTGCCAGTGGACTATTGAAGACTGGAAGAAGGTCTTATGGACAGATGAATCAAAATTTGAGCTATTTGGTTCATCACACAGGGTTTTTGTATGCTGTCCAGTAGGCAAAAGGATGATTCCTCAGTGTGTGACACCAACTGTCAAACATGGAGGAGGAAGTGTGACAGTCTGGGACTCTTTTGCTGGATCCAGTGTCGGTGACTTGCACATAATGAGTGGCACCTTGAACCAATACTCCTACCACAGCATTTTGCAGTGCCATGCAATACCCTCTACTACACGCCTAGTTGGTCAGGGGTTCATCTTACAGCAAAATAATGACCCAAAACATACCTCTAGGCTGTGTCAGAACTGCCTTAGAAGAAAAGAACAAGATGGTAGTCTTCAAATCATGGAATGGCCAGCACAGTCTCCAGACTTAAACCCCATCGAACTTGTTTGGGATGAACTGGACAGAAGGGTGAAAGCAAAGCAACCTACGAGTGCAACACATTTGTGGGAACTTCTGCAACAGTGTTAGGAAGACCTTTCAGAACAATATTTGATTTCCATTGAGGAAAGAATGCCACGAGTGTGTTCGGGTGTTATATCTGCAAAAGTTGGCTACTATGATGAGTCAAAATTTTAGATTACATTTTGTTGTGGAAAACGGTTCCATGATTTCTTTTTAATGTCCAATTGTTGATTTGTTCTATGCTTTATTTTCAGAGTACACTGAGACATTAAACTGTATACATTTCAATAAGAACTGGAAAAATGGGGGTGTTCTAAAACTTTTTACCAGTAGTGTATGTTGGCCTCATCAGTGGGGTGCAGCTGTTTCCCTCTAGGCACATGGAAGCAATGGCCCATGCCTTGGAATTAAAAATATATTCCAAAACTAGGCAAAAGAGACAAACTAAAATGTTAGTTCAAACTTCTCTATGTTATATATTTAACCCCTTGAGGGCAATGTGTTCAGCTTCCCTCTGGTTGTAAATAAATTTCTAATTGTCAAACTAAAAACATATGTTGCACATTAATCTCAAATAGGTTATGTAAATTTATGTTAATATATAATGTTCTTATTAGTCTCAGTCTATTATATTAATAATAAACCCTGATTTATTAAAAAAATAACATTAAATGTATAGTGTAAAAACTGGGCCTTATGGAATTGAGGAATAATTCTGGGACAAACTAATTGCACATATGGAACAAATAAAACTTCCCATTGATTTAAATGTTGCATTTGACCTCAACAGATTGTTTAACCTAATGAGAAGAAAACGGATGTAAGTCGCATTTTTTCTAGGAATAGCCTCTGAAAATGTAAGTTTTTAAGCTTTTTTCATATCTGATTTTGAACATTGTTTATCACAGCAGCATCACTAGGTTGGTATGTCCATGGTTATAAGTAGTGATGGTGAGAGTAACTGTGATCGTGGTAGTGTTGGATATGACTCCTGCTCCTTTTAGTACTAGTGCTGATGGCAGCAGCACCAGAAGTCACTGCAGGTGCTTACTGTCAACAACATCGTTCTCCATATCCCCCTTCCATGAAATCATGAGTGTGAGATTATTTTTCATTGGGGACAGGGACTTTGAAATGGTCAGCTACTGTAATGTGAACACTGTATGATAAAGTTGTAAAGAGGGGGAAGGAAAAGCCACACCTTCGCACATTTGTCCTAATAAAGCAAATGCATTATAACCATCCTGAAGTGAATGGTAACATATTGAAATTGTGTCCATCGCCCAACTCCAACTGCAAACAAAAATGTGTCCACAAACATAAAATGTGTTCAGCAACCCACCAGCCTTGAAAGTCCATGACAATAACACCTGAAAGGGTTAAAATGGACATTTATAAGTAGGCAATTGCTTTAATACACCAACAAGAGTGATAGGGGTTAAATTATATTTTTAACTAGCAGCTTGTTCTACATGCAGAAGGTTACTTAATGCCTTTCCCAGAGGCCTTGATGTAGAAAAGAAATAAGTATATTTTTTCTGTTGCATATAGTTGTAGAATGCCCTTAATTACATTTCCATTAGAACCAAGAGATGCATGTTAACCGTTAACTATATGTGCTCCATGCCCCCTCCCTACCTCATTTCCTCTTGACCATATTTGTCTGACCATTACAGAATATACTAGGTGAAGCTAGTAACTTTCCACTCTGAATACCCTCCCAGTTTTTAGTATAAAAGTTCTGTGTTTGTTAAATAAAGTTAGCAGTGTTTTGTGCATTGATACTTGTGTGGTGTCAATTCATTTGAATGCTGCTCCAAGAGCTTGAGGCCAGTATTCTGTGGTGAAAATCTGGAAGTGTAGGTGAAGACTCTCCGCACGGAGTGGTTAAAGCCTTTCTGCAGAAGAGGTGTCCCAGTCACCCCAAAAAGAGGTAAGAAGTTTACAGTGGTTCCTTTCAACACCTTTATTGTACTCTTGTTCGAGGGTCCACATCTGGGATAATATTACTGTTGTCCCCCAAGCACACTCAGGGTGCTGCTTGGCACTGCTATTGTTGACATTAGTGGGAATTTGTTACAAGCCACCTAATATTGGAAAGTTTGAAGAAGTCCAACTGATACTGCAAATAGAAAATACTTTTCATTCAGGAAGTACTATCATAATGGGAGATTTCAGCTACCCTGAAATTGACCGGTGAAATTGACTTCCAGCTTAAATAAATTTCTTAGTACTGTTAAAGTGGAACTTTCATCAGATTAACATGGAGCCTTAAATTATAATTACATTAGTGATGTGCCTAGACATAGTTGTCTTTTCAAGAATAATTGCTGCATTAAAGAAAAATAGAACCTTTTCAGCAGGCAGGCACTGGCTGGGATCTTGCAGTAGGCACTCTGTGTCTACGCTGTCAGTCTCTTCTGGTGCCTTAAGGCACAATGACATTCAACTCACCAGTCATGGAGCTGAAGGGGATGGACAGTTCAGACTCAGAGATGCCATCTCTGCAAGATGTCTGCTGCCTGACAAATCGCATGACTGCCATAAAAAGAGACTCATTCAAAGGAGGCACACACCAAGGTTTCCAAAATAATAATAAAGGGTTAACTAACACATCTTTGGTGGGGCTTAATTTTTGTTTAAAAAAGAGGCACAACTAAAGGATTTTTTTTAATAATACAGAAGAGAAGACAGAAGAAAGAAGAGAAGAAAGAAGAAGAAGATGCCAGCGATCCCACTGGACATCAGGATTACTTGTAAGTTTTTAGTTGCCGGGACATGTGTTGACTGTTAGTAGATTAACCCTATGAGTGCCAGTGGGGTATGCTACCCTGTATAATGCATTGCATACCCCACTGGCACTCATAGGGTTAATCTTTTTCTGTTTTTCAACCACAAGTGTGTGTCGGTAACCAGTTTTCCAATACACTTATCCATGGTTTTCACTGTCTGTTAGGCACTCTGCACCACCTTTTAATGGCACAGTTTTTTTCCATGAAAAGTATGGTCCTTAACATGCGGTGAAGCCACCACATGGAATAGGATAACAAAGTCTGCTTTTTTTACCTGATGTCCAATGGGTGCAAATTGTTTACCCGTTGGACATTTTTGAGTGGCTGTGGCTGTTGACAGCACAGTTTATAGAATTTCAAACTGTGCTGTCAAAACCACCACCGCTTGTTTGGAAAATGAACGGGGCTAATATATTGAAACCTTAGTGTCATCAGAAAGATTGAGACTATACTATCAATTTCAAGATCATTAATAAACAAATTAACCATTGGGCCCAAGACTGAACCATGTGATACCCCACTTACAACTTTAAGACAACTTGAAAAGGTTCCATTTACAACAACTCTCTGCCATCTATCATTTATCCACTGTACACATATTAGCTCCCAAACTGAAGAATTTTAATTTATGCAGTAAACTGCTGTGAGTCTCTGTCTCAAAGGCTTTTTTGCATAATCCAAATATACTACATCAACAGCAAATCCCTTTCATAAAATGCAATTAAATTAGTCTGACATGATACATTCTTTATAAAACCAATATGGCTCACTCTAATACTATTATTTGTATTCACATAGTTCTGGATACTGTCAGTTATTAACCCTTCTAATATCTTACCATCTATGGATGTGAAGCTCATAGGTCTATAATTTTCTGGTTTGGATCTTGCCCCCTTTTTGAACAATGGTAGTATATCAGATTCCCTCCAATCACAGGCCACTATGCCTTAGGAATGGGAATCAATAAATATTAAGTATAATGGTCTTGCTATTAGTGAACAGGACCAATACCAACCTTAATATTTTTTATTAAAATACTTGTGGAATTGTTTAGGATTTTTCTTGCTCTCTTTTACAATACTCTCATTTTCAATTTTAGCTTGTTTGCAGATTTTATTACATTCTCTGTATTTTTTTTTAAATGATGCATCTGACCAGTCTGACTTAAACACTTTAAGCTTGCTTCTTATTTCCATGCAAACCTCATTATTAAGCGACATTGGTCATAATTTGTTCCTCATGTGCTTATTTCCCAACGGTATATATTGTTGAGTATATTTATCTAAGAGCATTTTAAACAAAATTCCCATGATTCTTGTGAATTTTTGTCTTTGAAGATTACATCCCACTGGAAAGCATTTATTATTGTAAAGTGAAGAAAATATTTTCCTACTCTCTGGGTCCCATAGACCTTTAGGAGTGCTTCTACTGCTCTTATTTGTTGCACATCTGACGTGTTGCTGGTTTGTCTCCCAATCAAACCTGTGATTGTGCTTCAGGTGGGATCTCAATGAAAACGTGCCTGGATTGGATCCTGCTTACCCCCTGCTCAAATGTTTGTTTTTTTACACAAATGGGTAGCAACATGTTTAGCTTTTGGATTGTGAGTGAAGCATCTCCATACTGTGGATTTAATAGTCTGAGGGATCCTGGCCATGGGACTACTACTACAGGCACTAGATATTACATTATTTGCAGTTGGTGTCAGTAGAGCTACACTTTGAACAGGAGCACAAGAAATAATAGTAGCTAGGATTTTAGATGTTGATGACCTATGTTTCTGCTGAATTATTGCTAGTGTATACAGGTGGGTGTGGGTTGGACTTGGAAGTGGTAATGCTGCTGCTGATGAATAAGACAATGATTGTGTAGTTTTAAGCATGTTAACTTATTCAGAGGGTAAAACCTGGTACTGTGTTAGTCATAGAAAAAGCAGTAGATTAGTAGAGTAAAAATTAAACCTTTTTTGGCTAACTGAGTTGCTCTTGGAAACAACCTTTTAAGACAACTAGTGACTTGATCTAATTGACCCCTTTAAGTCACAGTCAGGTATGCAATTACCTGCACTGTGACACTACCAAATGTAAAAAAATCCATGTCAGGAGCAAAATTTGCGCCCATTGGAAGCAGTGGTAAAGAAGTTGAATTTGTGATTCAATTTCATGTGTTGGGTAGTAACATTCGTTAACCCCTAAAGGACCAGTGACGTGCCAGGACTGTCATGGGAAGACTTCCCTAAAGGATCAGTGATGATACTGGCATGCCATGGATTTCGTGTCTTCAAGCCGTTCGGGGAGCCCTGAATCATATTGCATAAAAAAATTGTTCTGTGGTGCCAGCAGCCATCCTTAAGGGGTTAAAGGACTTGACTTTACTGGCAAAAACCTGTGCAAAAAAAACACATGTTCAAAACAACCAACATGTAAGTGAGTTGTAAAAAACATAAGAAAAAAGGTAAGTGACCCAATGATGTATTGATATGGGGCCCTAAGCCCCATATCAATACAGCCTAAGTACTTAAAAAATGTAATTTAAAAATAAGTAACCCTTTCAGTGCCAGAGGGGTACACAATGTATTGGTAAACAATGCATTGAATACCCCTCTGGCATGTAAGGGGTTTGAACAAATATGTGTGAATGTTAAAAAAGTTTTAACTTTGAGTGCCAGTAGGGTATTCAATGCATTGAACAGCGTTGCATACCAGACTGGCACTCAAAGGGTCAATTATTCAAAAATATAACGCTAAAAATAAAATCAACATATACCTGTAATACTGATGTTCAACTGAGTTTTCTGCAGCAAAGTCTTTTTCTTCAGTTCTTCTGTTTTAGCTTCTATCTTCTTCTTCTATCACCCTCTTCTTTCTTCTTCTTCATCTGTTATCTTCATCTGTCATCTCCATCTCTCATCTTCTTTCTTCTTCCGTGCTCCTCTTCTTTCTTCATTTTCAGCCTTGATGTGGAACCTGAAAAACAAAGCATATAGTTATTAAAAATAATCTAACATTAGCAAAAACAATAGCAAAATCACCCCACTTTTCAGGAGTCTGTCAAATGCACTCTGAGGGAAATTTGAACAGGCATTGCCTTTTATATGGCCCATCCCTGTTCACACTAATTCCCACACTCCCGTTGGCTAGGATGTGGGGTTATGCAGGGCACAGAATGTGCCCTGCAGTAACCCCCCCCCCCCAGCCAATGAGTTTCTAGCTCATTGAGTTATCCCTCCAGCTAGAAGATGATTGGCTGGGAGGTGTGGTTACTCCAGGGCACTTTCTGAGCCCTGCATAAGCCCACATCCCAGTCAATGGGAGTGTGGGGGGCAATTTGAACAGGGATTGGCCATATAAAAGGCAGTTGGAATCTTTAGTGTTGTTAAAAGATTAAGTACTACTACTGGTGGTGGAAGGATGTTTATTGTGAATTTTACAAACAGCATTCTCAGAAGCAGGAGGATCATCATACTTTATTACACAAGCAGCAGCAACCATGGTAGCAAACATTTTTTACTGCAAACAACAAATCCATGCACTCCTTTCTTCTCCTTTCCCATTGCCTCTGTCCATAGCATGTTTGTAGGACTTAATGAAAGTAACGTTGGTTTTTCCTGTAATGTACAAAGTAGAGCTGTTAGTGTATGGAGTGATGTTTTGGCCATCTAAAAATAATGTATTATATATACCTCTGTCTCTAGTATACGTCACTGTCTGTCTCAGTCACAACGCAGGTCAAGGAATCTTCTGCCTGTCTCTGTTTTTGCTCTCCTTGAATCTACCAGGAACTCATACCCCACTCTTTGCCTGTCTGTCTGCCTCTACATAAAGCTAGTGTCAAGCTTCCAGCAACAGCTTATTTTTTCTCTACTAACTTGACTTCAGTGTTAATTTTTACAGTACAGTACAGGACCTGTTAGCTTCAGAATCAGCCACCTGCAACAAAGGATAATACATACTTCATAGCAGCTGCTGCAGCTGTGCATCACCACCATATCACAGTATATGCTTGTTCATCTTACACAAACCCTCACTTCTACATCTATAAGCAAAGATAATATGTCAGGTAATTTGTACTTGTCTGTTTGTCTCTTGAATGTATGATGTATTTATGTCTGTCTGCAAAGAATATCTTCACTCACTCGGTAGAAGCTCAGCCAGCTCAGTTAGGAACCTGGGTCACCCGCCTATCACTTAGCAGGCAAACACATTTTTTGTTACACTTTTTTTTTATCCTTTCACTCCTCATACCTCACACACCAGAACTTAGCTACCACCAAGACTCTTACTGATTAACTCTAGCTCTCTCTCTCTCTCTTTGCCTGTCTGCTTCAAATTCAAAAATTCTCTCTATTTTTTGCATATTACTCTTTTGAGACAAATCATTTTACCTATCCCTATTCCCTAGCATCCAAAGGCTTAAAAGCTCAACTGAACTCAATGGGAATCTTGTCCTCTATGGTGCAGTCAGTTTGCCATAGAATTCTGCTTCAAATCTTCCGTCCATAAGGCCCAAAGTATTATATCCAATGTACTCATATTAAGTGATCTAATAGGCAGCAACACTGTAAGAAAATAGTAATAAAACTCATAACAGACTAAGTAATTTATCTAACCACACAGAGGTAATTAAAATATATTTGTTTCCACGGATATCTTAAGCAAATATAAAATAAATACAATATTAACTAAAATATTGTAAGAAATATCTAGCTTTGTGTAGTATGAATAAATCACACATTCATTAGGCCACATACACTGTATAAATGAAAGACCATACAGAAACAATCAAATTCAATACAAATAACAATTTTATGTACATACATAGAATGACAGTCATTTACTTAATTGATGTCTTTTAATGTCATGACCTTTTCAAAAGGGTGACTTTTCATGACTTCCAGTTCATACTGCTAGAAAGTGCATGTGATCATTCATATATTTCTCCAAATAACTACCAATGAACAAGCATTGGAAACTGACTTACATATGGATGAGAAATTAGTTGTATAAAATATGTGGTGAAAACAGGAAAATGAGAATAAATGTGTAAAAAACAGGAAAGAAAAAACTATGTAATGGCAGTGGTGGGCAACTTGAGGCCCTCAAGCTGTTCAGGATTATGGACCCAATTATCATCACGAGCTAACCATTGAATGAATAGGGGCAAAGATTAATTCTGGGCAACTGCACCACTGAGGATTTATGAAAAAGCAATATATTTAGCATTTTAAAGTAGGTGCTTAATTAGAGCAGATATGCCAAAGTGTGATCCCCCTCTCCCTTTTCACAACCATTTCACAGCGTGCACATTGCAGGTCTTGATAGTAACAGCACAGTCAAGGATTAGTGACTGGATAACACAACACATTATTTATCAGTCACTCATCAATGAACACTGGTTTCAGCTGTTTTAGATGGTGGCCACTGTTCAAATACCTCCTCCTCCTTCTTCTCCTACTCCTCAGTGCTGTTACCACCACTACATGCTCTGTATGCTTCCCTGTCTGACGTGCCAGTGCCACTACTACCAACACAAATTTTAGAACAATCTCTCCAAAGCCTATTCAGTAATGGCCTTGTTCTGCTCATTCAAATGTTTCAGCATGTACAATGTACAAATCCACCTGGTAGATACTTTTATTTTGAACTGGTAATGGGACAGGTAGTTAATCTCTTGTAGCAGGCAAACCCAGTTTTCAAGGTGCAGGGTACAAGCTATTCATTTATGACCTGCTTTCATTCACTTAAAACATATTATGTTTTGTGGGATTGTCTCTCAAAGCTCTGTAAGGATAAAGAGGAATGCCTGTGGTATGGGCTACCTTGGAGCTGGCATCATTGGCAATGACCTGCTGTTGCTGCATACTGATGTCCACTAATAGAAAGGAAGCTCAGGGGGCAATGAAAATCATATAGTCTGTACTGCGGCTGGTCACTTGTACACATATATGTGGCCAAGTGAACTTTCTTGCTCTATAAATTTTTCAGTTCTTTGCCCACAACGCCAACCACCTACCCATACAGCTCTTGAAAAGCCACCCAAACTGCTGCTTGGGATATGACAGCAGGTTGCAATACATGATATAATTTCTATAAACCTCTGTTTCCAACAAAAATGTAGAGAAATGTCTACTGACAACATCTTAGCAGGTTTTCCTTTCTACAGGGGCACTTTTAGATAATTTTTGTTTATAAAAATCAGTAAGTGTAGTTTAGCAGCACATAAGAACAGAACATCGTAATTTAATTGTTAACAACATGACTAGTCCCCTCCAGTGAATTGAGAGACACCCTCCTCCATGTTCTGCATTCTCACAACAGCAACAGGAGACATGGGCGTTATTTTTACTGAGAAAAAAAACTATGCCGCTCCCTAGGACATATGCTATTATTATGGCCACTTTGACCTGTAAACGTTTAGGACTTTTGATACTGCTGCTAGTTGTTGCATCTCTGATGTGTGGAACATGCTTGTACCTTGTTCCTGCTTCTTGCTATTTTCACCAGCATTCTGGATCTGTCTATGTCTCCTGATTGGTGATCATCATGACAGTTGCCTCGTGTTGGGATGTTTTTCAGCCCAGCCTCCCTGAGTACCCAGTGCTCAGTTGCAAAACCTGCTCTGTGACACTTAGCATTGTTCTGATCCACAAGACTTCCTGGCTTTTTAAATACAATATTTTTATTAAGAAGGGTAACCTCGAGGTACTACGTATAGCAGGACATAACATGAAATAAGACAGTTAAAGTAACATAGTAACATTTCAGACATGCATATTAATTACAGAAGTATACAAGCCAAAAAGGAAACAGGTTGATTATCTCAAGGCATCCAAAAAATGCTTGTGCATACAAAAAACATCCCCAACAAAACAAAAAAAGGGGGAAAATGGGCCTCTCTCCCCCCAAGGAGACCACTGCCCCCCCTGCACCCTGGACACACAGACCCCCAGCACTGATTTTGGCAAAGCTCACCTAATCAAGGAGCAGAACCTGTCCCAAAGTGAGACATCCAAGACCCCCAGATAGCATGGCATCTGTACGGTGTCCCTCTGTGAGTGAAGACCAAGCGAAAGTGCAGAAAATTTTGGACAACCAGATTCACTCAATGCTTGTGGGATGATGGTGTGCTATAACTAAAGTCACATTCAGAAGATATTTAACAGGTCGAGAATCTAAGCCATCAGCGAAAAATATGTAGGTAGGAAGATGAAGGCAATACCCTCCTATATCGCATGATCTAATTCTGATATCCTATTGGACCTTTCAAACCTTAAATACCTAGGATGTGATAACAACATTTATCCTTTGACAAAGCCTGTTGCAGGCGATACTCGTTGGGATCTATCTAGAGGAGGTTTCCAGTTTGTCCTTTGTGTTACCGTTCCATTCATTTGATGAGTATACTTTTTTATTGCTTTAGAGAGTATTGAGTTTGGATCACATTATTTTTGGTGTGTTTTTTACTTTGTACTCTCTACTTTCACATGGGAAGGACCTCAGGACTACTTATCGTTACACCTGCTGTCTTAAATCAGTTTTGTTGCATGGTCTATGCTGTTATATGATAGAGTTATTTAGCATAACTGGTAAATGTGCTCTCTAATTCTTTGTTTCAAGGGGCGGATAGTACGTCCCACATATTGGACTAAACTCTTCTTACAGGCAAAAAATAGACAGATAGAACCCCTGACAGAGAGGAAAAAACTAGGGGTGGATGAAAAGTGTGAAAAATTTTCTGCCAGACTTTTCGTGAAAACTTGCCAATTTTTTGCTTTTCCCACGAAAAATCTCGCCTTTCCACCAATGCAAAAATGTCCTCCATTTTGCCTATTTTAACACATTTTCTGTCTATTTTAACACATTTTCGCCTATATTTCCTATAATTACCACATTTCCCACTGTAATATTACTTCTTCTGAGGGATGAAGTTTAGAAATAAGTGGCTGAAAGCATTTGTCTTTTGCCCACAACACTAACTTCCTGCTTAAGTGACACTGGCACATATTCATGATGATGTCAAGTAATAAAAAAAATAAATAAAGTACAACCTACAATGTGACAGATGTGTATTGTAGTGGTTGTGGTGGTAGGGGGGCTGGCATAGTGTAATTTGTGTATGTAAATTGTTTTTACCATTGTCATACACTATCTTCTTTCTCAGATTATTGGCACACATTAATTATTGGTCATAGCAGTGGTCCCAAGTGGGGTAGATGGTGGCAACTCTTCTTCACGTCCCTTCTCCACCTCCTCATCTGTGCTGCTGTTAATATATTTGTCCTGGCTTTGTCAGTGTGCTTTCTGCTACTACTACTACAGGACCTAGATGTTGATGAAATTCTACTGCCTCTACTACTAGGTGTCAAAGGTGCAGCACTTACAACAGCAGCAGCAGCAGCAGAGGCACTCGTCATATCTTACATTGTGGATGTTAACCTGTGTTGCTGTTGCTGGGTACTCAAAACAGATGTGTGTGGCTGTGTGGGACTTGGACTTTTAAGAGACAATGATGCTGATGATGACTGATAGGGTGACTGTGCTTTTTGACATCTGTGCTTATCCAGAGTCAGATTTTCTAATGGCTTTCTCAAACAGTTTAAAGACAGGCACAGTGCACATAAAAGTGGTGGAAGATTTAGCCTTTGCCTTTCTGCTAACCTTATAGCCCTGTCATCATCCTCACTCTCAACTTCTGTATATGAACAAGAGAAGGATGCTGGAGAGATATATTCGTTGTTGATTTTGTTTTTCAGTTATAATTGTTTTGGACAGACTGTGATAAGACAACAGGGTGGACAACTTAAAAAAAATACAATAAAAAAAAAATTAAAAAAAATAAAAAATAAATACAGCTCCATCAGTTGTGTTGTGTACCGTACAGTAAAAAAACACAGTGTAGATGCATAATGTCCAGCAAATGAACAAGGGGAAGGGGAAGGTGGAGGGGTGGAGCAGTACAGGGACGTGAGAGTAAAGTAGTAGTTCAAAAACTGACTGCAGCACTGGTTGCTGCAGCATGTGCAATCAATGATGATGATGCCTTTACTCCAAGGGAGGATACAGTTTGTCAAGGTCCCAGCAAAACTAGTTCCAGCACCACCATTGCCAGTAGAAATAAAGAACCATATAAGAAGAACACTGAAGACGACAACAAATCGCATTCAAGTGTTGATGATACTGGCATTGCAAACCAAAATACACAACTGATGCTGCACGCCACATTGAAACAAATGATGATTATGAAATTGAAAGGTTTAATGAAAAGGCACTCACCCACAGTATGTTGGTACTCTAAACTGACTCAGTGCTTCGTTGCTGCACAAGTATAAGAATACAAGAAATGATGATTGCGGAAGCACTCTTTGCTGGGTGGAGAGTAATGAATAGTCCTTTTGGGCAAAGATAGCATTAAAACTTGCATTTATTTCAAAATTAAAACAAAATCAAATGTCCAAGCATAGAGGGGTGCAGGACTGGTATGCACTAAGATCGAAGAAGTTACAAATCAAGCGTCTAACGAGTTTCTTGCTAGAAAGAGCTTAATCATAGACAAATTGCACTACCAGAAATGCTGTAATTAAAAACTTTTAAAAGCCAATGATTGGCCAAGCATAGATGGTACAAAATGTAACAACCCATTTTGAATGGGGCGGAGAAATTAACCCTCCGTTAACACATCTAAAATACGAGGGCAATAACCTTTACAACATATAATCCTATTGCTGTCTGAAAGGGAGCTTAAATACAAAATATAAAAAGTGTTACCTCACCCATTTGAGGGATAATTGTTGCAACTCAATTGAAATTCTTATGTCCAAAAATCTGCATACTCATATCGGGAATCTTGTCCATCAGGTTAGACAAAAGAAAGAAAAACCAAATGCACAATGAGACACCATACCAATACTCCAAAAATAAACAAGACATAAAAATATATGTTTATATAACTGATTGAATAAATAATCAGCCATAAATGGATTGTTTAAAAAAACATGGCTAATGTCCCATTCTGCATTGAGTCCCAAAGGGGTTCTTGCTTGTAAAGTTAATATCCAGTACGCCTCGCTTTCATTTACCAGTCTGAAAAAGTCTCTGCCTCTCTAGGGTAATCTGACCCAAGACAAATCCCCACGACGAGCCTCATTGAAGTGTCAAGCCACTGCTGACTCAGAGAGTCCTTTTCTGTCTGGTAAATACGCTCTCTAATTTTTTTGTTTCAAGGGGCGGATGGTACGTCCCACATATTGGACTAAACTCTTCTTACAGGTAAAAAAGATAAACAACTTGATCTGTGCCACAGCTAATGTAGCTCTTAATGTTATATGTTCTACCATCTACCATACCTTAAAATGTCTTTGACACAGTGGCATGTTGACAACACTTACACCTCACTGCCCCACATTTATAAAAACCTATATAGTGCATCCAGGTAGGTGACTGTTTTTTGGACATAAAGAGAACTGGAGAAACTTGGCTTCAAATAGTCTTTCCCCTCCTGGCTATAAAGCTACAAACTTTTTCCAAAAATGTGAGACAACCTTTCATCAGCATACAAAACCGGTATATACTTCCTTATTGCATTACATATCTGTTTATATTGTTTGCTATAAGTGGTGATGAACCTGATGTCAGTGGTCCCACATTATTTGGATCCTTCATTCTGTTTCATGTAACTGGTTCCAATAAATCCCCCCCTGGGTCTGTGTCTCACGGAACTATAAGCCTTGGTCAGAATGCTTGCCCCATAGCCCCTATCCCTAAACCTGTGCATCAGGTCCCTAGAGGAGTGAATAAATCCTTCCTCTGTAGAGCAGTTCCTGCGAAGCCACAGGAACTGCCCCTTGGGGATCTTGTTCACCTGAAACCGCGGGTGGACAGACCGGGCATGAAGCAGACCGTTACCGGCCACTGGTTTCCTGTATTTCTCGGTTATAACCTCACCAATCTCAGGATTGCCCATCAGCACCAAGGCCAGATAGGGAATAGAAACCTGCTGCCATGAGGAAGTAAATTGCAAATTACATGAATTGTCATTCAGGCAGCCCATGAATAGAAATGCCACCTCCTTGCAGCCAGTCCACACGAACAACAGATCATCAATATACCTCCCGTGCCACAATACTCGGTCTTGATAGGGGTTCCTACCTCCAAATATGTGGCCTGTTTCCCACCATGCCATGAATATATTGGTCAAAGAAGGAGCAAAACTGGCCCCCACTGCGACACCACATTTCTGGAGGTAGAAAACCCCATCGAAAGCAAACTAATTGTGGGGTAGGAGGTAAGCAGTAGCCTGGACCAGGAAATGGATAAGGTTATCTGGATACTGAGACAATAATTTCAACTGGATTTCCAAAGCATGAAGCCCCATATCATGTAGTTTTGAGGGATATAGGGCTGTCACATCCTCTGACAGCCAGGAGTGATTCCTGTCCCATCCTACAGCGGTCATCTCTCTATGTACCTGCTTCATGTCTCTAAGGGAGCAGGGCAAAACCTCCACCACAGGTCTCAAATAAAAGTCCACCCAGTCCGATAAAGGCTCATTCAAAGAACCTATGTCGGACAATATTGGTCTCCCTGGAGGGGAGTCCAAAGATTTATGGACCTTTGGGAGGTGGTGGAAGATAGGTACCACTGGATCCGAAGGGACAAGAGGAGCCATCTCCCATGTACTGAGCACCCCTAAGGATTGTCCGTCATTGACAACGAAATGGAGTTGACCTCTATAGGACTCAGTGGGGTTAGACTTCAAAAACTGTTACGTATTGGAGTCCCCCAGCTGATGCAATGCTTCTTCCCTGTGTGAAACTGCATCAAGCACCACCACCGAACCTCCCTTATCCACCATCCTAATCACTATCTGAGAATTATTCCTCAATTGCATGAGAGCTGCTTTCTCAGACAGTGACAGGTTATGGTGTTTTGATGAGGCTGTTCGGTGCAGTTCCACCAGTTCTCATTCCACTGATTTCTGGAAAGCCTCAATCTGGTTGCCTTTACTTTGAAGGGGAAAAAATTGGGATTTGGGTCTAAGACCCGAATCCATGGGAACCAGACACGGATTGCCTGAGGTTTCAGAGGATTCATTATGCAAATCTGTATGTCACTCAAAGCGCACATATCCTTGAATGTTGGATGAGGAAATGGAACACTAACCAACATACTTGGTGTAATACTGGATGCATCAGACTCTTCCACACCTTCATTGTAAAAATACTTCTTGATAGTCAATAATCTGACAAACTTGTTTAAGTCAATCAAGGTGCGGAAAAGACCAAACTTAGCATCTGTAACATAACTGAGATCCAATTTGAGAACTCGATTCTGAGCGGGGGTTAATGATACTTGTGATAGATTAATTATCTCTAGTGTCTGTGTAGTCCCCTGTTCCCCCGTATTGGGTATCTCCTTCCCTCCTACTCTGTGTCCTCCTCTTCTGGTTGGGGTCTTGGTGTTCTTAAATTTCTTTTTTTCCTAATTTTGCTTTGGTGTCTCATGTTTTTTGACACCTGATGTGTAAGTTCCTGATCTTGATTAGGTTTATCCTTATTCAGGTACAACACATCCAGATCCAGAGCTACTGAGGTACTTGTGTTATGAATATCAGTTCCACTAGCTGCTCCTTCTGAGTAAGTATATTGATCCGAGTCCGAGAAGCTAACCCGACTGTCAGCAAATTTTGAAGATGGTCTCTGCATCCATTGTCGACTTCTGGATCGTCTACATATATAGACGAAATCCTGTTCGTAATCTGTCCTGTCTCTTATGAATTTACACTGTATGAAAATAGATAATTCTTTATCCAGCTTATTCAAAGTGGCCTGGAACGATTCCACATTCTGCTGCTGGTAATAGCATAATAGATGAAGGTGTAGCAGCTGAACCACGTGCTGCATCAAATAGTGAGACAAACAAGCACAAAAACACCCAACCTCAAAGTAGTAGGGAACTTTGTTACAGTAAAAGTAAAAAGAAATTGTTTGAGACCTCTAAAAGCTTAGAGGAATACAAGGGTAGTGAGCAAAAATTGTCAGGTGATGCTGATGCTTCTGAGGATGACCTAATGATGACTGAGGATGATGCAGGTCTAGAATATATCCCTCCAGCATATTTCTCTTGTTCAGATATAGATGAAGTTGAGAGTGAGGATGATGACATGACTATAATGTTAGCAGAAAGGCTGAATCTTCCATCACTTTTACAGAGCAATGTGCATGTTTATAAATTGAGAAAGCCATTGGAAAGTCTGAACCTGAACAGGCACAGATGTAAAAAAGCACACAATGACCCTATCAGTTATCATCAACATCATCACCTCTTCAAAGTCCAAGTCCCACTCAGCCACACACACCTGTTTTGAGTACCCAGCAAAAGCAACACAGGTTATTAACATCCACTATGTTAGATATGATGAGTACCTCTGCTGCTGCTGTAAGTGCTGCACCTTTGACACCTAGTACTAGTGACTAGTGATGATCGAGCACCCCGATGCTCGGGTGTTCGGGTGCTCTGGCCGAGCGCCCCCGGAGGCTCGAGTGCTCGGCCGAGCACCCGAGCCCCATTGAAGTCAATGGGAGGACTCGAGCATTACACCAGGCACCCCCTGCTCTGATGAGGGGAGGGTGCCTGGTTCATAGGAAAAGGTCAGAAAATGATGGAAACACCACAGAAATGGTTCAGGGATAGCATAGGGAGGATGTCTGGATGCATCTTGGACTCCAACGTCGCTGCTGGGAACGATGTTTCGCCCGTAGTACGCCATTTTTACAGACTGACCGTAAAACACACAAAAAGGAAGATAAAAACTAATCTGCGGCTAGGCACACTAAACAATATGTGACGCTAATCTGCGGCTAGGCACAGTGAACGGAATATGTGACGTTTATTTTTTAAACTTTGCACACTAAACAATATGTGCCGCTAATCTGCGGCTAGGCACAGTGAACGGAATATGTGACGTTTATTTTTTAAACTTTGCACACTAAACAATATGTGCCGCTAATCTGCGTCTAGGCACACTAAACAGAATGTGCTGCTAATCTGCGGCTAGGCACAGTGAACGGAATATGTGACGTTTATTTTTTAAACTTTGCACACTAAACAATATGTGCCGCTAATCTGCGTCTAGGCACACTAAACAGAATGTGCTGCTAATCTGCGGCTAGGCACAGTGAACGGAATATGTGAGGTTTATTTTTTAAACTTTGCACACTAAACAATATGTGCTGCTAATCTGCGTCTAGGCACACTAAACAGAATGTGCTGCTAATCTGCGGCTAGGCACAGTGAACGGAATATGTGACGTTTATTTTTTAAACTTTGCACACTAAACAATATGTGCCGCTAATCTGTGGCTAGGCACAGTGAACGGAATATGTGACGTTTATTTTTTAAACTTTGCACACTAAACAATATGTGCCGCTAATCTGCGTCTAGGCACACTAAACAGAATGTGCTGCTAATCTGCGGCTAGGCACAGTGAACGGAATATGTGACGTTTATTTTTTAAACTTTGCACACTAAACAATATGTGCCGCTAATCTGCGTCTAGGCACACTAAACAGAATGTGCTGCTAATCTGCGGCTAGGCACAGTGAACGGAATATGTGACGTTTATTTTTTAAACTTTGCACACTAAACAATATGTGCTGCTAATCTGCGTCTAGGCACACTAAACAGAATGTGCTGCTAATCTGCGGCTAGGCACAGTGAACGGAATATGTGACGTTTATTTTTTAAACTTTGCACACTAAACAATATGTGCCGCTAATCTGCGGCTAGGCACGGTGAACGGAATATGTGACGTTTATTTTTTAAACTTTGCACACTAAACAATATGTGCCACTAATCTGCGTCTAGGCACACTAAACAGAATGTGCTGCTAATCTGCGGCTAGGCACAGTGAACGGAATATGTGACGTTTATTTTTTAAACTTTGCACACTAAACAATATGTGCCGCTAATCTGCTGCTAGGCTCAGTGAACGGAATATGTGACGTTTATTTTTTAAACTTTGCACACTAAACAATATGTGCTGCTAATCTGCGTCTAGGCACACTAAACAGAATGTGCTGCTAATCTGCGGCTAGGCACAGTGAACGGAATATGTGACGTTTATTTTTTAAACTTTGCACACTAAACAATATGTGCTGCTAATCTGCGTCTAGGCACACTAAACAGAATGTGCTGCTAATCTGCGGCTAGGTACAGTGAAGAGAATATGTGACGTTTATTTTTTAAACTTTGCACACTAAACAATATGTGCCGCTAATCTGCGTCTAGGCACACTAAACAGAATGTGCTGCTAATCTGCGGCTAGGCACAGTGAACGGAATATGTGACGTTTATTTTTTAAACTTTGCACACTAAACAATATGTGCCGCTAATCTGCGTCTAGGCACACTAAACAGAATGTGCTGCTAATCTGCGGCTAGGCACAGTGAACGGAATATGTGACGTTTATTTTTTAAACTTTGCACACTAAACAATATGTGCTGCTAATCTGCATCTAGGCACACTAAACAGAATGTGCTGCTAATCTGCGGCTAGGCACAGTGAACGGAATATGTGACGTTTATTTTTTAAACTTTGCACACTAAACAATATGTGCCGCTAATCTGCGGCTAGGCACAGTGAACGGAATATGTGACGTTTATTTTTTAAACTTTGCACACTAAACAATATGTGCCGCTAATCTGCGTCTAGGCACACTAAACAGAATGTGCTGCTAATCTGCGGCTAGGCACAGTGAACGGAATATGTGACGTTTATTTTTTAAACTTTGCACACTAAACAATATGTGCTGCTAATCTGCGTCTAGGCACACTAAACAGAATGTGCTGCTAATCTGCGGCTAGGCACAGTGAACGGAATATGTGACGTTTATTTTTTAAACTTTGCACACTAAACAATATGTGCCGCTAATCTGCGTCTAGGCACACTAAACAGAATGTGCTGCTAATCTGCGGCTAGGCACAGTGAACGGAATATGTGACGTTTATTTTTTAAATTTGTGCCCCCCCAAACAAAATATAACTGCTGCCCCCACACACAACAGTCCTAAAAAGGACTTTTGGGTCTTTAAAGAGTTCAAAAACACTTTTCTTCTCCCTACACTGACTTTCCCTTCCTATCCTCATCTCTCCCTGGCTAAGACTGAGCCGAACTCGCTGGTCAGGTGCTATACAGCACCCGATCACGGGTTCTGGCCAGCCAATCAGTGTAATGCCAGCAGCCAACATGGCTGCTGGCATTACACTGATGTCAGAGCCTCCTCGCACGTTTATTGGCTGCGCAGCAGCCGCGAAACGTGCGGGAAGGAGACCCGAACATGGCGGGCGAGCACATGCGGTACTCGTACGAGTACCGCCATGTGCCGAGCAGAGCGATGCTCGAGCCGAACCGAGCTTCAGCCGAGCATGCTCACTCATCACTACTAGTGACAGTAGAACTTCATCAGCATCTAGCCCCAGTAGTAGTAGTAGCAGCAACACCACCTCAGGAACCCCACATTCCATGAAGTCCTCAGTATGGAGATACTTCATTCAGGATCCTCAAGCTAAGCATGTTGCTACCTGTTGTCTGTGCAAAAAGCATGTGAGCAGAGGGAAAGCAGGCTCACACCTAGGCACCTCCTGTATGAAACCTCACCTGAAGCACAACCGCAGGTCTGACTGGGAGACACACTATCTGCAGGCCAAAGGTGCCACAACTAGCAGCAGCATGAGCACGTTAACAAGTTCCCAGGGCTCTAGGGCAGAAAAAAGTAGTGAAGTTAATTTTGTATCAGAGAGTGAGCTACTGCCAGTGCCAATAGTTAGTTCACTCCAAATAACACCTATAGCTCCTGCTGCAGAGGAGTATGACAGATAAAATCAGGACAAATATATTAACAGCAGCACAGCTGAGAAGGTGAAGGAGGGATGTGAAGAAGGGTTTCCACCATCTACCCCACTTGGGACCACTGCTATGAGTGACAAGTGTGTGTCACTAATCTGAGAAGAAGGATAGAGATTTGAGGTAAACATGACAATAGTAAAACTATATACATACACAAATCACACCACACCATACCAGCCAGTCCCCCACCACCATCACTACAATACACACCTTCCACATTGTGGGATTTTTTTTTTTTTTACTCTCTTGACATCATCATGAATATGTGCCAGTGTAATTTAAGAAGGAAGTTAGTGTTGTGCGCAAAGGACAAATTTTTGCATAGGCGGAAAGGCAAAATCTCTTGTGGAAACGGCAAAAAATCTGCAAGTTTTCACAAAAAGTCATGGGGGACATGGGGGGGGAAATTTATGTCATGTGTGACAGCAGGGGACCCGTCACCTTCTCCAAGCAGAAGTGAGATATCTGGAATAAAGCAACAGCACGTGGCGACTAGTGGTGGTGGTGGTGGTGGTGTTGGAGAAGCTGTGGTGGAAGAGACATTGATGGCCTTTTTATCAGAAACTGAGAAGGAATGGGAGACAGGGATAAGGAAGGGCATCACCACCACCACTAGCAGTCAGCTTTTGAAATTAGCGGAAATTGCAACTGCTCTAACTTCTGCTGCTGCTGAGATGAAAGGGCAGCAGTGTGCTGAGCAGCAGGCTAGTGTGCCACAAACCACAGTGGACACAGTGGGAATGGGGTCAACAAGTAATGCGGTACTAGGACAGGTTCCACTTTCCAGCTTTAGCAATAGTCCTCCTGATCCTAGTTGCAGTACTAAATCTGAGGCAGTAGCAGTGACAGCAGTAACATTATCCGCTGCCACAGAAAGTGAAGGGGAAGGTGGAGGACAAGAAGAAAGAGGCCATACTTCTCCACCTGTTCCCTATCCCTCCCCCCAGAAGTCATGGGTGTGCGGCTATTATTCTCTTCCGGCAGGCACAGTGCAGTCATCATCAACTATGGTACAGTGCAAAATTTGTGACAAGTTAGTGAGAAGGGGAAAGTAGGGAACACACCTTGGCCCAACCGTCTTGATAACACACATGAAACACCATGACATTTACTCCAAACATGTTAAAGCCAAACACCCGTTACAGAAATCTATCACTGCTGTTACTCTACCCCCTGACTCTCCAGAAAGGTGGAGATCAAAGAGGAGGAAGAATAAAGAAACCCAGACAGACTCTGGAAGTTCCAAGACGAGTGAAACAACTAGCTCTCCATCAACATCACCTTCTTCCTCTAGGGTAACAAGTACATCTCCCGCCAATCCACCTTGTTCATCGTTACCTCTACCACCAAATGATAGCCACTCTGTTAATGTTAGAATATGGCAGTTCATCTCTACCCACTGCACACTGTGTAGTACACTGACCACACATGCCAGTGTCGTGGAGGACGATCGATACCAGGTCATCAGGCGGCATCTGAGGAGATTCCATCCCACAGAATATGCTAGGATTCTGGCAAGGAGGGTTCATCATTACTATTAAACTGTCAGCAAGTTGTCATGTGTCCTTAGAGGGGTCTGGACAATGGGTACAGTGACAGCGGCAGTACTTGTTTTCAGGTGTCATGGTGTTTGGATACAGTTGTGCCCCCAGATGTTATTTACCACACAAACTGTGCACATTGCAGTTGCTGATGAGAGCCACAGTTTCTGCTTTCAAGGGAAAAATACATATTCTAATAACAACACACTCATGATTTTGGTGGAGAGGCAGGTGGATAAGAATTATTGGACAACTTCTTCTTTTCTCCACATAGACTGGGGGCTACTTATTGTGTTGCTACTTCCTCAGGCGCATCACTGGAGCTAGTCATGACAAGTGGAACTTTCATCATCCATCATCACCCATATTAATGCTATTGTTGATCCCATTTCCCTTCAGCTGCCTAATCATCCTGCTGCTTAAACAACATTTGACAGTGGTCACTGGCCAACATGACCTGCTAGCATTAGGCCAGTAGGGCATTTTTTTTTTCAGGGCTTGTGTTTTGGAAAAAAAAAACTATTCCTACAAAAAAATAAACAATTTTTGGGGGGTTTGTTTCTAAGCCCTACAAATCAATGTTTCCTTAGGGCTTGTGCCAAACTAGCTTAACCCCTTAAGGTCCGACGATCTTGGTCCTTTAAGGACCAGATAGACGAGTTCGACATGCCGTCCCATGTGACTGATCACGTGGGGCGGCACATTGAAAGGAGGACTGAAAGAGATCGCTCTGGTCTTGGAGCGATCAATTTCAGTCCACGGTATTAATCACCTCGCTCCTGCAGGAGCGTGGTGAGTAAAAGTACGTGACGTACCAGGACCGTCACTGGTCCTTAAGTGCCGGACCAGCGTGACGGTAGGGGTACGTCACAGGACGCGAAGGGGTTAAGTCCTAAAATCAATGTTTCTTCAGGGATTGGGCCTCTAATAAGTCTAAGTACTACAAAGGCCTCTAACAACAAATCAAACAATTCATCCTCTACAAAATACTCTATCAAGTCAAGTATCAGTCCAGCCCAGTGGCATCATCAATAAAGATCATCAATAAAGATGAAAAATGCCCCCAGTGGCATCTCTCAGATAATCGCTTTCAAAGTTCGCCCCGGCTGATGTCAGCATTCTAGCTGACAGCCTGGGAATCCGGTCCCAGGACCGTGTGTGGCTCTGCAGCAGAGCCGAGATCGCAGTAACAAAAAAGAAATCCTTCATTTAAGAGGTCTTCTACATGTGCTTGCAAACCAAGCACATGTAGAGGACCTTTTTAGTGATGGATTTCTTCTTTATTAACGCGATCTCGGCTCTGCTGCAGAGCCACTGGCTGATCTCAGGAGAGGATTCCCCTGCTGTCAGCTAGAATGCTGACGTCTGCCAGGGGCGAACTTTGAAAGCGATTATCTCTCAAACCATAAGGGTTTGAGAGATACCGCTGGGGGTATTTTTCATCTTTATTCAAGGGCTTTAACATAGGGCTTAGTATTTTTTAAGTAATACTATCCCTTTAAGCCATTACAGTAGTCAAAGTTGCGCAGTATATCATGTCCGAAAATTAATTATTAAAAATGTAGCTTAATAAACTGTCTCCACCTCTGTGTGCCACAGACAGTGCTCTATCTTCTCCCTCACGGGCCAATGCCCGTTCCACACTGAATTTGAACAGAGACTGCCTTTATATACTGTATGGGCAGTCAAATTCCCTCACAAACACATCCTGGTCAATCAGCTTAAAGCACAGCCGCTCAAATCTGATTGGCTGGGATAAGTGTAAGAGGTTAAACAATGTATTATTGTCCTCTATATTTCTAAAAAACTTATAATAATCTTTTTTTCATTAATGGGATAGTAATACTTAAATATTACTATCCCCCATCTTGTAGCCCTTGAAAAACTGAGTAAAATGAGCCCAGCTCATAAAGGTTTGAGAGATATCAGCTTTCAAAGTTCCCTCTATTTGCCTTTCCCCTGACGTCAGCATTCTAGCTGAGAGCAGGGGAATCCTCTCCTGGTATCAGCCGGCAGCTTTGCAGCAGTGCTGAGATCACGGTAATAAAAAAGAAATCCTTCACTAAAAAGGTCTTCTACGTGTGCTTGGTTTGCAAGCACACATAGACAACCTTTTAAGTTAAAGGTTTCTTTTTTATTACCGCAATCTAGGCTCTGCTGCAGAGCCTCCATTGGTCCCGGGACCGGATTCCCCTGCACTCAGCTAGAATTCTGATGTCAGGGGAGAGGGAACATTGAAAGTGGATACCTCTCAAGAGATGCCGCTGGGCTCACTTTATTCAGTTTTTGAAGGGCTACAAGATGTGGGATAGTAATTTTTAAGTATTACTATCCCTTTAACAGCTAGAAGAAAGAAGACTGATGAGCAAATACAAGAAAGAGGAGAAGAAAGAAGAGAATTCAGAATGAAGACAGAAGTAGACAGACAGTGGATGACAGTAGTGTTGAGCGAGCATGCTCGGCCGATGCTCGGATCGGCTCGAGCATCGCTCTGCTCGGCACATGGCGGTACTCGTACGAGTACCGCATGTGCTCGCCCGCCATGTTCGGGTCTCCTCCCCGCACGTTTTGCGGCTGCTGCGCAGCCAATAAACGTGCAGGGAGGCTCTGACATCAGTGTAATGCCAGCAGCCATGTTGGCTGCTGGCATTACACTGATTGGCTGGCCAGAACCCGTGGTCTGGTGCTGTATAGCACCTGACCAGCGAGTTCGGCTCAGTCTTAGCCAGGGAGAGATGAGGATAGGAAGGGAAAGTGAGTGTAGGGAGAAGACAAGCAAATTTGTTAAAAAAAAGAACCAAAAGTCCTTTTTAGGACTACTGTGTGTGGGGGCAGCAGTTTATTTTGTGTGGGGGGAAAAAAACAAAACAAAAAAAAATTTCATATATTCTGTTTAGTGTGCAAAGTTGCAGATTAGAGCACATTCTGTTTAGTGTGCAAAGTTGCAGATTAGAGCACATTCTGTTTAGTGTGCAAAGTTGCAGATTAGAGCACATTCTGTTTAGTGTGCAAAGTTGCAGATTAGAGCACATTCTGTTAAGTCTTCAAACTAAAATATCAAAGTCACATATTCCATTCAGTGTGCTTCGCCGCAGTTTAGCAGCATATTCTGTGTACTCTGCACAGTTGCAGAATAGGAAGAAATACTGTTAAGTCTTCAAACTAAAATATCAAAGTCACATATTCCATTCAGTGTGCTTCGCCGCAGTTTAGCAGCATATTCTGTGTACTCTGCACAGTTGCAGAATAGGAAGAAATACTGTTAAGTCTTCAAACTAAAATATCAAAGTCACATATTCCATTCAGTGTGCTTCGCCGCAGTTTAGCAGCATATTCTGTGTACTCTGCACAGTTGCAGAATAGGAAGAAATACTGTTAAGTCTTCAAACTAAAGTATCAAAGTCACATATTCCATTCAGTGTGCTTCGCCGCAGTTTAGCAGCATATTTTGTGTACTCTGCACAGTTGCAGAATAGGAAGAAATACTGTTAAGTCTTCAAACTAAAATATCAAAGTCACATATTCCATTCAGTGTGCTTCGCCGCAGTTTAGCAGCATATTCTGTGTACTCTGCACAGTTGCAGAATAGGAAGAAATACTGTTAAGTCTTCAAACTAAAATATCAAAGTCACATATTCCATTCAGTGTGCTTCGCCGCAGTTTAGCAGCATATTCTGTGTACTCTGCACAGTTGCAGAATAGGAAGAAATACTGTTAAGTCTTCAAACTAAAATATCAAAGTCACATATTCCATTCAGTGTGCGTCACCGCAGTTTAGCAGCACATTCTGTGTACTCTGCACAGTTGCAGAATAGGAAGAAATACTGTTAAGTCTTCAAACTAAAATATCAAAGTCACATATTCCATTCAGTGTGCTTCGCCGCAGTTTAGCAGCATATTCTGTGTACTCTGCACAGTTGCAGAATAGGAAGAAATACTGTTAAGTCTTCAAACTAAAATATCAAAGTCACATATTCCATTCAGTGTGCATCACCGCAGTTTAGCAGCACATTCTGTGTACTCTGCACAGTTGCAGAATAGGAAGAAATACTGTTAAGTCTTCAAACTAAAATATCAAAGTCACATATTCCATTCAGTGTGCTTCGCCGCAGTTTAGCAGCATATTCTGTGTACTCTGCACAGTTGCAGAATAGGAAGAAATACTGTTAAGTCTTCAAACTAAAATATCAAAGTCACATATTCCATTCAGTGTGCGTCACCGCAGTTTAGCAGCACATTCTGTGTACTCTGCACAGTTGCAGAATAGGAAGAAATACTGTTAAGTCTTCAAACTAAAATATCAAAGTCACATATTCCATTCAGTGTGCTTCGCCGCAGTTTAGCAGCATATTCTGTGTACTCTGCACAGTTGCAGAATAGGAAGAAATACTGTTAAGTCTTCAAACTAAAATATCAAAGTCACATATTCCATTCAGTGTGCGTCACCGCAGTTTAGCAGCATATTCTGTGTACTCTGCACAGTTGCAGAATAGGAAGAAATACTGTTAAGTCTTCAAACTAAAATATCAAAGTCACATATTCCATTCAGTGTGCTTCGCCGCAGTTTAGCAGCATATTCTGTGTACTCTGCACAGTTGCAGAATAGGAAGAAATACTGTTAAGTCTTCAAACTAAAATATCAAAGTCACATATTCCATTCAGTGTGCTTCGCCGCAGTTTAGCAGCATATTCTGTGTACTCTGCACAGTTGCAGAATAGGAAGAAATACTGTTAAGTCTTCAAACTAAAATATCAAAGTCACATATTCCATTCAGTGTGCGTCACCGCAGTTTAGCAGCACATTCTGTGTACTCTGCACAGTTGCAGAATAGGAAGAAATACTGTTAAGTCTTCAAACTAAAATATCAAAGTCACATATTCCATTCAGTGTGCGTCACCGCAGTTTAGCAGCATATTCTGTGTACTCTGCACAGTTGCAGAATAGGAAGAAATACTGATAAGTCTTCAAACTAAAATATCAAAGTCACATATTCCATTCAGTGTGCTTCGCCGCAGTTTAGCAGCATATTCTGTGTACTCTGCACAGTTGCAGAATAGGAAGAAATACTGTTAAGTCTTCAAACTAAAATATCAAAGTCACATATTCCATTCAGTGTGCTTCGCCGCATTTTAGCAGCATATTCTGTGTACTCTGCACAGTTGCAGAATAGGAAGAAATACTGTTAAGTCTTCAAACTAAAATATCAAAGTCACATATTCCATTCAGTGTGCGTCACCGCAGTTTAGCAGCACATTCTGTGTACTCTGAACAGTTGCAGAATAGGAAGAAATACTGTTAAGTCTTCAAACTAAAATATCAAAGTCACATATTCCATTCAGTGTGCTTCGCCGCAGTTTAGCAGCATATTCTGTGTACTCTGCACAGTTGCAGAATAGGAAGAAATACTGTTAAGTCTTCAAACTAAAATATCAAAGTCACATATTCCATTCAGTGTGCGTCACCGCAGTTTAGCAGCACATTCTGTGTACTCTGCACAGTTGCAGAATAGGAAGAAATACTGTTAAGTCTTCAAACTAAAATATCAAAGTCACATATTCCATTCAGTGTGCTTCGCCGCAGTTTAGCAGCATATTCTGTGTACTTTGCACAGTTGCAGAATAGGAAGAAATACTGTTAAGTCTTCAAACTAAAATATCAAAGTCACATATTCCATTCAGTGTGCGTCACCGCAGTTTAGCAGCACATTCTGTGTACTCTGCACAGTTGCAGAATAGGAAGAAATACTGTTAAGTCTTCAAACTAAAATATCAAAGTCACATATTCCATTCAGTGTGCTTCGCCGCAGTTTAGCAGCATATTCTGTGTACTCTGCACAGTTGCAGAATAGGAAGAAATACTGTTAAGTCTTCAAACTAAAATATCAAAGTCACATATTCCATTCAGTGTGCATCACCGCAGTTTAGCAGCATATTCTGTGTACTCTGCACAGTTGCAGAATAGGAAGAAATACTGTTAAGTCTTCAAACTAAAATATCAAAGTCACATATTCCATTCAGTGTGCTTCGCCGCAGTTTAGCAGCATATTCTGTGTACTCTGCACAGTTGCAGAATAGGAAGAAATACTGTTAAGTCTTCAAACTAAAATATCAAAGTCACATATTCCATTCAGTGTGCTTCGCCGCAGTTTAGCAGCATATTCTGTGTACTCTGCACAGTTGCAGAATAGGAAGAAATACTGTTAAGTCTTCAAACTAAAATATCAAAGTCACATATTCCATTCAGTGTGCGTCACCGCAGTTTAGCAGCACATTCTGTGTACTCTGCACAGTTGCAGAATAGGAAGAAATACTGTTAAGTCTTCAAACTAAAATATCAAAGTCACATATTCCATTCAGTGTGCGTCACCGCAGTTTAGCAGCATATTCTGTGTACTCTGCACAGTTGCAGAATAGGAAGAAATACTGATAAGTCTTCAAACTAAAATATCAAAGTCACATATTCCATTCAGTGTGCTTCGCCGCAGTTTAGCAGCATATTCTGTGTACTCTGCACAGTTGCAGAATAGGAAGAAATACTGTTAAGTCTTCAAACTAAAATATCAAAGTCACATATTCCATTCAGTGTGCTTCGCCGCAGTTTAGCAGCATATTCTGTGTACTCTGCACAGTTGCAGAATAGGAAGAAATACTGTTAAGTCTTCAAACTAAAATATCAAAGTCACATATTCCATTCAGTGTGCGTCACCGCAGTTTAGCAGCACATTCTGTGTACTATGCACAGTTGCAGAATAGGAAGAAATACTGTTAAGTCTTCAAACTAAAATATCAAAGTCACATATTCCATTCAGTGTGCGTCACCGCAGTTTAGCAGCATATTCTGTGTACTCTGCACAGTTGCAGAATAGGAAGAAATACTGTTAAGTCTTCAAACTAAAATATCAAAGTCACATATTCCATTCAGTGTGCTTCGCCGCAGTTTAGCAGCATATTCTGTGTACTCTGCACAGTTGCAGAATAGGAAGAAATACTGTTAAGTCTTCAAACTAAAATATCAAAGTCACATATTCCATTCAGTGTGCTTCGCCGCAGTTTAGCAGCACATTCTGTGTACTCTGCACAGTTGCAGAATAGGAAGAAATACTGTTAAGTCTTCAAACTAAAATATCAAAGTCACATATTCCGTGTAAGATGAAGAAGGCGGGTAAAAAGGGACGGGGAAGTGGACGTGATCCTGATAGTTCAGGGCGCGGGTCAGGACGCGGAGAAACTGTGCCTGGTGCCAGAGCACAAGAAAGAAAGACATCCACCATACCTAGCTTCATGTCTCATTTTACAGGGCGTCGCAGGACATCACTCTCGAGGTCCGACCACTGCGAACAGGTGGTCGGTTGGATGTCAGCTGATACTGCTTCCAGTCGGTTAAGCACCACCCTGTCTTCCACCAAGTCCACTCTCAGTAGCCAAGAGTCTGGTCAACATAATCCTCACTCTGATCATCCTTCCTCCCACCATAGACGGTCTGGTCAAAGAAGTGATCCCACACTGGGATATAGTGAGGAGCTCGTCTCATCACCAATCCTTCATTTGACCCTCTCTCCAAGCACGCTTGCAGAGGAACATGACATCTTATGCCCTGATTCACAACCTCTAGAGGGTACCCAATCACAAGAAGATGACAGATGTGAACGGCATTTAAGGTCAAAGGAAGTAGTGGATGATGATGATGATGAGACACAGTTGCCATTAAATCAACCACTATTGCTGTCTCAAGGCCTTGTTGAGGAGGATGATATACAGTTGTCAATGACTGAGTATGTGGTGGGATCAAGACATGAGGAGGATGATCAGAGTGAGGAAGTGGAGGAGGACTTGGTGGACGATGAGGTGACTGACCCCACCTGGGAAGGTGTAGAGACGAGCGATGACAGCAGTCCTGAGGGTGAGCCATCTGCAGCACCGCAACAGGCTGGAAGAGGCAGTGGTGTGGCTACAGAAAGAAGGCGGACCGCACCAAACCGGCCCGCAAATGTTCCACGGAGCACCCCCTTGCGTAAATCTACCTTGCCAAGGGGTAGGTGTTCCGCGGTATGGCGTTTTTTTAAGGAAAGTGCGGACGACAAAAGAATTGTAGTTTGCAACCTGTGCCACACCAGAATGAGCCGAGGCATGAACACTAGAAACCTCACCACCACCAGCATGATCCGACACATGGCATCCAAGCACCGTAATAAGTGGGAGGAACGCCTGGATCGCCCATCTGTGTCTGCAGGCCACACCACTGCCTCCTCTTCCCCTGTTTTCGGTGCCGGCCAATCGCCTGTCGAAGGCGCAGGCCCGCATACCTCCCGCCCTGCACCTGTACCATCTGAAGCACCATCAGCGACCACATCCACTTCCCTGTCCCAGCACAGCGTCCAAATGTCGTTACCCCAGGCATTTGAGCGCAAGCGAAAATACCCAGCCACCCACCCACAGGCCATAGCACTAACCTCACACCTTTCCAAATTACTGGCCATCGAAATGCTGCCATTTAGGCTTGTGGAGACTGAGTCCTTCCGCAGCCTGATGGCAGCAGCTGTCCCTCGGTACGCGGTCCCCAGCCGCCACTACTTTTCCCGGTGTGCCATCCCCGCATTACACCACCATGTGTCCCGTAACATCACCCGTGCCCTGACCAACGCAGTTACTGGGAAGGTCCACTTAACGACTGACACATGGACAAGTGCTTGTGGCCAGGGACGCTACATTTCCCTGACGGCACACTGGGTGAATGTCGTGGAGGCTGGGAGCGACTCGGACCCTGGGATGGCACGGGTGCTACCCACGCCGAGGATTGCGGGCCCTACCTCCATCAGGGTTTCCGCCAGCACCTACGTTATTGGCTCCTCCTCCTCCGTTTCCACCTCCGAATTCTCTGCACGCAGCGCCACTCCCCCATCAGCCGGTAGCTGGAAGCAGTGTAGCACTGCAGTGGGGAAGCGTCAACAGGCCGTGCTGAAGCTGATCTGCCTTGGGGACAAACAGCACACGGCCTCAGAGCTGTTGCAGGGGATTAGTCACCAGACCGAGCAGTGGCTCTCGCCACTCAACCTGCAACCAGGCATGGTTGTGTGTGATAATGGGCGTAACTTGGTGGCGGCTTTGGAGCTCGGCAAGCTCACACACGTACCATGCCTAGCGCATGTATTTAATTTAGTGGTTCAGCGATTTCTAAAAACCTACCCCAATGTGCATGATCTCTTGACCAAGGTGCGTCGCGTGTGTGCACATTTCCGTAAGTCATCTACAGCTTCAGCCGGCCTGTTGAAGCTGCAGCAGCGCTTACAATTGCCAGCTCACCGGCTGCTGTGTGACGTGAGCACGCGCTGGAACTCCACCTTCCACATGTTGGCCCGGCTTTGTGAGCAGCAGAGGGCAGTAGTGGAGTACCAGCTGTTACACGGTCGTCGCCTCTCCGTTCAACTTCCTGTAATCAGAAGTGAGGAGTGGGAATGGATGTCAGACCTCTGTGAGGTTTTACGCAATTTTGAGGAATCGACACAGATGGTGAGCGGCGATAACGCTATTATCAGTGTAACCATCCCACTTCTGTGTCTACTGAAACGCTCGCTGCTCACAATTAAAACTGACGCTTTGCATGTGGAAGAGGTGGAAATGCGGGAGGAAGAGCTTACACAAGGTGATAGCCAGAGCACCCTCACTTCGTCTTCTCAGCGACAATTGGAGGAGGTGGAGGAGGAGGAGGAGGAAGACACGGTTGCCTCCGCTACAGAGGGTAGCCATGGAACTTTAGTTCCATCTCTTCAGCGTGGGTGGGCAGAAGAGGAGGAAGAGGATGAGGAGATTGAGAGTCATCCTCCTGGTGAGGACAGCGAAATCTTGACTGTTGGTACTCTGGCACACATGGCTGACTTTATGTTAGGCTGCCTTTCCCGTGACCCACGCGTTGTACGCATTTTAGACAACACGGATTACTGGGTGTTCACCCTTCTGGACCCCCGCTACAAAGAGAATTTCTCATCTCTCATTCCTTCGGTGGAGAGGACAAGCAAAATGGTGCAATACCAGAAGGTTCTTGTTGAAAAATTGCTCCAAAATTTTCCATCTGACAACGCTGGCGGCAGAGTACGTGCTACCTTGGCCAACCGAGAAGGGGAGAAAAGGGGAGCACACAGCAGTTCCGACAAAGGCAGGGCAACACTCTCCAAGGCGTGGGACACCTTCATGACACCCCGCCAGCACCCTCACCCTGATGCGCAGCCTAGTGTCACAAGGAGGGAAAAGTTTTGGAAGATGGTGAAGGAGTACGTAGCAGACCGTGTCAGCGTCCTCAATGATCCCTCTGTGCCTTACAACTACTGGGTGTCCAAGCTGGACACGTGGTATGAACTGGCACTCTACGCCTTGGAGGTGCTGGCCTGCCCTGCTGCCAGCGTTCTGTCTGAGCGGGTATTTAGTGCTGCTGGTGGCATCATAACAGATAAGCGTATCCGCCTTTCCACCGGAAATGCTGATAGGTTGACACTTATAAAAATGAACAAGGCCTGGATTTCCCCTGACTTCTCCACTCCACTGGAGGAAAGCCCCGGGTGAACATAAAGTGACTTTATATATGTTATTTACAATGATGGGAATACTCTGTATTCCCATTCACCCCTTCCACCCAAAAAACGGGTATATGGTTGACTCTTAATCTTCTCATCCTCCTCCTCCTCTTCCATATGCCCTGTGATATAATTTTTATATAGGGCCAGCTCACCAGCGGGCCCTGTTTGACAATTTTTATATAGGTCAGCTCACCAGCGGGCCTTCTCATATAATGTTTTATTGGGTCAGCTCTCTAGCGGGCCCTCTCATATAATGTTTTATAGCATCAGCTCACTAGCGGGCCTTCGCATATAATGTTTAGGATGGTCAGCTCCGCAGCAGACCCTCACCCATAATGTTTTAGATGGTCGGCTCAGCGCACGTTTCCCTCTTAATCATGGCCCCAGTTCAGAAAAATCGAGGAAATTTTTGGGAGAATTTGCCTTTGCGCACGTTTCCCTCTTAATCATGGCCTCAGTTCAGAAAAATCAAGGAAATTTTTGGGAGAATTTGCCTCTGCGCACGTTTCCCTCTTAATCATGGCCTCACTTCAGAAAAATCGATGAAATTTTTTGCAGAATTTGCAGATGATATACAAGTAAATATACAGCAAATACTGTTTGGTAACAATTTTTCGCCTAAAGTCGTTTTTATCTGCCTTTTTGTGTGTTTTACGGTCAGTCTGTAAAAATGGCGTACTACGGGCGAAAGATCGTTCCCAGCAGCGATGTTGGAGTCCATGATGCATCCAGACATCCTCCCTATGCTGTCCCTGAACCATTTCTGTGGTGTTTCCATCCTTTTCTGCCCTTTTCCTATGGACCAGGCACCCTCCCCTCATCAGAGCAGGGGGTGCCTGGTGTAATGCTCGAGTCCTCCCATTGACTTCAATGGGGCTCGGGTGCTCGGCCGAGCACTCGAGCCTCCGGGGGTGCTCGGTCAGAGCACCCGAACACCCGAGCATTGGGGTGCTCGCTCATCACTAGATGACAGTTAAGTTTAACACATAAATTAACGATCGGTGCTTGGCAGTATTTCAGACACCGATAGTTAACACTTTTTACTGTGAAGTTCCCAATATCGCTGCTTTTTACAGATGTTTTGGGAACTTAACGCACAAAATGGACATTTAGCCACAAGACCATTCTGTGGCCCAAGGTACGTTGTGGTTTTAGATGGTAAGGCCTTTAAATACTGACTTAGACATTTTATTATGTCAGTAGGTACTCACTTTGGTCCTACCAGCTTTTTTACCACAAACCTTTAAATCTGGCCCTTAGTGTTGTGCGCAAAGGACAAATGCACTCTGCTTGCTAACAAATGTTTCAAGGAATATGTTGCTGTAGGACTCACGAATTTTGACTTTCAGCTACTTATTTCTCCACAACAGCCCCGAGAAAAAGTAATATCGTGCTTGGAAATGTTGCACTATAGGAAACATTGGCAAAAATGTGTTGGAATAGGAGAAAAATGTGTTGAATAGGAGAAAAATGTGTTAGAATAGGAGAAAAAAATAGGAGAAAAATGTGTTGGAATAGATGAAAAATTTGCTGGAATAGGCAAAAAGGAGGAAACATTTTCAATGGAGAAAGGGAGAAAACTTTCGCAAAAAAAAAGAAAAAAATCGTCCTTTTTTTGTGAAAATCATGGGGAGATTTTTCTCACTTTTTGCCCTCCCTTAGTGTTGTCTAATTGTTAAAATGTCGGATGAAAACAGAACGATTTCCAAATTCTTATTTCCTATTGTCACTTTCCATACTTTGCAGAATAATCTTGGACTACACTCTAATGTTAAGGATATGTATGATAAGATAGTACAGTTCATTACCTCTCATCCAGATGTACAGGACTTGAGTTGGCCCTTAACTGATTTTGAAAAAACTTGCATTGAAGACCGCCTACCAATACATTGCATATCTAAAATATACAATATGATTACTGAAAAGAAGTTGCTTTCAAAAGGTGCAGTGGGAAACTGAGCTGAACAGGAATTGTAGCAAATGCTTCATAACTATCTCACTATCTCCAGAAATGCACTGGTAACCTTTAAGCTAGATTCTAGGTGGTATAGACCTTCAGAGTCACTGCACAAAATAGTCCCAACTATTCATAACTTTTGTTGGAGATGTAATAGGGAACTTGACACTATCATATCTGGTGGACATGCACCAAGAGAGTTGTGGAATAAAATGTATCTGAAGATTAGACAAATGACTACCATTAAATTACCCAGACAGCTCCAATTTATACTTCTTAACCTAAACCATAAGAAAAAAAAAATATTAGAGGTAATTAGTTCATTCACTGAATAAGTGCAGCAAAGGTGTATATCTGCCCTCTGGAAGTACTCGGAAGACCCTCTCTTCAACTATATATGACTGGGAAGAAAAAGTTTGTCATATTATGAAAGAGAACCTGACTTACAGAGGTAATAAAAATGTCATCTTGTTTAGTGATAGTTGGGAAGCTTGGATTACCTATATGATCACACATTGATCATAGAAATATCTTGTTGGCTGTATTTCAAATGTATCCTATGCTTATATATTAGGGCTTAAAGAGATGATTATAATGTTCCACATTATTATACAATTCTTAACCAATTATTTAGCTACCTAGGCAGATTTAACCAGTTGTCTTTGTTGTCATTGACTGTTGCAATGTGTTTTTTACAATGCATAGTTATATGTTTATTGGTTCTACTACTACTGTTGGTGGAACTTTTCATATCACTTTTTCAAACAGTCTCTTCAAGAGAAGGATCATTTTCATTAACTGTACAAGCTGCAGCAACCATGGCAGCAGACAATTTTGTGGAAGAACTTTACTACTGTCAACTCATCCATGCATTACTCCTTTTCCCTTACCCCCGACCCTAGCACATTTGGTGAACATGATAGCAGTGATGATGTTTACTGTTAAATATATAACCGAGCTTTTAGCATATAAATTTATGCTCTGTGTGTCTTATAACACTGTATGGTGCATGTGTCACTCTCACTATCAGCAAAAATTATTTTTATGAATTGTCCCTGTCTGTAATGGACTGCATTGTTAAAGGGGATGTATCACCCCTATACAAGTTAGCCTGAATAGTTATATTATATAGTGAAAATATGTAAAAGTTTATTCATTTCTTTTTTAAAAGCTCTAGTTGGTTGAAAATGAAGGAATAAACGCTGCCTTGCACCTACTTCCACATAGACCGCGGTTACCTGCTCTGTAACCACAGTCTGTCACGCTGCCTCTGCTCCCCTCCCTCTATCCAGCCTCCTCCGATGACGGAGGCTTTCTGCCTGTAAGCTGGAGCAGTCTCATTGGTTAGATATTCTTTAAAAAAGAAATGATTAAACCTTACACATATTCTCTATATAATGTAACTATTCAGGCTAACTTGTATAGGGGTAATACATCCCCTTTAATGTTTACAGTGCAGTACAGGATAGACTTGTTAGCTTCAGATTTAACAGCTTATTATAATTCCAACCACCATTTTTTTATTGTCTTTCGCATCCAATAAATGGATATATTCCTTAAGAAATGTATCAATTACTATAATATTAAAAACAAATGCTCTCTTGACTTACCATAACTTTTCTACTAATTTCCAAGTAATCTTCTTCAGTTTGTCTCCAGGCTTTTCATATCTCATCTATACATGTTTAATACCAGTTTTCTCACTTACCAATCCCACTCTCTTCTGAATCATTTTCAGTCTGGCTTTGACCACTATTTGGAGTCTGCACTCACTGATGGGGAGCTAACTTGGCAATGGCTAAAGCAAATTGCTAAGACCCCATACTAATTTTACACCTTGATTCTCTGTGAAACAATTCTCCCATTCTGTCGTTGAAACCACCTTTATGGTTTCTGCAAGGATTTGTTCTGGACTACATCTGTTTTATTTCTACAAATACTTGCTTAGTAACCTAATCAATTCTTTATGCTTTCATCCCTATCTAAGTGTTGGTGTTGAAATTTTTGTGTCGCCAAAATGGTAGCAAAGTTGCTGGACAATATTGTGCTGTATAGGTAACATTCACAGTTCACCAAAAAAGTATATCCATCTAACTGGGGATGTTTAATCCTTCATTACCAGAGCGATGTTTAACTCATTGCAAAGCAATGCAATGTGCACCCATATGGTCCTTAAAAGGTTAATTTCCCCTGTGGTGCCACGGGTTTTGCCAGAATTGTTACCTTTTGATTTGTGCATTAGGCCTGTAAATGTGTACACACAAGTCACCCAACTAAAAAGGAATAACAGAATGTACTGCATGAAGTACCTCTGGCTGTACATTTGCAACATGACTATGGAAATTAAAAAGCTGAGAAATGGGAAGGTGACAGTTTTACTCTGAGTCAGCACATTAAGGTACTCATGGATCACTAGCTCTCATAATGGAAAATGCCATACCCCAAAGCTAAAAAACAACCCAGCACGTGCTCCTATTATATGCATGTCTGGTCTTTTTGCACATTTGCTATGATTATAGGGCACAAATATATCAAAGCACACTTCAGCGATGGCATCTTTCTGCAGAATACAGTCACAATAGAACAAGTCTGCAGTTATAAACTGAAAGGAAAGCATTTCCTACAAACAAGTATTTTGTTTGCTGGTAATTCTAAACAATATCCAAAAGCCATTAGTCACTCTTGTGCCCAAAGGATGTGCAACACATTGGTTTACAATTCACTGGTCACTCCTTTGGCACTCAGAGTCTTGAAGGGGCAGTGGATCCTTCAAACAGTGGTGAGCCTATCACTGATGTTCATAACTTCACTTCAAAATATTAGTTATATTAGATACTTTCACCATTACCTGAATTTATTTGCCACTTATCTTGTCTTCCTTCTGCCTCTTGCACATATATCTGGTCCTTTAGGGCCAGGGAGGTGTTAATCTGGTTAGGGGTTAAACTTCCCAATGATCACCAAAGACAACCCTGTTGAAGGGTGTTCAAAGGAAAGTCATGAGTTGAGAGGGCTGGAAGGGATTTGAGCACCAAAGTAGCAGAAATTGAGAGCAAAGATTCTTTCCATTACCACAGAAAAACAAGAAGCGTATTTACCCCTTAAGGACCCTTGACAGTTCTGGCACATCATGTCTGGATTTGCGTTAAGTACCCATGACGTGCCAGGACCGTCATGGAATTCCAGGCTCACTGCGCGGCTGCATGCCGTTAGGGGAGTCCGGAATCGTATTTTAAAAAAAAACGCTCCATGGTGACGGCCGCATGCGTGCGTGGCAGGTCCTTAAGAGGTTAAACTTTTTTTTAAAGAGATAGTAATGTTTCACAAAAACAGCACCTCCAATTAATCTTCATAGTATTCGGGCAAAGAGTAATTGAATGATAAAGTTTCCCGCTCCCTCCTGTTTTACATAGTGTACGCCACTTCCCTTCAGATTTGGAATCTGGTCTTGAGATCAGACAGCTCACAGCAAGGGACAATCTTCTTACTGTGAGCATAAGGAAAACCATGCCCCCCTTGACAGATTTTTCCTTATGCTCACTGAAGATTGTCCCTCTCTGTGATCCATCCAGACAGTCTTGCAGCTCTGAGGTGAGCAGTGTTACATCAGTAAAAGGGGCGGGAGGGGGATACTTTACCATTCAATTACTCTTGAACTACAACTCTGACTGTATTGAAATAACACTATCCATGGTCCAAATACTATGAAGATTAATTGTATCTGCTTTATTTTGAAACATTACTATCTCTTTAATGTGGAAAAAATTAAGATACATATTATTTATTTTCTTCTCTTACCATGCTACTGTCAACTTGTCATAGGAGGCCATGACATTTTTATTGATATTATTTGATATACAAACAGTTCTTTACATCCCATCTTTGTTGTCTGGTCAATAGAAGGATTTTGCAAAGATTATATTCAAAGGGTTAGTACACCAAAGTTCTTATGGATCCCATTTGGATCTCATTACTAGTGATAGCGTATAACATATATTGTGGATACTTATAGGAGCCTATTTTGGTAAAGGAATAGTGTGGAAACATATACCTGAGGCAGTGTTAGGACATATCTTCAACATACACAAAAATGCTGTAAACTATGAAATACATTTTATGATACATATCAGTTAAGCTGTAATCTTAATATTCAAACCACGTGTTCATGTAAATCAATATTTCCAAGGACACTACATTTGTCAGAGGATTTTTAACAAACTACCTCATTACTCATTACATAACACTGAGACTTTTCCACTTTAAAAGACATGAATCTTCACAAACAAACAACAAATAAGTGTCAGGGGTGTTAATGAATCAGTTATGCAGCAAGCAGATTTACCTTACCTTGTACTCCTTTGCAGGATTACAAATAGAGAGCAATGTATTAGAAAGAACTGGAGTACTTCTGGAGCAAACAAAATGTGTTATGGATGACAAATGAAAATTACCAACATTTACATTGATTTAAATGGGTATGTAACTTCCTAAGTGCTATACTTGTCCAACCTCATTGTTTGCAATGTATTGTAGACCTCTAGCAATCAATGATTTAGAAGGCGCAGTTAAATCAAAGGGAATTTTTGGTTGATCCTTAAGGTGAAGTTAGTTTGGCCCATAATTGTTCTAGTTCACCTCAGTAAATCAACCTCAGTCTGTTCTCCCTATCTTTACATATGTTGTTGCTCATAAATCACTTACAGAAGTAAATAAATAGCTCTGTTCTAAGGATACCACTGTTTAAATAATGAGCCAAATGTTGTCAAACATTTGCTGTCATAGTAAACAATTTGTCAGCTTGTTGGTAAGCTTAGCGTACAAAAAAATGTGATGTTTTATAATTCTGAATAGGATATTCCATTAACTCTCTGAGTGCCAGAGAGGTACCCAACCTTTCTGGCACTCAAAGGATTAAATAACTTATTTTAAGCATTTCACTTACTTTAGCTATACAGCCTCATAGCAAACCGAGGGCTAGATTTAAAGGCAACCGTTAAACCAGCCGCTAAGTGAAAAAGGCACATCGCTCGCAAATAATACAGGAGTTACGGCAGATTCAATAACTACTCTACGAGAATAGCTATCGAGCGTAGGCACACAAAAAACACGTAACACAAAACCCGTTGTCGCTCATGTTAATGCACAACGGGCGGACAAATCACACGATAACTGAGCTCCAAACAACATGTAACATAACGGCTGCCGTTGTCAAGCAACCATGATTGATGCCAAAACAAATTCAAACACACATCCAATCCCAAAGGCCCAATGTATCAAATAACTTCAAATACACCTATATATACCCAAAAATAACCGCCACACACTGTCTGTTATCGAGTTCTTCAGAGCCAGATATCAGGACCCAGGAGCGGAGGATAGTCATTAGAGAGAGGGAGAGAGGCGCGTTCATTGGAGGTAGAGGAGTTTTGCAGTTTGGAGAGAGGAGAGAGGTGCACTATATATACACATATCACACTTTTGCACATATTACATACACACATACAAACACAAACACATACACATACATACACACAGTCCTTTTATTTCATAACACCTTACACATTTTACTTTTTATTTTGACAGTGTGAATCTGGGAGTGAAAGTGTGTGACAGAGAGTGACTGGATCGAGTGTGTCTGTGAGGGCCTGTGGGAGTGCCTGGGTGTGACTGGGTGAGTGATGGCAAGGAGAGGAGGACAGGAGAGAGGGATGGGGAGAGTAGTGGAGGAGGAAGAAGCTCAGGAGGGGATCCCTCAACAGAGCAGGGGTGGGAGAGGGAGATCCGCAGGGCGGAGGGGGACCAGGCCCACAAGAGCAGGAACACGCAGGACAGGGACAGAACCTGCAGTGGGACGAGGGGTAGTTCCTGGGGAGCACCCCACACAGGCAGGGTCAGACCAGGCAGGGCACTCCGGCTCTGAATCCTCCCATGCCGGAGCTGATGAGGGCAGGATCAGGGATCCCAGATATAGTGAGGAAGAGAACACGGCTCTTGTGGAAGCTGTCCTGGAGAGGCAGAGTGTTCTCCACCCGACGGCAAAGGTCCCTGGCCTGGCAGCGCGGAGGAAGGCAGCCTGGAATCAGATCTGCAGCCGGGTGAACGCGGTGGCAACATGCAGACGGGACGTGGAGTCTGTGAAGAAGAGATGGGGCGACTGCCGGAGGGTGGTCAAGAACAAGATGTCTGACATGGCCAAGCAAGCCCGAGGCACCGGAGGTGGCCCATCTGTGCCCATCACATTCTGCGGCTGGGAGGAGATGGTGCGGCAGAACATGTCCCCGACCATGATCGAGGGGGTCGTGGGAGGAACTGACACTGGGGATGAGAGGAGCCTCCACACTACCGGTAAGTGCAACACCACAGAACAACACACTACAGCAACCAACACCAGCTGCACACACACTCACACCTCAACACATGGCCAATCCATCACTCAGCCATACAACTGCACCAACACAGCACCATGAGGGTTAAAAAAAGGACACAACACCTGGACAAATGGCAACGTCCAACTTGGGACAAACCTGTCAAAGTCCTACTTCAACCCTCCTGTCGCTGTGCTCATTACACACAATACACAAACCTTCATTTTCAAATTGTCGACTGTCATAGATCATCACTGTTCACACACAATGTCACCCATGTCCCCACCCCCACCCTAACCCCTTGAGTGCTAGAGGGATCATCAATGCATCGATCAACAATGCATTGGCAACCCCTCTGGGACTCAAGGGGTTAACCTGACAACAAACAAGTCAATAGGACAACGATCACATGCCACACAGGGGACATTCACTAAGCGGTGACAAACAGATGGTGGACACAAAGTAACCCTCACACACCCTCACTTCACCAGTACCAGTGTTAGTCCATGGAGAATATGCCAAAACAAGAATCAAGTTCATAGGGTCCCATTGTACAGACTCCATGGAAAACACTGGAAATGGGGAAAGGAGATCACTGGAGAAGTCACCATCATGTTCATTTCATCAGTTCAACATCACCGCTTACTGAATCACAAAAGGGGGCATCAGATCACACATCACAGTGTCACACAGAATAAATGCTCGTAGGTGCAACACACAGGCCGAAAACTATTTTACAGAATTCAAGCTGGAAAAAGTAGGCATTGGTGTTGTGGCTGCAATCATTTACTCTGACTTGAAATGACATATCCCATATCTGATTCCCACATGGATCCACAGGGGTGCTGATGCCATGGATCGATGGTACACCAGCATCGCTATGCAGGATACATATGGGAAACAAATAGCAAACATTGTACCTTGGTCACCAACAGGCCATGACTGATGGATATCTAGGACTGAGTACGGTTGCCTCACACAGAAGGATGGATGGGCTCATACACAGACAAAAAAACAGGCCTCAATCAAAGATATCCCTCACTACTGGCTGGATTGTTGCCCTTAGGATTCAAATGTTACTAAATATGTTCCAACATGATGTGAACACAGAGATCACTTCACTGGATGTGATTGCCTTACTGGCCAGATATGTGCACCCATCACATATCAACCTACATTGCTACCATCCAAATACACATACATAGTATATCACACCCTACGTAGATGGGATATACGAGGTATGTTCATATCCATCATATCAATACAATGTCTTGTTGGATGGGTGCACATATATAGCCAGTAAGGCAATCACACCTAATGAAATGCTCTCTGGCATCACATCTTGGAAGGATATTACTCCATCCATATGAAGGGTACATATCCACATACATATATCACCATTTCTACTTGTGTGTCACTGTAATGGGATAGCAATGGGTAATGTCATCATGATGTCATATCATTGCCATCATTAACAGATGTGTCTTGATCTAAGTCCCATCCCTCCAACACTCATGGTTATACAGATATTGCTCCATGTGACAGGTGAAGATATCCATCATTTGACCACACGGAGGCTCTTCAGCAGAGCCAAAGTCACAACATATAGAGAGAAATACCTCTTTGGAATGGTCCACAGAGTGTGCTTGTAAATCATGCACACCCTGTACACCATTCCAATTAAGTATTGTTCTCTAAATGGGTTGATTTTGTCTCTGCTGAAAATCCCTCGTGTGGACAAATGACTGAAATCTACATCCGTCACATAGAGCATTATCTGAACAACCATGAGGGTAGGAGGGATAGGACTAACAGAGAACAACATCTGTTCCCACAATGTCTACAATCTGACATCAAGGTGGACTTAACCTTTGCCACCCCCCTGGAGGGATAGCCATCCCTACAAGTTGTGAAGACAAATATATGTTGTTGGATCCCCCCCCCCCCGAGTTAAACAATGGTATTCGTACTGCTGAAAGGTGTGTTGATGCAAAAGGTATCACAGCTCAGACATGGATATGTCAGGGGCAATATCCCAGTGTCTCAAAGTGAGAAAATAAAAGGGATAGACAGAAAGAGGATCAACAAACTATCCTCAGGGAGAGACCAGTTCAATACTGTAATAAAGGGGTACCCAAATGTCCTCCAAAACCTACATATAACACCACTTAAAATACAATATCTTTATTCAATTTAACTTAAAATCTATGAATCCCAATTCCCTTACGGACATTAGGATCCTAAAAAATTCCCAAATTAGGGAATTAAAAAGCAAGCACTCTCATATCTGACCCCAATGACCCGAAGAGCAAGTATTGCTGTTCTGATGTAATAATTATGTCTATCAGTATTATAGCACCTATATTCCCTCTTATAGGTTTGCACTGTATAAATTCTTAACCGAGTGGCGAATGAATATATCGTTTACCAGCTGAAAGGACACTATTGGATATACTTATCGTCTGATAGTTAATATAATAATATAGATCTACTATAACTTACTAAATCAGCTCTCACCCTCTTAGTTTGAATTGGGTAACTTCCTCATTCAATCCGGGTGAGAACTTGATTATACAACGGCTGACTATCCAAGCCCTATAGCTATTCACCAGATGAAATAATTAAACTCGTGTCTCACCCTCTTAGTTTGAATAGGACCTAAATCCACATTCAATCCGGGTGAGAGACTGATACAATACAAACTGTCTAGTGCGCTAGTCTCTCATATGTATACAGCACTGCTAACTATGATTGTGTCTCGCTCTCTTAGTTTGAATAGACTCGTTGTCTCCTTTCAATCCGAGCGAGAAACAAATTATTCAGCTGGTCATTCATTCACCCTCTTTATACAATGCAATTATTTTTGTCAATATTTGCAAACTCGCTCCACTACGTCATTGGTGATCCAGAGTGCCCACACCATATAGTGCCTAGTGCCCCTGAGGAAGCTGGCTAGTCCAGCGAAACGCGTAGGGCTACAGTCTATATGGTGTGGGCACTCTGGATCACCAATGACGTAGTGGAGCGAGTTTGCAAATATTGACAAAAATAATTGCATTGTATAAAGAGGGTGAATGAATGACCAGCTGAATAATTTGTTTCTCGCTCGGATTGAATGGAGACAACGAGTCTATTCAAACTAAGAGAGCGAGACACAATCATAGTTAGCAGTGCTGTATACATATGAGAGACTAGCGCACTAGACAGTTTGTATTGTATCAGTCTCTCACCCGGATTGAATGTGGATTTAGGTCCTATTCAAACTAAGAGGGTGAGACACGAGTTTAATTATTTCATCTGGTGAATAGCTATAGGGCTTGGATAGTCAGCCGTTGTATAATCAAGTTCTCACCCGGATTGAATGAGGAAGTTACCCAATTCAAACTAAGAGGGTGAGAGCTGATTTAGTAAGTTATAGTAGATCTATATTATTATATTAACTATCAGACGATAAGTATATCCAATAGTGTCCTTTCAGCTGGTAAACGATATATTCATTCGCCACTCGGTTAAGAATTTATACAGTGCAAACCCATAAGAGGGAATATAGGTGCTATAATACTGATAGACATAATTATTACATCAGAACAGCAATACTTGCTCTTCGGGTCATTGGGGTCAGATATGAGAGTGCTTGCTTTTTAATTCCCTAATTTGGGAATTTTTTAGGATCCTAATGTCCGTAAGGGAATTGGGATTCATAGATTTTAAGTTAAATTGAATAAAGATATTGTATTTTAAGTGGTGTTATATGTAGGTTTTGGAGGACATTTGGGTACCCCTTTATTACAGTATTGAACTGGTCTCTCCCTGAGGATAGTTTGTTGATCCTCTTTCTGTCTATCCCTTTTATTTTCTCACTTTGAGATATTGATATTTGAGACCTGCGATACGCTCTTATCTCCTCATTTCACTTTATTTATCAGTGCAATATCCCAGTGGCCTGATATTGTACAGTGGTGCTGTTACTACACAATCATATGGACAGCTCTGGTACAGGGACCAGATATCTACATGGGAGGGTGTAGCAACAGCCCCACTGTACTATTTCTGGACACTGTGATATTGCACCTCAAAATGAAACCTTCACCCGTAATAACTCAAACAACACCTTTCAGCAGTGGGAGTACCCTTGTTTACCCAGGGGGATTAACACAAACACATATATTTTTCTTCCCCACATATCAAAGTAGAATTGTCTCCACAAACATATGGCTAAGGTCACTAATCACAACATCTTCTTCCTCCACACAGCTTACGGCCGTCAAGCCCAGCAGGAGACAGTGGAGGAGGCTATGTCACCCCCCAGTGAGGAGGACACAGAGGAGGGGACCAGCCGGTGGTCACCTTACCCACCATCACCATCCCCTCCAACACAGGCTGCATCACCACCTACTGCACCACCCCAGGCTGCACCACCCCTTCCAGCTGCACCACCCCAGGCTGCACCACCCCTTCCAGCTGCACCACCACAGGCTGCACCACCCCTTCCAGCTGCACCACCACAGGCTGCACCACCCTTTCCAGCTGCACCACCACAGGCTGCACCACCCTTTCCAGCTGCACCACCACAGGCTGCACCACCCTTTCCAGCTGCACCTCCCCAGTACAGTGGCTGGATGCCACAGGAGGAGAGGTGGACACATCCATCCACCTCCACCAGCTACTACCAACCATCAGCAGCACCACCACCGCCAGGGAGGCAATGGCTGCCAGGGACAGTGGCCAACACCCAATATGGGCCATATGCCTCCCAGATCAACCCACCCTCCTGGATGGCTCCACAGCATGCCCCAAGGTATGATCCAAGGTGGGGTCCCACCACCTATCAGTGGCCACCATATGACCCTTGGCCACTGGACTACACACACCTGGGCCTGATTGGTGAGCCCCAGCGCCCCCTACCCAGGGACATATTCACACCTCCACCAGCACACACATCTCTGGGCAGCTCTGCATCACTTGATGTGGTGGGCATATGCCCATCATCTGCACCAGCCACTCCAACAGCAGCCACAGCACCCTCAGCAGCAGCAGAGGATACAGCACCTCCAGCAGAGGAGGAAACAGCACCTCCAGCAGAGGAGGAAACAGCACCTCCAGCAGAGGAGGAAACAGCACCCTCAGCAACAGAGGAGGAAACAGCACCCTCAGCAGCAGAGGAAGAAACAGCACCCTCAGCAGCAGAGGAAGAAACAGCAGCACCAGGGACACCGGGCACATCCACCTCCAGCACCGCACGCCTCACAGGGATGGAGGCGGAGTGTATGGCCCTTCAGAGGAGACTACTCCGGTCGAGCAGGAGTACTGACAGCAATATCACCAGGAGCAGGAGGCAATCCAGGAGGAACATTGTCCAATTGGAGAGCAGGATCCAAGGTTTGGAGTCGGAGGTGTCCAGGGGGAATACACTACTCCAGCAGCTCAGGACTGGTGTGATGGACATGTTAACACAGGTCCTTGTGGAGCTGAGGGAGATAAACCGCAGGGAGAACCTGAGGATGGAGAGGGAGAACTTGCGTTCCACTGAGGGGTCTACTGCAACCACCACCCCCTCTAGTGTTACCCCTGAAGCAACACCTAGGGGGCAGAGGGTTACCAGGAGATCCACAAGGGCATCCACCTCTGGCACCCAGGCTAAGGCCCCCCACCCAAAGAAGAAAAAATGAAAGGCCCAACCTGTTAAGTTTCCCCTCAATAAAGAAAACATTTTTCTTTTAATTCCAGTCTGATCTGTTGTGTCTTCAGTTATGGATTGGGTGGCAGGGTTGTCTCCAATGCATTGCCATACAATGCAGTGAACACAACCTCTGCCTATGTGAAATGTTAGTGGGATGCTACAACATGGGTTCACACACACACCGTTGTACAAATTCAACTTGTAATACATCCCTGGAGCCATATTACACCACTGTGTTATATGGCGGTGTTGTGTGTTGAATTTGAACAACAAAACATACCCCTTAGCACAACAAATTGTACAACACTGAACATTTGTCTACATCATGTGCTGTGTTTAACCCTTTGAGTGCCAGAGTGGTAGACAACGCATTGTCAAGAAATGCGTTGGGGACCACTCTTGCACTCAGTGGGTTAATGGGATAACCAGACAAACAGCTCTGTGATTCAGCAGGGACATTATAAGCAGGATAGATAAATGGGACATGTATCCATGTTCTCTTGGATTCACACACTCATTGTGCAACTGACTTACTGGAGAAGCCAATGTTTTTAACCTAGGATTTCAACGTGTAGCACACACATTGATATCCTGGGCTGAGCATTGGGGTCTCCTGAAAGTTGAGTTGCTGTTTCCCTAAGGGTGTAACAGACTTCACCAGTGATAACACATGTCCACTTAGTCTGGTTGTTCGTTAGCCCATGTACTGAGATATGTCAAAGTGGAGCAAAATCTCCGAACATGGATTATACTGAGCAATACAGATACTGTGGACAGGTATTCACTGTGGAAGTATGTCCCCTGTATCACCTCTTCATCACTCCCACAACACATTGGTGCATCACTGCCACCATCATCTGTTTGCATGGATACATCACAGAGTCCAGTCACTGGCAAACAAGTGGTGGACTCCTGTGATGTGGGTGTTGCCTTTCCATGTATGGGGCATACTCTACCCTGGGTGTGGTAACACATTGACATATGTGTTCTCAAATATATCCTCCTACAGACACAGATAGAATGGTGATGGTTCATCTTTATTGTGTCTCAAAGTACATTAGAATGTACATGTGTTTTCTGTGTGTATTGCCTATATGCATTGAACACCTGTATGAGAACACTAAATGTACTTTGAAACTAAATTGTAATACTTCAGTAACACTGCTGCCCTGCTCATGTGTTGTCCATGAGGTTTGACAACTCTGTAGCTGAGCTTCCTGACTGTACAGGTTAAAACACTCAAGAATTAGTGTTTTCTGTGTCTCTATGAGAATGTTCCAGTAGAGGTTTGTGTGAACCTCAGGTCAAACTTTGCATCACCAACAACATCACCATAAACAGCAAGGGGTGATCTTCATGAAGGTGTTGTCAAGACATCAATCCAGTCACATGGAAGATCTTCAGTTCAAGGATGGATCATGTTACGGATGCCTGCGGGACAAGAGGACAGGATTTGGAGCAGTAGACCTGAACTGATCATCAAGCAACAACAATTTAGTCTTTTTCATCCCCTCAGTTTTCACAGTTACAGGTGAGTGCACAAACCATTGCTTGACAATGTGTTGTGTACTCATCTGTAACCAATTCTGTGGGGAACTAAGGACATGTGCATCAGTCCTAGGGATATGTGCCCCTGACATGTATACACACATTAACAAGTGTTCTGAGAGCTCCATGGAAGTAATGACATTGTGCTGCCACTGTGAAAGTGACAGTGGCAGCCCAATGTCATTTGTTCCATGGAACTGTTAGGACACATTTGTTGATGTGTGTATTCATGTCAGGGGCACATACGTCTGCACACTCACAGGTCTGCATGGAGTCCGTGGTAATCTGATCTACGTCTCATGACCTCTACATTGTGTGCCCATACCACTGTACATCCACCCCTGTGCTGCTCTTCTCAGCTGTAGCACAGTACAGGTCCCATATTGAGTCTGATGTCCCTTCTCATGCAAATCATTAGATAATACTCTTTCACTACTGGGCTAGCATGGTTGTTCAGGCTCTAATCATGGCATATCCAGTTAGTTGCTGTCAATCAAGCCGTGTAAGGTGATGAACATGGGTAATATGTTGTACCTTGTTTCTCCTGGGGGTGTGCGTGATATCCTTGGGGTCTGTATGTCAATGTGGAGAGTGGAATGGAGGATGGTTGTTGAGTCCACACACACAATTTTCCACGTCCACTGCCAGTGCAGTGCTGTGTCACTGTTCCTGTGGGGTGAGACAGAACAAAATGTGCAGTGTGGTTAGTGTCACAGGACTGCTGGGGGACTTGCATGGATTGTTTGCATGCCTGTGTTATACTCACAGGTGAAGTATTCCGTGATGAGCCTGTCTCTGATCTGTGCCCCTCTCATGGTCTCCTCCACATGCCCGATGTCCATGGCCACTTCCTGTATGGGGGGGTCCGGGATGTGCTCCAGCAGCCTGGTGTCCACTGCGATATTGTGCAGTATTGCGCACGCCACAATGATGTCACACACCTTAGCCGGTGCATACTGCAGTGCTCCCCCAGAGTGGTCCAGACATCGGAATCTTGACTTGAGGAGCCCAAATGTCCGCTCAATAGCATTCCTGGTTCTGGCATGAGCCTGGTTGTAGCTTTCCTGGGCATGTGTTTGGGGATTGGCCAGAGGGGTCAGTAGCCAGGACTTGCATCCATAGCCAGCATCACCTGTGTAATGTGAGTGACATGGTGAAACAGGGAGCACATGTTGTGTGAATGATGTTTTGTGTGGTGGACGTAGTAGGTGTGGGTCAGGTGCATGCTGAGCTGAGTGGTGTGTACGCCTGTGTATGTGGTGTGATTTTGTTTTGTGAACTCACCCAGTAGCCATCCCCCTGTAAAGGTTCCATTCTCAAAATCTCTGTGGACTGAGGAGTTTTGTAGAATGTATGCATCATGTGTGCTGCCAGGATATTTTGCACAGACATTCATGATCCTCATGTTGCTGTCACACACCATCTGCACGTTGATGGAGTGGAAGTTCTTCCTGTTGATGAATATCTGTGCGTCACGTGCTGGGGCCTTAATCCGGACATGGGTGCAATCTATAGCACCCATGACCCTGGGCATGCCTCCCTTTGCGTAAAAGGCCTGCTTGACGTGTATCCAGTCCATGTCGGTGGTGGGAAAATGTATATGGGTACTGGCCTTGCTTTTGAGGGCTGGCAGGACCTGGGCCAGCACTCTGGAGAATGTGGCCTGTGACATGCCAGATGCGTAACCCTCAGTGGACTGGAAGGCCCCGCTTGCCATGAAGTGTATGGCACAGAGTAGTTTCTGCAGGCCAGTTAGGGCATGGTTGTGGCTGTAGATGGGATCCACCTGCTCCTTGATGACCTCATACAAGGCAATGATGCTGTCAGGCCTCAACCTGTAGCGATCAATGACCTCGTCATCAGCCATTCCAAAGAGTGTGACCCTTGGGCGGTATACCCTGGCCCTTGGTGGTCGTCTATACATCCTGTGCCCTCCAGGTGGGGATGGACTCCTGTGTGGCTGGTGAGCCAGAGCCTCCTCACTTGCAACAGGTGAAGGCTGTTGATGAGGCGTGCTTGGGGTTTGCTGATGTTCCCTAGCTCTCTCCCTTGCACGCCTTCTACGCAGTCTTCGCAACAATATGTAACCCAACATACTGTTTGCTCTCTCTATCTGTCTCTATCTGTCTGTATCTATCTATCTGTCTCTCTCTCTCTCTCTCTCTCTGTCTATCTCTCTCTCTCCCTCCCTGAGTGGAAAACAAGCCACAAGTGAGTGTGTTGAGTTGTCCCTTTAAGTACTTGCTAGGGCGTTGTGTAGGTGTGGTGATGAGGTGAGTGCTGACCAATGGTGAGTTGTTTGTGTCCAGGTAAGTGTTTGCAGGTGTGTGTGTGTTATAAGATGTGGTGTGTTGTGCTTGTTCTGTGTGTGCCATTTGCGGGCGTGCAGTTGTGGGGTGCAGGTCGCGTGTTGATGTTTCCCAGGTGAGCTTGTATTTGCAGGGTCCGCTTTGTGTGATGACCCCCATTGTTCCGTGCCATGTTGTGTTGTTGTTTTTTTGTGTGTCATTGTTCCTGTGGTGTTGGTTGTTGTTTTGTGTGTAGTGATTTGTGTTGTGTGTGCATGTTTTTGTGTTGTTTTGGCATTGCACGGGTTAATTTTCCCATTTACATGGTTGTGCGGTAAGCCTTTTGTGTGTTTTCCTCTGTAACGGGTGTTTAGTTTTGGCCGTTAAGTGTCTAACGTGTGTGAGAAGTGGGTCTTAACTTTTAGCCGTTAGGTGTGTCTTTTTTTCAGCCGTTATCAGTACCGCAAGCCTTTGAATAGCTCTGGGGTATGTTGTTCCATGTTGTTCCATGCGTCTGAATGCACGTAAGTGTATCGGCCGTAGGAATTGTGCAACTGCCGTTAGCTGTTGTTTAGACGGATCTTTGAATTGCAACATGACACTTAACGCACCCGTTAGTGATTTTTTTGGTTAACGGCTGCCTTTAAATCGAGCCCCTAGACTTTTAAGAAGCAGTGACACTTTTTATTTGTCTGCAAGGCTTCTTGATTTTATAGTAACTACACGTGAACACTGCCAGCAGCTTGCTTCAGGGCACAGCTACAAACATTGTTTTCCAAAGCAGAGCAACACATACACATATCTGTGTTTAAAGTGTGTAATATATCACATAATTGAATTAAGTGTCAGAATTGTTTAAAATATCAGTATTCACAACCAAGCAGGAACAAGGAAGCAAAATCTTTTTATAGAGGTGGTAAGTCCAACATTCACCATAACAAGCACTAAATTGGTGATTCTGATCAGGAGTCTGCAAACATTGACTGTTCAGTTCTTGGGGACTACAGTTCTCATCATCCCCAACCAGCCAGCTGCTAGTTGCAGATAATGTGAGTTTTAGTCCCTAGTGGCAAGAGTCAAAGGTTGTCTACCCCAGGACAGACCTCAGGTATTGCCCTGCTTGAACATGGGTGAACCAAGAAAAGTAACTGTGCCTGATATTCACTTATCTGTACACATGCTGCCAATGCTTTGCATACCCCTTTGGCACTCAAAAAGTAAACAAAACAAATAAAATGCTTTAGCAGAGAATGGTATTTAAAAGAACATGAGGCTCATGTAGCAAGAGGAGCTAGAACAATTCAAATGCACCATAGGTGACTATACAAATTCGTATTGATTTAAAAGTGAATTTCAACCTCTTGTATGCTAGAAGGCTCCTCCACATTATGAAGCAATGCGTTGAAGACCTCACTAGCAGTTAAAGCATTAAATCCCTGTTTCAATCAATGGGAATAAAAAAACAAGTATTATTGAAGAAAAACAACAAATTGCAGTAAGCCAGATTTCAGAAACAAAGCAATAAACATACTGTGGGTTTACAAAGAAAGCATCAGCATCAAGGCTCTCAGAAGAGAGTCAAAACATATAGTTAAAGACATGTTACCTGGATAGCTCAAATGACGTTCTCTGGGCCAACTGTGAATACATCAACTGCTAATCAAGGATGAAAATGCTTCTCTCGAGGAAGCCCAGGGATGGTATGATGTGATATGATTGGCTATGGCCTAATTGAATGGTGAATGGAGGTTTGCTCTTTAAATTGTAACTGCTTACAGACATGACTTGTTAGTCATGAATAACAACATGAAAGACCAGAGGCTGTGATTTGATGTCTGGGATGTGGTAAAAGTTTTTATCTTTTGATATCAATACAATAGTTTTAGGTTTGTTCCTCTGATACCATTTTGTGGAGCAGTGCAGTCTTCTTTGTTTTGATGTAATTACAATAGATTGTCGCAGTGTGTTAATAGAGATATCCTTATATATTTGGAAATCCTCACCCAGAAATGTAAGCAAGTCATTCTCTCTGATTTTCTTGAGACTTTGCTCTTTTTCAGAAAACTTGTGGAGATGGGTTGTGGTTAGAGCTTTATTTGCAAATAATCATCAAGCTTCTGTAGCAAGTCCTGAAAAATACTTTGTAGAAATCAAATCCTTGTTCAGTATAAATTCCGGGCTATATTTAATACAGAGATTTTACCACCACCCTCTGTTTTCCAGCCACTAATTGTTCAAGTGTGTAGACTTGCTCATAGACATTCTATCTATATTCTTCCAAAAAAGATACTCAAGTACCCAACTGTGTCACATCCGCTAGATCTTATTTAAAGTTGTTTAATGCCCTTGAACATTGCCTTTTAGGTCTACTGTAGTTGGTAACTCTTGGAGGTCTGTGCAATCGGAGAGGTTGGTCATTGTGTCTTTATGGCACAGTATCTCAGGACCATTAGAGTCTTCTGGGTCTTTAGTTCCAATTCCGTACTTCTGGTCAGCCAGCTCCACCCCCCAAATCATGGGAATTTTGGAGACTTATTTGTCCCCATGCTACAATTAGATTTGTCCACGATTATTCCCTTTGAAGTACATCATCCTCCCTATCAGTGTTCCCTCTAAGGACAGAAATATGCATAACTGTTAAAGGTGCCTGTTTATGGGGAGCACCATATGCAACCCTGCCCAGTTAAATTACGTGTTATCAATATATCAATGCTGGGTTAATCACAGTTGCTCACCTTAGAGTGATCATTACTCTCTGTCCGGCTGTCCTCAGAAAGCTGCCTGTAATTTTTGCTACCAACACTACAGAGGACTCCCACATCACTTAAATCTCTAAAATTATATTACCTGGCTTTGGCCTGAATTCCTGCTCTATTCTGGGAAGTCTCCATATAACCAGCTCAGATTCTTGGAAAGATCAAGGATATCCAAGGTAAGATCCTCGTGAGTGGTTCTTCTCCTACTACTTGGCTTTATGCAAAATCATATATGTTCACTAAGTGTAAAGAAAAACACATAAAAGGCACAAAGAAGGGTACTTTATAGTGTTAACTATACACACATACACACCACACACACAATATTTAGACAACATAGTGATATCGCCAATATGCTCAAATTTAACATTGTTATCTGTAACATATATGTAACAGGCGACAAACATGACTGTGGGGGATATTTGATTTTGAGGTTTCAATTGTTTTTATTTTTAGAAGTGTTTTAAACAATTTCAGTGCTTAAGGGATAGTATTGTTTCATAATAAAAGCAGCTCTAATTAATCATCATAGTATTTGGAGAGTGTTATTTCAATTCTGTCAGAGTTGTAGTTCAAGAGTAATTCAATGACAAAGTATCCCCCTCCCGCCCCTTTTACTGATGTACCACTGCTCAGCCGGACCAGAAGGGAGGTGCCCAGGTAGACTGCAGAGAGGAACAATTTTCAATTAAGATAAGGGAAAAACCTGAAAAACTTGTCAAGGGGGGCAGGGCCTTCATTGTTTTCATAGGAAGAAGATTGTCCCCTTCTGTTATCTGTCTGGTCTTACAACCAGATTCCACATCTGAGAAGAGATGACTTACACTAGGTAAAAGGGGCGGGAGGGGAAACTTTGCTTGTGAATATCTCTCAAACCATAAAGGTTTGAGAGATAAGACTTATATCATTCTTATATCGTGTTTTTTAATGCGTACAAAATAAAATAAAGATAAAACAAAGTATTACTATCCCTTTATTTCTAGTCTTTGTTTCACTTGCTAATGTGGGATCCTAGAGACACCTCAGTGGAGACTGTTCGTAATTGTTTCCACCAGCTCACAGACTGATGTTCTATTATAGATTTTGGATCTGTTGTAATGGTAAGTGCTACTTTGTTTGCCACTTGAATTAGCAACCATTGTTATCTTGTACTCCTCCCCTTTTGATTCTTATGTGTATTTTTATATTCAACCCTGAAAATCTAAGGTTTTACTCAAGTCAGAAACATGTTGGTATAAGCACATAGTCACCTAAATAATTAAGGTGCAATATAAGTCATTGTAATGAAAAAAAAATTGTTGGATCACGGGCTGGTGGTAAAAGAAGAACAATATTTTCAAAAGTAAGTCCACGTTTGAAAAAGAATTACAAATGGAGTTAAGATAAGCTTGATGAATATTGCTTATACAATTCCTGATGTTAAAGTGGTCTTTAATTTTGTCTTCAAAATGAAAAATTTCAAAGAAATGCAGATTTATTTTTACCTGTTAACACCAGACTACTGCTTCTCACTCCTATCTGCTAATAGTACTTTAATTTGTCTTCTACATGTTTAAACCATTTTTATTTTGTTGTAAAAAAATGACAGAAATAAAAAAAGTAAAGAAAATGTTTTACTGATCTTTGATGGAGAAGGTGGAATTGCATGTCAAAAATAACAGTAATATGTCTGGAAACTGACAGACCATAGCGTAAGAATTTTTTTAGTCTGATTACAGACTATTTCAGTTACCACAACTTTTTGAACATCTCACCCTTAACGCTTTCAGTGCCAGTTGCGTACTCCTTTGGCACTGAAATGGTTAATGTAAGTATCGCCTGCTGTGCAAGACTTTCCCTTGCTAATAAAGCAATCTAATTATTATTTACATATCTCCTTCATTATACAATAACTCCTAACAATATCTATTTAGCAGGTGCAGTACTATATCCAGCCACATCTGTTGTATCTGAAAAACAAAAATTAAGGAAACACGAAATCTGAAATGTGGGTTTGCTTCTATGGCTGACAGCCTGATTTAGAAATCTCCACAGTCTTGGACTTAAATCATACAGAAAATGTATTTTCTGATTATTACTTAGCTTATGGTATGCACCCTTCAACAACAATAAATATTTACTAATTTAACACCTTTAGCACAATCTCCTTGCACTCTAAAGAACAACTGTTTGTTATCTGTTTTTAAACCTCTTGGATGTATGAATAATGAATCTACACTAACATAGGTTCAGAAACAAAGTGTTTGTGTGACACCTGCCTAACATATTTTCTAAGCTATTTTATACCATAAAAATCTCTTTTATGTCGCTTATACCAAGGAAAGGACAATGTGAGATTGTATGGTTGTTGCGGGACTGTAACGGGCCCCAGACCCTGGGGTCAGGATAAGTACTGGGGTCAAAGATAGCAGCAGAGTCAGTACAACTGGAGAATAAGGAAAAAAACTGTTACTCTAGAGCATAGACAATTCAGCAGAAGAATGGTTGCAATACTTCTCTAGATGGCAGTTGAGGAATAAGGAAACAGCAGAAACAGTAGTTCTGGAAATCCAGCAGGGGAAGCCCAGTTCAGCTAATAAGCAATTGGAAACTTTCAACAGGGGAATCCACAGGAACCCCAATCGATTGTCTGCCATATAGTCAGTATGGTTGAGCAAGGTGATCATGGAAGAAGAGAAAGTGATGCACAGGGACATTCAATTCAGTGGCTGCTGTAGGGAGAGTTGGGAGCCTACAGAGAGAGATGAAAACTGCAAAGGAAACTACCAGTTTTCTGACAATAAAGAAAGAATGCAGCACAAGACAACAAAATCTGGACAGATGAAGAAACTCAGATAGGAAGGGCCTGTGAAACCAATGGTCAAACTTGGGTCTCACATCGGATTATGCCAAACAGTACACAGAACCAGATTAGCTCACAAGCTGTTGTCAGATGCCAAACAGGAATGTCTATAGCCTATTCACAGAACAGAGAGTAACTAGGAAACAAGCCGAGGTCAGAATCTGTATAGAGTCATACAGCTATGAGTAAACACACTGAGCTTGAAGATTGGGAACAGGTGTAGCAAGGGAGGCAGAATAAAAAAATAAAGGTAGCCAATAGTAGCAGGGGAAGGGAAGGAGAAGTGCAGAAAGGGGAGCACTGTGACAACATCAAATATATCTCTAAATCAAACAATATGCTAATGTACTAAAATGTTACCTATACGATACTCCAAGAGATCTATAACATACATATCAAAATAAGTGAATTAAAAATGCATACATAATCATTAGTGTTGAGCGAGCATGCTCGGCCGATGCTCGGATCGGCTCGAGCATCGCTCTGCTCGGCACATGGCGGTACTCGTACGAGTACCGCCATGTGCTCGCCCGCCATGTTCGGGTGGCAGGGATCTGTGCCGAAGGAGGCACAGATCTTGCAGACGCTCCGCTGGACCACCAGGGACTGGAGGTAGGGGGCATTGCGGAGATGAAGGGGGCATTGCGGAGATGAAGGGGGACATTGCGGAGATGAAGTGGGACATTGTGGAAGGGGGACATTGTGGAAGGGGGGCATTGCGGAGATGAAGGGGGCATTGCGGAGATGAAGGGGGCATTGCGGAGATGAAGCATTGCGGAGATGAAGGGGGACATTGCGGAGATGAAGGGGGACATTGTGGAAGGGGGACATTGTGGAAGGGGGACATTGTGGAAGGGGGGCATTGCGGAGATGAAGGGGGCATTGCGGAGATGAAGGGGGCATTGCGGAGATGAAGCATTGCGGAGATGAAGGGGGACATTGCGGAGATGAAGGGGGACATTGTGGAAGAGGGGCATTGTGGAGATGAAGGGGGGCATTGACCAGGCACCCTCCCCTCATCAGAGCAGGGGGTGCCTGGTGTAATGCTCGAGTCCTCCCATTTAATTCAATGGGGTTCGGGTGCTCGGCCGAGCACTCGAGCCTCAGGGGGTGCTCGGTCAGAGCACCCGAACACCCGAGCATCGGGGTGCTCGCTCAACACTAATAATCATAAAAACAAATAAATTAGATAAAGAACTCTAATCTGGAATTAAAAAGATTTACATGTTAAATACAATAGCTTGGCCTTTTTGACAGCATCAATTAGGAACTGATATCGGTGAAAAATGGCACTTTCCGCTTAGGGAAAAATTTCCTGTGAAGAGTGCAGATTTTCTGCTTTTTTCTTCTTTTTTTCGCCTAACTCAGTACATTGAAATCAATGGGAACATAGAAGTTACACACAACACATAGCAAATATTATTTTATTTCCCAAAGGCATAGTATAAAAGGGGCATGAGGGTGCCTGTGTTGGTGGGGTGTGGGGAAAGAATCAGTTGAACGGGGATGATTTTTGGGGGGTTGTTTATTGGGATTGGGGGTCACTTAATAAAAAAGAAATCCTAAATAAAATAAAATAAAAACCATAAGACATGGTATAAAGGCGTTTGAGGAGGGTCACAGGGATACCAAGGCAACGCTCAGTAAGCAAACCCTAGAACACTAGGGGTGGATCATAATATATGTATATATATGGAAAGCAACCAGTGTCCCCTCACTCTGAAGGATGGTACAACGCAATGCTGGCTCTTGAACCCAAGGCTACTGCAGTGAGAAATAAGCACGAATCCTATCTGGAAGATCCAGGCACACAAAGGGTCAACAGGTAACGCCCAGTGAGATACTGCAACTCCCAAAGGGAGTGAGCCCAGCGCTGCAAGGGAGGTGGACACAGAGAGATTAGAGTAACACAGCCAGTGCTATGAACACTGTATCGGTACTTTGAGTGTGCACACTGCCTGAGGCGGTTAAGAGAGTAGCTAAAGCATGAATGCTTAGCCAACGGTCGACAGAATAATAGTGCCACACGGAGCACACCAACTTGCGTAACAGAAAAGCCACAGAGGGTATCGCTGGACCAAACAGAGGCAACCAAGCGGTATAGCCAGGCACTGATGGCAACAGAGTGGTAATCAGCCTGACACGGTCAGTAACGGAATGAGTACTCAGTCAGGTACAGTCAGCTACGGAGTGGGTTCTTAGCCAGATATGGTCAGCAACGGAGCAGGTTCTCAGCCAGATACAGTCAGCAACGAAGCAGGCTCCCAGCCAGATACAGTCAGCAACGGAGCGGTTTCTCAGCCAGATATGGTCAGCAATGGAGCAGGTTCTCAGCCAGATACAGTCAGCAACGGAGCAGCAGCAATACAGGAAACTCAGGAATGTCTTCAGACAGGCCAGGTCTTACACGATCAGCAATATACAGAACAAAAGTCAGGAACTAGTAAACCAGGAAAGAGCACCATAGTTATAAAGGCTATCACTGGGCAGCGACAAAGATACTTGGCCAATCAGAGCAAAGTAGTGAAATTAGGCAAATCAGAATGTAGCCACCTGCAGCCAAGAGCACGGGCTCCATGATACTGTGTTGGTAAATGAATGAATAATTTGAACAGGGAATTAGTTTTGGGGGGTTTCTTGACCGCTATTGGGGTGACAGTTAATAAAAAAATAAATCAATAAAATAAAATAATAAATTTGAATTTATTTATTTATTTATAAAATGTTTTACCAGGAAGAATACATTGAGATTCCTCTCGTTTTCAAGTATGTCCTGAATGTAAAGTGATAGAGTGTCATGGTTCCCAGGAATAAACCAGGAATCAGTACTGTAAAGTAAAACAATCTTTTATTAGAATAATAACAGTAATGCATGTAAACAGATAACACACAGAGGATGATCAAAGAGGCAAGCACTGTGTCAGAAATAGCAGTCTGCCAAGAGATCCACCACACTGTCCGAGACTAGGCCTCAGCCCACTGGAGCCTCGAGGTAATTTGGAACACCCAAAGGACTAGCACTAACTCAGCCTGCAGTCAGTCTAGGAGTCTAATAGAGCCCCAGGTCCGCTCTAGGATGGGTGTCTGTAGAGCAGGGACCAACACACGAAGGAAACAGAAATAACCCCGTAATCAGCACCAGAAAGGATAGTCAAACAAGCCGGGTCATACACGGAGCAGGTAGTCAGCCAGAGCCACAGGTTTGCACCAAATAGGATATCCACTGAAGTGTTGGTATGCTGGAAGCACAGTGGACAGAGCCCCAAGTCAACACCAGAGTGGGTAGTCAGACAAACCAGGTCATACATGGAGCGGGTAGTCAGCCAGAGCCACAGGTTTGCACCAGAAAGGATGTCTAAGCCAACTCGGAATGCACAAGGAGAATGGTCAGACAGAGCCACAGGTCAACACCAGAATGGATGGACAGACAGGCCTGGTCATACACAGTTCAGGTAGTCAGCCAGAGCCACAGGTCGGCACCAGTTTGGATGTCCAGTATAATAGGATAAGGCAGAAGAATAGTCAGACAGGATGATCAGACAAGCTAGGTGTAACGGTTTTAAGTACTCTCAGAGGCGGAAAGTTTGGTAAAAACAACGTTTTATTTAAACCACACAGAATTAGAATAACCCTCGTGGCTCCAGCATATAAGTACAATTATAATACTGACACAGGACAGGTTACAGTGGAATCAATAACCCACATGGGTCCAGAATATATATGTATAGCAAAATATAATACTGACACAGGTCAGGTTACAGTTAGTGTGAATCAGCGAGACAACGGCAGAATGGTGCTATTAGGCCAGGAGTAGCAGATAGGCTCTAATAGCAGAAGGCCCACAGGACACTCACTACGCAGAGAGTGACACAATAGCGACTTGTGGCCACAAAGGAGTAAGCGAGGCCCTGTATACGTAACTGACTACCCGAACAATAGCAGATGACTGCAACCAGAGGTACAGTGTAATGCCAAACCGAGACTGCAATAGACTGTGACCCAAGTGCAATGGCACCAACCTGCAAGGGGTTAACGAACGCTCAGACCTGATGATGACTGCCAGGTAGTAGAGACAGACTGAGGCACTCAGGAGTAAACAAACCTCAGCTGGAAAGCAGTAACAAGCCAAGTGTACCGTGGTGCAACCAGTAATATCTCCTACACTGGTGTGTGGGAATACAAGGCACAATAGGGTGACCGAGTCACAGTAACTGAACTGCCAGAGCAGTAATCGAGGCAACCAGAGGGTCTGTCCGAGACAGAGAGAGCACCGGAATACAACCCAAAACCGGATCACAGGATGGAGTGGTGGACCGGGCCTGAGTGATACACAGGGCAGGAGTGTCAGCCAATTCGGGTCGGTACACAGAGCAGGAACGTCTGCCAAACCGGGTCGGTACACAGAGCAGGAACGTCAGCCAGGCCGGGTCGATACACAGAGCAAGGACGTCAGCCAATCTGGGTCGGTACACAGAGCAGGAACGTCAGCCAGGCCGGGTTGATACACAGAGCAGGAACATCAGCCAATCCGGGTCGATACACAGAGCAGTAACGTAAACAGGTAGCGTAGTCAGGCAGTCTGGGTCATACACAGGATTCACATGAATAACGGAACAAGTGCTTAGCAACGGGAACACCACGAAAGGGCACTGCAGAAGTGACAGGGTCCAGTATTTAAGCGCTATCACTGGGTGGAGCAATACCACGTTAGCCAATAAAAAGGTATCAGGAAGTAGCGCTGTCAAAATGTCACCAGCAATAGCACGGGCACCGTGATAGTACCCCCCTCTCAAAGACCCCGAGAGGAGGGACCCGGCTTCTGAGGGTATTTGGCATGAAATCTGTGTAGAAACCTGGGAGCATGGAGGTCATTCTGATTAACCCAGGAATGCTCTTCAGGGCCATAGCCCTTCCAATGAACCAAATATTGTAATCTCCCTCTGAACCTTCGGGAGTCAATAACATTTTGCACTTTGTACTCATCCTGACCCTGCACCTGAATAGGACTGGGGACCGCAGGGTAGCCAAGATGCAATCTGGCTGAATAATGGGTGCAGGAACCTCCTCCTTCTCCATCTCTGGACCAAATTGCCTGGAGAAGGCATCTGCCCTAACATTCTTGGAACCGGGCAGGTAAGATACAATAAAATTAAAGTGGGACAAAAACAAGGCCCATCTGGCCTGTCGGGAGGACAACCTCTTAGCCTCAGAAAGGTACGTCAGGTTTGTATGGTCTGTCAGAATTAACACCAGAGTCCTAGTACCTTCCAGTAGGTGTTGCCATTCTTTAACCCCTTCGTGACACAGGACGTACATGTACGTCCTGTTTGGCTGTCACTTAGTGACAGAGGACGTACATGTACGTCCCAGAAATCCGGCTCCCCGCGCGGCTGCACGCCGTTCGGGGACTCCGGATTCTTTTACAAAAAAAAATAAATTGTTAGACGGGCGTTAAGTGACGGCCGCGTCTGCACGCGGCCGTCACTAAGGGGTTAAGAGCCAGAATAATTGCCAGGAGTTCTCTGTCCCCAATCTAGTAGTGGCTCTGAGCAGTAGTCAATTTTCTGGAAAAAAAAGCCACATGGTCTGAGAACACTCCCTGGATCCAAGCGCTGTGACAGTACTGCTCCTACCCCAGTCTCAGAGGCATCAACTTCCAAGGTGAAAGGAAGAGAGGGGTTAGGATGGGACGGTACGGGAGATGACGCAAAAGCGGATTTTAATGTCACAAAAGTCTGTTCAGGTTCCTCAGACCATTGGGAGGGATTAGCACCCTTGTGTGTAAGGTCGGACAGTGGCTTTACAATCGTGGAAAAGTTTCAAATACATTTTCTATAGTAATTGGCAAAGCCAAGAAAGCATTGGATAACCTTGAGCCCCCTAGGACGTGGCCATTGCAAAACTGCTGCGAGTTTATCCGTATCCATAACAATGCCATCTTTTGAAATGACAAAGCCCAGAAAAGGTACCATAGACTGGTGGAACTCGCATTTCTGAATCTTACAGTATAATTTGTTCTCACAGAGTTTGAGCAAAACTGCGAACACATCCTTGCTGTGTGGCAACAAATTGGATGAATGTATGAGAATATAATCAAGATAAACAACTACACAGGACTGAGCATGTCACGTTGGATGTCATTAATAAACTCCTGGAACACTGCAGGGGCGTTACATAGCCCAAAAGACATTACCAGGTATTCATAGATTCTAGATCTGGTATTGTGAGGCTTTTTCCACTGGTCACCAGCTCTTATTCTGATCAAGTTATATGCAGCACGTAAATCTAACTTGGTAAAAATTGAGGAGCCTTTCAATCTGTCAAACAGCTCCGTAATGAGTGGTATAGGGTAGGCATTTTTGGAGATGAGTTTATTCAGGCCACGATAATCGATGCATGGTCGTAACTCGCCATTTTTCTTTTTCACAAAGAAGAAACCAGCCCCTGCGGGCGAGGATGACTTCCTGATAATACCCCTTACCAGGGCATCCAAAATGTTCTCCTCCATTGCCCGATTCTCCTCGCAAGACAACAGGTACTTACGACCCCGAGGAGGAACGGCACCAGGAGGCAGATCAATAGCGCAATAGTGCGCTTGATGCTGTGGCAAGGTGTAATCTTGGTAGGGTGATAAATACAATGTTTAATACAGAATTCAGACCAAGCCGTGATCTCGCAAGTCTGCCAGTCGATCCTAGGGTTGTGGAGATGCAGCCATGGAAACCCCATGTTTTTTCAAAACACAAGCACTTAAAAAAAATAAAAATGCCCTACTGGCCTAATGCCACCAGGTCATGCTGGCCAGTGGCCACTGTCTAATGTCCTCCTGAGTTGCAACTGCTGTTCATTGTTCAAGTTGTTTAAGCAGCAGGATGATTAGGCAGCTGAAAGGGAATGGGATCAACAATAGCAGTAACATGGAAGATGGATGATGAAGGTTCTACTTGCCATGACTGGCTCCAGTATGAGCCTGAGGCAGTAGCAGCAGAATAAGTAGCCCCCAGTGTATGTGGAGAAATGAACAAGTTGGCAATTAAATCTTCTCCACCTACCCCAAAATCATCATGGGTGTGTTGTTATTATATTTTTTCCCTTCAGAGCAGGAACTGCGGGTCTCATCAGCAACTGCAATGTGCACAGTGTGTGTGTGGAAATAACATCTGGGGGTACAACTGTATCCAAACACCATGACACCCGAAACCAAGTACTGCTGCTGTCACTGTACCCCTTTTCCAGACCCGCTAAGGACACATGACAACTTGCTGACAGTTTAATAGTAATGATGAACCCTCCCTGCCACCATTGTATCATATTCTGCAGGATGGAATCTCCTCAGATGCCGACTGATGCACTGATTGCGATTCTCATCCACCACACTGGCATGTATGGTCAGTGCACCACACAGTGTGCAATGGGTAGAGATATACTGCCACATCCTAACATCAACAGAGTGGCTATCATTTGTTGGGGGAGGTAATGAACGAGGTGGATTAGCAGAAGATGTAGTTACTCTAGAAGGTTATGGCGAGACAGTTGTTTCACTCATCCTGGAACTTCCAGTCTCTGCCTGGGTTGTTCTATTCCTCCTCCTCATTGAGCTCTGCCTACCTCTTGTTGCATTTCTGGAGAGTCAGGGTTAGCAAAAGTCTTGCTTGATTTCTGTGGTGGGTGTTTGTCTTTAACATGTTTGATGTAAATGTCATGGTGTCATGTGTGATATCAGGGCGCTTGTGCCAAGGTGTATTCTCTCTTTTCCTCTTTTCACTGACTTGTCACAAATTGTTCACAATGCCATTGCTGATGAAAACACTGTGCCTGCCCCAACAGAAAAATAGTCCCACACCCATGATAACTTCAGGGGGAAGAGAACAGATGGAGAAGAATGGCCTCTTTCTTCTTGTCCTTCACACTGCCCTTCATTGTCTGTGGCAGCAGATACTGTTGCTTCTGTTGCTACTACAGCCTCAGATTCAGCACTGCAACTAGGATCAGGAGTATTGTTGACTCTATTCCCACTTTGTCTGTGGAACACTAGCCTGCTCCTCAGCATCCTGCTGCCCTTGCATCTCAGTATCAGAATGAATTAGAGCAGTTTCAAATTTCTCTAATTCCATAATGTCATTGCTAGTGGTGGTGATGCCCATCCTCATCCCTGTCTCCCATTCCTTCTCAGTTTCTGTTAAAAAGGCCATCAATGTCTCTTCCACCCCAGGTTCTCCAGCATCATCATCACCAACACCACTAGTCCCTACATGCTGTTGTTGCTGCTGCTCTATTCCAAGCATCTCACTGCTGTTTGGAGGAGATGATGAGCAATGTGACAGAGGGTCCTCTAATGTCAAACTTGCCATTTCCTTTTGACCTGAAGAAGATGGCAGACTAGCACTAGTAGCAGTAGCAGCAGGCAGGTGATGGTATTAATTCTGAGCCTGATCTCCCCCAACACCAGTCCTGCCCTCTTAAGGATCATGTTCAACTTGGACACTGTAGTGAAGGGAAGGGGACTCCCAGAGCCAGAGGAATGGTGTGGGCTCCCTTGACCGCTAGTCTGGATGCTGTAAAATGTTTCTCCTACCACTCCAGCTGCTTCACTATTACTGCTACTACTACTAACATCAAGTTTAGCCGCAGAGTCTTCCTCCTTACTCTCACAGTCACTAGTAATATGAGGATATTGTTGATTAACCCCTCCTTCACTCCTAATGCTAATAAGCTGCTGGACCTTAGTAGTAGTAGTAGTACTAGCACTGGCAGCACTGCTTGGGAATGGCGAGTGTGATTTAGGGTCCCTTGCTGTCACACTTGGTATCATTTTCTCCCCCCCAAGTACTACAAGAAACACTAGCAGCAGGCAAAGTATTGGTGGCAGCAGGTTCAGCACTAGCAGCAGGTTCAGCACTGGCACCAGGTTTAGCACTGGTAGCAGGTACAACACTAGTGGCAGCAGGTGCAGAAATGGTGGCACTGGCAGCAGGAGCAGCACATCTGGCAGCAGGCACAGGCAGCTGACCTGTCCTGCTCTCCCTCCCTTCCCATTCCCTTTTCTCCCTTCCTTCCCTTTTCTCCCTTCTGTCCCATTCCCTTTTCTCCCTCCCTTCTCATTAAATTCCCCAAGATCCCTTGGGGTGATTTAGGGGGACTGGACAGCTTTTGTTCAGTACTGCTAGTCACTTACTCCTCCTCTTCCTCAGACTCAGTGGACACATAATAAGGGTCTTTCCAGATCCTCTTTTTGCTGCTAATAGTGATAGGAGTCACTATGAGCCTCTCCTGCCTCAATTTTTGCAAAATGTCACAGTAGAACAGCAAAGCACGTCTATCTTGCTCTGTAGCTGCTTCTATTGTGTCTGCCTTCAGCCAAAAAGTCATGTTTTTATAGCGGAAGTGTGAAAACAACATAAATCAATGGGTGAAAACTTTTTAGCCATTGAAAAAATGGTGAAAGATTTTGGCCAATGGGCGAAAGATGCAAAAATTTTAACTGCTAGTTTTAAAGCGGATTTTCCAGCGAAAAAGCAGATAACAACGTGGTTTTTACTAAATTTATTGCGGGAACACGGCGACAACTTTCACCCATCCCTAGCAACAATCATCATAATCAGGGAAAACCAAAAAATGTGCAGGGTTCTGGCCTTTTATGAATGCAATTTGACACACAAAATTTTTGCTTCAAAACCCGAAATAGGAGAAAAATAGCACTTTTCGCTGAGCAGCAATGTTTTTGCAAAGTGAGGGTTTTTTCTGCTTATTTCATCTAGCTCATTGCATTGAAATCAAAGGGAAAACTGAATTTCTTCCCCACCACATGGAAAGTTTTCTATTTTTTTCCCCACTGGAATAATATAAACAGGGTATAAGGGTTCCAAAGCATGCCATTCTGTGTTTATAAGATGAAGAGAGAGCAGAACATTTGTCACCTAGAGAAGACAGGCTTGAAGCTTAGTTTAGAGAGTCTTGTAAGCAGTACGTGTGTTCTCTGTATTAGGGGAGACTGAGAACACTCTGGGGGACAGGAAGTGGGAAAGGAGGTTGACCCCAAATACCCAAAATCTTGTGTGATTGACTTGGAAGACAAAGCCAGCGAAGATCCAGATTACTTCCTGATCTGGCTGTTATTATCTCTGTGTTAGTCGTGTCTGGGGTGTGAGAAGGGAGTAAAGGAGGTTAACCCAAAATACCCCATAATTTTTTGCAATTGATTAGAAAGACACAAGTGGCTGTGATTCAAGTTCCTTCCTGATGTTGCTGTTATTATCTCTGTATTAGACATGTCTGGGGGTATGAGAAGGGAGCAAAGGAGATTTACCCCAGATACCCCAAACTTCTGTGTGACTGATTGGAAAGACATAGGCAGCTATGATCCAGGATTCTTCTGGGGGTGTGAGAAGGGATCAAAAGAGGTTAACCCCAAATACCCCATCACTTTATGTGACTGATTGGAAAAACACAGATATCTGTGATCCACTTTCTTTCGAAATGCTGCTGTTATTATCTCTGTATTAAACATGTCTGGGGGTGTTAGAAGGGAGCAGAATACCCTTATATTCTGAGTGACTGATTGGAAAGACACAGGCAGCAGGGGGAGGGGGAAAGGAGTAGGAGCAGTACAGGGAAGTGTGAGCAAAGTTGTAGTTTAAAAACTGACTGCAGCCATGGTTGCATCAGTGTGTGCAATAAAATATGGTGATTCCTCTACTCCCAAGGAGGCTGCAGTTTGCCAGCATAAAACACTTAGGACAACAACTGTCACATTCTAGTGCTGGTATAATGGAAGAAGGTATAGCAGCTCAACCAATTGCTGCATCTGACAGTAAGAAAAACAAGCACAAAATCACCTCTCATGAAAATAATAATGAACATTGTGAACGTAAAAGTAAAAAGAAATTGTTTGAGACCTTTAAAAGCCTAGAGGAATATAAAAGTAGTGAGCAAGAGGTGACTGGAGATGCTGAGGATGATCTAATGATGACTAATGATGATGATGACGATGATGATGATGATGATGTAGCTCTAGAATATATCCATCCAGCATCCTCCTCTTCTTTAGATACAGATGAATTTGAGAGTGAGAGAAAGGTAGCAGAGTTGGACAGAACCACACATGACAGAGAAAACCAGGGCACATATATTATTAACAGCAGCACAGAGGATGAGGAGAAGAAGGAGGGATGTGAAGGGCTGCAACCATCTACCACTGTTAGGATCACCACTATGACCACAGATTAATGTTTGTGTCAATAATCTGAAAATAATGATAGCTTATATTTGACTCAAGAATGATGATGGTAATAATTTCTGTAGGAATCATGAATATATATATATATATATATATATATATATATATATATATATATATATATATATATGTGCAGTTAGGACCAGGATTATTGATGTCAAGTGGAGCAGGCCATGGCCCAATGTCACTACTTGAAGATGTCAGTCCCATGGTGGCCATGGTGCTCATCCTGCTGCTGAGACAGATGAAAGTCTGCTGCCCCCAGACAAAGAGGGAGGGAAGGTGTTGTGGGACTCTGCCTCATTGGGTCTCTTGTTTCTTTCCCCCTCTTATACCTATTAACAAAATAAAACAAGTACATATTAATATATTTCAAGTGCCTTTGTATTTTTGGTAAACCTCCTTTCTCCCTTCACTGTCCCCCAGAGTTCCCCAGACTGCTCTAATACAGACAACATATGTCCTACTTACAAGATTCCCTAAACTCCAATATCACTTTATTTGCCTATTCTAAATAGAGACAAACTTTGTGATGCTTTCTACCTTGATAACAAATACAGAAATGGCATACATCGGGAACCTGACACCCTTTTTATACTATGCCTGCGGTAAAAGAAGGGAAATCTGCAACTTGATGGGGGAAATTCAGTCATACCATTAATTTCAATGCAATGAACTACTCAAGAAAAAGCAGAAAATCATCACTTTTCACAAAAAATGTCTTGCTCGTAAAGTGCCATTTTTCTTCTGTTTCTTCTGAAAAGTTCCATCCATCCCTATCCAACACAAAGACCTAAATATCCTGCATCTATTTAATTTTTCATTTGTCATCCTTTTTTATGACCTTTGTATAGCTCCAGGTTATCATACTTTGCTTCACAGTGTATACAAATAATACTCAAGTCCAGCATGCTTAACCAATGCAGGATTCCTTTTGATACTCATGATTTATTTTTCCATTGAAGGGATATAACAATGCAGTTAAAATAATAAAACATAAAATTATATCCCCAAAGAGCAAAACTTCTTCTTGACATTAAAATATAAAATAGTAATCGGATGTCTTCATCAATGGCTCAACATTTTATATTTAAATTAATTTTCAGAATGTTGAATACATTTTGTAATTCATAGGTATAAAGGGTATAGCAGTTAATATCCCATGAGAGATCAATAAACTATAAAAGAAAAGTATATATAGCAATGCATAATAAAGAAGATAACCAATAAATGTTAATTTAGAAGCTGAGTATGGTTATTAACCAGTAAGGGATGTGCAATTACTAATTTATAGCTGAAATTCATTCTAATGGTTTCAAAGCCATACTAATAATCACATATAATCTTTCATTTACAAAGAAGCTGTAAGAAACGTGTACAGCAATGCAGTTTCACAGACAAAGTATATTTTCAGTGCATGCATATCTATGGTTATTGCATAATCAATAACACCAATATTCCATTTGTTTACTTCAAGTGACATATAATACAATAAAATAATGGCATACAAGCCAAAACTAAATTAAAATAATTTTGGCCTATTTGATTTAGTTCAGACATTATTACACCAAATGCCACTTATTTTAAAACTAAAAGATGACAAGTGGGAAGAATATCTAAGTAACCTTGTTAAAATTATATGGTAACAAATAAAAATAATATGAAAAGATTGATGGACGTATACATTGCAAATATAAATGCCTAATTTAATATTAGATTAAAGACCATCACATTTGCAAATCTCCCCCTCAATGCAAGCATTCATGTTGAAAGAATTTGCATGATCTTTCCTCCCCATTAATTTATTCCACCCCTCCAGCAGCCTGTAGCCTAAGGAAGAGGAGGGAAGTGATTCTCTTGACATGCAAGTGATTCATTTTACAGGCTTTATGTGACCAATTCAGAGAACAAAGCACTGCTGACATTTGATTCCCCAGCTACAAAGTCAAATATCTAAAACTGTATTAAACTGACTGAAAAACTAAAAGTAAATATATGTATATAGGAACAGAGGGGGAGAGGAACCACCCACTCTTACTGTCAATGACAATGCCCAGGTGCACAATCCCATTTAAATAAGTGTATGAAAGGAAAGAAGGGGCAGCACCCATGGGACTTATGCAGGCAATGAAAGTAATTTTTTGTTAGTCAAAGTTTTGGTCCAGCAGGGACTTTTATCAAGTACAATGGCTATATATATATATATATATATATATATATATATATATATATATATATAAACATTAGATTAAAGTATCACTGACAGGACTTGTTAATAAAAGTAATAATTTATTTTTCAAAAAAGCCATACCTCCGATGTGAAAACAAGGCCAAGCGACTTAACTATGCACGAAAACACAGGAACTGGGATGCAGAAAAATGGCAGCAGGTGCTCTGGACTGATGAGTCAAAATAGGGAATATTTGGCTGTAGTTTGTTCACTGAAGGGCTGGAGAGTGGTACAAGAATGAGTGTCTGCAGGCAACAATGAAGCATGGTGGAGGTTCCTTGCAAGTTTGGGGCTGCATTTCTGCAAATGAAATTAGGGATTTGGTCAGAATTAATGGTCTCCTCAATGGTAAGAAATACAGGCAGATACTTATCCATAATTCAGTTCCATCATGGAGGCATCTGATTAGCCCCACATTAATTCTGCAGCACGACAATGGCCCCCAACATACAGCCAAAGGCATTAAGAAATGTAAAGAAGAACAAGGCCTGGAAGTGATGGTATGGCCCCCACAGAGCCCTGATTTCAACATCATGGAGTCTTTCTGGGGTTACATGATGAAAGAGAAGCAACTGAGATTGCATAAAGCCACAGAAGAGCTGTGGTTAGTCCTCCAAGATGTTTGTAACAACTTACCTGCTGAGTTCCGTAACAAATTGTGTACAAGTATTGATGCTGTTTTAAGACAAAGGGTGGTCACAGTAATATATATATATATATATATATATATATATATAATATGAACAAAATAGAGTTTATAGATGGTTAACAGAATCACAGGATAGACCCTTTATAAAAAGTTGTTTGAACCACACCAATATCACAAAACCCAAGCTTTAAACCATTGACTGCCTCTGGCAATTCAACAGGCACAGATTCATACACCCCAGCTCCCTAAGCAGAAAAAAAATTAGGGGTCAAAACCAGGTCCAGTTCATATCAAAAATATCCACAACAGAGAAACCCATGTGGTCCTCTGCTTTTTTGCAAGAAATGTTGTCCGTAGGAAAACCATTAAAACTGTCTCGATTTCGCCTACATCAAAAAATATTTAGCAAAAATATTTCCATGTTTCGCCTGTGTCTCTCAATTAGAAAAAACTTCCTGCCCATTTAATATACATATCTTGCATTTGTGCACAAAAAAAGACAATTTTCAAGCTACTGAATTAGCAAAATAAGGGTAGTATCTATTTAATTAGTGAAATAAGGGTGATAGAGGCTCATAGTGTTGGCTGACACTATGAGCAGCCGCAATTAAAAAAAAAAGGAGCTGGCAGGACCATAGTAAAATAAAAAAGGTGGAGCTGTAAGCTGGTCTAGCTAATGGAACCATCCCCAGTTATGCAAATGGGGATGGGCATCACCACTACCACCAGAAGTAACATTGCAGAGTTTCCTGCTGCTGCAATTCTTCTGTTGAGTCGCCAGGGCCAGACGCAGCAACAGTATGATAATGAGTAGGCTAGTGTGCCACAGACCACCATGAGTTTGAGAGAAAAGACTTATATCTTTCTTCATGTTTTTTTAATGCCTACAAAATAAAATAAAGATAAAATTAAGTATTACTAATCCTTTAATTGAAATACATCACAAACTAAAGAACCAATGAAACATTCATACACAATTTTGAACATACAACATATATGGAGACATACCAGACTTCAATTCAATACAATTCAATGTAAATATTTTAGTAGTCAATTAATTTCTTCAGCTAAGCAAAAATGTTTATGCTACGGTAAGTCCCACAAATAAAAACAAAACAAAACACACATACAATCACAAACTGAAAAGGCTTAAACTAATCTATTGAAAAGATATTGATATAAAAAAGGAGATTGACCAAAATGTAGACTGATAACATGTACATAATAAAATGATCCCATCTATATTTACTAATAAGATCTAAAAATACCCAATAGAGGAAAACATACAAACATATCTCTTTAATGGATAGCCCAAATAAAACAAAAAACTCTTCAAAGGATAATGTTGCATATGATTATTTGTGATGTAGTAATATTTGTCTAGCATGCTTGCGATTGAGACCAAAACACTCTCATATGGATGTGACATTCATGAAACCTTCATGGAAACTCTGAATTGAAATGTATTCATATAATGTCCCATTGTAAACAGTGAACATCCAGACAAATGTAACAAAAATTTTACAAGAAAAGAGAGAAATAAAGGTGATCCAGAGATCAGGTTAAGAGTTATGTAATACCTAATCCTGAAGTGTGCCCTCAAATCCTGTCTACTAAGGCTTTCAAGGTGTGACTCACGTATTGTTTGTGACACTTCAAATAAGTAATCGTATAGACTATGTGGGTCATGCAACAACTGATTTATTGAGGTATCTTGTACTCTTTAACCGTATGGGTACTCCTAATCTCTATACCAGTCTTTACAAATGCACATGCCATACATATCCTGACTCCACATTTGTACATTCCTTCTGTGGACAGCCAAGTTGGTACAGGGGAAGGAAAACCCCTAAAAGTACTTGGTGAAAAAGCTTTCAATCTAAAGTGGGCGCTCTTTTCACTGCAAATTTACACTCCCCTATCATGACTCTGTAAATTTGGAATATATTTCTTTATTATATTCTTAATCTGGTTTAACTTCAAACTATAGTCTGTAATGAACATGAGATTTTGTTTGTTACTGGTTTTAATGGGTCTCCTCAAAACATGAACAACAGTTAAACATTCCATATTCATTCATCCATAGTCATTGCCTTATTGCATGCCAACTGATTCAAACCTGGTAGGTAACCACGCTCCAACCTCTGTGTTAGAATGTCAGATTGCAGAAGCTACTAAACAGGGACCCCCCTGATAGTATGTTTGGGGTGACAAGACTTGGCTCTCAGTGTGAGTTTCACATCCAAGAATGCAGTTTATTTCTTTTGAAACTCAGAGGTGAAATTGAAATTTTAAATGATTGTGATGAATGCCACAAACCTATCTTGAATATCTTGCTATAAAAGCAATAGATCATCAATGTATCTATTCTATGATCTGATATAAGACCGGTAGGGATTTTTCATTCCATAAATGTAAACCCCTTCAAAAGACCCTATGTAAAAATTTGTGAAAGAGGGTGCAAATTTGGCCCCTATTGAGGTGCCACATTTCAGGACATAAAATGCCCCATCATACTTTAAAATGTTATGTCCCAAAAAGTAATTGACAACATCCAATAAGAAGATCTTCAAATCAGTGGAGTAACAACTATAACAATCAAAGTTGTACTCCACTGCCTTGAGACCCATATCATGTGGAATGGTGGAATAAAGGATGAAATGTACATTGAACCCCAAAACAGATCTTCAGTCACCTCCATATTGGACAGTAAAGCAATTAAATGTCCAGAGTCTCTAGTATATATCTTACTCTAACCACAAGTGGATGAAGATATGACTTAACCAGTCCTGATTGATTCTCATTCAGAGAACCTATGCTAGAGACAATGGGTCTACCCTTCGGTGGATATTCTATCTTTTTTACTTTAGGAAGATGGTGAAAGATGGGAACTCTAGGATGTATCACTTTAAGGTAATCAACCTATTTCCTAGATAAGATACCAAGGGAGACCCCATCGTCCACCAGTTTGGAGAAAGACTAAGTAGGAAATTTGTTCAAAACTAACTAGGAATTGGGATCCTATAATTGTCTCAATGACTCTTCATAATATTGTGATGAGTAAGATAATTGTTAATTATCTTTTTGCTTATAATGCTCTTGATAAGAAAGCAGTATGCTTAGAAATGCATTGAGCGTTTCGCTGTATGCACTTTTGTATTACTGTATTTTTTTATAAAAGTAATATATTTTTTATACAAACTGCAGCGGATCAAGATTCTTTTATTCTCATGGGAGGTGTATCTCTGTAGAAGGCCAGATTCTAACATCCTGCTGGCTTTAAAACCGGTTTTGTTCATTTCTGGCATCTACTGTGAGTACTCATTATATTTATTACTCATAACACAATTTCTTTTGGTGATTTGCGCCCCTTCTGGTTGCTGCCTTATACAGAATGACTGGGGCGTGCCAGTCAAGTCTTTTCTAGGTAAGTCCCTTATACGGTAGATAAGTTATATAGCCCTGAGATCATGTTGTCCAAGTTGAAGATACTTATCTTTAAAGAAATGAAAATGTGGTGGGACATCACAAAGATTGATAAATATTTATTAAATTACATGATACCAAGAGGCTTGAGAAAGAAAAAGATTGCCATGTTTGGTCAGTATAATGAAGTATTCATGTATAAATGTAATGTAACTTTGACTGAGTGTTCCATTAAGCTCGTGAACCTGAACCTTAAATATAAAAGGGACTCTTATGAAGTTCTGCAAGCTGAGATGGAGAAATTTCAGGAACAAATAAACCAGAATATGATAACAATAAGCAATCCAAGATTTATACTTAAACAGACCACAGAGGATGAATGTGTCAGTTTATGTAGTTTAGATCAGGACACAATTGATTTGGATAAGAGTTCTGCCTCATATTTTTTTTCAAATTCAGGGTTTGAGATTTAGTTCAAGTGAAGTCTTCACTGGAGAAAGAGGAAAGCAAAAGCACTCGACATAAAAATGACATTCCCAGCTGTTTTATCCCCAGTAACAGAGACATCCTCAACAAACGAGGCAAAAAGTTTCAAACAATGGAGGTGTGGTTCTAAGGGGAAGAGGAAAAACAGGTCCATATACAGGCGATCGAAGCAGGAGGTGGTGAATTTGTCCAGCAAGGCAATGACTTCCATAAAACTGTTATCCAGAGTAGGGTGGGCGAAAGGTCCCATCATGTTCCCTGAAACAATCCCCAAAAACCACGTTGTTGTCAGCTTTTTCCTGGGAAAATCCACTTTAAATACAGAGATTAAAATATTCGTATTCACCCATTAAAAATTCTTCTCCATTTTTTTTTGTCGCTATAAAGTTTGGCTAGATTAACATTTTTTTTTGCCTTTTCGCTATAAAAAATGTGCCATTTTCCAGGAAGTGAAAATAACTAGAATCGGTACACGCTATGCTGTTCTGCTCTGTGTTAGTAGCAAAATTGAGGCAAGAGAGTCTCATAGTGAATGCTATCAATTTGAACAAGTTTACAAACAAAAAAGGAGATGCTGGAAGGACCCTTATGTGTCCACTGAGTCTGAGGAGGAAGAGGAAGTGACCACTACAGACCCAATGCTGGAAAATCTCCCTAAATCACCTCTAGGGATCTTGGGGAAATTAATCTCAAGGGAGGAAGAAGAGGGTAGTATTGAGAGCAGGACAGGTCATCTGCCTGTGCCTACTGCCATAAGTGCTGCACCTACTGCCCCTGCTACCATCAGTGCTGTGATTGCTGCAGTACTGAAACTGCTGTCAGTGCAGAACCTGCTGCCAGTGCTGAACCTGCTGGCAGTTAGTCTTGTTATTCTCAGGATGAGGGAGGAAAAGATAATGCAAAATGTGACAGCAGAGGACCATCCCCAAGCATTCCCTCCACTAGTATTACTATTAAGAAGGTCCAGCAGCTTGTAAATGTTAGGAGTGAAGAAGGTGGTGATCATCATATTTCTAGTGAGTGTAAGGAGGAAATTGATGTGGTTGGTGTTAGTGGTAGTAACAGTGATGGTGAAACAGCTGGTGGGATTAGCTTTAGGGGAGTGGTAGGGGAAGCAATGCAGAGTGTCCAGACTAGCATTCAAGGAAGCTCACACCATTCCCCTGATCCTGGGAGTCCCCTTCCCCTTACGGCATTGTCCAGGTGGAATATGATCCTGAAGAAGGCAGAATTGTTGCTTAGCAGCAATAATACCACAGCCACCAGGAGCACAGTGCCTGCTGCTGGTGATGCCAGTCTGCCTTCTTTATGTCACTAAGAAATGGCAAGTGTAACATTAGGGGACCCTCTGTCACATTTCTAATCACCTCCTCCAGCAGCAGCACAGAGGGACTGGAGGTAGTGGTGATGGTGGAGAAGCTGTGGTGGAAGAGACATTGAGAAGGAATGGGAGACAGGGATGAGGATGGGTACCACCACCACCAGCAGTGAGCTTTTGGAGTTTACAACTGCTCTAATTCCTGCTTCTGCTGAGTGGCAAGAGTAGCAGTATGCTTAGGAGCAGGCTAATGTGCCACAGACCACCATGGACACAACGGGAATGGGGCCAGGAACACATTTCTAGGACCAGGACAGGATCCACTTGTCAGCAGCAGCAATACTCCTAGTTGCAGTGTATCACGGTGCCCGTGATTGCTGCCTTTTCCTGTCAGTTATCTGTGAAGGCTCTCCATTGGCTGCCTGTCTTGTATCCGCCCAGTATTGCCTATATAGACTGGGTCCTGGCACCCTTTGGTTGCCCTTTTGTGGTGTCTCTATGTCTGTAGCCACCTGCATCCTGTTCTTGAGTTTCCTGGGCCTTGCTGCATACACCACCTTCCAGATTCCGTCTGCTTACCTGCCTGACAGCTTCCTCTGCTGAAGTGGTTCCTGCCTCCGTTCCTGATCCGGTTTGGGCTGACGTTCCTGCTTCCATTGCTGATCTGGTCAACTGCCGTTATTGTTCCAGCTTCCTGTCCCGGCCTGGCTGTTTGTTCCTGCTTCTGGATAGTGTGCAGCGTGTTCCGTCCTCATGTCGCATGGGCGACATTTTCATCCCTGAGTATCATTGTGTACTCCAGTACGCGGGTACTGGTTCGCTCCATATATCACCGGTTGCTTGCTCCTTCCCATACAGCACCAGTAGTGTCATTGTGTACTCCAGTACGTAGGTACTGGTTCGTTCCATCTATCACCGGTTGCTTGCTACTTCCCATACAGCACCGGTAGTGTCATTGTGTACTCCAGTACGCGGGTACTGGTTCGTTCCATCTATCACCGGTTGCTTGCTATTTCCCATACAGCACACGCAGTGTCATTGTGTACTCCAGTACGCGGGTACTGGTTCTCTCCATATATCACTGGTTGCTTTCTCTTTCCCATACAGCACCAGTAGTGTCATTGTGTACTCCAGTACGCTGGTACTGGTTTGCTCCATCTATCACTGGTTGCTTGCTACTTCCCATACAGCACCGGCAGTGTCATTGTGTACTCCAATACGCAGGTACTGGTTCGCTCCATCTATCACCGGTTGCTTGCTACTTCACATACAGCACCGGTAGTGTCATTGTGTACTCCAGTACGCAGGTACTGATTCGCTCCATCTATCACCGGTTGCTTGCTACTTCCCATACAGCACCGGTAGTGTCATTGTGTACCCCAGTACGCGGGTATTGGTTCGCTCCATATATCACCGGTTGCTTGCTCTTTCCCATACAGCACCGGTAGTGTCATTGTGTACTCCAGTACGCTGGTACTGGTTTGCTCCATCTATCACTGGTTGCTTGCTACTTCCCATACAGCAACGGCAGTGTCATTGTGTACTCCAATACGTGGGTACTGGTTCGCTCCATCGGCTGCTCACTACACCTATATGCACCGGTAGGCCTCTGTGTAGTCCAGTGTGCGACTGGTTTGCTCCACCTTTTCTCAGTCGCTGAGGCCACTTTTGCTCTTGCACCAGTACTTGTCGCCTCTGGGCCCAAGGCTGCCTTGCCCGGTATATTGGCAGGGCTGGTAGAGCCTTCTTTCTCGTTGTACCAGTCTCCTGGCTGCCTTGCCCGGTATATTGGCAGGGCCGGTAGAGCCTTCTCTCTTGTTGTACCAGTCTCCTGGCTGCCTTGCCCGGTATATTGGCAGGGCCGGTAGAACCTTCTCTCTAATTGTAGCAGTCTCCTGGCTGCCTTGCCTGGTATATTGGTAAGGCCGGTAGAGCCTAATTCCACTTGTGCCTATGCTAGGCTGCCTTACCCGGTATTGGCAAGGCCAGTAGAGCCTCTCTAGTATTAGTCACAATACCAATGATCACTATTGCTTTTGTTGTCATATATGTATATTGTCAAACCCGTGAGGGTTTTCTTTCAACTTTCAATAAAGTTGTGTTTTTATCTTAACTCTGTGTCTGAGAGTCAAAAGAAACCGTGACACAGTGCTAATTCTGAGACAGTAGCAGCAACAGAAGCAACATCACCCTCTACCCCAGCCAGTGAAGGGAAATATGGAGGAGGCCATTCTTCTCTTTTTCCCTGCCTCCCCCTGAAGTCATGGGTGTGGCACTGTTTTTCTCTTCGGGCAGTCACAGTGCAGTCATCACCAATGGCACTGTGTACAATTTGTGTAAAGTCAGTGAGAAGGGGAAAGGAGTGAACACACCTTGGCACAACCGCCCTGATAACACATATGAAACACAAACATGTTAAAGCCAAACACCCACCACAGAAATCGAGCACCGCTGTTGCTGTACCCCCTGACTCTCCAGAAAGGTAACAAGAGACGAGGCAGAGATCAAAGAGGAGGAAAAATTGAGCAACCCAGCCATCTTCTTCTTGCGCTAGTGTAATTACATCTTCTGCCAATCCACCTCATTCATCGTTACCTCCCCATCAAGTGATAGCAACTCTGTAGATGTTAGCATTTGGCAATTCTTGTCCACCAATTGCACACTGTGTGGTGCACTGGCCACACATGGCAGTGTTGTGGAAGAGAATCACAAGCAGGACATCAAGCAGCATCTGAGGAGAGTTCATCCCGCAGAATATGTTAAGCTGGTGGCAGGGAAGGTTCATCATTACTATTAAACTGTCAGCAAGTTGTCATGTGTCATTAGTGGGGTGTGGAAAAGGGGCATAGTGACAACAGCAGTACTTGGTTTCTGGTGGGGGGATTTCACATTGGGGACCCTAAGTGTCATGGTGTTTGGATAGAGTTGTGCCAAGTGTTTCATGTGCATGCATACGTACCCATTGTTCCCAGTCCATCCCTTATTTATACTGTGCATATTGCAGTTGCTGATGATGAAAGGCACAGTTCCTGCTCTCAAGGGAAAATTTTCAATTCTCAACACAACCATGATTTTGGAGGAGGGACAGGTGGAAAAGCATTATTAGCCAACTTCTTCTTTTCTCCACATACACCTGAAGTGGTGAGGGCTAGATATGGTGCTGCTACTGCCTCAGGTGCATCACTGGAACTAGTCATGGTAAATGGAACCTCATCACCCATGTTACTGCTGTTGTTGACCCCATTCCCTGTGAGCTGCCTAATCATCCTGCTGCTTAAACAACTCAGCAGCAGCAGCAGCAAGAACAGCAGCTGCAAATTCCACATTTATATCAGGACATTTGACAATGGCCAATAGCCACTGGCTAACATGATACAACATGCTGGCTCTAGGCCAGTAGGGTATTTTTTCTTTTCTCAGGTCTTGTGCTTTAAAAAAAACAACAACAAACGAACAAAAAAACAAAAGAAAAAAAAAGAAAAAACATAAGCCTACAAAAAATAAAGCATTTTTGAGTCCTACAGATCAATGTTTCCTGAGGACTTGTGCCAAACAAGTCTAAGTCCTACAAATTAATGTTTCCTCAGGACTTGTGCATCTAATAAGTCTAAGTCCTACAAATCAATGTTTCCCAAGGGCTTGGGTGTCTAACAACAAATCTTACAAATCATCCTCTATAGCATACTCTATCATGTCAAGTATCAGTTTACCCTAGTGGCAGCGTATGTCAGGGGGTCCCTGTCTCTATCACTTTAAGTATAATTTTTTTATTTTATTTTTTTTTTTTTTATTAATTACCCCCCAATACCATGCAACAACCCCCCCCAAAACAAATTCCCTGTTAAATTGATTCTTTTCCCAGGCTCCACCCATTAACACAGGCACTCTGCTCAGACCCCTTTTGTACCATTGTATTTTTTTATTTTATTAACAGTCCCCCCCAGTCCCAGTCAACAACCCCTCCAAAAACAGTTCCCTGTTCAACTTATTGTTTCCCCACACTCCACCAACACATGCACCCTCATAAACCCTTTTATATTATATGCCTTTGGAATTTCAATGGAATGAGCTAGGCAAAAAAGTGGAAGAACTGCAGTTTTAATTGTATTTAATATTTTTATTAACTGCTCCCAAATCCCAGTTAACAACCCCCCAAAAAACATTCCTTGTTCAACTGATTATTTCCTCACACTCTGCCAACACAGGCACCTTCATACCCATTTGATACTATGCCTTTGGGAAATAAAATAACATTTGTTATGTGTTGTGTGTCAATGTTCCGAATGATTTCAATGGAATGAGCTCTTCGAAAAAGGCAGAAAAACTGCATTTTTCGCAGGAAATTATTTGCCAATTTTGGTTTGAGCAGTAAATTTTCACCCATCCCTTATCCAGAGGTTTCTTTTTTTCACCCTAATCGACACATGATACTGGACTCTAGCTTGGATTTTAATAATTTTTTTAGAAGTTTAACACATTTTTTGACGATGAAGGTCGAGAGACTGTACTAACTACCCTGGGTGATTGTTCACTCACACCGTCTCAAACACAGATCCTTTGGAGGACTCACTATGTAATAACATACCTACATCTCTCATACAATCAGCAATTTGAATCCTGATAAAGTCTCTTTTGACCAGTGTGTGAGATATGATTTGGAATGTTTAAGGTTTGGATGTTGGGAATATGGTGAGTAAATCAATGGTGGATACAGATATGCGATTTAAACCATGCTCTGATTTCTATCTCATTCAATGTCGAAGTCATGTCATAGAAATCTTCCATGAATTGGCAGAGCAGGGTCTTGTTAAACTGAAAAAGAAGTTTGGCTGTATCCCATACTTATTGAGATAACGTGAGTACATTTGAGAGACAAGCCATTAGGAAGTTAGCCAGTGATAACCAGTTTTTTAACTACTGTTTTACTACCAGGTCCACACACTCCATTCACCTTACCGTGCTCCTAGCACACTTGCTGGACATAATGAGCATAGTGTTATTCATTATGATAAAGTACACAACAAAAAGTGATATCTTTCCTCTTTCAAAATAATGTACCATTTACATCTGTCTCTCAGGTCACAGCTCAGGTCAAGATCCCTGCCTATCTCTGTCACCTATCAGTCAGAATTTTTTTTATAAACTGTCACTGTTTATCACTGCCACTGTCTACAAAGAAATCACATGCACACTCCCTGCAGTCATAAGTGACTCTTTCTCACCCTATCCGCCTGCGCACATAGCTAATGTCAACAGCAATTTTCTATCTCTCCCAACATCACTGCAGTTTAAATTTTTACAGTATAAATTGAAGATAGACCGTTAGTTTGCAATAAGGGATCAACTACACCACACAGTAGCTGATGCAGACATGCAGCACCATCACGCTAAATTATATGCTTGTCTTATTTCTTTTTAAGGTTGTAGGAGTGACTGTCAAGTAAGTTGCCATTCTTTGTCTCTTGAATGTCTGATGTATCAGTCTACAAAGTTTATTTGTCAGTCACAGAAAAGGCTTAGCCAGATCAGGTAGGAACTTAGATGCCTACACGAAAACAGTACTGCTGAGCACAGCTATATGTTATATGACTTTTTCACAATGATGTCTGACAAATCCACACACCAGGCTCCAATTGTACCTTTCTGCCTTATGGACACCTGTTAGATCCTAAACATAGGAAATGAAAAAGTTAAAACAATGATCCATGGAGTTCTCAGACACTCAGTATAAGACTGATATCAAGTAAAAACAAGAACATTTTATTGACTTGGCAGATGTCAGGGTTTACATAGAAAATCAAAAGACAAGTCCACTCCTTAGGAAAAGTATCAAACTGTGCATTTTCTGGGAAGTTTCCCACAAAAATGGGTCTTTCTCTGCCGTCATTGATGGATGCAGGGACCATGGGGTTTTGGATTGTACGTGTAGGAGGGAGGGCACTCTAAACATAACACATCCCACTTCCTAGTGTTATCACCTCCTTCTGTCATTCTACGGTTAGTTTTAAATGAGTATCCCTCAGGAAGCATTTATTGTTTTTTACTCATTCATTGATATTCTGGGTCCCTCACATTGTGTTGAAAGTTCCTGTGCAATACCCTCACCACTTCTTGCTTACTAGTCCCATTGGGACAGTGAACTATTGATTTAAAAAGATGGAGACCCAAGCTAAGATGTTGGCTGAGACGGAAGAAGATTCAGCATATTACTCCGTTGCAGAGGAGCTCCATTAGAGATATGTACTTCTGCTTCTATATTTAGTGAGGCGGTACTCCATAAATTACTTTGATGCAAGCTGTTTACTGCACCTCTTTTTATATCCAGTTATGCACACTCTGCAAAGATGGTCCATGATGAATCCATCCTATTCCATATAGGTGAAATATTATCTGAAATTACCCATGTTCTAGATATTGTGGGTACTATACTGCCATCCACAGTTGACACTACCCCCAATTGGGTAATGTTTCATGAGTAAAATTATTTTAATCCTTGCTAAGTTTATGCCTATATAGTTGACTAGTGTAAAAGCCTGTGTACACGGGCCAAGGTCTGGGTGATGTTAACCCTTTGAGTGACAGAGGGGTAACGTGGCACTCAAATGGTTAAGAGGCCGGTCCTGCTCTGCATCCTGCCACCAACGCAGTCATGCATAGAGACTGCCCAAAAGCACAGAATGCTCCCAGCACAGAACTCCCAGCATTCTGTGTGTTCGGGCAGTCTTATTGCACATGACGGCTTCTGACAAACATCCTAGCAAATTATAACATAAGATATGCTTGTTCACAGGGTCAGCTTGATTATATAGGAAATCTAGACACCTGATTATGGTGCTGAAGTGTTGGGGGCACAGCATACAAATAAGATAATCAAATTCCACTAATCACAAAAGTTAACAAAAATATACACATGAGTTTTGCAAGAAAACTCCCCACTCCCTAAATATCTTTAATATTTTTAGGCCAGATGGGTAAGCAACTCAGTGCTCTGCAATGTATTGTTCCCATCTTTTGCACTCAAATTGTTAACCTTATGCACTCCTCAGTCTCAGTGACAGACCAGTGCCCTTCACCCTCTTCCTCCTCCATGTCAAATGTAGACCATAAGGAATGAGAGGGGCATGCACGATGGGCATCTACAGAGATCTTTAATTTCCTGTAATATTTATACCCAGTTGTCCCAACACACTTAGTGCTCCCCTTCCCAAATATCACATGCTGTAAAGTGCGCATGCTGCCCTCTGCTATGCTGCCCTCAGACAACAGTGTAAAGCCACATACAGCACCAGTAAGTAGACACTATTTTCTAAGACAAAAGTCTGCCTCTTGTGTCATGGATTGCGCCTATCAGAAAATCCCTGGTCTTCCCATTGCTTTACATATGTTGTGGAGTCACTCCTATCAATGGGTGAACACATAATTGTCCTGTATGGAGTTTCTCTGGAATAGGAGACATGTCTCCTTTCCACAGAAATACCCACAGGAAGGAAATCAATGAAAAAAGATATATTTCATTAGAGGAAGGTTAAAGTGATAGTAATGTTTCAAAATAAAAGCAGCTCCAATTAATCTTCATAGTATTTGGGCCATGTACAGTATATTTCAGTACTGTCAGAGTTCTAGTTCAAGAGTAATTGAATGATAAAGTATCCCCCTCCCGATCCTTTTACTTAGTGTAAGCCACCTCCCCTCAGATGTGGAATCTGGTCTCTTGACTGGACAGGTCGCAGCAAGGGACAATCTTCTTACTGTAAGCAAAAGGAAAACCCTGCCCACCTTTTCAGGTTTTTCCCTTATGTTAGTTGAAGATTGTCCCTCTCTGCAAGGTATCTGGACACCACCTTTCTATTCTGAGGTGAGCAGTGTTACATCAGCAAAAGGGGCAGGAGGGGAATACTTTATCATTCAATTACTCTTGAACTACAACTCTGACATTATTGAAATAACACTCTCCCTGGCCCAAACACTATGAAGATTAATTTGAGCTGCTTTTATTTTGAAACATTACTATCCCTTTATGTCCATTTATTTCAATGGCCTTAACCTTCTGGCGAAAACCACACATATACAGATTCACACACACATCTAACATGCACAAACCTCATCATACATGAACACACATGCACACTCACACACACACATTCATATGTGTACACACACACACACCCTACCTATAGTCACCCAGTTGAAACAGGTAAGTGGATCTTCTGTTTTCATGGTAGTATCTGCTTTTGTGGCCTGTTTTGCATTTTCAAGTAGGCTGTGTGCCGACTCAGCAATATAGCCTGCTGAACATGCCGAGTAGATACTTTGTTGTCTGGAGTAGATGATGGCAGTAATTGCATTGACACAAGAATTCTGACGGAAGGTGAAATATGCAAGTTTCTTCAGATTTCTTCCAAAGCAAAAATCTTCTCCCATGACCCATTTTATCTATCTTTTAATTAAAATATATGCACATTTTCAGACATTGCTGTCCCCCTGTTTTTCTTACATCATATTCAATGCTGAATTCCACAACTTGCCTGCCCTTACTGTGAAGAGCACAGTATAACAGAAAATAAACATTCTTCTGCCCATATACTCACATTGACCATGCTTTATTTTTGCAGTAACACTGCCTGGTTTAAAATGCCTGCCATGCTCTCAGGATATAAGAGTTACTAGTGTTACAAGCTTTGTCACGCAGACAGCCAGATATATTGTATTATTGTCAACCTGATCACACACACACTTCAGTTTTAGTGAGGAAATATTGATGTGAAACATATTTTTCTTGCACTCTTAAGTATTGCTGTTCTTTAAAGTCAGCAAATTAAGGTGACAGACAGGACTGGCAGAAGGATAGTGTATTCTCAGTTCTATGAGTTGTGGTGCATGCCTAGTGGACTGGTTTGTCTGATTAATCCTGGTAAAGAATGAGACTCCTCCACACTATACATTATGCAAAAGCCCCCCCCCCCCATCCTCCTTGTCTTCCTCCAACATCAAGCATAGGTCAGGAAAAACAGATCCAAAAATAAAGAGTTGAATTAATAAGAAGTATACTAAGAAGACCAGCTTTTGTCTAGATTGTTATGACAGAATGCGGGGATGACATTTATGTCCCAGTAAATTAAGGTCAGATCAGAAGCATGCTAGGGTCCTTGTGCAAAAATTAAGATTAGCAATTCTAGAGTTAATGAATTGCATATCCTTTTGATTTAATTTTAAATTACTAGGGGTGTTCTTTATATAGATGTGCAAACAATCAGCAATATGGAATCTTAAAATAAAAATAGAATATAGTCACTAAAATGTGTTCTACTGGCTGAGTATTCCAACAACCGGTATGTAGCATCAAGGATTAATTAAATGGATAGTAATACTTTGTTTTAACTTTGTTTTATTTTGTAGGCATTAAAAACATGAAGAACGATGTAAGTCTTATCTCTCAGACCTTTATGGTTTGAGAGATATTCACAAGCAAAGTTTCCCCTCCCTGCCCCTTTTACCTAGTGTAAGTCATCTCTTCTCAGATGTGGAATCTGGTTGTAAGACCAGACAGATAACAGCAGGGGATAATCTTCTTCCTATGAGAACAATGAAAGCCCTGCCCCCATTGACAAGCTTTTCAGGTTTTTCCCTTATCTTAATTGAAGATTGTCCCTCTCTGCAGTCTACCTGGGCACCTCCCTTCTGCTCTGGATGAACAGTGTGACATCAGTAAAAGGGGCAGGAGGAGGACACTTTGTCATTGAATTACTCCTGAACTACAACTCTGACAGAATTGAAATAACACTCTCCAAAGTCCAAATACTATGATGATTAATTAGAGCTGCTTTTATTATGAAACATTACTATCCCTTTAAGTGCTCCCCTTTTTTCTTGGTACTTGGCTTTATCTTTTCTCATATGAGGAGAATGTTTCAGAGCAGCTGTTACAAGGATATATGTGTAGTGGTCCATGACAATATCTCCTGCATGTTCATTGAGCTTCTGAATGAGCATCTTATAGCTGTAATATTTAAATTTAAGAAGAACATCATTTGAATTTTCAGCAAACCAAAAAAGCAAAAAACACAGAAGGCGCCAATAGTGCCCTTATCACAAATATATAAAAAAGATCACAGTACTTATATTCATACACTCACTTTTGACGATGGCTGTATAGCCATTTTTTATATATTTGTGATCAAATGTGAGTGTATGAATATAAGTACTGTGATCTTTTTTATATATTTGTGATAAGGGCACTATTGGCGCCTTCTGTGTTTTTTGCTTTTTTGGTTTGCTGAAGATTCAACCCTCTGTGGGGAGAAGTTATGGGGAAGAGCAGCCGATAGTTTACAGAGAAATCTGGAATGAAAGAAGCCTTTTAAAGGGACGGCTTTAAGATCCCTGAGTCTGGTTATTAGTCTACATATATATGTTAGTCTAACAATTTGATATGTGAGTACGGTTCCACTGGTGGAGATGTGGTGATTTGAAACATCAACGGTATCACACAAGGAAGCACCTCTGTTTTTCCCTTTTCCTTTTATTCTGCATCATTTGAATTTTGATTTTTAAGCTATTAAGCTAGTAACTAAAAAATATTTTTAGATAGTATTACACTATGTACTTACTGTCACGGTTTAGTTAAGAACGCTCAGACAGTTAGGTAAGGTTAAAAGCTTTATTGAAAATAATTAACAATTGCCCCACTCAGGTCCAGAAGAGGTCCATACCAAGTACTTTCCAAATATGACGCGGGTCAGGGTGAGAACACACACAGTAGTAATAATACAAGATAAATGTGATGATCTTGGACTTGGAGGCAGAATTTGTAGATAGTTTCAGGAACAAGAATATCCTCAACAGCCCCACACCACAATAGGCGACACAAGTGATGGGTAACTGAAGGGCAATTCTCTAGTGGACTTGGGATATCAGAGGCAGCACAGACAGTGTACAGGTAGACACCTGACCCTAGACTTCTAGGGTTAATGGAGGCAACACAGGCAAGACTCTGGCAGAGGACTGACCCTAGGAATTTAGGGTAAACGGAGGCAACACGGACAGGACTCTGGCAGTGACTGGACCCTAGAATGCTAGGGTTAAGGGAGGCAACACAGACAGGACTCTGGCAGTGGCTTGACCCTAGAATGCTAGGGTTAACGGAAGCAGGACAGACAGGACTCTGGCAACGACTTGGCCCTAGCACACTAGGGTTAACGGAGGCAACACGGACCTAACTCTGGCAGTGGCTTGACCCTAGAATGCTAGGGTTAACGGAGGCAACACAAACAGGACTCTGGCAGTGACTTGGCCCTAGCACGCTAGGGTTAACGGAGGCAATAGACACCAGACACTGGTAGAATACTGACCCTAGGCCACTAGGATGAGCGGAGGCAACACAGGCAGAAGTCTGGCTCTGACTGGACCCTACTACTATAGGGTTACTAGAGGCAACACAGACACTGGTGAGTGACTGGGCTCCCACAGGCTCCAGCAGAATATTGGAGTGGTTAGTCCTAACAGGTGCTATGTGGTAAGCCAGTGGAAGAGAGCAAGGTATGTAAAGTAGCCGGTCAGTAACCGGTGTCGCCTTGATCGGTACACGGAGGTAATCAGCCAGTCCCGTTAGCAATGGAACCAGAAGCTCAACCAGGTCGGCATATATGCAATACACAGCCAGTCTAGATGGACAACCAGACACTAACCCAGCCAGGTCGGTGCACACAGAGTAGTCAGACAGTCCTTAGTCGGTAACGGAATCAGATACACAGCCAAGCCAGTTCGGTACACAAGGACTTAGGGCTCGATTGAAATGTTGGCGTCGGCAGAAAAAACTGGCGACGCTGGTTTTAATGTCAACTGAGCAATGCAAATGTTCCACTAGTAAGAAGCGATGCCAGTTCTGAAACACACGTCGCCCGTCGCCAGAACAGCAAGATCTCACCCATAGAGGATAATGTACAAGAGATGCCAAAAGCTATTCAAATGTTGGAGTTAGGACTAACTCACATTAAACTGCAACATTTCTCTCCAGAAATCTAACGCCTATTTTTTTGGAGAACAGCACACCACACAGAGTAAAAAAAAACACCGTCTCCAGTTTTGAACAGCATTCTCTGTGCTTTTCCCTACCCAGCCACTAGGGGAACACAGAGATGGCTTTCAGCACCATGGACAGCTTTGAATGCCATAGGGATGTGCACTGCTCACCCCTGTGGCATTCAAAGGGTTACAATCAATAAAACTAGTACACCAAGCACTACACAATGCCCCCTTCCACATCCCCCCCCCCTTAGTATGTCACATATATTGCATATATGGGACATACTAACCCCATCCACATCCACCTCATGGACTTCCATATAGTGGACAAATCTGTCTTTTATTCCACAATTAACCCTTTGAGTACCAGAGAGGTAGGAAAGCATTGCTTAGCATGTTTCCTACCCCTCTGGTACCCAAAGGGTTAATAGGCAAGGTATGGACTACATACCTTGCCTGTATATATGTGTGTGTGTGTGTGTGTTTTAAACTTTTTTTATTAAAAGACTATTATTACACATAGTTTAAATTAGATCTCATTCATTTTTAATGCCCTATCTCCTGTGTCCCATTGCTAAAAGACAGATTTGTCCACTACATGGAAGTCCATGAGGTGGATGTGGATGGGGTTAGTATGTCACATATATGCAATATATGTGACATACTAAGGGGGGGATGTGGAAGGGGGCATTGTGTAGTGCTTGTTGTACTAGTTTTATTGATTGTAACCCTTTGAATGCCACAGGGGTGAGCAGTGCACATCCCTATGGCATTCAAAGCTGCCCATGGTGCTGAAAGCCATCTCTGTGTTCCTCTAGTAGCTGGGTAGGGAAGCACAGAGAAAACTGTTCAGAACTGTCGACGTGGATTTTGGATTTTCTGACTGAACTTGATACTTTGGAGTGCTGTGATTGGCTATGGTGCTAGGTAACATTTTTATTGTGTGTTTTTAGGTAAGATTTTCTATGCAACACAGGTTTAAGGTTAACGTGTATTTTGTTGGTTATCGCTCGTTAGCCTTTCTGGGTAAGGAAGATTTGAATCTCACGTTACCCAGTCTTGCTTAACGCACGAAGGCAGTGTTTTTCTTCACGTTGGTTTTAGCACCAACAGTTGAATTGAGCCGTTAGTCAGCCAGTCCTTAGTCGGTAACGGAATCGGGTACTCAGCCAGGCCAGGTCAGACACACGGAGTCAGTAAGCCAGTCTTTAGTCGGTAATGGAATCAGATACTCAGCCAAGCCAGTTCGGTACACAAGGAGTTAGTCAGCGAGTCCAAGGTCAGCAATGGAATCGGATCACAGGAGCGTCAGGAACTAAACGTAGTCAGACGAGCCGGGTCATACACGGAAACAGGAACAAGAACTTCTAGTCGCTAGTTACGGATACACTATGAAAGAGCACCAGTAGAATGACAGGAGGGCATATTTGAAGGCAAACCCTGGGAGGAGTCACCAACACAGAGCCAATAAGAATAAGGCCAGGGTAAACCCGGAAGTAACAATGTCGCTCAGAACAGAATCACGGGCACCGTGATGCTTACATTCTTTCCTTTTGTTTTCCTAGACTTTGTAGATTACCCTATCCAATAATGTAGCTGTGAATACATTATAAGGATATTAATATTTACTTTTATTTTTATTTATATAATTCTTACTGTCATATTGTGAATTATGGCACTATATACACATTTTTCTGATAATCTGCATACAGATCAATTTTGTATCTCAAAGCTCCACTCAGAAAGCCAACCTAGATGCCCTTAACCTTACTCAAATCACTAACAGTAATTTACTATGAAATGTCTAAGGAATGCATATACAAAGGAAATGAAAATTCTGAGTCTAAATGTACCATAGAGGACATATAAAAATTCTCTAAAGTATCATTGATTTAAATTGTACTTTTAAATCCATTGAATGCTAAAACCATCACCAATGCTTTGCTTTGTATTCAAGGGGTTAAAAACCCTCTTTGTATCCATAATTTTATGTGTGCCCTAAAGTGCAGTTGATTTGCTCCAGATTTGTTCTTGTTTCCCTTTTGCATATGGTCCTCTATAACTAGTGGCACTTGACACATCCAGTACTGGCATTGTGATGCACAAATCATATTTGAATAGTTGCAATCAAAAGACATTAAACCATAAAAAACTGGAGAAAATGTATCACACCTATTCCATGAAAAAAGAGGCCCTAGGGAACCATCCTCAGTTATTTTGTCACCCCTTAAAACATAACCCTTCACCAAGACAGGTACCCTGCCACAGGGCTTACACCTTAGGAGGCATGCCCCCACCCCCTGACCAGAACAATGGCCTGCTCAATGCTCCTCATAAGTTTCAAGTGGAACTACCACTGCATAACAAGTTTATCTTAAATAACTACCCATCTGGAGATTAGCTGCTTAGTAATGCTAGTCGCCAGAATTATTACCGTATTAAATAGATTTCACCTTTCTTCCCCCACTGACAGGCAGTATGGAAAGCGGACATCTTGCCACAGTAACATCCATGCACCTGCTCTGTCAGTCCCTTCCGGAGCCGAACGGCTCCTAGAGCCGACTGGGACTGACAGAGCAGGCGTGTGGACATCACTATGGCAAGATGTCCACGCTCCATCCTGCCTGTCAGCCGGGGACGAAAGGAGAAATCTATTTAATAAGGTAATAATTCTGGCGACTAGTGCTACTAAGCAGCTAGTAGCCAGATGGGGAGTTATTTAAGATAAACTTGTTATGCTGTGGTAGTTCTGCTTTCAAGGTTGAAGTCCAAATCCAGATCATTCAAATAAACCCTGTCCTCCCTGATAAACTCCTTCTCACTCTCCTAAAACCTGTACCTAACTGCTACCCCACCCATCCCCATAAAAAGTGTAAAACCCATCTATTCAAATAAACTCCTACACCTATCCAGGGCCTTTGGGTCTCTAGCTCACCTCCAAAACCTACTAGCCACAACCTCAGATCAAACCAAGACCAGATCCTGGAAAAAAGCAAGAAGTCTTCTCAGATCTTAATACGGTCCCCTAAACTACATACAGGAAATGTACCAAAATCTTTGCCCCCCCCCAAGTTGAACCACTAAAACCTGTGGTTCCCCCACATGAATTCTAGCAAACTTGACCACATCTTGAATCAGCTGCACCCACTTCATAGCCCTAAAACCAAACCAAGATACCTCCACTTCATGTATGGGGGAAGCCCAGTTGAATGCCATTCCTATGCGCCAATGCTTACCTCCTCGCTCAGTAAAAGTAGGAATGCCCAATAATCCAGACTTGCAGTGGAAAGGGACCTGCAATGCAAAAGTATACATAAAGAACCAAAGCCACCGTACCCCCCTGCCCAACTACAAAGTGTCAACAAAATACAACTTGTCACGCCAAAATCAGTGACTTTGAGACTGAGGAGGAAGACTCTGAGGCTGAACTTGATGTGGTTGGTGTTAGTAGTAGTAGTAGTAATGGTGAAGCAGAGAGAGTGGTAGGGAAACATTTGATGCGTCCAGACTAGCAGACAAGGAAGTCCAAACTATTCCTCTGACCCTGGGACTGGGAGTCCTCCCCTTCCCATCACTACAGTGTCCAGGTGTGAACATCATCCTGAAGAGGCCAGAACTGGTGTTGGGGTAGAAGATCAGGCTCAGAATTAATACCACCACCACCAGCAGGAGTGCAGATCAGCTGCCTGTGCCTGCTGCTCCTTCTGCTAGTGCTATTCTGCCTTCTTCTTCAGGTCAAAAGGAAATGGCAGGTGTGACATTAGGGGACCCTCTGTCACATTGCTCATCACCTCCTCCAAGCAGCAGTGAGATATGTATAATACAGCAGCAGCAATAACAGCATGTAGAGACTAGTGGTAGTGGTGATGTTGATGCTGGAGAAGTTGGGGTGGAAGAGACATTGATGGCCTTTTTAGCAGAAACTGAGAAGAATGGGAGACAGGGTTGAGGATGGGCATCACCATCACCACTAGCAATGACATTTTGGAATTAGAGGAATTTGCAATTGCTCTAACTCCTTGTGATGCTGAGATTCAAGGGCAGCAGTATGCTGAGGAGCAGGCTAGTGTGCCACAGACCACCGTGGACACAGTGGGAATGGGGTCAGCAAGTGATGCAGGACTAAGACAGGTTCCACTTGCCAACAGTAGCAATACTCCTGATCCTAGTTGCAGTGATGAATCTGATGCAGGAGCAGCAACAGCAGCAACATTATCCTCTGCCACAGACAATGAAGGGGAATGTGGAGGACAAGAAGAAAGAGGCCATTCTACATCTGTTCCATTCCTCCTGAAGTCAACAAGGGTATGGGACTATTTTTCTGTTGAGGCAGGCACAGTGCAATCATCAGCAATGGCACTGTGCACAAGTTGTGACAAGTCAGTGAAAAGAGGAAATGAGGGAACACACCTTGACACAAGCTCCCTGATATTACACATGAAACACAGACACCATGACATTTGATCCAAACATGTTAAAGGCAAACACCCGCCACAGAAATCAAGCACCACTTTTGCTATCCCTGACTCTCCAGAAAGGCAACAAGAGGCAAGGCAGAGATCAAAGAGAAGGAGGAGGAATAGAACAACCCAGGCAGAGACTGGAAGTTCCAGGATGAGTAAAACAACTAGCTCACCATCACCTTCTACTACATCTTCTGCAAATCCGCCTCGTTCATTACCTCCCCTGCCAAATGATAGCCACTCTGTTGATGCTAGGATGTGGTGGTTCGTCTCTACCCATTGCACACTGTGTGGTGCATTGACCACACATGCCATTATAGTGGAGGAGAATCACAATCAGTGCATCAAATGGCATCTGAGGAGATTCCATCCTGCAGAATATGCTAAGATGATGGCAGGAAGGGTTCATCATTACTATTAAACTGTCAGCAAGTTGTCATGTGTCCTTAGAGGGTCTGGAAAAGGAGTATAGTGACAGTGGCAGTACTTGGTTTCGGGTGTTATGGTGTTTGGATACAGTTGTGGCCCCAGATGTTATTTACCACACACACACACACACACACACTGTGCACATTGCAGGTTTGCAGTTGCTGATAAGACCTGCTGTTCCTGCGCTCAAGAGAAAAAATATATTTTAGGAACAACACACCCATGATGATTTTGGAGGAGGGGCAGGAGGAGAAGATTTAATGACCAACTTCTTCTTTTCACCACATAGACTGGGGGCTACTTATTCTGCTGCTACTGTCTCAGGTGCATCACTGGAACCAGTCGTGGCAAGTGGAAGTTGCCTGCACCATGCTGGTGAGATCAGAATTTTGCCTGCATGAAAAGGGTGATATTCCCATGTTGCCGTTTTGATGGACGCACAGCGCCCCACAGATGTCTTGCTATTCAATCAACTGCTACTGCTGTATTTTTTTTCACCATTACACAGCAGAAGTAGGATGGACCGCAGGCCACTTCAGGAACCCCAATCAGCACAGAAAACCCCACTGGCACTCCCACCGAGAGATTCTCAGACAAAGAAACCCCACCCCCACTCGTGGAAGGAAAACTGACAGAAAGGGGAACAAATGTCAGGAAGAGAAGAAATGGCCAGTAATGGCAAGCCAGGTCTGGGACTGGAAACCACCCCCTTCCCCAGAGCCCATGGATACCAAATGCACAGCCCAGGAGCTCTCTGCCCTCTCCGCCAAAGAACCCTGTGAACGCTAACCCTGTAGAAACATATTAAGTAACTGTCGTAATCCCTCCAAACCCCCTCAAACACACCCCATTCCCCAAAGACACAACCCAAACAGATGTACCTCCAGTATGAGGGATCACATCTGTCAGTGCACTCCAATATCCAACAGTCATCAGACTCCTTGCCTTAAGTCAAGACATGCCAGTCAACTCTGCAGCAGGGGGAACACTCGTCAGCATCTAAAGGAGGGAAGATGACCTCGCTTATCCACTAGGAGTTCACAATTCAGCAGGTCCCGTCATCCATCTGCAGTATGCAACGCATGCCCGGGGAAAAGATCCTGTGCAATCTCACAGCTTCTAGGGAGGCCACCAACACCCACTCCTATAGGGGTCTGCTCCCCACTGCCTACAACCTGCCCTACACCAGGATGTGAGGAAGAGCCTGATGGAAGCCACACAGTGCTGGGATCCCCAGGAGCACCAGCAGAGCTGTGCACACCAGAACTCCCTCTCCCCATGGCAGTCAGAGTCATCATGTCATCTGCCACATCAGCTGCTGATCCACTGTCCACATGCCTGGAACTGTCGCTGGTGACATTACCAACTGCATCATGCCCACTCACTCTGTTCCCATCTGCCTGCAGAGGCCGTCAACTGCACCATTTAAATAGTTTCCTCCCTTCATCTGTGGCACCATCAGCTCCGGACTGGGACCCAGGGGCCAAATGGCTCCTACTCTGTCTAGTCTTCATGATTAGTTTAGGTGGAGGCTGTGCCCTAGTGCTCTCCACTGGCCTCCCAGCAGCACAAAATGTGGGCCGTTTCTCTAAAGGAAGGACCCAAACTGGCCTGCCTCTGCTACAATTGCAACCTTAGCCACTGCCCAACGTCTTCTTCAACTGCTTTCCGCAGCTCAGCAAAGAGCTCTTCCAGGCTGGATATAGTAACAACCATACAAGCAAAGAGGACAGATGGTGATAAGTAGTTCTGTAATGTTTCTATGCTGCTTAATGCTTCTTACTCCTAGGCCTTATTTGCAGTGAATACCCTACTACTTCCTGTCCTAACTATATGAAACCCCACTAAAACTCCACACATCAACTACCTAACTTCATAAACTGCCCTTTTACATTTCTCCCCCTCCGCTACGCTCCTCAGGGAGTTCTTGTACTGTGAAAAGCTATGTTTCATTGGTATGCAGAATTTATAGAACCATATCCCTCATCCTTACATCTTGGAATCAGATCTATTGAATTAAGAACAATATATGGTATTATTATGACAACTGGTTTTAACACAGTTAAAATAAAAAATGACATCTAAATTAATTGTTTTGTTTGCCTTCCTGTGGAACATCAAAGGAGATCAAGGGTAAAAACTTGACTGAGCTTACTTTCAGCCTCATCAATTATAAACCTATGTTATTTGTTTTCCTTTGTGAACAGGTTTTGCTAAAGGCAAGCAAATTGTGATTGGGCTTTTATAACAGTAGTTGGTTTATTTTTTATATATATATTTTTTTTTCAGCTGTGATCATTTTAAAGATTTTTTCCTGTTTATAACTGAGTTCAAGACAAACGCCACTATAAAAATGATAAAAGCATTATTTTACGAAAACTTGTATGTAAACTATGTTGGATTTACAATCAGGAAGGTATGATGCATATTAAGCCCTGTATGAGTAAAATCAATAATTATATCAAGCATATTGAACTAACACAGTGCAATTGCTCTCACTATCCCATGAACAATTTAAAAGGATAACTATACGTACAGTATATAGCTAGAGAATATTAAATATATTTAACCCTTTGAGTGCCAGAGGAGTATGGAATGCATTGCATTGCATTCTGTACCCCTCTGGCACTCAAAGGGTTAAGAAAAGCTGTCAGTGAGGCAACTAGCAACAAAAGTCTTAAATATGATACTGAGTTTTTCTATCTGTAGATTTTTATATTAGACTCAATTAGGCTGGTATGCAAAAACAAACTGAGACAATTCTAGGATAAACCAACTGCACCATAGGAGAAAAATAAAAAAAGGCAATTGAATTTCATCCAAGAAATTAAAAGTGAATTTTGTAACTGTTCATTTTCACCTATTGTGCTGTTGATTTGCTCCCAAATTACTTCATTCCTACTTAGCATATCAGCCTTGTTATGTGGGGGTTACATATTATTAATATTATTATTCTCTTTATTTACTGAGCATATTCTGCAGTGCTAGGGTGACAAACAATAAAGACAGTAACACTTGCAACAATTATTGTGATGGACAAAACAAGATGTAGTGAGGTCAATGTCTGGAAGAGGTTATAGCCTAGAGCAAGTTTCCAACCTTATCCTCAGTGCTCCTAAGAGGTCATGTCTTTAGTTCCTACTTTTAAATAGGTAAGTTAATTAAATGGATGGTAGCTTCTGAAGTCCACACACTGTCTTTGCTTTGTCGTTTTCATCTGTCTCACTCGGGTAAACTGTCTTTGGCCTCCCCGAGGTAGTCCTTTGAGGGGGAATAGTGTCATGCTTTTACCTGTTTTCCGGGTTTTACTGGAATTTGTTACCAGCAATTTGATGTTACTTTTGGTTTTCTTTCTATGCCCTGTCTCTCTGAACCTTTATCTAGCAATGGCTCTTTGCCGTGACCTGTATTCAACCTTGTTCAAGTACTTCTAGCATTCATGACCCAGCTAATTCTGAGCACCCCTTTTTGGTTTAGTTCTCCAGACTACTCACCTGCTTATTCTTCTAGTGCTTCGTTTGTCCAACTGGTTCTTGTCTCCAGCCTGCTAGACTAATCTACACTTCTCCCTTTGGTACTGTCTTGTTCATTAGTTACAGACCCAGATTGTTGACCTTTCTCTACTGGCGCCCTTGTATCCTTCTCTATCCTGCCCCAGTTGAGTTCAACCTTGTCTTCCAGTTCTACGACCTTCAAATGCCAGCCAAGTTTGACTTTACCCAATCTAGTCATTCATCTCCATTTTCGACTCTTGGTTGTCAGTTCCTGTTTCCTCATTTGTCATAGAGTTCCTGCTCCAGCCCCTTAGTGTCCGTCTCGTGTTGCTGTGTTTGTTCCTGTGTTGTGCGACAGAGACAGCTCTAGTTGTGGGTAGGTTTGACTCTCTGTTTACAGCTCAGTGAGTAGCTGTCTATATCTAGTGGTGTCATCCTGTTATCAGGCTTTGCAGTCTGCACCTCTAATTTGGCCTAGGCCACAGCAAGGCATCTCTAGAGCAGCCTATGCTCTCCAGCTATGCTCCCCATTCTGTGCCCCTCAGTGTCTTGCTCACTGAGGCCTACCCAGCAATAAAGCCTGTATTGTCTCCTGTTGCTTATTTATTTATATTAATAGCTGCCTGTCACCTCTTGGTAGAGTCTCTCTATCAAGTTTTACCTAGCAGCTTACAAGGGCACGTCCTGATCTGAACATTACACAGGTCCCCTTAACTTCCACTTTACAGTGTATGTCTACGCTCAACAACCATGGGTTCCTCTAAGCAGCTGACTGAGAATTGTAAAATAAAGATAACTGACTCTTGCAAAGCAGGGGAAGGCTTTAAAATGTAATAATTTTGGACAGTTGTTGTTGAGTGTGCACACACACGCCCTGTATTAAGCTTTGGAATTGTCATTACCTGCTTAGATTAAGGCCTAGTAAGTCAAATAATTTATGTGAGACCTTACAAAAATTAAACTTTTTTACCATCTGGACGGGTCCCAAAACTTGTGTACATTTGCTGTTTTATTTTTTAATAAATTCCGTAAATACATAGTAACTGTGCATTAGAAGTTGCAGGACTATTGCAATTTTAAGTTCACTGCAGAAGCTGTGCCAATTCCTTTTCACTTAGAAATTCAACAAAACATACAATTTAGCCATAATTGCTAAAGATTTTGTTTTGTACAACTGTATACACTAATGTACATACACATACACATATGCATGTACACACATACATGCATACATACACACGCACTTTCTCTGCAAATACACATGAAACACACATGCAATACCAGGCCATTTCTGCTAGTTCTCTATAAAAGTAAAGGCAGAAGAAGTGGGTTGTAAAATAGATCAGTTACAAGATCCAAATATCAATATGATCACTTACTGGAGACAAGACAGTTAGCAATCTCACAATTCTGCTTACTGTTTAAGGGTCATTTGGGAAAGTGGATTTTATAAAAAGGGCCAAAAAAGGGCCAAAAGAGAGTGGTTGTTTAAACAAAATGCGTTCTTGATCATGGGGTGATAAGAGGTGATTATTAGTAGAACTTTAAACTAACTCATCAAGTCCAGGGAACAAATTAAAGGTGAATTAACGGTGTAGTGTATAATAACAATTAAAAGAGGGTCATATAATGCTCTTCTGCATGACCTTAGGTTTGGGTACTTTTGGGATCATTCTTGGGTATCAACTCTTCTGTAGGGCTAATGTACAATTATTGATGTTTGGATGAGGAAAGATTAAAATGTATGTCCCAAGCCATCAGAGTGGAGCATACAACATCTGGGTTGTTGAGAATTCCTTTGGAGATGTTTCTCATGAAAAAGAGTTTGACAGGAATTCCCCAGTGGTAGTTCCAATTTTCAAACGGTTTTCATGATGACTGAAAATTGCCTCCTTTTAAATAAAGTAGCCTGGGAGAGACAAGTAAATTGTAAAATGCAGATGAGATCCCCTTAGAGATCAGGCTGTTTTGACAATTCTCTGAAGATTTTTTTGTTTTATTATAGGAATTGTAGTGATATGAGGGTTAGTGAGAAGACTGATATCTACAGATTTTTGAAGAGGTATGTGTTAAAGAGAGGAAGGATAATTAAGTTCAATTCATTGGTTGGTATGGATGAATTAACATTTTGTAATGTAAACACTTAATAAAAAGGCTTTCAAGATATGCGAAGCAGCAGATAATAGAGAGGAGACTGAGAATATTCTTGCAGCAAAAGCTCAATTCAATATCCATTTCACTTTAGGCTTTACCATGTCTCACCACTGTGAACAACTCAGCAAAGCTTGTCTTTGATTAGTGCTATGAGTCCAGGCATGTCTGGGTGAAAGTTAAATGTGGATGACCATGAAATCACAGCACCCCTTAGGTGACAGTGAGAAAATGTTATAGATGATTTCATGTTGCAGCACTAAAGTCAGTTTTGTTTCATCACAAGATTATTAACAGTAATAAATAGTACTCATACAACTCCCAGAATTCTTAAAACTAATGCAAAACATTTATTTAAATCAATGGTATAATAAAATATTTGGGTAAGGCTATTGGTCCCAACTACAGAAATTATTCTGAAGTTTAAAGTATTGGTTTGCCCATGTTACAGATTTTATATAGCTTTAACTTTTTTGCACTTACTACTAATGGGTGATAAGTCCCACTTTGTATTTGTGGGAATTTTCAGAAATTCCCACATTTCTTTTCATTATCACAAAAGAAATTCCCATAAGAACTTGGTAATAGGGGTGGGTGAAAGGTTCCGTTGTGTTCCTGTGAAAAAATCCACAAAAACCACATGGTTCTCAGCATTTTCATGGGAAAATCTGCATTAAATAAAGCAATTAAATCTTCGCAATTTTCGCCCATCGGCAAAAAATGTTTGCTATTTTTTTCAATGCCTAGAAGTTTTCACCCCTTTATTCACATGTGTTTCTCCTTTTATCTATAAAAACGTGTCATTTTCCAGGAAGTGAAACACAATACAAGCAGCTACAGAGCGAGAGAGAGGTGCTAGGCTGTTGTGCTGTGAGTTGGTTTGCAAAACTTAGGCAGGACAGGCTCATAGTGACTGCTGTCACTATGCGCAAGTTTAATAATAATAAAAGGAGGAGCTGTAAGGATTGTTATGCATCTAGTGAGTCTGAGGAGGAGGAAGTGACCATTGAACATTGAAGGGTCTGAATGCCCTGGTTCCCCAGATCCAGTGATGGCCAGTTCCCCTACAACACCCCTAGGGATCTTGGGGAAATTTGTCTCATGGGAGGAAGAAGAGGGTAGGTAGTATGAGAAGGACAGGTCAGCTAAGTGTGCCTGCTGCCATTGCTGCACTTGCTGCTAGTGTGTCTTGTAATTCTCAGGCAGAGGGGAGGAGGAGATGATGCCAAGTGTGACAGCAGGGGACCCTAAGTCACACTTGCCATCCCCAAGCAGTCCCTTCCACTAGTACTACTATTAAGTAGGTCCAGCAGCTTATTCAGAGAGTTAGGAGGAAGATTCAGGGAAATAAATTGATGTGGTTGGTGTTAGTAGTAGTAACAGTGATGGCGAAGCAGATGGTGGGACTAGAGTTAAGGGAGTGGTAGGGGAAGTTATGCAGAGTAGCCAGACTAGCATTCAAGGGAGCCCACAATATTCCACTGACCAAGTACCCTTCCCCCCAACGGCTTTGTTCAGGTGGAACATGACACTGAAAAAGTCAGAATTGAGCCTAGAAGCAATAATGCCACTACCATCAGGAGCACAGATCAGCTGCCTGTGCCTGCTGCTAGTGCTACCAGTCTGCCTTCTTCAGATCAACAAGAAATGGCAAGTGTGACATTAGGGGACCCTCTGTTACATTTCTCATCAGCTTCTCCAACTGGTGAGATATCTGTAATAAAGCAGCAGCAGCAAGGAGGCACTGGTGGTGGTGGTGATGATGATGATTTTGGAAAAGCTGGGGTGGAAGAGACATTAATGGCCTTTTTAGCCCAAAACTGAGAAGGATTGGGAGACAGAGGTGGGAATGGGCATCACCACTACCACCAGCAGTGAGCTTTTGGTATTTGCAGAGTTTGCTACTACTGTAATTCCTGATACTGCTGAGTTGCAAGGGCAGCAAGATCTTGCTCTGGCGGAATCTAAGTATGACATCCAGAACAGAGCGCTCCTTGTCATTTAATTTGCATTGGGAGAATGGCATCACCTTTTGGGAGGCTCCCCATCACCTGTTTTGATTCTCACTGATAATAAAAATCTGTTATTTCTGGAAACAGTGCAATGTCTCAATCCTATGCAAGCGAGATAGGCCTTTTCCTTCACTAAATTCAATTAATTATCTATTCCGTTCTAGTTTGAAAAATACTAGGGCTGACACCCTTTACAGACAATTCAATCCAGACTTACTCCTCCCCAGAACCCATCCTGTCTCCTAATCACATTGTTGCTGCCTTGTCATCCATCACAATGATCAAGATTCACCACGCTAACCAACCTTTCAACACTTTGTTCCTCTCTCTTTCATGGATGATATGTCACAACTGGTTCCATCACTCTTTGGTCTCTGGGCATCCTGGAGTCAATAAGACCTTAGACCTCATTCAGAGTCAGTTTTTGTGGCTATCACTTTGCTCTGATGTTTTTGATTTTGTGTCCGCCAGTGTGTCTTGTACCAGATTCAATTTCCCTCATCAACGTCAGGCTGAATTGCTTCCCCTATTGCCCATTTTCGGGGCCCAATAGACTCACTTGAGCATGGACTTTATTGCTGATCTTCCGCCTTCTGAAACTGTTACAACGATCTTGGTGGTGTACTAGTTTTCCAAACTGATGCATTTTATTCCAAAAAGAATTTACCTTCAGCTCTGTCCTGAACTGGCTTCTGTCTTTATTACAGGTATATTTTGCCTATATGGCTGTCTACTTCACATAGTTTGGGACAGAAGTTTTCACTTTATTGCATGTTTTCAAAGGCTTTTTGTTCTAGGGATACTATTCTTGTACTCTTCCTTTCAACATGTCTTTGGGGTTCCTGCAGCTGATGATTTTGAGGATGATCATCAACAGCTTTGGAATACTGTTCATTCTCTTCTTCAAACTGCTTACGAAAATTACTGTATGAGTCCTACTGAACATCATTGCCGTTCTGGTCACACACTTTACTCTGGAGATGAGGTTTGGCTTCCTACTCAGCAATAAAGCATTCATCATCCATCCAGCAAACTGGGTCCTCGATTTGCAGGACCCTTTAGGATATTATAGCAGATCACTCCAGTGACATTTTTCCTTGATTAGCCTTCTTGGAAGATTTTGAATTCTTTTCATATTTCTTTTCTAAAAATGGTGGTTAAAAATTGTTTTGTTTCTCGGAAGCCTCCTCCACATCTGGTTTTGATTGAAGATAAACCTGAGGTCCTAATCAAAAACATTTTGGTTGCCCATTGAGTTCAACACTCCTTTCAGTATTTGATATGGTCCTGAGGAACATTCCTTGGCTCAGCTTCTAAGGTTCATGCACCTGCCATAGTGAGAGCTCACCCAACTAAGCCTGGTCGCCCCTTGAAGAGGGAGTAGTGTCTTGCACATTTAAACTCTGAGGATCAGAAAGCCCCTTAGCCCTGACTGAGCTATTATAATTGAAATATCTGGTACCTTCCTTCCTATGTGCCAGATTATCAAGTTAGCCTCTACTACCTCATTATTCTAGAGTATCTTATTATTCCTGCTTGATTTAACTAGTACCTGATTCTTGGCTTGATCCCTGTTTTTGTCTCCCATGTATGCTGCGTTTGCTTGATTAATCCTCTGGAGATTACTGTTCTGACACCTGACTGCTCTACTGGTTATGACCCTGGCTGTTCTTGACTATGGTGTTCTAGATTGCCTGCTAGTGGTGTTTTGTTGCTTTCAGCTGAATTTCAAATCATCAGTGGAGTAAGTTATTCTCAGAGTTTGATAGTGGCTCTGGGACTATGTGTCTCACGTTCTTTGCTTTCTGATTTATGAGTAATCCCTCACACCGTTCAGCCTTGGAGGTGAGTTGCATTGTATCCAGCTAAACTATTATTTCATCTGATCTCCAGTACTGTCCAGCACCCTGGGAATTTCCAGTACTCAGCATCCAGGGCACATTGCATCTGATCTCCATATTGACCTGCAGCTTGGGAGATTCAACTATTCAGCACACGGGGTGCATTGCACCTGATCTCCTGTACTGACCTGCAGCCTGAGATATTTCCAGTATTCAGCATCCATGGTGCATTTAATCAGATTTCCAGTACTGACCTCCAGTCTGGGAGATTACCTGTATACTGCAATACTTACAGTGTTTCATTTTTCTAAACACTTGCCACCCTGTATTGTCCAAACCCTTAGATTGTAAAGCCCTGAGTGAACTTGTTGCACTATATAAATATACATATTCATTCATCCATTCATGTCCAATACTGACCTACAGCCTGGGAGATTCAAGTGCTCAGCATCCAGGGTAAAAATACATCTGATCTCTAGTACTGACTCTTAGCCTGGAAGATACAAGTATTCAGTATTCAGTATTCGTGGTGCAAAACCAAAACTGGCCTACAGTCTGAAAGTATACTTGTTACTCAGAAGACAGATCTGCTAATTGTTTGTATTCTCCCCGTTCTGGGTTTCAGCCTTTTTCTTTTTTTTTTGGGTACCCTCACTACTATCTTTCAGTGCCAAGATACTTATCCTGATGTTGACCCAGAAGCTCAGACATCTGGCTTTGTGGCCAGCACCTCTAACTCTGCTGTTAGTCTCAGCAAGGGTTTCATAGCTACTGACTTTGCTCTCTAGTGTTGCCCTTTAACATCTTACAGTACTGCAGGAATTACCTATTGGAACCATTTTTGACACCATGCTTTTCTTTTTCTATCATTTTCTCTCGTTTATCCATCCTTTTTTTCCATAATTTATTTTTTTCTGATCTCTCAGCAAAAACATTAAAGCATATTTAAAAAACAAAAGTGGAGGAATTCTAGGGGTAAAATAACAGCACTATATTTATCAAAGAGCAAATCCAAGAGCTTCCAGTGAGGATTTTTATTTCATAAACATAATGCAGCAGTTTTACCATGAAAAATGTGCTCCATTATCGTCAAAGATATTTGTTTTAATAATGCAATATTTGTCCATATTTTATGGGTTTAATAACATTGAATGGTGGCCCTTATAAATGTAATAAGCTAGACTGTGGCCATTGACCACAGCTGCATTTATCATGTGTGCATTAGTGAACTGAGAAAAAATAAATAAAATCAATTTTGTCTTAAAGCTCGTGGTATCATACTCTGAACTTTAATGGACTGAGTTTATAGAGCTTGGTAAGGGCTATTGTGTAAAGCAAATATATGAATGGAATTGGAAAAAATAGGAGGCTGATGTAATAATAGGAACTGGAGCAAATCTGCAACAAAGTAACTGCACCATAGGGTTCTAAAAAATCGAAACAAACATCCTAACATAAACAAACACTCCTATTCTTTTGAATACTAGAGAGGCCACTAACAAATTGCTTTTCAATGCAGGAAACTTCTCTACCATTACTGTGGTGGTTAAAAGTCAGTTTTATCCAGCTATCCAGTGAAGTTAACTTCCTTAAGGACTGCTTTGATCCTTGTTGATGCACCGGTACACATGACCTGTTTCATCTACCGGCGTGCTGAGTTGGTGTCCGAGAGAGAGTCTTGGAATGATCAATTTCAATTTCAGACCCTGTTTTTACTTACTGCATGTCACCAATTGATTTTATTATATATTATATGATGTATGTAATGTATAAATTTGGGGCTGCTTGTCATTACCAAGTTCCGCCTCTTTGATTCAGTAACCAGTGTATATTTCAGGTGGATTATAGTTAAGTTTTTCCACTTTAGGTTTGACATTGTAATGGGAGAAGTATTTTTTGGACCCTCATTGCCTTTAAGTAAAGCTCCCCTTGGACAACAGTCTGGTTAGATTGTAGAGCGTTGAGCTCTGTGTTGAAGATGCAATTGGAAGCTTTTCTTGTCGGCTCTGGTGGTCTGAATTACTCTAACGAGCGTTAACTTCTCTGATAGGTTGTTAAAGTTTCAAATAGACGGAAGTTGTTAATGCACGATTGAGATCAAGACTAAGCGTTTTACACGCAAAACACATTGATCGGAACGTTGTGGCACCTCTCTTTGAAGTAAACACCAGTGTACTGCTTGGCCATACAGCCCTTCACTTACTTCATCGTGATTTGAAAAGAAAATAAAGGTACATTTTGTTGATTTTAATTAACCCTCTGAGTTGTGTGTTCTTTTAGTGCGGTCATATAGAAATTCTAATGTCTTTGTTAGGGCAAAGAGAGCCCTAGATCAGCACATTGAGGTTACACTCTCATGATTACAACAATAAAAGTTGCATTTAACCATTTGAATTCATTGTTGTGTATTGAAGGTCCGTTGATACATTGGAGCTGCCTACCATATCCAATATTACTGTTAAAGATCTACCAGTGAACCCACATACCTCCATGCAGATCTACCCTGCACTTTAGAGTATTCCTGCATGAGCACAGGGAATATGCAGGTTGCTGGACTTTATTTAATTCACGTAAGGCTATACTCGCCCATATGAAAGGCCTCATAGCCAAGCAGCTTACTTTCATCACAGGCTACATAAGCAATATACCTTAGCTGAATTGGGCAACCCATGTAAAAGAGGCCCAAGCATTTTAAAGGTAATATAATTGAGAGACTTAATGGGCTTTATACAGTCAGTTATACTGGAAATGCAATAAGACTTAAGATAGTGCCACTGGCTAAAAAACTGGTAAATCAATGCTACTCTGATTAAGTCTGAAGCTGCTGATGTATTGAGAAGCACTGGAGCCATTCAGGAGTAGGGATGAGTGAAAAATTCTCAATTGTTTTTTCAACATTTTCAGAATTTCAGGAAGCAGAATTTGAAACTTTTTCCTCAGACATTCCAGTGCATATAAAATGCATAAAATGTACTCCTGTTCTCTGCCTCCAATGATTTTCATGCTTTGCTGTGAAGCTTACTTCATAGGGCGAGCATTGGAAAAAAGCAGAGGGAGAGGTAGAGTGGAAAAAATGAGTTATCCAACGCATTATTGTGAGTTACCATTAGTATACCTGTGCTGCTCATGTTGCACTGCACACAACTTTGGTACAGCAGTCCTTGAAAAATTACTGCAGCTTGAGACATGTCATCAGGGTGCAACACATGATGTTAGTTCATTAAATTCTGTGAGAACAACTGGCTTCCATCATACTCCTTTCAAGGAACTCCACCTTCCTCTGTTTGCCTGTTTCCCATTCCAAGCCAGCATCAAAATTTCAGCCACTTTCTCTCTCCTAAGCACAGAAAAGTGACTTTTATGCATTAGCATGTTGGTATGTTGGGGGGATTTATTACTATCATTTATCTAAATGCAAAAAAAAACAATTTTCATGGCAATTCCCAAAGAAGGTGGGAAGTGCTGTTTTTCACATGTTGACTTCTCCTGTGATATCACTGTTCCTATGTTATTTTAAGGAGCCTGTGCTCTAAGATCTTAAAAACTTAAAGGAGGAGATTCACTAAGCGATGATAAAGAGGTGATAAAACAGAGATGACATCTCTAGTGATATCACTTCTCCAATTCCTATGTAATTCCATGGAGCCTATTCACTAAGATTTCTTCAGCTTTGGAGATCTTAGTGCATTGACTCCATAGAATAACATAGGAAATGGAGAAGTGATATCACTGTAGAAGTCATCTCCACTTTATCACACCTTTATCATGTCTTAGTGAAAAACCCCAATGAATGCTAAGCACTTTTCTTAGTATATCAACCTTATGGACTTCACAATACCCTTTACCCTTTCTATCAGCAGTGCTGCACTCAGCCTAGCACCCACATGATGTAACCCCAAAGGATCCTTTCAGTGTAACAGATTAAACTGTTCTCAATTACATGTTGATTACTCCAAGGAATTATCAATAGCTTTCCTCTGGTCTGAGAGAACAGAGAATAGGGAAACTTGGAAGCATCCCAAAAAGTAAGGATAGTAAAAGTAGAAACAGTGTGGGTGCAGGTAAAGAGAGACAAAGAGGGCATATACTAAGATCCCTGGGTGCAGTCATGCTGTACAATTGGATATGTTTAGTAGATGGAGGGAAGCAGAAAATGTGGTTACATGGAGCACAAAATAAATATGGACTTATGCTCAATAGAAAAAAAGTGCACCAAGTGAGAAAAATGAAACATTCCAAAATTCCCACTGATCTGAATTGGGATTTTTAACCATTTGAGTGCCAGAAGGGTACAGAACGCATTGCTTTGCAATTTGTTCCGTACCCCTCTGGCACTCAAATGGTTAACCTTTTGAATGCCAGAGAGAGGTCTCCAATGCATTTCTTTACAATATCATGGAAACCTATCTCACATTCAATGAGTTAAAACCCCTATTTAAACCTTGTAGTACCAGAGGTATTCAATGCATTTCAATGCAAGGTGATGGGTACCCCTCAGCTACTCTATGGGTTAAATCAATGTGACATTTTATTTCTAACCTATGATGCAGATGGTTTGCTCCAAAATCACTTTTTTTCTTTGTGTATAAGGTCCTACAATTTGAAATTGGGCCTTATGCACAAAAAAAGAGGACAATTCTAGGGCATCACAATTTCAACACAGGACACAGATAATAATTTCCTTTGATTTAAATGGGAATTTAAAGTTCCTGGATAGTAGAGAAGTCTCCATTGTGTTGCTTTTTTTTATTCATCCTCTGAATGTCCTACTTTTTTGGGATTATTTTGGGAATACTAAACTGCTTCAAGTTATCATTATTCTTCCAGTGGCCCCTACCTAGCCCTGACATGCACCCACCATATCACTCTCTCTGCATCTACAGTACCCCAATTAACTACTCCTGCATGATGTTCTTACGGTGCATTGCAATACAGTGTGCTTGCTCTGTGAAGTAGAGGATACTGTATGCAACTGCACCACCTGCCAGCAATATGATATGAATATTTCCATTTCCCTGGTCCTGCAACACCCTTGAAATGCATCCTACTCATGGACTGCTTAGCCAAATGTATGATAGAGAGGACTCCAGTGCATTAAGTTGCAATGCAATGGATGCAACTCTAGCATCCAAGAACTTGATGGGACTGGGGGAATGGCTGCTGGTGTTAGGAAACTTTTGGCCGAATGCACAAATGGAGTGTAACAATTCTGAGCATAAAACAAATACATTTCTCATAAATAAGTGTTTAACCCTTTGAATTCTAGATAAGTCTTTAGCATTCAATGGATTAAAATCCCATTTAAATCAATGAGAATTTATTTCCCTTTGGCACAGCTTCTTTTCCCCGGATTTGCTCCACCAGCTTTTGTGCATATTCAGTCTTTACCAAAGAAATGTAACCTTCTTATTGGTACTTTATGTTAGCCAGTACCATTGAAAGGTTTCTAAAGATGTATGGGTGTCTGAGTGTGTGTATGTGTGTCTGTATGTATATATGTGTGTGTGATTGTTTCTGTGTGTCTGTGTGTAACTCTGTTTGTTGTGCGTAAGTATTTCAGTTTCAGTGTTTGTGTGTGTGTTACTGTGTGTGTCAGTGTCTAAGTGTGTTTGAGTGTGTTCAAGCATGTTGAGTGTAAGTGTGTCTGTGTAAGTGCATGGGGGTGAGTATTTGTGTCTCTGTGTATGTCCGTGTGTGTGTGTGTGTGTCTGTGTGTGTTTAAGTGTGTGGGTGCTTGGTTGTGTGTGTGAATGTGTGTGTTTAGGTGTGTCTTTGTGTATTACTATGTGTCTTTCTGTATGTATTTTGTGTCTGGGTGTGAGTGTATCATTGAAAGTGTGTAAGTGTGCCTCTATGTGTTTGTGTGTGTGCTACTGTGTGTGTCAGTGTCTAAGTGTGTTTGAGTGTGTTCAAGCATGTTGAGTGTGTGTCTGTGTAAGTGCATGGGGGTGAGTATTTGTGTCTCTGTGTATGTCCGTGTGTGTGTGTGTGTCTGTGTGTGTTTAAGTGTGTGGGTGCTTGGTTGTGTGTGTGTGTATGTGTGTGTTTAGGTGTGTCTTTGTGTATTACTATGTGTCTTTCTGTATGTATTTTGTGTCTGGGTGTGAGTGTATCATTGAAAGTGTGTAATTGTGCCTCTATGTGTTTGTGTGTGTGTTACTGTGTGTGTCAGTGTCTAAGTGTGTTTGAGTGTGTTCAAGCATGTTGAGTGTAAGTGTGTCTGTGTAAGTGCATGGGGGTGAGTATTTGTGTCTCTGTGTATGTCCGTGTGTGTGTGTGTGTGTGTGTGTCTGTGTGTGTTTAAGTGTGTGGGTGCTTGGTTGTGTGTGTGAATGTGTGTGTGGGTTTGTCCTTGGGTGTGTGTGTGTGCATGATTGTGTCTGTGGATGAGTACCTGTAGATAGGTGTGTCTGTGTCAGTGTTGTTATGTGTTGGTGTAGGTATGTGTGTGTAAGCACATGTGTACACTTGCATGTGTATGTATAAGAATGATCATGAAAGAAACAGTGACACTAAAGAAATCAGTACATGTTAAAGGTAGGTGGTAGAAAAGGAGACAAATGCAAGATAAAGAAGAGGAGACAACCCTTTCACAATGTGCTGTGTAACCACATAACTGTAAAAGCAACTGCTCAGAATGTTTGAAAGAAGATGATTGAATCTCCTGAAGCGTCTGGAAAGCACACTGAATGGTATCCAGGGAGCAACAGAGAAACAAAGGCTAGAGCAGAGAAGTATGGAAATAGTACAAAGAGAAATTGTAATAAGGAAGAGCAATTAAATAATATAACATAACAGAGTGCTACAAAGAAACAGAATATCCAGGTCAACAAACAGCACCATTAAACGTTTGAGTGCCACATTTATCCAACACATTGCAGTGCAATGCACTAGGTACCTCTCTGGCACTCAGTGGGTTAAAATAGCTTCTAATAGATCTGTATTTTTAATTGGATACAAATATAAAGAAACAAGACTGATATACTAAGAAATGGTGTAAGCTTTCTTCACCATTGAGGACAAAAATATTTCCCACTGAGATCTCCTCAAATTGCAGAGCAATTCATTGGAGACATTTCTAGGGTTACTTAAAAGCCCCATGTGCATCGATGGTAATATTTATTTGTCCCACATGGTGCAGTTATTTTGCCACAGGGTTAAAAAAGATATGGAGGAGCTCAGCCACTTTCTGTTTCTTTTTCTTTAATGGTCTCTCCCACTGACTCCAGTTTCACTCAACCCTTAAACTCACACTCGGCTCTCAGGCTTCTTCCAATCACCTGTATGTGCACAGAATCAGAGATCCAACACTCTCTGGTCAAGCAATAGCTACTGAAGATATGTCTTGTACTACATCTACTAGGGAATATGATTTTTTTTTTATACTTCATGCCACCAACATACTGGCCACTACATATGTGGAGTGCAGACTCACATTTTTCACATTATATCCTTATGGTTCATTAGACTCTGGAACATGATGGCACCCAGTTAAATAAGTTAGTTTTCACCCAATGTATATTGTAGAGGCAAGTACATTGGTGACATGATAAACAGAGTCAAAAAATTTATATCTAAATAGATAATGTCTTATTTACTTCTTCTGTGGTTTTTCTTTGATCCAGAATTACTTCATTTCATCTTACATCAGCTTCAACATGTTTTTTCTATTCATGCCATTTTGTCAATGCACAGAACAATGCGTCAATGAAAACAGCAATCAACTCTCTGGTAGTGGTAGTCAAGTGCCTCATATTTCTTTAATTTTACAAATACTAAAGTAACTTTGGGTCCAGCTTATGATGTTGCATCTGGGATATTTGTAATGTAAAGACCAGATTTACCATTATGCAAAGTAACAGACATCTAGGTTACCACATTTTGAGATATGCCTTAGCTGTGATGGTCGCACCCACATTCTGTTATAAGTTTAGCCAGAGCATGTCCAATAAACTTGCCACCAGACTCTTGGTCCTGTTTTATGGTGGCTAGGTTATTTCCAAGGTTAAATAACCCTTAAATTGACTAATAACATGTTTGTATTTGTATTTGTACTGTATGTTATAGGCTAAGAGTATTTTTTGTAGAATGCAACAGTGGGTGGTAATGGGGGTGTGGATCATATGATGACTTGTTATGAAAATAGAGGTTAAAAAACAGGGCCAATGGGAACCAGAACCTCACATTCAGATAGCAGCACAGAGGAAATTAATTGTTCAGATTTCAGTTATTTTAGCTTGAATAACGTTTGTGATTTATTTTTTTATAATAATCCTATATATTTTAACAAACACAGTATTATTTAACCTTGAGTTCAATTTTAAGTAAAGTAAATTGAGACATTCTAATGCGGTAAAAACATATTACATTCATGTTTGTTGTATTACTAATGGGTATAATATGTGCAGTATTGCAAATTATTAGTAAACCACAAGAAACACAGCAGCTGAAATGCACTACAACAGCAGTTATTTTAGGAATTGTTGAATAAAGATTGAGATTTCCCCTTGCAATTTGACTAGGAAAACCACCTATTTCATAACACTGATTTTGTAACTTTTGAAACAGTCTGTTTCACACAAATTAACATACAGAATGAATTATGCTCATCTCTAGTAGCCAGTGACTTTCCTGCTCCAACAATGCTCTTTGAGTTCCTCAGATGCAATGAAAGGAATAGTAAGTCCTGTATTGCTACTAGGAGCCATACAAATGTCGTAGAACAGGCAGGATTCACAGTGATGTTTGTACAGTGGAAATCAAACAGGGGTTCATATGGATGGGTGCATTAGACAATGTAATCATTTAAGGTTAGTGTCCTTTAAACCACAGTTTTTCAGGACGAAGCTCTGTAAAGTTCAACCAATAAGATGTTCAATAATATTAGCTAAGTTTAAATAAAAAAAAAAAAGTTTTGCAGTCACAGTTCAGCATTCTATCACTTGTCAACATCCAACATGCGATAAATTTGAACAAAGAAGCACGAGGAAGGATCTGTTGGTCCCAGCGTGCAGATGCTGGTTTACTCCATTAGCCTTTCGGCTCACAATACTGTCTGTTGGTCCCAGCGTGCGGATGCTGGTTTACTCCATTAGCCTTGCGGCTCACAATACTGTCTGTTGGTCCCAGCGTGCGGACGCTGGTTTACTCCATTAGCCCTGCAGCTCACAATACTGTCAGTTGGTCCCAGCGTGTGGACGCTGGTTTGCTCCATTGGCCTTGTGGCTCATTCTACTGCCTGTTGGTTCCAGCGTCTGGATGCTGGTTTACTCCATTTGCCTTGTGGCTCAAGGTACAGTTGTTGATCCCAGCGTGCGGACGCTGGTTTATTCCCTGACTCGCAGTCAGGGTCCTGGTGCTGTCCAGTCCTAGCAGCACTTGTTTCAGATGCGTACCGACACTAGAATCTCCTTGGGTGAGACAGCTTGACCACATACTCTATCTACCATCCTACTGTCTTTGTCATCTGACAGTCACTGGTCTTAGTGGTGTCTCCCTTCTTGGGCTGCCCTGCCCGGTATTGGTAAGGCCGGTAGTACCTTTCATGTTGCCACCTTTAGGTTGCCTTACCCGGTATTGGCAGGACCAGTAGAGCCTATCCTTGGGTATCCATTCTGGGCTGCCCTGCCTGGTATTGGTAAGGCCAGTAGAACCTGTTACGTTGACACTCCACGGTTGCCTTACCCGGTATTGGCAGGGCCGGTAGAGCCTGTTCCTTGTGTATTGAGGTTGTGTGTGGTTTTTTTTTTACACAGTAGGAAATTGGGCAGACTAGATGGGCCGAATGGTTCTTATCTGCCGTCAAATTCTATGTTTCTATGTTTCTATGTATTCCTCAGGCTGCCCTGCCCGGTATTGGTAAGGCCGGTAGAACCAGTACGTTACCACCTTACGGTTGCCTTACCCGGTATTGGCAGGGCCGGTAAAGCCTACTTTTCTCTATTCCTTCAGTATCGCTTGGGTTGCCTTGCCGGTATTATTTGCAAGGCCGGTAGAACCTATCTCAATTATCAATTGCTTATTTATATGTGATGTTTGTATGTGTATGAAAACCCTATGCGATTGCCTTAACTTTTCAATAAAGTTATGTTTTTACCTAAACCTTACATATGAGAGTCTTAACAAACCGTGACACTGTGCCTCTTATCAGCAACTGCAATGTGCACAGTGTGTGTGGTAAATAAGGAAAGGACTGACAACAATGGGTACTTCAGCACTCACATCACCTGGCACAAATCTATCCAAATGCCATGACGCTTAGGGTCACTAATGTGGCATCATCCCAGCAGAAACCAAGTACTGCTGCTGTCACTATTCCCCTTGTCCACTTGCCACTAAGAACACGTGACAAATTACAGACAGATTAATAATAATGATGAACCTTCCCTGTCACCAGGTTAGAGTAATCCGTGAGATGGAATCTCCTCAGATGCCCTGGTTGCGATTATGCTCCACCTCACTGTATTCAGAGCACCACACATGGCAATGGATGGACACAAACCTCCACATTCTGACATCTACTGAATGGCTATCAGGTGGTGGGAGAGGTAACAATGAACGAGGCGGATGATTAGAAGATTAGAAGGTGATGTCAATCCAGGTGTTTTGTTCGCTATCGAACTTTCAGCCTCTGGCTGGGTTTCTCTATACATCCTCCTCTTTGATTTCTGCCTCGCCTTTTGTTGCCTTTGGGGAGAGAGAATAGGTACAGCAACAGCGGTGCCTGATTTCTGTGGTGGGTGTCTGGCTTTAACATGTTTTATGTAAATGTCATGGTGTTTGTGTTTCATGTGTTTTATCAGGGCAGTTGTGCCATGGCTCGTTCCCTCCATTCCGCTTTTCACTGACTTGTCACAAATTGTGCACAATGCCATTGTTGGTGACTGCACTGTGCCTGCCCCAAGAGAAAAATAGTGTCACATCCATGACTTCAGGTGGAGGGGAAAGGCAGAGAAGAATGACCTCTTTCTTCTTCTCCTCCTTGCTGATGTTGCTGCAGCTGCCTCAGAATCAGCACTGCAACTAGATCAGAATTATTGCTGCTTCTGACAAGTGGAATCTGTCCTAGTCCATCATCACTTGTTGACCCCATTCCCAATGTGTCCATGGTGGTCTGTGGCACACTAGCCTGCTCCTCAGCATCCTGCTTCCCTTGCAACTCAACACCAGCAGCAGGAATTAGAGCAGTTGTAAACTCCGCAAATTCCAAAAGCTCACTGCTTGTGGTGGTGGTGGTGGTGGTGGTGGTAATGGCCATCCCCATCTCTGTCTCCCGTTCCTTCTCAGTTTGGGCTAAAAAGTTCATTAATGTATCTTCCAACACAGCTTCTCCACCATCATCACCATCACCACCACCAACAGTCCCTCCCTGCTGCTGCTGATCTATTACAGACATCTCACAGGTTGGAGGAGGTGATGAGAAATGTGACAGGGGGTCCCCTAATATCACACTTGCCATTTCTTATGGGCCTGAAGAAGGCAGACTGGCAGCACTAGCTTGCACAGACAGCTGATCTGTGCTCCTGGTGGTGGATGTATTATTGATGTTAGGCAACAATTCTGCCTTCTTCAGGATAATGTTATACCTGGACAATGCCGAGAGGGGAAGGGGACTCCCAGGGTCAGGGGAATGGTGTGGGCTCTCTTGACTGCTAATCTGGACGCTTTGCGTTACTTCTTCTACCACTCCCCTAATGCTAGTCCCACCAGTTGCTTCACCATCACCTTTACTACTAACACCAACCACATACATTTCAGTCCATGAGTCTTCCTCCTCACTGGTAACGTGATGACCACCCCCTGTTTCACTCCTAACACTCTGTACAAGCTGCTGCACCTTATTAGTAGTAATACTAGTGGAGGGACTGCTTGGGGATAGAAAGTGTAACTTAAGGTCCTCTGCTGTCACACTTGGCACCACCCCCCCTCCTTATGGCAGCAGGTTCAGCAGTAGCAGCAGGGGCAGAACTGGGATCAGGCACAGGCAGCTGACCTGTCCTGCTCACATTACTACCCTCTTCTTCTTCCCTTGAGGTAAATTTCCTCAAGATCCCTAGAGGTGATTTAGGGGGACTGGCCAGCATTGGATCTGGGGAACCAGGGCATCCAGACCCATTCTTGTTGGTGGTAGTGGTCACTTCCTCCTCATCAGACTCACTAGATGCATAATGACCCTCCTTTTATTGTTAATAAACCTGCTGATAGTGATAGCAGTCATTATGAGCCTCTCCTGCCTCAATTTTGCTATAAATTTCATAACACAACACCCTAGCACCTCTTTCTCGCTATCTAGCTTATTGTATGGTGTTTTACTTCCTGGAAAACAGATGTTTTTATAGCAAAAAGGCGAAAAACATGTTCATAAAGGGGGTGAAAACTTTCTAGACTTTGAAAAAATAGAGAATAATTTTTACCAATGGACAAAAATGGCAAATATTTTAATTGCTGTATTTTAAGTAAATTTCCCCATGAAAAAGCAGATAACCAAGTGATTTTCACTGATTTTTTCACTGGAATATGACGGGACCTTTTACTCAACCCAAGTGGTGGCACTGATATGTCTCTATAGGACTTGCTCCCAGAGTGTGGTTTGGCCCCACTGCATGTGTGATTGTTACACCATACAGGATAATTATGTTCTGGGGCAAAATGATGACCAACTTGTGTCCTTGCAAACAAAACAGTATGTGTTGCGTGCGTTGATGCTTAAAGGGATAGTGAAGTCCGATTTTATTAAGCTCTATTATTGTAATAGCTACACTATCAAACTAAGAGATAAAAGTTCCATCTCTCAAACCTTTATGGTTTATGGATATACGAAGATAAAGTTTCCCCCTCCCTCCCTTTTTCCTGACGTCACCTGTAAAGCCGGTTGCAGGATATCCTGGTCCCAGAAGCAGATGGAGGCTGTTCAGCAGAGCCGAAATAGCGGAATCTAGAAACAAACACTTAATTGGAACCGTCTACAAAGGGTGCCTGCAAACCAGGGACATTTTGTAGATGGTTCCAATGAAGTATTTGTTTCACGATGGTGCTATTTCGGCTCTGCTGAAGAGCCTCCTCTGGTCGTGCGACCAGAATCTCCATCTGACAGAAAGGGGAGGGACAGGGGAACTTTATCTTCCTATATTTCTCAAACCATAACGGTTTGAGAGATGGAACGTATATCGCTTAGTTTGATAGTGTAGCTATTACAATAATAACGTTTTATAAAATTGAGCTATACTATCCCTTTAATGTAATGTAAACCTTTAGTTATCCACTAGCAATTGTGTAGTCAGTGAAAGTTTTCAGTGCAGATGGTTAAATTGTTAATGGCTGTATGACATGTGTATACAGCAGCAGTATCAAAAGCCTTACTTTTTTAAAAAAAATAACCAGCATCTATTACCATCTGTGTATCATGTAACTGAAGAAGAAGTAAAACAAAGAAAGACAAAGAAGCATATGGTACATGTAGAAACAGTTTACTGTGGAGGTGGAGGAGGGATTTGCACAGTTGTTACAGCCTTCACCATCTAAGAACATTGGGAGCAGTGCTAAAAATATTGATGAATGACTGACAAATAATAATGCAATATTATAATCATACTTAACATTGCATATCTCTCAGCTCCTTTTGCACATTGCACATCTCTCAGTTCCTTTTGTGTCTACAGCCCTGTCACGTATCAAACCTTTTCCTCTCATTGCTCCGTATCTATGGAATGCTCTACCATCCAACCTGCGCCACTGCACCTCACTGGTAACCTTCAAATCTCACTTAAAAACGCACCTCATGGATAAAATCTCAACATGCTCTGATCACCACACCTGTGCTCTAGCAGAGAAATCCCTAAGTCCTGGTCTGTTAGTGGGTGCTGAGGACAGGAGTTGAGAACCACTGACTTATGTACTCTGTATGTCTCCCATTACCATTTAAGATTGTAAACTTTCAGGCAGGGATCTCCCACCCAATGTTTCACTCTACAAAGCACCTGTAACTCTGTATTGTTTAACCCCTAAAATTGTAAAGCACTGCATACACTTGTGGCACTATATAAATAAACATATTAATTCATTCATTCATTCATTCATATCATTTGTCTATCATACCTTTCTACACCATTATCCACATCCACCATGTTAAATTACATTATTTTATTTTTGTTGAACAATCTTGAGGCTGTAAAATAATGTCAACACTGTTTATCTTCATGAATATAATTTAAAATGACACTATCAAGAGTAATGGTGTTATGTATTTCAATTCAGATAATAATACAGATTACTCACACACGACATACACCACTGATATGCTTGACTAAAAAAACAGGCCTGCAGTAGCATGATTCTGAAAGAAGGAGGACAGGTATACTTCTGAGCAATAACCTATTAGATAAGACTTTAAAAAAATTAGGATTTTTTTTTGTAAACAAGCTTATGCTCCAGTAACTTAATTAAACCACTCCATAAATTAGAACAGCGGTTTACACATTGGTTAGCCTTTGCAAAAATATTTCTCAAACAGTTGAAACCTTTAGAGAAATAATATCACAACCCCCTACAACATGACAAGTCTTGAAAAAATATTCTTTGCAGGTCAACTACAGTTAGGTAAGCCACCACCATGAACAGTATATGCCACCCACCATTGACATTATGGTATCTGATAACTTTGTTCCTGCTGCTGTGTTATCGGAGCATCAAATGCCATGTCACAGGATCAGGCCAATATATTATCCACCAATGATGAATACAAATATTTCATTAAAATGCTCCCTAAATCGATAAATGGCAGCTACACATACAATATTTCCAGTATAAAATATAAGAAATCAAAATAAATAAATAGTTTGGCGTGCCAGTGCTATAATAATAGATGTCCATTTGAAGTGTACTATGTTTTTTTAAAAAAGATAAAAATGTACAAGTTGTCAATTGTGTGTGTGTGTCAATTGACAAACAAATCAATTCATATATGCATATGTGGGCAGCCAATCAATCAACTGCTCAATTGCTGGTGTCAAGACTGGCTCCACAGTCAACAAATAAACTAATAACTGCTGTCCGTGTTCTGTTGTGGCATCAATAGGTAAACATGTTACTATAAAAGCAGACAGTTAAAGGGATAGTAATGTTTCATAATTAAAGAAGCTCCAATTAATCTTGAAAGTATTTGGGCCATGGAGAGTGCTATTTCAATATTGCTTGAATGTAGTTCAAGAATAATTGAATGATAAAGTATCCCCCTCCCTCCCCTTTAACTGATGTAACACTGCTCACCTCGGAGCAGCAAGACTGGATGGATCGCAGAGAGTGACAATCTTCAGTGAGCATAAGGAAAAACCTGAAAAACCTGCCAAAGGGGCATGGTTTTCCTTATGCTCACAGTAAGAAGATTATCCCTTGCTGTGAGCTGTCTGGTCAAGTGACCAAATACTGCGTCTGAGGGGAGGTGGTTTACACTAGATAAAAGAGGCAGGAGGAGTATACTTTATCATTTAACTACTCTTGACAGTATTGAAATAACACTCTCCATGGCCCAAATACTATGGCAATTAATTGGTGAAACATTACTATTCCTTTAACTCTCTCAATGGCCAATGCTCCAACAGTTCACAGAAAAATTATGTGAAAAAACACCAGTGCACCTGACATAAAGAAAATAAAATGGAAAGCCACATCTATGTTCAATGGGCCATAGCCACACTGGTGGTCTGGATCATCAAACAAGGGGAATAATACCCCAAATGTATCAATGGATCACCAGTCAGCTACATATAAACACCAACTAAATAAGAGAATACAGTATTTAATCAAAAAGATGAGTGGACCAAACACTAATCTACCACGACCATTCAAATGGATGAACTTGATGACTGAATGAATGAAACCATTTGAATGGAAAAATTAATGTTGATTGTTTCCAGTTTTACTTCACTGATGGAAGTGACTAAAGAGTTAAACCCATCGTTGTCGGGTATATTTGTAATCCTGATTGAAAGAACGAATAGGGATAGTTGGACTTGAGGGTAATCCCATGTAAACTGATAATGTCCACAAACAACTTGCAACAACATCAAAATGACACATGTTGATGAACAAAGAGTTCCTTATACAAAAATATATCCAAATGTCCTATAATCCATCCAGATGAGATAAAATATAAATAAACAGACAATACTTGTGGCCTTATACATCCGATAGAACAGGACTTGTACTTGTCGGCCATTAAGCGACCCAAATGTACGCTGGGGACTTTACACATATGAGAAAGGGCATAACCGAATAGTAATCTTAACCTTTAGTAAGCTCTTCACTCTATATTTTTTCTTGGGTGCTTGATAATAATGTTTCATATTTAACCCGCTTTTCTTATTTTGTAAAATGGCACACAGCATTAACAGAAGAAGGAGATTGGGAGCTCTTTGAAATGCATAGGGAATCACCATCTACCTTGAACTCATTCAAGGACGCTGTGTGCTGTTTTACAAAATAAGAAAAGCGGGTGAAAGGTCTGACAGGATGCAACATTAGTTATTATCAAGCACCCAGGAAAAGAAATATGAAGTGAAGAACTTACAAAAGGGTAAGATTACTATTTGATTAAATACTGTATTCACTTATTTATTTGGAGCTTATATGTAGCTGAATGCTGATCCATGGGTACATTTGGGGTATCATTCCCCTTGTTTGATGAGCCAGGCCACTGGTGTGGCTATGGCCTAGTGAACTTAGATGTGGGTTTTCATTTATGTCTTATTTTTTATTTTTATGTCAAATGCACTGGTGTTTTTTTACATCATATTTCTGTGGTCTGTTGGAGAGGTGTGGCATTGAGAGGGTTATATTACAATCTGTTTTGTATTTCCAGTTGATATACAAGACAGGTAGTGCAGAGAGGGCTGCTACTTATATGTTCTCTCACCACTGCCTTGACAACTGTGGTACCCGTCTTAACACTTACAATTGAGCAGTTGGTTGGTTGCCCACATATGCCTATTTGAATTGATTTGTTTACCAATTGACACACATTGCTAAATAGAGCTAGAGTTTTAGTACTTGTATGTTTTTATCTTTTTGTAATAAAAATTACATATTTGGATACACCTCAAAGTGTATCTTCCTCAACTGGGCATCTATTATTATAGCTAAGGCACTCCAAACTAGTTTATGTATTATCCACCAATGCCTATGGGTAGTAGTAGTGGTGGTGGGGGGTGGGACTGGGATCATTATCTCTATAGACTGTGGTGGTAGAACCAGTGTTAGTGATGACATGGGACAGGCTGCTTTATTAGTGCTGCTCCTGAGGCAACATCCTCATGTTTTCTGGAGTTAATTTCTTAGTGGCATTTACTTTAAGGCTTTTTCAGTTATGGAACCATAGCTGTACTTCAATAAAGATTCAATCACTATTAAGATAACTCTAGAATTTTCAAACTAGGTTTCCTCACACTTTCACCCAGGAAAATATATTTTAATAGCTATTATGTGTTCCAATCCTTTTAATGCTAAAGTAAAAATATTGCGTAATATATTAATATCAACTTGATATGAAAAGGTACTTCAGAAAATGTCTGTTACTGTTCATTGAAAAAAGAGGGGAATAGGGAAGGAGAGAAAAGGGGAGCCTCATAGGGTAATACTGCATGTTCAATCGAACCCACAACCAGTCCCAAATTCAGGGTACTCACATGGAAAATTGGCCTGACATGCACGTATATGAGGGACAATCAAACTAACAGTTGAAAGATATTTTTGACCCACTTCCACTTGGGTTAACTCCTCCGAAATCACACTGCTGCTCACAATGATCCTCAGGTGCCCCATAGAACGATCACCTCAGAGAACCCAAAATATGAAGAAAGAATAGACAGTGCAAGTATTCTGATTATCTGGAGTGCTATAACATTGATTCGGAATGTTTCTAACATCAATACTCATGGAGTAGATCAAACCGGTGTCCTTGACGCACCGGTTGAGCGTGCAGGGAAAATCTGCTTGTCCCTGCTCAAGTGGCCAGAACTCCAAATCAACCATTGGCATTTGAACATGCTGTTTGTCTTTTGATCATTTATTTTTAAAGCTCAAGGTTGTTTGAAAAAGTAACAGTTATACGTTACAAAACATTTTTTTGTAAAGATAGATAATATGTTTTTAAGTGTATGACACTATACATTTTAAGTACAGATTTTTAAACAGATAAATATATTTTGATACATCCAGCACGTCTAAACCCCATATCATTCTTTGGATACTGTGAGCTAATCGTTGAGATTAACCCATCTAATACTGGCATTCATTGATTGATGTCATTTGGGTGAACAGCAACGGATGATTTGGCACAAATACTTTGTTACGTAGTATCATTGTCCTGAGTCCATGTCCTATCCATCACAGGTACCTCACTCTTCGCAGAGTCCAGAGGTCACCTTAGGTCCATACCTTAACACTTAGGCTGTAGGTCACACTCACAGGTACTTCACCACTTCATAGAGGTCAGAGGACTCCTCAGGTACATACCTTACCTCTTCATAGAGGCTGAAGGTCACACTCACAGGTACCTCACCTCATCGTAGAGGCCAGAGGTCACCTCAGGTTCATACCTTACCTCTTCATAGAGGCTGAAGGCCACACTCGCATGTACATCAACTCTTCATAGAGGCCGGAGGTCACCTAAGGTACATACCGTACCTCTTCATAGAGGCCAGAGGTCACACTCACAGGTACCACACCTCTTCGTAGAGGCAGAGGCCACCTCAGGTACATACCTTACCTCTTCGCAGAGGCCGAAGGTCACATTCACAGGTACCTCACCTCTTCGTAAAGGCCTGAGGTCACCTCAGTACATACTTTACCTCTTAGTTTAGGCCGAAAGTCACACTAACAGGTACCTCACCTCTTAATAGAGGCCGGAGGTCACCTCAGGTACATACCTTACCTCACTCACAGGTACCTCAACACTTCATAAAGGCCAGAGGTCTCCTTAGGTCACATTACCTCTTAGGCTGAAGGTCATACTCACAGGTACCACACCTTTTCATAGAGACCAGAGGTCACCTCAGGTCACATTACCTCTTAGGTTGTAGGTCACACTCACAGGTACCTCACCTCTTCATAGAGGCTGGTGGTCACCTCAGGTCCATACCTTACCTCTTCGCAGAGGCCGAAGGTCACATTCACAGGTACATTGTTTCACTGTCCTGATTCCACGTTCTATCTACATACATACATTACAGACTTGTGCAAAATGATTCGGAGACATTCGGAATTTGTCGAAAATGGGGTCATTCAGAGACATTCGGACCATCCGACACTCAAGGGTCATTCGACAAAAAAGTTCCGACTCTGAGCAGCCCTGGACAGAAAGTCGTTGAAACGTTTGGAAATTTCGACATTTGACAAATTTCCGAACATTTCAATTACTTTCGACCAGGACTGTTCGGAGTCGGATCTTTTTTGTACTACCTGCGCACGCTCAATTACTTTCCCTCCATACTTTTCCTTCCATGTCTCTAGTCCAATTCCATTCTCCGTTTCATGCACTACTTTCCCTCTTTGTCTGTATTCCAATAAGCTTCTTTGTTTTATGATGGGGGCTGGACTAATGACACAGTCACCCAGGCAGAAAGCTGCATTTCCTCATTAAGTTGTTGGAGCTCAGAGAGAGAAGAAGAGATTAGAAAGTGTCCACTTGTTGTGTAGGCAGGCAGCCAGCATTAGTGCCAGTTATTGCCACTGCAAGGGAGAGTCATCTTTGATCCTATGCAAAATATAAAAAATATTAGGGATTTCTTCAAATAATTTTCACAGTTTCACATCAGCCAGTCTGACAGTTGTATAGGCCGGCAGAGTGCCTTATTGCCACCGCAAGGGAGAGTCATCTGTGTTCCTTAAAAAAAAAAATTAAAAATACAAGTTATTTGCTTGAATAATCTTCAGAGTCACACTGCCAGTGTCACAGTTGTATAGGCAGGCAGGGTGCCTTTTCGCCACCGCAAGGGAGAGTCACCTGTGTCGCTTTTATTAAAAATATTCAAAATACAAGTTATTTCTTTGAATAATCTTCAGAGTCACAAGGCCAGTGTCACAGTTGTATAGGGAGGGTGCCTTTCCGCCACCGCAAGGGAGAGTCACCTGTGTTGTTTTATTAAAAATAATCAAAATACAAGTTATTTGTTTGAATAAGTTTCAGTCACACTGTCAGTGTCACAGATGTATAGGAAGGCAGGGTGCCTTTAAGCCACCTCAAGGGAGAGTCACATGTGTTGGTTTTATTAAAAATATTCAAAATAAAAGTTATTTGAATAATCTTCAGAGACACACTGCCAGTGTCACAGTTGTATAGGCAGGGTGCCTATTTGCCACCGCAAGGGAGAGTCACCTGTTTTGGTTTTATTAACAATATTCAAAATACAGGTTATTTGTTTGAATAATTTTCGGAGTCATACTGCCAGTGTCACAGATGTATAGGCAGGCTGGCTTTTCGCCACCGCAAGGGAGAGTCACCTGTGTTGGTTTTATTAAAAATATTAAAAATACAAGTTATTTGTTTGAATAATCTTCAGAGTTAAACTGCCAGTGTCACAGTTGTATCGACAGGCAGGGTGCCTTTTCGCCACCGCAAGGGAGAGTCACCTGTGTTGGTTTTATTAAAAATATTCAAAATACAAGTTATTTGTTTGAATAATCTTCAGAGTCACACTGCCAGTGTCGCAGTTGTATAGGCAGGGTGCCTTTTCGCCACCGCAAGTGAGAGTCATCTGTGTTGGTTTTATTAAAAATATTCCAAATATAAGTTGTTTGTCTGAATAATCTTAAGAGTCACACTACCAGTGTCACAGATGTATAGGCAGGCAGGGTGCCTTTTCACCATCGCAAGGGAGAGTCACCTGTGTTAGTTTTATTAAAATATACAAGATACAAGTAATTTGTTTGAATAATCTTCAGAGTCACACTGCCAGTGTCATAGTTGTATAGGCAGGCAGGGTGCCTTTTTGCCACTGCATGGGAGAGTCACCTGTGTTGGTTTTATTAAAAATATTCAAAATACAAGTTATTTGTTTGAATAATCTTCAGAGTCACACTGCCAGTGTCACAGTTGTATATGCAGGCAGGGTGCTTTTCACCACTGCAAGGGAGAGTCACCTGTGTTGGTTTTATTAAAAATATTAAAAATACAAGTAATTTGTTTGAATAATCTTCAGAGTCACACTGCCAGTGTCACAGTTGTATAGGCAGGCAGGGTGCCTTTTCTCCACTGCAGTGGAGAGTCATCTGTGTTGGTTTTATTAAAAATATTCAAAATACAAGTGATTTGTTTGAATAATCTTCAGAGTCACACTGCCAGTGTTACAGTTGTATAGGCAAGCAGGGTGCCTTTTCGCCACCGCAGTGGAGAGTCACTTGTGTTGCTTTTATTAAAAGTATTCAAAATACAAATTATTTCTTTGAATAATCTTCAGAGTCACACGGCCAGTGTCACAGTTGTATAGGCAGGGTGCCTTTTCGCCACCACAAGGGAGAGTCACCTGTGTTGCTTTTATTAAAAATATTCAAAATACAAGTTATTTGTTTGAATAATCTTCAGAATCACACTGCCAGTGTCACAGTTGTATAGGCAGGCAGGGTGCCTTTTCATCACCACAGTGGAGAGTCACCTGTGTTGGTTTTGTTAAAAATATTCAAAATAAAGTTATTTGAATAATCTTCAGTGTCACACTGCCAGTGTCACAGTTGTATAGGCAGGCAGGGTGCCTTTTCACCACCACAGTGGAGAGTCACCTGTGTTGTTTTTATTAAAAATATTCAATATACAAGTTATTTGTTTGAATAATTTTCAGAGTCACACTGCCAGTGTCACAGTTCTTGTGTGGTCAGGTTTTAAAGTTGTAAAACTCTAATAGTTCACTACCTACCTTTCCGTAATGGATTTGAGTCCTAGTGAACAACCTGATGTTCCTCGTCCTGGTACCAGCTGCAGTGACCCAGAAATCTCCAACACCACCACAGTTCAGTTGCTTTCAAGAAGAGCTAGCAGCAGCAGGTGGGAAAGAAGAGTACTTTGAGTAGTACTTGTCAGACTCAGCATTAGCAGTTCAAACCAAAAACTAGAAAGAAGAAGGGAACTGCAGGTCGTTCTACCTCTACTGGCAGGGCAGAAAGGTCAAGTTCCTCCTCTAAGACCACAAAGCGGCTGTCACCCATCTCTCATCAGCTGTTTCGTGATGATCCCCCAGAACAACCTGCACAATGACTATTGCCACTGCCAGTTCCATCACTATATCCATCTACTGACTGAGTCCTGCCTGCTCCAGTGTTCTGAGGTTTACTGCGGCCTACATCTCCAGTGTTGCTGTCATCCTGAGTCTGCCTCTCCCCAGTCCTCCTCAGTTGCTGCTGTATCCATCTACTTACTGAGTCCTACCTGCTCCAGTGTTCTGCTGTTTACTGCTGCCTACATCTCCAGTGTTACTGTCATCCTGAGTCTGCCTCGCACCAGTCTTCTTCAGTTGCCGCTGTATCCATCTACTGACTGAGTCCTACCTGCCTCCAGTGTTTTGAGGTTTGCTGCTACCTACATCTCCAGTGTTGCTGTCATTCTGAGTCTGACTCCAACCAGTCTTCCTCAATTGCCACTGTATCCATCTACTGACTGAGTCCTACCTGCTCCAGTGTTCTGCTGTTTACTGCTGCCTACATCTCCAGTGTTACTGTCATCCTGAGTCTGCCTCGCACCAGATTTCTCAGGTTGCCGCTGTATCCATCTACTGACTGAGTCCTGCTTGCTCCAGTGTTTTGGGGTTTGCTGCTGCCTACATCTCCAGTATTGCTGTCATCCTGAGTCTGCCTCGCACCAGTCTTCCTCAGTTGCCACTGTATCCATCTACTGACTGAGTCCTGCCTGATCCAGTGTTCTGTGGTTTGCTGCTGGCTACATCTCCAGTGTTGCTGTCATCCTGAGTCTGCCTCGCACCAGTCTTCCTCATTTGTTGCTGTATCCATCTACTGACTGAGTCCTACCTGTTCCAGTGTTCTGTGGTTTACTGCTGCCTACATCTTCAGTGTTGCTTTCATCCTGAGTCAGCCTCACATCAGTCTTCCTCAGTAGCTATATCCATCTACTGACTGAGTCCTTCCTACTCCAGTGTTCTGCGGTTTACTGCTGCCTACATCTCTAGTGTTGCTGTCATTCTGAGTCCACCTTGCACCAGTCAGTTCCCTTTTGAAACGTTGTCACATTATGGTGGAACTACCACCTCTTACAAACATGGCCCCAAATAATTACCCATCCGGCGACTAGCTGCTCAGTAAAGCTAGTCGCCAGAATTGTTACCGCGTTAATGAGAATTATACACTGCTCCCGGACTGGCAGGCAGGAAACCGTGCAGACATCTTTCCATAGTGACGTCTGCATGCCTGCACTGTCAGTCCCTTTTGGAGTTGAATGCTCCTAGCAACGCCTCCTTGAGCAGGCTGGGACTGACAATGCAGGAGCACATATGTCACTATGGAAAGATGTCTGCACGGTTTCCTGCCTGTCAGTCCGGGAGCAGTGTATAATTCTCATTAACGCGTTAATGATTCTGGCGACTAGCGCTATGGAGCAGCTAGTCGCCAGATGGGTAATTATTTGGGGCCATGTTTGTAAGAGGTGGTAGTTCTGCTTTAATGAGAGCAGGGCAACACAAGGTAAGGATGCTGGGAGTTGTGGCCAGTACATAGGGACATTTAATTATGCAACATGACAACCTAGCGCTTTTATGCAGCTCGAGGTTTTCATGTCGCTATTTTAAACATTGCAACATGGTTAAATTGGATTCTAGACACGCAATATTTTTCTTTGTGACGTTTCAAAAGGATAACGCACCAGTCATGTTACATATTGTGTAATGTATTACCTTTGCTACAGATGGTAAATGACAGATGCTCATGCTATATATATATTGTATTTCACCACTGCAACAGAAATGGCACATGCAACAAACAATATTAAAAATATTTGGAATTAATTGTCTGAATAATTTTTTTCAGAGTGACACATCAGCCAATCTGACAGTTGTATAGGCATACAGGGTGCCTTATTGCCACCACAAGGGAGAGTCACCTTTGACTCTCTGTAAAATTGTAAAAATATAAGTCATTTGTTTGAATAATTTTCAGCGCAACTAAGTAGTGGCAGTATTGGACATACTTCCAAGCACTGATCGTTAACTAATCAGTGTTGCACTTACCTGTCATCCACTGTCTGTCTCCTTCTGTCTTCTCTACTGTCTTGTATCTTCTGTCTTCTTGCTGTAACAACAACCCAGAAAAGTATAAGACCAATGCAATATCCGGCACACTAATACATAGTTTAACCCCTTAAATGCCAGAGGGTTACACAACACATTGCAAAGCAATGTGTTGCATGCTTCTCTGGGGCTCAAAAGGGGACACACATGGGACAGCAGATTTAGGATTTTACTTAACATACGCTTCCTCTTCCATAGCTTTAGGAGCAGAGGCAGACACCCCCAGAGGTGTTTCATCATCCTCTTCACCAGACACAGCCTGCGATGACCCTGAGGAGATACAGGACATTTTTACAAGGGTGAGATAATTGTATGGAGCCTTAACCCATTTCAGTGCCAGAGGGGTGCGCAACAATTTTGAGAATGCATTGGGTACCCCTCTGCCATTGAAATGGTTACAACAACCAGAAACACAAAATTCAGAACCCTTTCCACAAACATAAACCAACAACACACAACAAAAGACATATTAGACATTGAATGAAGAGATGTACATGTTTTTGCTGGAGGACATATTACAATTTACTATCCTCACCTGCCCTTTCCACATGGTGGTCCCCAGGGGCAACACCGGGGGCCTGCACACAACCATCTTCCTGCCCCCCCCCCCCCCGACTCCTCCAGCATGTCAGCTAGACCTATTTTGGATATTGAGGGAATTAATATGTGATGAGAAACACTGACTTCATTAAATGTTTCAGTTGTCTAAGCATTCAGGTTCACAACAACTGCACCAAGGTGTGATAACCTAGTTATCAGGATTTATTCAACAACAAAGAGGCAAATTTGACCTACGAAGCATCACTGTAATGCATGGCAGGGCTTCAACATACTGAGACAACCATCATGGTGCATTAGCTTGTGTCCATCATGCCTACAATGTCATCATATGAATGGCAGGAGCTTGATAAACATTTCTTACATGTGAGACAAAAAGAGTTGTGAGGAGCACACATCAAGCACGAACAAGATGCCTTGAGCAAATTACTTTATTTTGCTCTTTCTCGGTGTGCGCTCGTCACATTCTTTTCATTTCTTACATGTGCTCCATATGTGCATTACTGGGATATTTAACTCTTGGAGCAGGGCCGGACTGGGAATAAAAACCAGCCTTGGAAAAAATTGCTTACCAGCCCCATATCATTGCGGTGCAGCTGACCCGGTGCGCAGACGCAGTGCTCTTCTTCACACTGTGTCTGACGTCACTGGGTGACCTCCATATTGCCCTCAGTCCCCACATTGCCCCTCAATCTCCACATTACCTCTCAGTCTCCACATTACCCCCCCAATATCCACATTGCCCCCATCTCCATATTGTCATCAGTCTCTACATTGCCCGCCCAATCTCCACATTGCCACAATCTCCACATTGCTCCCCAGTGTCTATTTCCTAATTCCCTGGTGGTCCAGTGGTGTGAGATGAGAGGTCTGTGCCTCCTTCTGCACAGATCTCTTTACTGCTGTTGCTCCCGCATGGTCTTCTTTTCAGTAATGCAGAGTGCTGGGACATGATGTCATCTCCCAGCGCTCGACATTACTAAAGATCAGACGAGGGAGCTCAGTTGCTACAGATCTGTGCTGAAGAAGGCACAGACCTCAGCATGTTACAGGGCCCTTCACATCTCCCGGCCGCTGTCCTGTCACCTTGTGGCCGCGGCCATCGCTCCTGCAATCAAGAAGCAATCCACGACCACAAGGTGACAGGACCGTGGCCGCGGATTGCTTCTTGATTTTGAAGCAACCTCAGGGAAGCCCAGTGCAGGTGGCCTACCAGGAATTTTCCCGGTATCCTGGTAGACCAGTCTGGCCCTGCCTTGGAGTGCCAGAAATGTGAGCAAAGCATAGCTTAGCAATGCGCTGCTGCTCAACCCTGTGGCAATGCAATATTTATATACACTAGATATGGGTAAAGCAAGCTGGGGTTGCTAATACACATATGGATTAATTTAACATGACTAAAAGCGTGTTTGTACGTGAGGGAGACATCTTAAAAACAACTTACCAGCAGCCACCTCTTCCTCCACACTGGCAAGGGCAGTGGCAGTAACCAGCTGAAGATTCAGGGTGAAGATTCTTCCCCCTCCCTGCCAGAGCTAGGTACTCCATCAGGGTCATCTGTAATAAGAAGAGTACACCACGTTACAGTATACACAAGCATGGACATTGAATAACAAACTGTACTACATTACATTACACACACGCATGGACATTGCATTACAAAGTACTACATTACAGTACACACAGATATGTGTGATTTGCAGTGTTTTACCATACATTGCACACCTGTCTGCTCAGTGGTAGATATTTAACCCTTTGAGTACCAGAGGGTAACACAACACATTGTTAGTGTACCTAATTTCCAGCGCCGCACTCCAGGTGATGCTGGAGAAGTATCCTCCATCTTGGCTCTTCTACTGAGTTCCAGGTGTCTCTCCATGGCCCAGATCTGTGCGCACTTAGTGGTGTCAGTAACCGTCCATGGCCTCGGGCTGGATGGTTGTATTGCCTGTGTGTCGCTGGATTGCCGTGCATGGACGCATCAAGGAGATGCATAATTTTCAGGCTCACGGTCATTATATGACAGCATGGAGCAGAATGGTAATAAGGCTATAAGATACGTCAGAATGACGCAGGGTCTTGTTTTTAGTCTAGGCCTTCTGTGGGTCCTCCTTCCTACTTCTTGTGATGGGGTTTAAAGGGCAGACCGAGTCTTGACCTTGTGTTGTTGTACAAAGCAGTTCTGTTACCTTGGCTCTGTGTATGACCTGGCTTGTCTGATCATCCAATCTGGTGCTGGCCTGTGGCTCTGTCTGACTATTCTTCTGCCTTATCCTATTATACTGGACACCCAATCTGGTGCAGACCTGTGGCTCTGGCTGACTACCTGAACTGTGTATGACCTGGCTTGTCTGACTACCCTTTCTGGTGCTGACCTGTGGCTCTGTCTGACTATTCTCTTGTTTGTCCCCTATACCTAGCAGACACCCAATCTTGTGCGGACCTGGGGCTCTGGTAGACTAGCTCTTATACTGACTGCAGGTGCGAGTCCAGTATCTGCTTCCTCCATATTGACTGCAGACATGAGTCAAGTATCTGCTACTACTCTTCTGGCTGCAGGCGTGAGTCTGGTAGATTCCTCGTTACCCCGGATCAAGGCTTTGTGTTCCTGTTCCTGTTCTGTTTCTGTTCCTGGTTCCAGCAGAGACTACCAATGGCTTAGGCCTAGTCTCTAGTAGAGTGATCCACCTTGGCATTTCACTATTTCTGGTAGTAGCACTTGCTGGCTGTGACTCTCTACTTGTTCCTGCTATCTACCTCTGTGTGCTACCTTATTTGTTATTTTAATAAATTGCATTTTTACAGTACCGTACTGACTCCTGAGTTATTCTGGGGAACCGTGACACACATGCAATGCAGTGCGTACCCCTCTGGTACTCAAAGGGTTAACATAACTTAACAACATTATATGAGCACATGCATCAGAATACAATTACCTACCAGAAAACATGCCATTATGCCCTGACTCCTCAGCTGAGGGGATGTCTGGCGCTGGAGTACCCAACTCTGAGGTGTGCAGGAAGGGAATGTCACTGCCACTGCTCCTGGTGGATCTGGTGCAAATCACCAGACCAGAAGAAGAGTCGCTCCCTCCAGCTGATGAAGAATGGGCAGTAGGAACAGGAGCGGGCATGTGGACAGGGAAGACAGGTGCTGTAGGGGCAGGGGAAGATGCAGGGGCACGATCATCTTCAGCATCCAAGGATTCCACTGGTCCTGCTACAGAGGTGATGGGAGATGGTCCAGCATGTGATGGACCAGCAACAGCCTCATCAGCACCTGAAGCAGGAGCAGCTTCTGTCTCAGATGCTGCAGTGAGGCCATCCAGGACCTGTTCATAATGATGGAATAGAACAGGTCTATTGGAGGCCCCAGATGACGGCGCTACCTCCATCTTTGCCCTTTTCTGCAGCACCTGCCTTCTCATGTCTTAAACCCGCTTCCTGAACCTGTCTGATGTGTGTGGGAACACTGCCACCTCATTGACAGCTTCCACCACAGTATCCTACATTTTGCTCCTATGCACTACTGCAGTGGAAGCTGCCAATGGGCCAAAGAGCTGGTAATAACAGCCCTGCAGTGCCCCCACTAGTGCCTCATTCTCCTCCATGCTGAAGGGTAGATCTCTCCTTCTGGCCATTGCTGCTGTTGATCTGCAGTCCTTTTTCAAAACGATGGCTGTTTCTCTAATGGTTTTTTTTGGGTCTTGTTTGGGGGGATTCCCCACTTTTTTTCCAGGTCATAGAGTCATCTTAACTTTTTGGCATTGCTAGTAAGGCACCTGGCCAACCAGGTAATATTTGGAGTTGTTGGTGTTGCTTTAGCCCCTTGATAACTAGAGACATCTCCAATGTAACACACAGCAATGAATATGTTACAGATATTGCCCACACCCAAGGGGTTAATTCAGATTGCACCCTGGGTAGGATACTTCTCCTATAGAGCCTGCTAAATTCATATCTTACCAGCTCTTTGCTCAGCTCTTTCTACAACCAAACTCCAATCATCATGTTCGCTTTTTTTTTTCCTGGAATTTACTAATATGGGTCATATTTGCATATTCAGATTACTTCAAAGTCAGCATGAGCAGTCTTTTGATAAAATTTTCATTTCAGTGATTATTATTAGCACCCAGCCATTTCAATATAAGGATCCCTTGTGCTAATTAGGAAATGCCAAGTGGCCCATATATTTCTGTTAGTTTTTAACTTATTGTATTAAGATTAAATATTTGATTGCAATATTCTTCCTTTCATATCAATGTTTTAATTATCACAAGGGATTAAGGATCAAAGATTAATTCCCTATTAAACAACTTCATACTAAGAATTGGACATATAAATACCATTCCTATTACACTGACATCTGGAGATGTTATAACTTTTATTGAAATGACCTTTCTGAGCTAATACAGTTTTTTTGCAATTTTTTTTATGTCCTCGTTTGCTGAGTTACACTTGATGTGGTGGTGCCTTTTTCTCGTTCACTTATATATGCTCTTTATTTGTTTCTGCAGATCCTAAACACCCTTTATTATCTTGCAATTGCTGAAGTATACTGTATAAATAGTTGAAGTTTATTTGAAGTTTAGCAAACTCATTCTTATTTTACGTACACATTTAGACATCATTGTTCCCCAACTGAAAAACAATATGCATATGTAACAATACTGTTCTCTCTCACACATTTAAAGGGATAGTAATACTTCATTTTAACTTTATTTTATTTTGTAGGCATTAAAAAAATATGAATAATGATATGTCTTATCTCTCAAACCTTTATGGTTTAAGAGATATTCACAATCAAAGTTTCCCCTCCCGCCCCCTTTTCCTAGTGTAAGCCATCTCTTCTCAGATGGGGAATCTGGTTGTAAGACCAGACAGATAACAGCAGGGGACAGTCTTCTTATAATGAAAATAATGAAAGCCCTGTCCTCCTTGACAAGCTTTTCAGGTTTTTCCCTTATCTTAATTGAAGATTGTCCCTCTCTGCAGTCTACCTGGGCACCTCCCTTCTGCTCTGGCTGAAAAATGTTACATCAGTAAAAGGGGCGGGAGGGGGATACTTTGTCATTGAATTACTCTTGAACTACTGCTCTGACAGAATTGAAATAACGCTCTCCAAAGTCCAAATACTATGATGATTAATTAGAGCTGCTTTTATTATGAAACATTACTACCCCTTTAAAGAGCTTACAGGGAATATTAGTTATGTGGCTTACACCTCATATTATCAGTGGGGGTATGTACTAAGGGGTTATAATGTGAAACTCTCAGTTTTCTGTTATTCTATGGAACCTTTATACAAACATTTTAGTACTCAGTAGAATGGGTGGTGGACCACTGTCTGGTATTCCATTGTGTGTGATCTGTATATACACACACTCTCACACACATGCACATACACACACAGCCCTAACAACTCCCATCTCTTTTCCCGGACTCTCTCTTTCTCTTCCCTCAGCCTATTTTGACCTACAGGTCCCTTGGCTGCTTCACCCCCTTTCTCATCCAGCCTATTTAAAGGGATAGTAATACTTCGTTTTAACTTTATTTTATTTTGTAGGCATTAAAAAAACATGAAGAATGATATAAGTCTTATCTCTCAAACCTTTATGGTTTGAGAGATATTCGCAAGCAAAGTATCCCCCCCCCCCCGTTCAGCCATATCAGAAGGGAGATGCCCAGGTAGACTGCAGAGAGGTACAATCTTCAATTAAGATAAGGGAAAAAGCTGAAAAACTTGTCAAGGGGAAGGGCTTTCATTGTTTTAATACAAAGAAGACTGTCCCCTTCTGTTATCTGTCTGGTCACACAACCAGCTTCACATCTGAGAAGAGATGGCTTACACTAGGTAAAAGGGGCAGGGAGGGGAAACTTTGCTTGTGAATATCTCATAAACCATAAAGGTTTGAGAGATAAGACTTATATCATTCTTCATGTTTTTTTAATGCTTACAAAATAAAATAAAGTTAAAACGAAGTATTACTATCCCTTTAATTTCTTCTGTTTTCCAATCCCTCCTCCATCTATCACTCTCTCCCAATGCTTCCCCCCTTTCATAATATTTTTCCTCAGTCCCCATATCAATCTACTGCCTCCCTCAGACTCCTCCCCTTCCTTCAGTTTGTTTTGCCCCTCTTTTCTCCTTACCAAACCACGTGTCTATTTTTCCACTAGGTCTTTCACTTGTGTCCTGCTTTGCACAAACAGCACCTTTTCCTTTGTGGTCCGGTGTGGGGAGTGAGAAGACTGTTCAGCCACCAGCACAGACGCCATCTTCAGTCACCAGCTCCCCTTGTGGATTCTGAATGGGCTGAGCATGCAGGATACCAGGATATTATGTCATATCCCAGTACCAGCATTAGAAGACTGCAGGAGAGCTGCAAAGGAAAACTGATCTAGAAATCAGTGCACATAAGTCTCACTCCCCCACATATAAAACATTGTAGGCTGGATCTCCCCAATAAGTCCATGGCTGTGCAGCCCACTAGGGAATCCCCGATCCCCTGATAGAACAATCCACATAAGTTCTACAGATTTTATCAGACAGAAATAATTATCTCCTCTAAATATATATAACAATGCATAAATCTGTACCAGATACTAATAAAAAAAAATAAAAAAAGGAGTTCATAGACTATAGTCCTGTTTTAAAATGAAATGGCGTATCTCAAGGATGCAGCTCACTCTTTGGTTTCCTCAGTGGCACCGATCTTATCCTGAGCAAAAAGAAGAATGGAGGGGGCAGAGAAGCGCAAATACTTCCTGAGAGTATCCTCTGTGATCGTGATCGCAGAATAAATAAATCAAATATACGTACAAGATTAATTCTTGTAAAGGATGCCCATAGAAAACTGCAGGAAGTTTTTGATTGTAGAGTTCCTACTGCGGGTAAATGATCGTACCAGTAGCCACAATATGAATGTGTTCTAGAGAAAATACAGAGAGCTTCCTCTAAGAGTAACACTGTAACTACGAGGAAAGCTTTAAACAATAGAACCCCCTAGGGGGGAAACGTACTCACCAGAAGATTTCTTGTGTCAATGCACGTTAAGCCCAACCTGGCTTGAATAGACGATCACCAACCAGAGGTATCAGTATAGAAAAGATATCTTTTATTTTCCTACGCGTTTTGTAAGTTAGTCTTATTTCAGGGGGTTAAAAACCCAATTTAATTCAACAGTAACTTTTATTTCCTCCCATACCATGGTGTATCTGGTTTACTCTAGAAAAACTCCAGTTTATAAATATGGGTCAGTGTGCCTAGTTGGCGCCTTGGTTATCCAAACAGCACATAGGGAGACTGATTTACTAGAAGACCTGAGTAATTCGGGGAAACTCCACTGCACAACAGTGGAGCAAACAAAATGTCTCATTGATTTAAAAGGGGGTTATAACTACAAATGGATGAACACATTCACCTCAAACTAACATTGTCAAAAATTAGCACTTCTCTGTTGGCGAAAAAATTCCAGACAAAAGTCCAGTGGTCACACTTTTTGCCTAGCTTATTGCATTGAATTGGGAAGATTTAATTTTTCCTTGCAACATGGCAGTTTTCTCTTCTTTTCCTGCAGGCTCTCACAACATGCCATTCTGTGTTTGGTGAAAGCAGCACATTTTTGAACTAAAGAAGATAGGCAAATATGTAAATTGTAGCTTAGTTTAAGTCTTAGGTAGGACAATTTTTCTCGGTATTAAGGGAGTCTGGGGGCACAATGGGGAGAAGAAGGGAGGAAGAAGGTTGACCCCAAATACCCCAAAATTTGGTATGACTGACTGTCAAGTTACATGCAGCTGGGGTTCTATTTGCTTGCTGATCTTGCTGTTATTGTCTCTGTGATCTGGAAGTGTAGGGAAATAAGTTGTTGACAGCTTAAACAAATAAATAAATAAAAATAAATAAATATATTAGGTGACAGATAGCTAACTAGGAGCCTGATGTGAGCTGTGTGACTGAGTCAGACTTGACAGACAGCAGATGACATTAATAATTTTGTTGAGTGCTAAAGCATGACATTACATTCCATCAGTTGTGTTGTGTAAAGTAAAGTAAAACACACAGTAGTTGAGTAATGTCCAGCAAACATTCAAAGGGCGGGGGGGGGGATGGAACAGTGCAGGGATGTGGGAGTTCAAAAATGAATTGCAGCCATGGTTGCTGCATAGTATGCTGTAAACGATGACGATCCCTCTCATCCTGGGGAGAATACAGTTTGTCAAGGTCCCAGCAAAGATTCCACCACAACCAATGCCAGTACAAAAAAAAACATAGAAGAGGAACACTGAAGTTGACAAATAATCATATTCTAGTGTTGATGATGGCATAATGGAGGAAGAGGTAACAGCTGAACCAACTGCTTCATCTGACAGTGAGAAAAAAAAACACTAAAACACCTGTCCTCAAAGTAGTAGCGAACTTTGTGAAAGTAAAAGTAAAAAGAAATTATTTGACTCTTCTAAAAGCTTAGAAGAATAATTGGAAAGTGGGCAAGAAGTGGCACACAATGTTGATGCTGAAGATGACCTAACGATGATAGATGACAATGATGATGCAGATCTAGAATATATCTCTCCAGCATCCTCCTCTTATTCAGATGCAGATGAAGTTGAGAATGAGACAGATGATGACATTGCCAGAATGTTAGCAGAAAGGCAAACGCTCTGGCCTCAATTCAATTCCCTCTGACGCAAAAATAAAAAACAGCAAATGTCATGTCTTAAAGCATGGTAAGCAATGCAATTATACCGGTTAAAAAAAAATACCTCTGGCAATAGTTTTGCGGGTGTTTTCTCCCATTGACACACAACAAAACACTGATACCATTACATTCCATGCGTATGCACTAAGATACCTCAAGGGACACACTTTAATGTATGAAAATCTGCACTCTCTTTTTCTGGGTGCAAAGTCCATTAAAGCATATCAAAAGTGCTGATCCAGGAATTGAACATGAACATTTTTTTTAATAAAATCTGTCACCAGTTGATGTATTGATATGGGGCCCTAAGTGAACTAACAATGACGTCATGGCTGAGGGAATGACAGATGCCGGTCAAATTCACACCCTCAATGAAATACATCCATGGAATAGCTGCTGAATAGGTTGCATACTGTAGCAGCTATGTGGTTGTGATGTTATCGCAGGCAATATCTTGGCTCTGTATGTCAGTCATACTGTGGAGTGAAACAGATCATTTTGTGTTGTGTGAGAGTGTTTGCACACATTCCCCAAGCTTAATCATGGACAAACATGCATTGTGTTTGATTCCTGCATCATTCTCATGGGTGAAGTGGTGCTTGATGAGTTTGTCTCATATCTCAGCCCCTCTCCTGGTCTCCTCATCCTGCGCAAGGGGAACAGGGACCTATACAATGGGTAGTGACTTAATATCACACAATGTGAATACTAAAGAGGACACCCGCACAGCCTGACACCCACACCACAACCAAAAGCCCAACCCAGCAGTCCGGCTGTGCTGTATGCGACTGGATGAACAAGTGCTCCCAAAAGTAAACACCAACATTGTACCGCAAATAATGCTGTTCCACCCAAGAAGTGTGTCTTAATAAAATTATATCTGTTACCCTTTCTTTTAGAAATATAAATTCATTTACATTTACATATGAACCATATTCAAAAGGGAACATCAGAAAAATAGGAGGAAAATTAAAAAAATAACAAGACAAAAGTCGCTTGTATATACAGTAATGTGCAAAAGTCTTAGGCAAATATGAAAAAATTCTATAAAGTAAGAAAGCTTTCAAAAATAGACATGTTATTAGTTTTTATCAATAAACAAAATTATAGTGAGTGAACAGAAGAAAAATCTAAATCAAATCAATATTTTGTGTGACCACCCTTTGCCTTCAAAAGAGTATCAATTCATCTAGGTACACATGCACACATTTTGTTAAAGAACTCGTTCCAAGCATCTTGGAGAACTAACCATAGTTCTTCTGTGGATTTAGGCAGTCTCAGTTGCTTCTCTCTCTTAATGTAATCCCTGACAGACTCAATTTTGTTGAGATCAGGGCTCTGTGGGGGCAATACCATGACTTCCAGGACTCCTTGTTCTTCTTTACACTGAGGATAGTTTTTAATTACTTTGACTGTATGTTTGGGGTCATTGTCATACTGCAGAATAAATGTGGGCCCAATCAGATGCTTCCATGATGGTATTTCATGACGGATAAATATTTGCCTATACTTCTCAGCATTCAGGAGACCATTAATTCTGACAAATTACCAACTCCATTTGAAGAAATGCAGTCCCAAACATGTAAGGAACCTCCGCCATGCTTTACTGTTGCCTGCAGACACTCATTATTGTACTGCTCTCCAGCCCTTCGGCAAACATACTGCTTTCTGCTACAACCAACTATTTAAAATTTTGACTCATCAGTAGGGGTGGGTAAAAGCTCTCACCGTGTTCCTGTGAGAAATCCAGTCAAAACCATGTTGTTGTCTGTTTTTTTTTGCGGGAAAATCCGCTATAAATCCTGTAATTAAGATCTTCACATTTTTCGCCCATTGCCCAAAACTGTTCGCCATCTTTTCAATGGCTAGAAAGTTTCCACCCATTGATCTATGTGGTTTTGCCTTTTCACTATAAAAATGTGACATATTAGAGGAAGTGAAACACAATAAAAGCAGCTACAGAGCGAGGTAGATGAGCTGTTCTGTTCTGCTGTTATCTTGAGGCAAAATTGAGGCAGGAGAGGCTCATAGTGACCTCTGTCACTATGAGCAGGTTTAAAAATAATAAAAGGGGGAACTGGAAGGACCATTATGTGTCCACTGATTCTGAGGAGAAAATGAGCACTACAGAAGCAATGGGGGAAATTAATGTTAAGGGAGGAACAAAAGGGTATTAATAGTGAGAGCAGGACAGGTCAGATGCCTGTGCCTGCTGTCAGACATGCTGCGTTTGATGCCAGATGTGCTGCGCCTGTTGTAAGATGCTCTGTGCCTGCTGTCAGATGTGATGCATCTGCTGACAGTGCCACCACCAGTGCTGTGCATGCTGCAAGTACTGTCCCTTCTACCAGCAGTGTTGTGCCTGATGTCAGATGTGCTGCCCCTGCTGCCACCAGTGCTGTGCCTGCTGCCAGTGCTGAACCGGTTGCCACCAGTGCTGAAGCTTCTGCTAGTGTGACTTGTCACCGTGTTCCCGTGGGAAAATTTGCGAAAACCATGTTGTTATCGGCTTTTTCGCGGGAAAATCCGCTTTAAAACTAGCGGTTAAAATGTTCGCATCTTTAGCCCATTGGCCAAACTTTTTGTGCCATTTTTTCAATGGCTATAAAGTTTCCGCCCATTGATTTATGTTGTTTTTACACTTCCGCTATAAAACCGTGACGTTTTTGGTGAAGGCAAACACAATAGAAGCAGCTACAGAGTGAGATAGATGTGCTGTGCTGTTCTGCTGTGATATTTTGCAAAAATTGAGGCAGGAAAGGCTCATAGTGACTGCTGTCACTATGGGCAGGGTGAAAAATAATCAATGGAGTTGTTGGAAGGACCCTTATGTGTCCAGTGAGTCTGAGAAGGAGGAGGAAGTAACTAGCAGTACTGAACCAATGCTATCCAGTCCCCCTAAATGACCCCAAGGATCTTGGGAAATTTAATGGGAAGGGAGGGAGAAAAGGGTAGTACTAGTGAGAGCAGGACAGGTCAGCTGCCTGTGCCTACTGCAATACGTGCTGCGTCTGCTGCCTGTGCCACCATTGCTGTACCTGCAGCCACTAGTGTTGTACCTGCTGCCAGATGTGCTGCCACTAGTGTTGTATCTGCTGCCAGTGCTGCACCTGCTGCCACCAATACTTTGCCTGCTACTAGGGTTTCTTGTAGTACTCAGGGGGGAAGGAGAAAATAGCCACATAGCCTTCTGTGGACTGGAACAATCCACTCACCATGAAATAAATGGCACACACGAGTTTCTACAATATGGATATGGCACAGTTTGAAGTGTAAATACGGTCGATGTCATCAATAATGACCTAATATAGGTCGAAAATGCTTTTTGATGCCAACCTATAGTGGTCTCTGACTTCAGCGTCCATCATTTCCAGAAGTGTGACCTTTGTGCGATATATCCTGGGCCTTGACAGTCGTCTTTCATCACTGTGCTGCTCCACAGGTCCCTGTGACTGCTGTGGGAGCTGGTGGACAGCCCGTTGTGGCAGTTGGGGTGCTGCTGGCAGGTGTTGTCCTCTAGGAGGGGATGGTCTTCTATGTGGCTCTTCAGCCAGAGCATCATCGCTTGCAACAAGTTAAGGATGTTGAACATGTATGCTTGGGAGGGGATGATGATCACTAGCCCTTGCACACCTTCATGTCCACTGTCTTCACAGATATAAGTATGTAAACATACTAGTTGTAATCTCTCTCTGTCTTTCTCTCTCTCTCTCTCTCCCCCTGAGAGGTCTCACTGTAAACACATCACGTCTGGGTAAGGTGAGATGTCCCTTTAAAACAGTGTTGGAGTGTTGTCCAGGAGAGATCATGAGGTTGGGATTGACTAATGGGAGGGTGTGTGTTGATATCTGTGTGATTCCGTGAATGTGTGTGTTTGATGGATCCAGTCTTTTGTGTATAAAAGTAAGCTGCCTACATTATAGAGTCCAAAATTAGGTAGGCTGTATCCCCCCTTGACTTTAGGGTGGTGTAAGTTTTGGGTATCTATTTTGGTCATCATCTCTTCCTAATAAATCCTTTCAACTTGCAATGTAAGGTTTTAATATCTGAGGTTCATAAATAAACAACAGTCTTTTCAAGTCAGGTTTCCTATTACCCAAGTTGTTAAAACAAAACCAGCAGTAATTATACGCGCCTCTATTAAAAAAAAAAAGCCCATAAGAAACAACTAAAAACAATGCGGAATTAGCATACTATTAATTAAGGTCAGTATTACCGCATATTTTGTGGTTACATTTTCTGCTGGGAACCCTGCACCTCAGAGTTTAGATGTAGAAGCCACAGCAATGTTTTTTGTCTAGTTTTGTGCTTTTACTTACTGTAGGCGATTTCAAACCATCGTTGGTTTCAACAAAAGCAGCACAGAATGCATTCACACATGCACTCTAAGGACAAAATGAATGGAGAACTAGCAAGTTAAGCATTAGGTGACCTAGATTCACTAAAGGTAGATGCTGTGGCAATATGATTTTGTTGATGTATTTGAAACACTTCTACATTTCATATACAAAAAGGTCATTGCATGTTGAATAAAATTGGAGAAAGAAGAATGTCGCATGGGAGCACTATTTGTTGAAATAAAAATGGAGAAAGTTAGTATGTCAAATGGGAGCATTATATGTCAAGATAAAAATGGAGAAAGTTAGTACGTCGAATGGGAGCACTATTTGTTCAAATAGAAATGGAGGAAGTTAGTATGTCAAATGGGAGCACTGTATGTCGAATTACTAAGTTGGGGCTTAGTATGTTGAAGGGGGGCACTGTATGTCAGATTTCTAACATGTTGAGAAGCATGGGGAACAACACCATTGTGTGTTAGCCCCATATACACTGCTTGACAACCCCAGCCTTCTTCCCTTGACTACTAGTAACCACAGATCCCCTCTCCAGCCTTTTCCACTTGCCCACTGCTAGCAACAAATTAAACTTGTGCGATTCGGGTTGGCGACATTCGGAATTCAACAAAAATGGGATCATTCGGTGACTACTACCCACGCTCGATTACTTTCCCTCCATAATTTCCCTCCATGTCTCTAGTCCAATTAGCTTATCCGTTTCATGTGCTACTTTCCCGCTTTGTCTCTATTCCAGTTGGCTTCTTCATTTCATGATGGGGGTTGTAATAATGACACAGACACCCAGGCAGACAGCCTGCATTTCCTCATTGTGTTTTTGAAGGTCAGAGAGAGAAGAAGGAGATAAAGAGTGTCCAGTTGCTGCATAGACAGGCAGTTAGCATTAGGCATAGGCAGGCAGCCAGCATTAGTGCCTTATTGCCACTGCAAGCGAGAGTCATCTTTGTTCCTGTGCAAAAATTAAAAATAATAGGGATTTGTTTGAATAATTTTCAGAGTGACATATCAGTCAGTTTCACAGTTCTGCAGGCAGGCCTAGTGCCTTATTACCACCGCAAGGGAAAGTCACCTTTGTTTCTGTGTTTAATATTAAAAATAATGGTAGGAATTTGAATAATTTTCAGAGTGACACATCAGCCAGTCTCACAGTTCTATAGGCAGGCCTAGTACCTTATTACCACCGCAAGGGAGTCACCTGTGTTCCTGTGTTAAATATTAAAGATACTAAATTAGTAAGAATTTGTTTGAATAATTTTCAGAGAGACACATCAGCCAGTCTCACAGTTCTATAGGCAGGCCTGGTACCTTATTACCACAGCAAGGGAAAGTCACCTTTGCTTCTGCGTTTAACATTAAAAATAATAGTAGGAATTTGTTTGAATAATTTTCAGAGTGACACTTCAGCCAGTCTCACAGTTCTATAGGCAGGCCTAGTACCTTATTATGTCCGCAAGGGATAGTCACCTTTGTTCCTGTGTAAAATATTGAAAGTAATAATAGGGATTTGTTTGAATAATTTTCAGAGTGACACATTGGCCAGTCTCACAGTTCTATAGGCAGGCCTAGTACTTTATTGTGTCCTCAGGGGATAGGCACCTTTGTTCCTGTGTAAAATATTAAAAGTAATAGTAGTGATTTGTTTGAATAATTTTCAGAGTGACACATTAGCCAGTCTCACAGTTCTGTAGGCAGGCCTAGTACCTTATTACCACAGCAAGGGAGAGTTACTTTGTTTCTGTGTTAAACATTAAAATGAATATGTGGAATTTGTTTAAATAATTTTCAGAGTGACACATCAGCCAGTCTCAAAGTTGTGTATGTGTACTGTGTTGGCAGGCAGGGTGCCTTATTGCTACATCCATACTTCATCTACTTCATCCATAGTACAATAAGGCTAAATGCCCTCCTTACCCTGCTCCACCATCTTCATTTAGACCCTGGAAATGGTTCCATTCATTTATTTTTCATTTTTTTATTGTATTTTTAAAGGTATTTTAAAGTTGCTGAATAATTCGGACTGTTGCCTATTTTCGTCCGACTTGAACAGGTCGGATCCAAATTGCGGAGTCGACGAATGAAAAAAAAATTTGCCCGACATAGAATTTTACCAAACTTTTACCACAAATCCCCATGACCACTGCCTGGGCAGGAGTCGTTATGAGAAGTGTCCAAATCCTGCAGCAGTGGCAGACCCACCTGCTTCTTTTTGAATCATTAATGGCTTAACAACATAAACAACATGTCATTGATCTCAAAAAATATATAGCCATATAATGGCTAAAAACAAATATAGAACAGCACTGCATTCTGGGACTTTTTCCAGTTCAGTCACCTACTGTAGAAGTACTTGTAAGATGCTTGTGGTCACATTTGGCTTGGTTGGTATTTGCTGGTATCCTAATGCAATGGCACCCCCTACATGGCAACGCTCACAAGAGCAACATCCTAATATTGCCTGCTTTAAAAAGGTGAGATCAAGATGACGCTTGTATAAAAAGCTCCACTTCAACATGTATATTGTATCAATGTCACTTCTATCAGAGACAAAGCTTGCAGTGCAGTGCTATCAGCGATCTCACCCTGTTAGTGCAGTCTTTAAGTGCCTAACAAAACGTAGTTTCGTTATGGAGTGCTAACCTCAGCTTGTTTAAAGAAGATAATTAGCCGTTTCATTACCAGAGAGATTTGGTCTCAGTAACCAAAGGGATTATGCTATCAGCACTCTATCGCTCCCTGTTAGTGCAGACTGCTTGTATTTATTGGAAAGAATAGCTGCATCTTTTTTATACATGACTAGTTGAACAGCCAGTGTACACAGGCCACAGTGTCAGCCGGATTCAGGGCAGTCATGCACAGTAGAGACTCAGAAGCGCTTCGATTAGATAAAAGTTTTAAACTATAGATCAAGTCTAATGTCTTACATTTTACCATTGGAGTTCGATCAGGGGCAGATTGCAATTTCCCCTATTGTGACTGTACAAACCAGAGGAGTCTACACGTAAGTTAACAATTTGGTACTGGATTAAGATTCTTTTAAATATATTTAAAGACAGAGCACCCCTACCTATATATGTTTTTTTGCTGGTGTATATTTTTCTCGTTTGTTTAAGAGGAAACAAAGATTTGGGAGGAGGTAGCGGCTGTGTGATCTGTGTGGAGGCTGCGTAATATCCTCCACAGGCATATGCGCTACTGGAGTCAATTCAGTAGCTTAATACAAATGTGAGTACCAACTTTTAAGAAGAGTATTATATAATTTTCTATAATACGAATGTTATTATCGTATGAGACACCTCTCCTCTCTCTTTTTGTTTGTCAGAGGAAGCCAGGTCATGCACTTGCAGACAGAAGCAGACACAAGGGCAAGGAGGAAGTGAGCCTAGCTGCTTTAAATACCCTGGAAGGGGTTGGCTGATAACAGTCAGTTGAGTAACCATGGAAACTGAGAGGTCAAGGCAGTTTGTTAAGCATCAGTTGACTCAGTCTGACACAGGGAAGGAAAGGCAGCAGTAATCAACAGCCAGGTGTTAGACTAGATCAGTCAAACCATGACAGTACCCCCTCCTCAATGACCCCCCCCACACACACACAGTGGGGCAGGACCAGGTTTGAGGGGAAAGCGTGCATGGAAAGCATGGAGCAGGACAGGGGCATGCACATCCGAGACTGGAACCCACAAGCGCTTCTCTGGACAGTACCCCTTCCAATGGACCAAATATTGAAGCCACCCTCTGAACCTACGAGAGTTGACTATGGAGCGGACCTCGAACTCCTCATGGTCATCACTGGGCACAGTATGGGGTCAAGGAGTGACCATAGTAAAACAATTACGTACCAGAGGTTTCAGCAACGAGACGTGGAACACATTGGGAGGGAGGTCTAGGGCATAGGCCACAGAGTTCACACATAGGAGGATATGGAAAGGCCACACAAAATGGGGATCCATTTTCTGAGAGGGCACTTTGAGGTGGAGATTTCTGGAGGAGAACCAGACCCTCTCCCTGACCTGGTAGGAGAGTACGCTTAGGCGTTTACAATTAGCCTGGAGCTCCTTAGATAGTTGTGAGCATTGCATTGACTCCTGGACCTGCACCCATGTGGAACAGATCTGCTGGAGATGATTCTCCAGTGACAGAAACCCCTGGGGAGTGAACAAATCTGTAATCATGGAGGGTTGATACCTATAATTCACCATGAAGTGGGAGAGCCAAGTAGACTGCACTGTTATGATGAAACTCCGCCCAAAGTAGCAGGTCCGATCAGTTATTCTGATGGTCCGAGATGTAGCCCGCAGGAATTGCTCAGAGGTCCCATTTGATTGCGGGTGGTAGGCAGTGGAGAAGGAGATTTGGATACCTAGTTGAGCACAGATGACCCTCCAGAATCTCAAAGACAAACCGGCTACCCCAGTCAGAAATTATGACTTTTGAAACCCTGTGTAGCTGATAGACCTCTTTGATAAAAGACAGCAGCCAACTCTTTGGCAACTGGGAGTTTTTTCAATGGTATGCAGTGTATCATCTTAGAAAATCAGTCGACAACCGTGAGGATAACAGTGATACCGTTGGACAGAGGGAGGTCAACTATGAAGTCCATGGCAAGGTGTGACCATGGCTTCTTACAATTAGGTATGGGTTGGAGAAGGCCCACTGGAAGATGGCAGGTTGATTTTGGTCTGCGCACAGACTGGACAGGCAGTGACAAAGGCTGCTAGGGGTGTTTTAAATTGTAACACTGAAATCTCTGTATCCATTTTCACAAATGAATGATGAAGGTACTTGTACAATTCAGGTGGTAAATTTATGTTTCTATACACAAATGTGGGATAAGCTCAGATTAAAGAGTAAAAGACTTATTCTTTTATTTTTTATATTGTAATATTTAAATATTAGATAGCCTTTAAATCCCATCTTGTTGTACACCTATGTTACAGGGGTTTGCCACCATTCCCCCTAGTCACACCTAATATGTTTTAGGAAAGTTCTCAAGGGAATACAGAAGGGAAGAAACACATAAATATATAATTATTATGTCTCATAATCAGAATGACACAAACAAGCATACAGGGCATAACAATTTTCATAAATATACAACAAAACTCAAGATTCATATATATTTTTTTTAAATATATTTTATTATCAGATCGCTCCATACAAATCACAAATACAGAGAAATACATATAAAATTATTCAAATACAATATATACAGGTATATGTAACAATGAAAAGAACATTAAACTGATCAATAGATTGTACAGAGCCAACCTGAGGTTTTAATGTTATGTAAAACCAAATCCCCAAAAGACTAACCTAACTTAACTCCTGTTAAACTCCCCTACCCCATCTCCGAGTCCTCTCCCCCCCGAGCCCACAGCACCCCCCCAACCCGCCCGCCACCCAGCAAAGCCGCAGGATCTCAATAAGTGCAGAGTTCAAACATAGCGTCCCACATCAACCACGCCACACAGCCACGCACGCAGCTTGCCAGCATGACCCAAATCATCAAGATGTACAGTATCAAGTGGCAAATGATCATCCGCACTATGCGTTCACCAGGTTTGCCAACGCCCCCAAATCTTGTCAAACTTGTTTGGATTGCCCAGATGCAAGTAAACCAACCTATAGTGTGGAATGCACTGTAGAACTAAGTTAATCCACGCCATACAGCTGGGAGCACCGCTCGACATCCAGTTCACTTCCACCACCTTTCTTGCCAACACCAAAAGCTCTCTTAGCAGGGATCTGTCAGTTGCATCCCCAATCTCATCAGGGAAGATAGACAATAAACAAAGCTTCGGGGTCACAGGAACAGGTCCCCCCAGCACCAGGACCACAATATGCATGACATCTTTCCAAAATCTCCCAACCGCAGGACAATCCCAGATCATATGAAGGTATGTGCCCGAAACATTATCACACCGGAGACAGCTGTCAGTACCAGAATTCCCCATTCTATGCAGTCTGGCAGGCATATAATAAATTCGATGTAGGATATTCAACTGTATCATCTGGTGTCTAGTCAACGTTGTCACCATTGCTGGTCCTGCCTTGGCCATATCCCATTCCCAGTCCTCCATCGGACCCACGTCCATTTCCCATTTATTCCGGGAAGGGAACTCCTGACAGCCCACATGAGATTCCACCCACTGATAAATGAAGGAGAGAGGTCTCGATGGCTCTAGTAGCAGCCTGTCAAGAAGCGGGAAGGTAGAGATTATCGGAGTCCGATCACCCCACTGAGCACTAAGGGCATGTCTAACACACAAATATGAATAAAAAAGAGTATGTGGTATATGGTATTCGTCATGTAATTGTGCAAAATACTTTAGCCGATTATCCTAGTACAACTGACCAAGAGTAGTAATCCCAAATCTGGCCCACAAGGGGCCAAAGTCGCAATTGGATAAATGATGTAGCCCTGCAACGCCCCATAGGGAGGTATCAGGATCCATTGCGACATGCCTCAACAGTCTCTTCATCTCCAGCCATGCCTCGTATACAGCTGCCGCTAGCTGAGATCGAATTTTAAAAATCGCAGGGCCTCCGTGCAAGAACTGAGACAGCATATAGGCAGGCCGCAACAATAATGTATCAATCTTAGTAGTCTGGTATCAGGGCTGGGAAGAAACAAAATCCAACACATATCGGCATTGTGCCGCTAAATAGTACCTATAGAAGTTGGGCAAAGCAATTCCCCTCTCACGTTTAGATCTCATGAGAGTAGTCAACCTGATCCTAGCCCGACCCCCTCGCCATAAAAAATTTAAGATAATTTTATCTATTTGTCAGAAATATTTTTTAGGTATAGGGACTGGCGTATTTTGAAAGATATACAGAAATTTGGGCAAAAAAATAATTTTGATAAGATTCGATCTACCGATAACATTCAAAGGCAGGTGAAGCCATGCAGTCGTTTTGTCTTGAAAGTGCTGAATAGTGGGTATCAAATTCATCTCTAAAAAAAGAGTCCATCGTTGCAGCCACCTTAATCCCCAAGTAAGTACATACGTCCACACGTGAAAGTGGGATATCAGTCTGAAAAGAGGATTTAGTCCAGTTTATTTGGAAGCCAGAGTAAGTGCCAAAATCGTCCACCAACTGCAATGTGGTCCGCAAAGAATCCTCATCATCATTCAAAAAAAGCAAGATGTCATCAGCACAGAGTGCAAGCTTTTCCTCTCTGCCCTCCACCGTGAGGCCCTTAATCAAAGGATTTGCACGAACGAGAACAGCCAGGGGCTCCAAGGCCAAGGCGAACAAGCCGGGCGAGAGCGGACAGCCCTGTCTGGTACCACAATGTAAGGAGAAGGACTGCAAAGACAGTCCACCCATCACCACGGAAGCCCTGGGACTACTATACAAAATATGTATCCATTTAATAAAGGATGGACTGAACCCAAACCCCCGGAGTACCTGTCAGAGATAGGGCCATTCGACAGAGTCGAAGGCCTTAGGCGCGTCGAGAGATACGACCACCCTAGACCCCATAATGTCATGAGACAGTTGCAGGTGCATAAATAGCCATCTAAGATTGTGCGATGTAGATTTACCCGGGATAAAGCCGGTTTGATCTTCGTGTACTAAAGTCCCCAATACCATATTCAATCTGGTAGCTAAGATTTTCGCCACAATTTTGGCATCTGTAGTCAATAAAGATATTGGTCTATAAGAATTGCATAGCTCCAGATCTTTCCCTGGCTTGGGCAGTACAATATTGGAGGCATTGTTCATAGACTCTGGAAGGCAGCCATCGTCAATAGCAGCATAAAAGGTATTTAACAAGTGTGGGGCTAAGACATCCACAAATTTTTTATACCACTCCGCAGGAAGACCATCCACGCCCGACGCCTTGCCCATCGGCAAACCTCAAAGAGCCTCCACAACCTCCCTCAGAAGTATAGGAGCGTCCAACATCCGTCTATGTTCATAGGAGAGCTGTGGAAGTTCACAACTATCAATAAAAGAAGAAATATGAGAGTCAGAATGGGTCAGTCGGGATTCGTAAAGTCTAGAATAAAAAGACCGAAATTGCAAATTAATCAATTGTGGATCAAGAACAAGTGCCCCCCAGGGTCCCTTAGTGAGGAAACCGACGAAGATCCCCTACTTTGAGAAACAAGATGAGCCATCAGCCTTCCCGCCTTGTCTCCATTTTAAAAAATATTTTGTTTCAAGTAAAAAATGCAACGGGCATTCAAGTCAGACAATTTTATAGAATATTTTAGGGAGCAGGAAATAAAGTTAGAATAGGATACCGAGTCCCTTTTCTCCACAAACTGTTTCTCCACCTCAGCAGCATCCGACTCCAATTCCCAGGGGAGGGCTGGCCTGGGGGGCAAGGGGGCATATGCCCCCCAGGCTGGTCATGAATATGGGCCAGTGGGCCATTGCCTCACTCAATTTCCCATTTGCTGCTGTAAATAGAGTAAACAGAATTTAAGGAGCTACACGAGCTCCATTTCAATTGTAAGCTCTGTGGTATCACTAGTGTTGCTTCATTTCAATTGTAAGCTCTGCGGTATCACTGGTGTAGAGCCATTTCAGTTGTCATCACTGTGATGTCAATTGTGTACTACCATTTCAGTTATAAGCTCTGAGGTATCACTTGACTTAATCCATAACATTAATGCCAGCTATAACATTAACAAATTGGGTTGGGCTGGGACATTGGGCTGGAGCAGTAATAGAAACAGGCCACTTAATTGTACTTGCCCCCCAGGCCAAAGTTGCCAGCCCTCCCCTGCCAATTCCTCCACCTCCCGAGCCCCAAGCCTTATGTTCGAAGAAATAAGAGATATCAAGGAGCCCCTTGCAGTCGCTTTAGCAGCCTCCCAAACAGTGCTCGGGGCAGCAGTGTCCACATTGTTAACAAAATATTCAGTTAAATCTTCCCTATGCTTGGACACTAAATGCGTATTAGTCAACCATACGGGACTAAGCCTCCACACCCCAGACCTAGGTCTCTGGTCGCGCTGTAACATTAATAAAAGCGGGTAGTGGTCAGAAGCTACCCTGGTCAAAAAACAGCAATCTGTAACCAGAGGCAAGGTTGACCGATTAACGAATGCGTAATGTAGATAACGTTTTATACATAGCCGAATGGCATGAAAACTCTCGGGTCTGTGGATGAAGAGTCCTCCATACATCTATGAAGTCCATGTCGCCTGTGAGACTGAGGAATATATCCCTATGTAGTCTGGAGTTAATGACCGCTCCACCCAATCTATCTAAATCAGAATTAGCAGTTATGTTAAAGTTACCCATACAGACAATACGATGGTGTGGTTTGTCAGAAATGTAAACAAGCATTTCCCTAAGGACTGAGGGATCAAAAGGTGGCGGTATATAAACATTCAGCAAAACCAAGAGAGCTCCCTGTAGTTTACACGTTAAAAAAAGATAGCGGCCCTGGGGGTCCAACTTGAGGTCAACGAATTCAAAGGAAACCAATATAGTAATAAGAATGGAAACGCCTCTTGAGTACGTGGAGTATGTGGCATGGGAATGGCCCTGTATCCACTGCCTCCTAAGCGACAGAACTCTACTAGCAGAGAGATGTGTCTCCTGCAACATGACCACCCCATGAGTTTGTTTCCTGACGTGGTTCAAGATTAAAGATCTCTTAACAGCATCATTCAGGCCACGTACGTTCCATGACAAGAATTTACAGTTTAGTGCTGACATTACAGAATCAGGAGTTATCAGATACAACCCCAGCCAGCCGGCCAGGCAAGCCAATGGCGAGGAGCGCCCGACCCAGTGGAGAGAGGAACCCCGGAAACGTAACCCCTAGCCAAACAACCCACCCTATCTCTATCTCCCCCAACCTGACAGAGATTTTATCCCAAAACCAACCCAGAACCGTGGCCTGGCAGCCAAAATATTCCCCCTCTCCCTCCCACCCAACAGAAAAAAACCAGGAAACCATTGAACAGGTGATCACGTTCGATCCCACCTACACCCCCACTCCCACAGCAGCAATTAAAGCAAACAATATAGACATCATCTCCTCTTAACAACAAGTAAGCAAGGACAGAACGACCCCACCACCACAATCGACCTTAGAACACAACATCTCCTGCACAACAATAAGCCAATTCCTCGGCTTATTAGCATTCCCTGGGCAGAACGGAGGCACCACCAAATAAACATACACCAGTAGTCCCATGGGACCCGAGTGCCAAAACATGATGACACAGCGTCCAATTGCTGCCCGAAGATTGCAGGGTGACAGTAGCTCATCAAATAAACATGCAATCATAGGCATATACATGGCAACAAAAGTAACATTAAATCTCAATAATAAGGCAAGACTTCCCGAAGGTGCTAGATGAACCTTCCTAATGTTCTTCCAAACCTAGCACCCCCTGGGCGGATCGGAGGCGTCGTAATCTACAAGGTTTAGTGACTACACAAAAAACAAAATGCCGAAGCACAGCCATATAGCATCAAGCCACTGCCCAAGATGTGCAGGACAGTATTAGGAGATCAAATCATTCCAGAATAGCATAAAAAAATGTTCTTTCTTTTCCTTCCTTCCCTCCCCCTATGTAGTTCGTACTCCCCCCCTCAATGAGGCATAGAGACATAAATACCCAAGTAGATATGAGCAGGAGTAGGACCAGTGTAACCCAACAATATATCCAAACCCCCTAATTCAATCAAACATTACCCCCATCTAACCATCCCGCCACAGCGTCCCCAGGGCGGGTCAGAGGCGTCACACAATGTGTGAACAAAATCTAAGATCATTAAGAAAGCCAAGTAACGAACCATGGCAATACAGCATCCAACCACCACCCTAGGAACGCGAGACAGAACCAACATATTAATACAGAAAAAAAAATTCAGATACATAAACACTCAGATAAGTGATAGCAGTTTGTTAACAGACATTAAGATTTATACATGAAATCATATTATGCCATTCCAACTCTAACCTCGCGCTCCAGCAGAGATCTTATAACAGTTCATCACATAGTCCAAACCATGTAGAGGCTGTTTCCAGCGTCAGCAATGCTCCACATCTTGGCTCTATGTCACGTTGTCATGTCCCATTGAAGTCTACCCCCATCCAAGCAGTTCAGCAGGGGATGGAGCAATTCAAACAAGTGCCATGTCCGCCGAGGATCACCCCAGGAGCATCATGCAACAGAGAGATAGAGTAAGTGAAGATACAGGAATTGGAGACCACAGTAGTAGGATCATGAAGAGAGGAGGTGACGAAATGACTTTAATGAGTGCCCACCCAATCTCTAGCCTCCGAATCTGAGGTGAAAAAGATGGTGTTGCCATCATAGACAATTCTCAATCTAGCAGGAAACAGCTTAGAGCATAAAGAAGACTTGGTGATTTTCAAAGAGAACTTGACCTTTCATCCTGGCCATGCGAAGAATGGCATCCCGATCTCTGTAATTCAGTAGTTTAACAATCATCTGACGGGGAGGTGATCCAGGAGACCTAGGACCAGTTTGTAAACGATGTGCCCTTTCAACAGTGAAGGATGGTGAGAGACCATCTGTGCCAACATGTTCCCTTATCCAGGTCTCCATGAACTGTTCAAGGGCGCGACCCTCATGGTCCTCCGGCAGCCCAACTATACGGACATTATTGAGCCTAGATCTGTTTTCAAGATCACCCACTTTGGACTGCAAAGAACGGACTTGATTCTTCAAGTCATCCACCGAGGAAACCACAGGAGAAAGTGTGTCCTCCACAGTAGATACACATTGTCGCACATCAGTGATGCTTTCACGCAGAGTTTGTTGGTCTGCTTGTAAAAGGTTGATTTCTACCTGCACAGTGTCAATTTTGTTGGTTAGGACTGCCTGTCAGGTAGCGATGGCTAACATTATTTCCGCAAATTGAGATTCTGAATTCCTGAATTCCTCAGAAGCCGAAGACTGAGCCGGCGAGGTAACCGCAGAAGGGGCCTCCATCATGGCTGTGACCTCCTCCTCCGCCATAGCTCTCCTGGCAAATTTATTCAATTTCTTCCTGTATTCCGATGATTTTTTAACCATACTGAAATTGAGAAAGCAGGTGTAGGCCAAATCAGTACAATTAAGGATCAGTATAGGGTGGACAGCAGCTGCTAAGGTAGGTAGGTGCAGGCAGAACCCCTCAAAATCTAAATGACACACATGGTATGAACCATATTGCTACATACAGATTAAGGTAGATGAAGAATATCCAGAGCTTATGGAACTCGTGTAACAATATACGGGGCAGAGGGGGGGGGACATATATAGGAAAGTCATTAAACAAACATGGGGAGTTCGTATCAATACATAGGCCTATAGTTGAAGAGTAACAAGGCAATCAGAAATCTTCCAAGTATCTTCGCAGTGTTCCAACACGGGGCAGGAAGGGGAACATATACTGGAAAGGTAACGTACAAGGGAAAGATTGCTCCTTCAATGTTAGAGGTGGGCCTAGAGGTAGGACCCATGAGCATCAGCCATGATTGAAGAATAGAGCATCATCAGTAGACACCTCAGCCACACTCCCACCCTTGAGGGATAGTAGGTTGATAGTAGTAACTCAACTATGTTGAAAGGTGTAGCAACAATAGGCCCTCCAGCCACCTTGGTGTCATCAAAGCAGGCCCAGTAGTAAGGTCAGTAATGCTGCATCCAGCCAAAGAGCATTATGGACACCACAGTCTAGCAATAAGGGATATGGTACATCCTGTGTCTGAGCCCATTCCTTGACCATTTTCCCATTATCAGTTTGTATTTCCACAGGAGTTCCATGTAACAGGTTCAGTGTTGTCTTTTGATCTGCATGCTTGGAGGGGCAAACCACCATGACTCCCGAGTAAGTATCCACTGCTATTAAACAGTGGCAAACTTGACCTGATCCCTGCGGCAGGGGGCCAATGAAATCCATCTGCCAGAATTCACCACCCATGATACCTCAATATATTTATGTTTGATAATTGCATTGTATGTGTGGTGGTATCAGGGCATGATCTTGATCTGTTGAGATGTGTTTTTTTCTTTTGGTGTGCTTACCAAAACCTGGACTGGATCTGTTGAGACAGTCATATATGAAAATCTTGACAGAACAAGGCAGCGTACATCATTTGGGATGGAGTAAAATTATCCTTGTTGTCCATAGTTCTGATTAACCTCTGCAGTGCTGAGTTGTGTTACAGACATGATTTTGCCATTATAATCTTTATGTATATGTTGCATTGATATATTCATATTATCCTTGCTTTTCTATATCCATACATTATTATTATTGCTTAGGATTATAATGTGGTAATGCAAATTTTTACTGGGAAATGTATTATATTGTTCTCTGTTACATACAGTAGGTATGCATATTGAAAACAGGAGATAAATAGTTAAATTCTATTTAGCAGATCTGGGACCTTATGTCTTTCAGATAGGTTATTTATTCTTGCAATACTGTTCATGTGGATGTAAAGGGTTGTTACGCGACATGTGGCCCTATTAACCACATCTCACATGACAAATCTCCTGCCACATAGTTGCCCTAGTACATACAGGGTAGGGCACATATTTTTATACTGCCACCCACTGTATTGTCATTAATTGTAAGGAACAATTATCCCTTGCTATGCTGCTGTCTTCAAATATTGTGAGCTTATACCTCTGGATACCTATATGTAAGGTCTAACCCTATATGTACTGATATGTTATCTGTATAGCCATCTGATATATTTTAGCATATTATAAATAGGGATGAGCGAAAGTTGTTGACATGTTCCAGCGAGAAATATTGCGAAAACTATGTTGTTATCTGCTTTTTAGCTGGAAAATCTGCTTTAAAACTAGCGGTTAAAATTTTCACATCTTTCGTCCATTGGCCAAAATCTTTTGCCATTTATTCAATGGCTAAAAAGTTTTTGCCCATTGAGTTACATTGTTTTCGCACTTCTGCTATAAAAATGTGACGTTTTCTCTGAAGGCAGACACAATAGAAGCAGCTACAGAGCAAGATAGGCATGCTGTGCTGCTCTTTTGTGATATTTAGCAAAAATTGAGGCAGGAGAGGCTCATAGTGACTCCTATCACTATGAGCAGCAAAAAGAACTGGAAGGACCCTTATTATGTGTCCACTGAGTCTGAGGAAGAGGAGGAGGAGGAAGTGGCAAGCAGTACTCAACCAATGCTGTCCAATCCCCCTAAATCACCCAAGGGATCTTGGGGAATTTAATAAGTCATGGATTAAGTGTAACAAAGTGAAGGATTTATCATTATCCCTGGCCCGTCACATATGCAAGCAAACCAACGGATCTGAGCAGACACTACCCAAGCATACAGCTTTCTCCTTGGTCAGTGTGACACAATCATCCCCCTGTCCCAGGAATGAAGAACCCACGCCAATATCATTGGTTTCCTGCTTAAACTTAACCCGTAACACCTAACTCACTAGCAGAATATGAGCAGGTCTCCTCAGTATACTGTTCTTTGGCTGCAGAAGCAGCTCCAGCAACATGCCCCGTTCAGCTGCTGCTGAACGTGGGGTTGTTATTGATCACATTATTTGCTTCTTCCGAGTAATAGTGGGTCTAGCTAGACATTCAACTGCCCCACTATCCACCTCCTCATCAGAGTCAAACCCATCCCAGGTTTGCATATCCTCCCACTGTTCTGATTCAACAAGGATACATACATGCACTGCCCTAGAGGGAGGAAGATCTGTTTGTCTCTTACTCTGTCTCCATTTCTTTACAGCATTAACAACGTACAAGTGTCACGGTTTTTGAAGACTCTCAGACTTAAGGTTTGGTAAAATAACTTAACTTTATTAAAAGTTAAAGGCAGTCCCCGTAGGGTAAACATACATAACAATACAACAGTAATATAACATATAATAGGTTCTACCGGCCTTGCCTAAATACCAGGCAAGGCAACCCAAGTGACAGTTTCAATGACAGGCTCTACCGGCCTTGCCCATACCGGGTAAGGCAACTGTGAGATGACATATACCGGTTCTACCGGCCTTACCAATACCGGGCAAGGCAGCCCCCACGGAATGCTGAATGTAGGCTCTACTGGCCCTGCCAATACCGGGTAAGGCAACCTTAAAGATGGTGAATTACAAGGTTCTACTGGCCTTACCAATACCAGGCAGGGCAGCCCAAAGGAGTACTGGAGTAGGCTCTACCGGCCCTGCCAATACCGGGTGAGGCAACCTACAGGATGGTATCGTCAAGGTTCTACCGGCCTCACCAATACCGGGCAGGGCAGCCTGAGCGAGTAGACCAGCTGTCAGGTGACTAAGACAGCATAGAGCATAAGTATAGAGGTCTTACTCAGCAGGAGTCTATTGCCAGGGATACTCAGACAACTGCAAGAAAGTGGACAGCGACTGACCACAGTACTGGATGTTCAGGAGCAAACCAACGTCCGCACGTTGGGACTAATGGTAATAGCGCCACCAGGTTTAATGGAGCAAACCAGCGACCGCACGCTGGAACCAACAATGTATATCGCAACCAGGTTTAGTGGAGTAAACCAGCGTCCGCACGCTGGGACCAACAACGTATATCGCAACCAGGTTTAGTGGAGCAAACCAGCGTCTGCACGCTGGAGCCAATAATGTATCTCGCAACCAGTTTAGTGGAGTAAACCAGCGTCCACACGCTGGGACCAACAATGTATATCACAACCAGGTTTAGTGGAGTAAACCAGCGTCCGCACGCTGGGACCAACAATGTATATCGCCACCAGGTTTAGTGAAGTAAACCAGCATCCGCACGCTGGGACCAACAATGTATATCACAACCAGGTTTAGTGGAGTAAACCAGCGTCCGCACGCTGGGACCAAAAATGTATATCGCAACCAGGTTTAGTGGAGTAAACCAGCGTCCGCACGCTGGGACCAACAATGTATATCGCCACCAGGAACCAACAAAGTATGATCAGCAGCGAGAAGAACAATGTCACCAGAGCGACGGCTGGAGCAGGAGATTCAGGAACTCAGTAAGATTAACTCGCGAGGTGCTGGAACACAGGAACACTGGAACTCAGTAAGATTAACCCACGAGGTGCTGGAACACAGGAACACTGGAACTCTGGAACACAGGAACACTAGCAAACAGGAACACTGGAACACTGGAACACAGGATCAGCAAGTACAGCAGGAACAGCAGGAACAGGCCCAGAAGCCTGACAAGCAGGTCAGGCAGAGTGAAGTCAGAAACACCACAAAAGGGCAACCTGGAAGTGCTCAGCCTGGGTTTAAAAAGGCTGTGTGAGGAGGGCTAATCACAGACAGCCAATCATGATACTCAGCAAGTGACTGACACTGAACAGCACCAATCACGGGCACCGTGATAACAAGGCAAAGTTATCCCCTACCTGTTTCAACCTGTTTTGCTGGTCTCTCAGAGTACTTTGCAACATGGCACACTTCTCCTGGACTGCGGTTCAAGTTTAGATCCCTCATGCTGTACCTGCAGTTACTGGAGCACCTGCTTCATAATCCACCCTACGTGGGCAGCGGCTTTCTGTAGTGTGCAAAAATCAGCACTTCTGTTATTGCTGCATATACTTGAAAATGTAACATGCACAGAAAGCAGTTGATAAACATGTTATGCACAGAAGATTTGTGAGAAACGCATTAACCGCTTATTAACCCCTGACTACGAAACACAAAACCCTTATTAACCCCTGATTAACCCATTCTTGCTTGGGATGGGACCATATTTTATACATCCCCATACACACAAGCCCTAAGAAAACATTGATTTGTGGGACTTAAGCTTGTTAGACACAAACATACAAATATGACCATCAAGCAAGAATAAGAAAAAGTATCCTGTTCATAGGCATGGTGGCCTCTCAATGGTGTTATAAGTCATGTTTTTTTTCCTCCCATGTGCCATTTCCAAGAGGAAATTTACATATCCATATCAGACTGGTCCTGTTCACAGATAGCCCAGCTCCAAAATGTAAGGCAAATCCTCCCCACATGGAGAGGCAGCAAAACCACAGAGGTACATTTCGGGCCTATGTAGGCCTCCTCGGTGTGGTGAAGCTGAATCCCTCTAGGCACATGGAAGCAAGGGCCCATGTCTGAGATACCCTTATGGAGACATACAAATGTGACGAGCACCCATCAAGCACAAACAAGACAAAGTGTCCTATTCTTAGGCATGGTGACCTCTCATTGGTACTACAAGTCAAGTTTTTTTACTCCCATGTGCCATTGCAGAGAGGAAATTTCTATATCCATATCCATAACCATATCAGACTGGTCTTACCCACAGACAGTCCAGCTCTGAAATGTCAGGCAAATCCTCTCCGCAAAAGAGAGACAGCAAAACCACAGATGTCTGTTTTGGCCTATGTGGGCCTCGCTGGTGTGGTGCAGCTGAATCCCTCTAGGCCCATGGTAGCAAGGGCCCATTCCTGGGATATACTTTTACTTAGGTAGACAAATAAATGTGACGTCTTTTTTAGAAACAAACCCCAAAAATTGTTTGTTTTTATGTAGGCCTATGGGTTTTTTGTTGTTGTTTTTTTTTTTTTTTTTAAAGCATAAGCCCTTAGGAAAAAAAATGCAATGCCCTTCTGGCCTAGGGCCAGCACATCATGTTGTGTTGGCCAGTGGCCACTAGCCATTGTTAAATGCCCTGATGTAGATGCAGAATTTGTGACTTCTGTTCTTGCTGCTGCTGCTGCTGCTGCTGAGTTGTTTAAGAAGCAGGTTGATTAGGCAGCTCAAAGGGAATGGGATCAACAACAGCAGTAATATGGGTGATGGATTATGAAGGCTACACTTGCCACGACTAGCTCCAGTGATGAGCCTGAAGCAGTAACAGCAAAATAACCATCCCTAGTATATGTGGAGAAAAGAAGTTGGTCAATAATTCTTCTCCACCTGCCCCTCGTCCAAAATCATGGCTTTGTTGTTACTAGAATAGAAATGTTTCCCTTGACAGCAGGAACTGTTCCTCTCAGCAGCAGAAATGTGCACAGTGTGTGTGGTAAATAACACCTGGCACAACTGTATTCAAACACCATAACACCAAGTACAGTCACTATATCATTTATCCACACCCTGCTAAGGACACATGACAACTTGCTGACAGTTTAATAGTAATGATGAACCCTCCCTGCCACCAGCTTGGCATATTCTGCAGGATGGAATCCCCTCAGATACCGCTTGATGCCCTGCTTGCCATTTTCCTCCACCACACTGCCATGTGTGGTCAGTGAACCACATGGTGTGCAATGGGTGGACATGAACTGCCACATCCTAACATCTACAGAGTGGCTATCATTTGGTGGGGGAGGTAATGATGAATGAGGTGGATTGGCAGAAGATGTAGTTACCCTAGACTCAGTGTACCTATAATAATCTGTGTACAAACTGCATGCTCTATGTATGATTACAGTTTCTATTATTATTCAGTTAATCCCTCCTAACATGAGGCTGATATACTAAGGAGAAATACTCTAAAGGAATTCTGGAGCAAATAAAGTGTGCAATACAGGACAAATACAAATTGCCTTGATATAAAAGGGGCTTTTATCCACAATGCAATGCATAGAGACACTCTAGCATTTGAGGGTTAAAGGGATAGTAATGTTTCATAATAAAAGCAGCTCTAATTAATCATCATAATATTTGGGCCTTGGAGAGTATTATTTCAATTCTGTCAGAGTTGTAGTTCAAGCGTAATTGAATGATAAAGTATCCCTTCCTGTCCCTTTTACTGATATAACACTGCTCAGCTCAGAGCAGCAGGGAGGTGCCCAGGTGGATTGCAGAGAGGGACAATCTTCAATTAAGATAAGGGAAAAACCTGAAAAACCTGTCAATGGGGGCATGGTTTTCATTGTTCTCACAGTAAGAAGACTGTCCCTTGCTGTTTTCTGTCTGGTCAAGCAACCCGATTCCACATCTGAGGTGAGTAGTGTTATACTAGGTAAAAGGGAAGGGAGGGGGATACTGTGTCATTCAAATACTCTTGAACTACAGCTCTGACAGTACTGAAAAACACTCTCTATGGCTCAAATACTATGAAGATTAATTGGAGCTGATGTTTTTGTGAAACATTATTATCCCTTTAAAAGCACAATTAAACCAGTGGGATATTTGGACAGCATTATTTGTCTCCTTGGTACATTTGGTTTTCTCCGGAAATGGTCAAATTCTTCCTAGTACACCAGCCTCACTGTATTGTAGTATACTGCATTATCCAGTAACTATCATAGAATGCTATGATGAATGTGATGTCCTAAAATGTAGTAGGATTTTCTATGCCATCTAGAAGAGCATGCAGCTGGCAGAAGCTGTTTTTGTGCAGTGCTGAGTGGCTCCCTTAGTTAATTGACTTACTCTGAAGCCAAGACACTGACTGTGCATCGTGGAAAACGTGCATCAACACCTGTGTCAGCTCATTATGACCTTAAACACTTTATCTACCTTTACCTTAGGTAACAAAAACAAAGATTGTATGCTCTATGGAGGAAGGATACACTGAGCATGACATGTATTCGTACAGATATCACTGTATAACTAGATAGATAGATAGATAGATAGATAGATAGATAGATAGATAGATAGATAGATAGACAGATAATCCTGTGTCTAACTACATAAATATTGTTTATGGAATATGAGTTAATAACTCTTTTTTTGCCAGTTCTCAGTATTGCAACTAATTTAAGATGAATCTGTTGATGAATGTGCTAAAACATTCATTTGTTTATTCTGTTTCCTTATTTTTCATAAAAATATCAGCACATTAAAAAGCATGTAGCCCGGTTCAGAAAGCAAGCTTTGCCACCCCTCCTGTTAAATACATGTTAATGTTTACAACACTCCTTTCACCACAAATTGGATGATAAGGTATAAGTGAGAGGCTGAGCATAAGCAAACATCATGCATAAAACATGAGGTATATCTCCCTAAGGAATATCTGATTACAGCAAGAGAATGTAGAGAAACATAGGTCCAAATCCAAAGCTGATAATCCTTTCCTATGGCTGTTATCTGGGAAACAGACAGAACACTGTCTGGGGCCAGCATTCACAATGTGTGGTAAAGATTAGGGACTACGAGCAACTAGGAAGATACAAAGTGTATCTAAAATAGAACTACTTTTAATAGTTTTAAACCTTTAATGACCAGAGGGGTGTTTACATAGTAACTTGCTACATGGGAAACACCCTGAACAGACAACACCTTGCTACATAGATAGAATATACATATACATACACATACATGCATATATATGTACATATAAATGTTTGGGATCAGTGGCAGCCACACCCTGCAACGATAAATGTGGCTGCTTTTGCCGATGGTATGTGTTGGGGAGAGGTTTTAGACAGTAGGGGAGGGGTTTAAACTGTGACTTCTTGAATAGGTGACTTCGGCATGAGCCTGTGCTCTCAGGTGTAGTGACTAAGATACACACGCTGTCTAAGTGCTGACCCTCTGTGTGCAAAAGAGGTGTCCAGAATATTGCTCTGCATTGCTTTGGAACCCCTTTTGCACACAGAGGACTAATAACATGTTTTCAATCTGTTAATCTGTTATCACAGTGTTTGTGTATTTGGAGACCCCACTGTGCTTTTTGTTTTACACCCCCAGTACTTTTTCTCTGTCTCCTGGTGCTGTTATTCTATCAATGTTTAAAGCTGCAGCAGGGTATAAACCTATCTGAGTGGTGCTTCAGTCTTTGAATTTAGATTATGTATGTTTGCCCACAGAGAAAGTAGCTTATTTCTCACTTTGCTCAGGGCCGGATTTCTCATATGGCAGAGTAGGCATCAGCCTAAAGGAGCATCCCACAGAGGTGCGCCTGTCATTGGGACCCTTTTTTTTATTTTTATATATATATCTATATATATTTTAATTATTCTAACCCTCATGTCTGCGCCTCTTTCGGCACAAACCTTTAGCTGCAGAGCTCCCTCGTGAGCTCTTTAATAATGCAGAGCGCTCGGAGATGACATCATCTCCCAGTGCTCTGCATTACTGAGCAGACCACCGCGTGGGAGCTCCAGCAGTTACGGGTCTGTGCCGAAGGAGGCGCAGACCTGTCCTGCCACGCCGCTGGACCACCAGGGAGGATGTAGGAAATGATGAGGGCAATATGAAGATGATAGGGGCAATGAGAGGGCAATATGGAGCTGATGGGATGCAAGTTGGAACTGATGGGGGCAATATGGAGCTGATGGTGGGCAATGTGAGGGCAATATGGAGATGATGGGGAGCAAGTTGTAACTGATGGGGACAATATGGAGCTGATGGGGCAATGTAAAGATGATAGGGGCAATGAGAGGGAAAAACACACAGATAACCTCCCAGCTCGGTGCAGCACAAGGACATGGTCACATGACTTACATCTCTCTCCCTTCCCTATAGCTAGAGGATGCCATACACAGCAACAAAAATTGGAGAGATATTAAAAACTAGAGATGTATGAGCTGCCAGTTGATGAAGAAATTGACGTTTCACTTAGAAACACACACTGGTCAAATGTCTGTGTTGCTATGAAACGCTTTCTTCAACAACTATCAGTGAAAAATATAAAGCATATATATGTGTTTGACATATGAGCATTTTATAGTGTTTTCAGTGAATGGCGACAGTTGTTCATCCAGTCTTTGCTGCACCATCATATATATTAAATATTAGACATTACATGATATTTTTGAAACTTCATTACTTATAAAATATTATTTTATAAAATATTAGGTACTGTGTGACCTTTTTGAAACTTAGTTACTATGTTATGTTACTATGTTAATGCTAACTGATCCACAAAAATATGATAGGAAAACAAATACAGGTTTTGATACAAATTCATGGAAGTAAAATTATGTATGTGCATCTGGATATGTTGAAGCATTGCTATGTGCGCTGTTGGGTGAAAAGCACAGCTGTCTCACTACATGATAAGCAGCTCTTAAAATCTCCTGCTTCACTATTCACTACAAAGCTAAAACGTCATGAGGTAAGCTGAGAAGGTTGGAGTCAATACATTAGCAACAAACTGCAAGTCATTGCACACAGGGTAAGGTCAGGTATAGGGAAGGATTCCTCACTTAAAATCATGAAATGATTAAAAGGAAGTGTGAATCAGTTGTGAATTCTCTCCACAAATAGCTTTTTAATGCTGGTAAGCTCATGTTTTGTCATACATTTGTGTCCATTTTTAAAGAGGACATATCACTTTAAAAACAGCTTTACCTAGTAATTAAACTGAAAAGTTCATGTTATATAATGTTTTTAGCTTTTATTGCTAAGACCAAGTCTCCAATCACCAGCCAATCGAGACACAACCTGTACTCCACAACATCACACTCGCACCTGACAGCAATACAGCAATCAGAAAACAGCAGATTTTAAACCACAAACACCCAGGCAAACACTTACCTGGACAACAAACACTTTCCCATTGGCCATCACTCACCTCATGACCGCATCTGGACAATGCCCCAACACTGTATTAAAGTGACAGCTTACCATACTCACATGTTGCGTGTTTACACTGAGACCACTCAGGGAGAGATAGATCGAGAATGAGTTAGACAGAGAGAGACAGAGTGAGACAGAGAGAGAAACAGAGAGATAGAGAGAGAGTGACAGATAGAGAGAACAATAAGTATGTTCACATACTTATTGATGCGAAGACTGCGGAGAAAGAGTGCGAGGGGCAGGGAACACTAGCAACTCCCAAGCACACCTGTTCAACAGTCTCAACTGTTGCAGGTGAGGAGGCTCTGGCCACACAGGAGCCCATCCGCACCTGCAAGATAACACCTGCCTGTAGATCCCGAGCTGCCATAACAGGATGCTCCCAAGTTGCTGCAACAGGATGCTCTTCAGCTGCCACAGGGACCCCTGGAGCAGCACAGGGTTCACAGATGACCACTGAGGCAAAGAGTATACCACATAAGGGTCACGTTCCTGGGAATGACCGTTGATGAGGTGATAGACCGATACAGGTTGACCCCGCACAGCATCATTGCCCTATATGAGGTCATCAAGGTTGAGGTTGATCCAATATACATCCACAGCCATACCCTATCTGGTTTGCAGAAACTCATGCGTGCAATAAATTTTATGGCAAGTCCAGCCTTCCAGTCAACAAAAGGTTATGCATCAGGCATGTTACAGCACACATTTTCTAAGGTACTGGCTCAGGTGTTGCCAGACCTCAAAAGCAAGGCCAGCAGGTACATCCACCTCCCCACCACTGACATGGAGTGGACATATGTAAAACGGGACTTTTACACAAGGGGAGGCATGCCCAGGGTCATGGGTGATCAAAGCTCCAACATGTGAGGGTCATCTCTTTATCAACAAAAAGAACTTCCACTCCATGAACGTGCAGCTGGTGTGTGACTCCAACATGAGGATCACCAGTGTCTGTGCAAAATATCCCGGGAGCTGTACTGATTCCTACATTCTCCAACACTCATATGTACACAGAGACTTTGAGAATGGAACTTATATATGGGGCTGGCTTGTGGTTGAGTTAACAATACAAAATCACACCATATGCACAGGTGTACACACAACACTGCTCAATATGCTCATGACTCACAGGCAGCATGTCTACCTCATTCAACATCATCCACACAACATGTGATTCCTGTCTCACCATGTCACTCACTTTCCACAGGTGATTCAGGCTATGAGTGTAAATCTTGGCTCCTCACACCAGTCGGACATCAACAAACCCATGCCCAGGAGCGCTACAATGTGGCTCATGAAAAGAAAGAAGAATGCCATTGAGCACAATTTCGGCCTCCTAAAATCCAGATCCAGATGTCTGCATCACTCAGGGGAACACTACAATATGCCAAAGGAAAGGCTTGCAACATCATCCTGGAAGGTGCAATACTACATAACATCGCTGTGGACACACAGCTATTGGATGATATACAGCCCCGACCAATGGTTGATGTACCTGTGGACAGAGTCCATGATGAAGCAACCCTAAAAGGGGTGCAGATACGAGACAGTCTGATCAGGGACCACTTCAGCTGTGAGTATAACACAGGCATTAACACAATCCATGTATGTCAGCCCTGGGAATTTTTGCAAACACACCATCCACACCACACATGATGTTCTGTTTCACCCCACAGGATTAATGACACTCGCAGCCCTGACCCTGGCAGCAGTTTGACAACCATGCATCATCCATTCCATGGATGTGTCATATTGTGGCTGGGGATTCTAATAACATCTGTTATTCTTTTGTCCATGTTGACATTGATACTTGAAGGATATCATGCATCCCACATGTGAACCAAGGTATAACACATTACCCATGTCCATCATATTCCAGGGTTCAATTCACAGCAACTGACATGAATTGACATATTCATAGCCATAACAACCATGGAACCCTTGCAGCAAAAGAGCGTTATCCAATGTAATGCATCGGATAACACTCTGTCACATAAGGGGTTAAAGGGCCATTGGAGTGAACATGGGAGTTGTGATTTGGTATAGGTGAAAGAAGCAGAAGAGGGATGTATATACATTGGTAGTGTGTTACACAGAATAAAAGTCAAGAAATGTGGATCAGGTCTCAAGAGCCACTATGCTGACCTGTGTGTGCATGTGTGTGTTTGTGCAGAACTCTGACACTGGTAACCCAAAATCCTTTGTTTCATGGCGCTCTAATGACAAAATTCATGATGTGTTGCTTTATGTCCCTGGCACATATCCATATGGCTGGTTGACATTCCCTTTTTTCCCTTGTAATGGGTTACTGTTATGGATCAGGAACCAGACAAGACACAAAAAGGTAAAATGCAAAACACCTTTATTAAAGAAATAACAAATAAACAGAATCTTGCTCAGGAGCATAAACCAAATGACAAGCCAGGGTCAGGAACCAGGACAGGTAATCAGCCAAGCTGGAGACAGGTGCACATAAGTCCGTGATGTCTGGAACAAGCCAAGCATCTAGAACACAGCAAACAGGAGAGCAGGAAAATTCACATCAGCCAGCAGCAATAGGTCAGCAAACAAACCCAAGGACAATGGGGAAGTGAGCCAAGCTGCTTTAAATACCCTGGGAGGGTTGGCTGATAACGGTCAGGTAAGCAATCAGAGAGGTCAGCTGATCAGTCTGAGCCAGAAACTCAGAAGACAGCAATAGTGGATAGCAGAGCACTAGATTAGCTCAGACATCAGAACCAATAGGCAGAATAGAGCTGCTCAGAAAAACCTTGACAGTTACAGACGAGTAGACAACACATTACAAAGCAATGGTTTGTGTACTCCTCTGTAACGGCAAAGATTAATGGAATAATGATGGTGTAGCTGTTGAATGACAATCAGTTAGAGGGTGCTGATACAGATCCTGTCATCCTGTCCCAAAGGCATTCATAGAGTGACCAGTCCTGGAACAGAGGATGGTCCATCTGACTCCACTGAAGCCTTGACAACACTTCCATGAAGTTCACCCCTTGATGCTTTCAAGTCCTTGTGTTGGTGATGCTTTAACCTGATGTTCACAGCAACCTCTACTGGAACATTCACATATTCACAGAAGACCCAAATATATGTGTTGACTAACATTTGGGTATCAAACCTGTACAGTAAGAATGCGCATCCTCAGAGTTACAGTACCTTGTGGACAACACATAAGCAGTGTTTCTACAGTATCCCTTTCTTAATTTATATGTACCTTTTGGGTGCTCATACAAGTGTTCAATGGATATAGGTAATATACAAACACATATATGTTTTAATGCATTCAATATGTGTTAAATTAAATGTTGGATTAGACGTATCTCAATGTGAAACCATACTAATGGCTTGAGTATCCCTCATACATAGGAAGGCATGGCCTTAATTACAGGAGTCCACCGGTTGTTTGACCATGAGTGGGCTTCGTGATGTATTCATGCAAAGAGATGATGGCAGTGTTCTGATAGCTATATAAGTATACATAAGTCTATTGTAGAAAAACAGTAGCTGTTGATTTAATTTAGGAGCCATTACTGCAATGCTCTGCTTCACTTCCTGTCCTAGCAGCCAGCCTACTTGATTACCTCTTCAGAGAAGGAGCTGGTAATGAACTCCACACTTTCTTGCACGCTGGCCTTGGAAAGATAAATCTGTAAGTAAGATATCTTTAGTTTTACGTTAATAGTATATGGTTTTATGCAGTTAGCTACAGTTTGATGTTTGTTTGCAGCATCTGCAGGGAGTTATGTACTAGGCCTCATTTTTTGTTAGCTATTTGTTTTAACAGTAATGTATCATGCTGTCTCTATTTGTATTTTGTGGTTGTAGGCAGATAATTTGCTAATACCTACTTTTATAACTTTGTGTTTTGCAGTTTTACAAACATAAAAAATATTTTCAGTAAAGATTTCAATCGCTATTCCTGCCTACTGGGTCTTTACTGGGAATTTGTTCGCTGTCTGCCAAGCCTTGTACTACAGACACATTGTGAGAGCAGAACAGGCAGTGATACACTAAAGTGTGTTATGAGTGATAAACAGGTGATACAGGGGACACAACTTCCCCAGTGATCTCATGTCCACAGTTCCCATGTTGGTCAATGTAACCAATGTTCTGTGATTGCTCTAGTTTGACATATCTAAGTACATAGCATTGACAAACAGAGTAACTGGAGAAGTGATATCACTGAAGAAGTAATTTTCAACCTTATTAACACATTAACACAACTTAATGGATAACCCAGTGATTAACCTAACATTTCGATGTGTGTGCTGTTAGTTTCACGATCAGAGTTTGATTCACAGCCTATTTGGCTGTATGTTCTATCTTTCCTGTTACTTAGCTAAGTCAAATAGCTGTTTGCATAACCCCTATAAACCACAACAATTGATGCAACTGAATATTCAAAGTGTGGAACATGTTGTTATGCTAAAGGGTTGGTGTCAATTCTTCAAATTCAACCCACATCATGGCCATACAACACTGTTATGTTGTTTGGCTACAGTGTTGGATTTCGAGTTTGAATTGGATAACATTGTTTGTGGTGTGTGTGCTAACCCATGTTAAAACACTCTACAACCAAATAACCTGGGCAGGAGTTGTGTTCACTGCATTGCTCTTCAATGCATTGGAGACATCTCTGCCACTTACTCTATCACTAACCACAAACATTCTCAGACAGGATTAAAATGCAGCTCAGCAGTCAGAACCCTGTGTTGTGTGTCAGGGCATGAAGTGTGCCTGTGTTCCTCAGGGAATGTGTTCCTCAGTGAATCCCGTTGCATCCAGTGCCTTTCTGGTGGTTGTCTTGTTTCAGATGATCCAGTCGGGGCATCGCGTTGGCGCTTCAGTGGATCCGGTAGGGATGTTGCTAGGCTATGGCATCAGGGTTGTCACGCACCAACGTGTTGCGCCGTCATGATGTCAGCCGCATCTTGCTCATAGTGCAGCACCGAGAAGGAGCCGGTACTCAGTCTTCAAGTTCCTATCTGTTGTTTCAGCTGCTATTTTTTCCTGGTGTTCTTACATGAATTACCTTGTTACTTGACGTCTACCCCATACCTTTTGGCCTGGACTATGACACCTCCTGTTTGAGCCACCTGCCACTGACCTGGTTGGCCTGCAGCTCATGCACCGTGGCTGCCAAAGAGGATAATTGGCTGCCCAGGAAGGACAGGGCTTCTACAAGACCTGCGGTATCCATAACTGCCTCAATCTTACTGTCTGTCTCACCCTGCTAGAGGGTGTATATATGCTGTGAGGCACATCATGGCCATACAGCACTGTCATGTTGTTTGGCTACAGTGCTGGATTTCGAGTTTGAATTGGATAACATTGTTTGTGGTGTGTGTGTGTGTGTGCTAACCCATATTAAAACACTCTACAACCAAATAACCCGGGCAGGAGTTGTGTTCACTGCATTGCTCTTCAATGCATTGGAGACATCTCTGCCACTTACTCTATCAGTAACCACAAACATTCTCAGACAGGATTAAAATGCAGCTCAGCAGTCAGCACCGTGTGTTGTGCGTCAGGGCATGAAGTGTGCCTGTGTTCCTCAGGGAATGTGTTCCTCAGTGAATCCCGTTGCATCCAGTGCCTTTCTGGTGGTTGTCTTGTTTCAGCCGATCCTGTCGGGGAGTTGTGTTGGCGCTTCAGTGGATCCAGTAGGGACATTGCTAGGCTATAGCATCAGGGTTGTCACGCACCAACGTGTTGCGCCGTCATGATGTCAGCCGCATCTTGCTCATAGTGCATCGCCGAGAAGGAGCCGGTACTCAGTCTTCAAGTTCCTATCTGTTGTTTCAGCTGCTATTTTTTCCTGCTGTTCTTACATGAATTACCTTGTTATTTGCCACCTACCCCATACCATTTGGCCTGGACTGTGACACCGCCTGTTTGAGCCACCTGCCACTGACCTGGTTGGCCTGCAGCTCATGCACCGTGGCTGCCAAAGAGGATAACTGGCTGCCCAGGGAGGACAGGGCTTCTACAAGACCTGCGGTATCCATAACTGCCTCAATCTTACTGTCTGTCTCACCCTGCTAGAGGGTGTATATATGCTGTGAGGAACCCTACTCGGTGCGGAGAGGGATACAGCGAGTATGTGCAAGCAGCACAAGTATAGTCTGAACGAAGATGCAGGATCTCACGGGCAAAAGGTAGGATACCCTGATACAGGACTGAGAGAACCACAAAGAAGCCCAGAATACATAAACAACATGAAAATAATAAATATTATGAGGGGGGGACTCTGTCTCCACTTCAGCAGGTCCAGTCGGGGCGTTGCGAGTAGGCTCTTCAGCAGGGACAAGCAAGTCTGCCAGTAGGTCAGGCTGAGTCCTAGGATCGATAGCCAAGGTCATACACGTAAGAACAGCAGGAAAAAATAGCAGCTGAAAAAACACATAGGAACTCGAAGACTGAGCACCGGCTCCTTCTCGGTGCTGCACTATGAACAAGAGATGGCTAACATCATGGCGGCGCGACACAGTGGTGCGTGACAACACCATAGCCTAGCAATGCCCCAGCCGGACCTGCTGAAGCGCCGACACGTGACGCCCCGACCGGACCTGCTGAAGCACCAACAGTGATGGTGTTGCTGTATAGTAGTGTCCAGCGGTGGATGTCTGCATTCACCTCTCCTGATGCATCCACTCATTATAGGAGTTGGGTGGATGTATATATTCTGGTGCAGTTGGTGGAGCTGGTACAACCGGTGAAGTTGATGGAGCTAGTGCAGTTGGTGGAGCTGGTGCAGCTTGTGGAGCTGGTGGGGATAGTGGAGCTGATGGGGATGGGGACCACCTGCTCCACAAGTGGGAAGTCACTGGGTAAAGAGTCTACCTACTCCTCCTCCACGGCCTCCTGCTGTGCTGCAGACCTGTATGCTGTGTACGGAGATGACATGGTGTGATTAGTAATATAAGCGATGACAATTAATGCAGGATAATGTCAGTGACATGTGAGTCTCTGAGTGTCATGATGGTATCCAATGCATTGTGTTGTGGATGAGATACTACCCTGGCAATCACAGACTGATGTACTTGACAGAATCGTGTTCATGAGGTCTGTCCAAGTTAAGACCTCAAGGCCACCAAACAGGACAGGAGTAAAGGATTTCTCTAATTAAGGCCTGTTGTTGTGTTGATCGGTAGCTCTATCTTTTCGAGCTGTTCTTAATAAGCAATAACCCTTAATCATGGTCTGTTGGTGAGCAAACTACAGTATTTAATGTTTGGTTCCCATGAACCCCATCACCACTCCTGAAGATCCATGTGACAACCAAATGTATGATATGACAGTACAAGTGAAAGCAAATGATTGCATACACAGCACAAAGACCTAGGGAACAGCAACACCATTTCCTCGACCCTCACCAATTCCCCCTCCTTGTCATTTCCACTCTTCAGTATACATTTGTTCAACAGTATGTTGCATCTACTTGGTTTTCATTTAATTAACAGTGCTGGTTATTTTTAGACTTGTGCACGGGAAAAAAATTCAGTAAAATTCGATTTCGGACACTTTTTTTTTATTATTAGGTTGATTCGAAAATCAGACTGGACCTGTTCAACTCGGACGAAATTGGGAAGGAATCCGAATTATTCGGCTGAATTCACCATGCTTTTAAAAATACAATAAAATCAAAATTAGATACATAAAATAAGTGGTACCATTTCCTGGAACAGGGTAAAGTAGAGCTTTAGCCTTATGGTGCTGTAGATGGAGCATGGATGTAGCTATTCAAAGGAAGAAGGAAGACTGAGGATGACTGGTAGAGGGCGAACTCAGCAACACTGTAGAAAATCAAGGAAGCCTGGAGCAGGCAGGACTCTTAGACATACTACTTTTCTTAGATTAGAGTTAGACTACAAAACAGAGGAAGCCTGGAGTAGGCAGGACTCATAGACATATGACTTTTCTTAGATTAGAGTTAGACTACACAATTGAGCAAGCCTGGAGCAGGCAGGACTCATAGACATACGACTTTTCTAAAATTAGAGTTAGACTACAAAATTGAGGAAGCCTGGAGCAGGCAGGACTCAGTAGATAAAAATATACGACTTTTCTTAGATTAGAGTTAGACTACAAAATTGAGGAAGCCTGGAGCAGGCAGGACTCATAGACATACGACTTTTCTTAGATTTGAGTTAGACTATAAAATTGAGGAAGCCTGCAACAGGCAGAACTCAGTAGATAGATAGACATATGACTTTTCGTAGATTAGAGTTAGACTACAAAACTGAGGAAGCCTGGAGCAAGCAGGACTCAAAGACATACGACTTTTCTTAGATTAGAGTTAGCCTACGAAACTGAGGATGAAAGCAACACTGGCGATGTGCAGAGCAGCACACACCCACAAATCTGACATCACGGAAACCCTTTGTCATGTTAGCAACTCTAGAGATGTAGCCAGCAGCAAACTACAGAACACTGGAGCAGGCAGGACTCAGTAGATAAATATATATGACTTTTCTTAGATTAGAGTTAGACTACAAAACTGAGGAAGCCTGGAGCAGGCAGGACTCATAGACATATGATTTTTCTTAGATTAGGTTAACCTACGAAACTGAGGATGACAGCAACACTGGAGATGTGCTGAGCAGTGCACACCCACAAATCTGACATCACGGAAACCATTTGTCATGTTAGAAACTCTGGAGATGTAGCCAGCAGCAAACTACAGAACACTGGAACAGGCAGGAGTCAGTAGATAAATACAAAACTGAGGAAGCCTGGAGCAGACAGGGCTCATAGGCATATGACTTTTCTTAGAATAGAGTTAGACTACAAAATTGAGAAAACCTGGAGCAGGCAGGACTCAGTAGATAAATATATTCTACATTTCTTAGATTAGAGTTAGACTACAAAACCGAGGAAGCCTGAAGCAGACAGGACTCTTAGACATACTACTGTTCTTAGATTAGAGTTAGACTACAAAACCGAGGAAGCCTGGAGCAGGCAGGACTCATAGACATACGACTTTTCTTAGATTAAAGTTAGACAACAAAATTGAGGAAGCCTGGAGCAGGCAGGAGTTTACTGACGCCACCACTTGTTTGCTAGAGTGTGAGTTTAGTAGTCACCCTGTGACAAATGTCTTTGGGATCTGGTGTTGGGATGATATCATCTTTGAATTCATCCCGTTTCCACCGAAAAGAGGTACCGTCGTATAACAATACGAAAATCATTCAGGAAGCCTGGAGCAGGCAGGACTCATAGATATACAACTTTTCTTAGATTAGAGTTAGACTACAAAACTGAGGATGACAGCAACACTGGAAATGTGTTGAGCAGCGCACACCCACAAATCTGACATCACGGAAACCCTTTGTCATGTTAGCAACACTGGAGATGTAGCCAGCAGCAAACTACAGAACACTGGAGCAGGCAGGACTCAGTAGATAGATAGACATATGACTTTTCTTAGATTAGAGTTAGACTACAAAACTGAGCAAGCCCCTCTCCTACAACATGTACGGCAACACCCCTTAATTTCTGGTCTTCAGGTAGGCTTAGAGTGTTTTAAGTTATCTGCTTTCGCCGATGATATTCTGTTTTTTGTGTCACACCCCCTGTCCTCCCTTCCATTCCTTTTCGAAGTTTTAACTACTACTCAACTTAGACTCCCAAATGGAGCATTTACTTCAGGACAAATTCCTCCTTCAGTGGTCCAATGACTCCATTAAATACCTCGGCATTCAGATCTCACCAGACCTTTCCTCTTTTCCCCGCAGGAACCTCTCTCCCTTGATCTCGTAGATTAAGACTGACCTAGCATATTGGAACTCCTTGTTTCTTTCTTGGTTCGGGTGGATAAATGTTGTTAAAATGGTGATTCTCCTGAAGGTTCTATACGTTTTGAACGCCCTTCCAATACCGCTTTCTAAGTCCTATATCGATACCATATTTTCCCTGACCTCACAATTTATCTGGGCTGGCAAGAGACAGAGGATTCGACCCAACATACTTGTTTCCCCGATCGACCAAGAGGTTCTTAGAGTCCCAGATTTCAGTAAGTATTATTGTGTCTCTGCCATGGCGAAACTCTTCGACTTCCTTTCCTTTCCTCCGAAGAGCTGGACCTTAACCCTCTCCTTCGTCCTCCAAGGCTTTGACCCCATTCAATTACTTTGGACACCTCCTGACTCTATTCCTCTACACTGCAAAACTCATATTATCGTCGGCCACATCCTTAGTATCTGGAAGCAGAATAATCACGCTTTGAAGCTTGCTCCTTCCCCTCTCCCCTCCTCTCGTGTTTGGATAATCCTACCTTTCAAATGGAATTGCCTGTCTTCATACAAGATCAATGGATACAACACAACCTTCACACTCTTGGCTCCCTTTCGAATGGCCCACAATTTGTATCTGTGTCCTTTTTGAAGGACAAAATGGGCCACCGGTGTGCCCCGTGGTGGCTTCTTTTGCAGATTCGCCATTGGTAAAGCTCTTTATGTAAAATATCTTCCCCAGCTAGACCCCTGATGCCTTTCGAGGAGAAAATATTGACCCTTCCTACCCCCTTTCACCCTCTTTCCTTCTGCTATTGTCTATTCTTCCAGCAGCATTCCTCAAAACCTTTTTTCGTTAGAAGATGGGAAACAAATTAAATGTCTCGTTAGACCCGGTGCAATGGTCCCGTATTCTTTAGTCTAATTTTAAGCTCCACAGAGACACCAGATCTAGAGAACTGAACTACAAGATTCTATCTGGTTGGTATCAGTCCCCCTTATTTTTAGCTAGATTATACTGTAATACTTCCCCCATTTGCTGGAGATGTCTACAACATCCGGGATCCCTTTCCCATATCTGGTGGAGCTGTCCGCTGATCTAATCCTTTTGGTCGCAGATCTTGGCGTCCATAAACTCTACTGTCTCAATATCATTCTCTCTGGACCCTCTTCTTTGTTTATTTTCTTACACAGCTCATCTCTCATTACCCCGACCTCTCCCCAATGCAAACTTGCCCTTCTCCTTCTCACAGTGGCACGTTCCTTGATCCCACTACATTGGAAACAGACACTTGCCCCTCCACTTTCTCAATGGTTCTCTAAGATAGATACACACATAGAGTTGGAGAGATATCATGCTAAAGCAACTAATTTCTTCTCTAATTTTGACTCTTTTTAGTCCCCGTGGACTAAGAGAGATCCTCTTGGTGTCTAAACCCCCCCCCGGGATTTTTCTGTATCCGATGTCTCTTCGTGTATCCCTTTCCAGTATGCACCTGTTCAAACCCCTGGCTTCTCTGGCTCTAGGCTTTGACAAAGTGGCAGCAGCCTTACTCACCTCCTCAGGATCTGATTTGCCACTTCTAGCACTGTTCCTCTATCTGCGGCAGCTGCCCTGTGGACTTCCGGTCCCTCCCTTCTCCTTCCCACTCTACTCCTCATCCCCTCATATTCTATGTCGTGCTTGGCTATATTCCTCCCCATCCTTTCTTCCCCTCTCATTCATTTCTGTTTCCACTCCCCTTTACTTTTCTTCCTTTTTCTCTCTTCCTTTTCGTCTCTCTCCTTGCACTCTCACTTCTTAGTCTTCTTTTATTCTTTTTTCCTTCAGTAGCTCCGTTTTTCTTAATCTGCTTCTATATGCATACTATTGGCCCTTAAGGGGTCTCAAGCATCTTACTCATCTTCACTTTGCCACCAAACACATATATCAGATCTCCAACTGTAACGTGACTGTTCCCCTAAACTCTAATGGTTATGTTAAACTCATTAACAGCATTTGTGGATGAACACTGTGTTTGTGACGCTATACCTTGTTTTGTGTTCTACATTGTACATTTTATGTATTTCTGTCTTTAAATTTCAATAAAACATTTAAAAAAAAAAAACTGAGCAAGCCTTGAGCAGGCAGGACTCAGTAGATAGACATATGACTTTTCTTAGATTAGAGTTAGACTACAAAACTGAGGAAACCTGGAGCAGGCAGAACTCATAGACATGCGACTTTTCTTAGATTAGAGTTAGACTACAAAACTGAGGAAACCTGGAGCAGGCACAACTCATAGACATATGACTTTTCTTAGATTAGAGTTAGACTACAAAATTGAGCAAGCCTGGAGCAGGCAGGACTCAGTAGATAGATAGACATATGACTTTTCTTAGATTAGAGTTGGACTACAAAATTGAGGAAGTCTAGAGCAGGCGGGACACAGTAGGTAGTTAGACATATGACTTTTCTTAGATTAGAGTTAGACTACAAAACCGAGGGAGCCTGGAGCAGACAGGACTCATAGACACACTACTTCTCTTAGATTAGAGTTAGACTACAAAATTGAGGAAGCGTGGAGCAGACAGGACTCATAGACATACGACTTTTCTTAGATTAGAGTTGGACAACAAAACTGCAAGGCAGACTCAGGATGACCGCAACACTGGAGATGTAGCCAGCAGTAAACCAAAGAACACTGGAGCAGACAGGACTCAGTCAGTAGATGTATGCAGCGGCAACTGGGTAAGACTGGTGCGAGGCAGAGTCAGGATGACAGCAACACTGTGTAACGGTTCAGTACACTCAGACACGGTAGATGTTGGTAAAAACTTAATTTTATTAATGCACACAAGGAATGAGGTAACCCTCACGGGTCCAGTAACAACAGTAGTAACTGACACAGGACAGGTTACAAGCAAGTTAACCCACACGGGTCCAGTATGTATAATACACACAATACTGACACAGGTCAGGTAAACGAGTTTGATACAGTGTATGAAAGTCCAATGTGACCAGTGGAACCACTGGCAAAGTGTAAGACAGGGAAGGCCCAATGTCGCCTATAGGCAAGGGGAGGCAACAATGACAGGACTGCAACAACAGGCACGGGACACCTGTAGGAGAATGCAACAGTGGCTACCCACCAACGATTACACAAGGCTGGTCAGAGCTCGTGCCAGAATGGAGGCCCTACCGGAACAGCCCACCACTGTGTGCACATACTACCCTCAAGGGTTAATGTGCGATAGTATAAATGGATGGCAACCGGAAGCGCACAGCGGAACCAAATGGCGACTCAATCACACAGAGTAACGGAGCCCAACGAACCCAGAGTGGTAGTAAGGGAACGAGGCCCTTCCCCCGAAGGGGTTAATAGCACTATGGTCCGGATAATGGCAACCACCGGAGGCGCTCAACTGAACCACAAGTAGACCAAGCGAATGCAACACGGTGTGGAGGCACACTGAGACTCTGACCACTGGCAGAATATAACCGGCAACTGGAATACCAGCATACAGGGAGGCCCAGTAAAGCTGAAACGGTGTAGCAGGAACAGTCAGGAAGAGCCCAGCCGGGCACAGGAGAAGCAGGAACCACTGCCAAGTCGAATCGGTACACAGCGCAGGAACGTCAGCCAAGCCGGGTTGGTACACAGAGCAGGATCCTCAGACACGCCGGGTCGGTACATGGAGCAGGATCATCGGTCTCGCCGGGTCGGTACATGGAGCAGGAACGTCAGCCAGGCTGGGTCAGAACAGGAAGCAGGAACGTCAGCCAATCCGAATCAGCACACAGAATCAGGAACAAGACAATGGCGTGGCCAGGCAGTCCGAGGTCATACACTGGATCAAAACAGCAAAAGTAGCACTAGGCATCAGGTACACCACGAAAGGGCACTAGCAAAGTGACAGCCCAGAGTATAAAAAGGCTGTCACTGGGAGGAGCAGTACAGTGCAGCCAATAGGAGAGCAGTAATAGCGAAATGGACAGAATGTCGCCCAGATCATGGGCGCCATGATACACTGGAGATGTAGCTAACAGAAAACTGCAGAACACTGGAGCAGGCAGGACTCACCAACACAAACATCTTCTACTAACTTTTCTGGCCAAATCTCACCACCCACTTCAAGGACAAGATCAAATCTATCAGATATGACATTTCATCACTGCACTCTCCTGGTTTTCATCTTATCTATGCAACCGCTCCTTCAGTGTTTCTTACTCTGGATTCTCTTCCCCACCCCTCTCATTGTCTGTTGGAGTACCTCAAGGATCAGTACTGGGTCCCTTGCTCTTCTCAATCTACACTGCGTACCTTGGAAAACTAATAAACGCCTTTGGGTTTCACCATCATCTCTTGCTCCCCAGACCTCTCCCCTTCCCTCCCGTCCTCCTGACTGTTTGCTGTGTCTTCCTGGATGTCCTCCTGTCAACTCAAATTAACCTCTGCAAAACTGAACTAATTATCTTCCCTCCGTCTACAACTATCCTTACCCCAGATGTTACCCTCACTGTTAACAACACTACCATCACACCAACCCCTACAGCACTCTGCCTGGGGGTCATATTTGACTCTGCCCTATCCTTCATTCCTCACATCTATGCAAATACTGCAATAATTTCCATTTGGGCTGCTTCACTATAAAAATCCTGCGTTCATACTGCCCGCAGCGTCCGACCAGTACAGTTACCAACGCTAGATGTTCCCAGGTTTATACAACTGGCTGTATTGGAGGTGGTGACTAAACTGCCAGTGGCACTAGTCATTGTGCAGGTGGTTCTGGTGGATCTTCAACAAACAGCTGACGAGACACAGGTGATGGGTGCTTCGTGGTCTTAGAGGAGGACCTAGACCTCTCTATCCTACTAGTACAGGTGAATTTTTAGATTTAACACTGGAACACTGAGGATTCACCCTTGCTGTGGCAGTAAGATAGATGGCCTCCCAGTCCGTACACAACGGTTAGATGATCACTGCAAATTACTCAAACTCCTAAGTTGAATTTTTAGATTTAACACTGGAACACTGAGGACTCTCCCTTGCTGTTTCAGTAAGATAGATGGCCTCCCAGTCCCTACACAACTGTGATATTGTGTCACTCTGCAAATTATTGAAACCAACTCCTATGTATGACTTTGGCTTGTCTGACTATCCTATCTGGTGCTTACTGTTCACTCAGTTTGTTGGTTCCGTTATTCAGACATCCTTCCTAGTACTGACCTGGGGCTCTAGCAGACTCCTAGCTACTGACTGAGTCAGTATCACTTGGGCATTACCTTACCATGAGACTCCAGTGGGCTGAGACCTAGTCTCAGACAGTGTGGTGCAGAGATTGGGAGACTGCTATTCCTGATACAGTGCTCGCTGTTTCAATCACCCACTGTGTGTATATTAATATATTGCATTACTTTCATTATTCTCATAATAAAGGTTTTATTAACTATACTGTCTGACTCCTGGTTTTGCTTGCCATCTGTAACACTGTCATATTGTGTTACTCTGCAAATTATTCAAACAAACTCCTAAGTTGAATTTTTAGATTTAACACTGGAACACTGAGGATTCTCCCTTGCTGTTGCAGTAAGATAGATGGCTTCCCAGTCCCTACACAATGGTGAGATGGTCACTGCAAATTACTAAAACTCCTAAGTTTATTTTTTACATTTAACACTGGAACACTGAGGATTCTCCTTTGCTGTTGCAGTAAGCTAGTAGGCCTCCCAGCCCCTACACAATGGTGAAATGGCCACTGCAAATTACTCAAAAAAACTTCTAAGTTGAATTTTTAGATTTAACACCGAAACACTGAGGATTCTCCCTTGCTGTGGCAATAAGACAGATGACCTCCCAGTCCCTACACAATGGTGAGATGGTGACTGCAAAGTACTCAAACAAACTCCTAAGCTGAATTTTTAGATTTAACACTGGAACATTGGGGATTCTCCCTTGCGGTGGCAGTAAGATAGATGACCTCCCAGTCCCTACACAACTGTGATATTATGTCAGTCTACAAATTATTCAAACACACTACTATGTTGAATTTTTATATTTTACATGGAACACTGAGTATTCTCCCTTGCGGTTGCAGAAAGCTAGTAGGCCTTCCACTCATTACAGAGCATTGATATGGTCACTGCAAATTACTCAAACAAACACCTAAGGTGAATTTTTAGATTTAACACTGGAAAACTGAGGATTCTCCCTTGCGGTGGCAGTAAGATAGATGGCCTCCCAGTGCCTACACAACTGTGATATTGTGTGACTCTGCAAATTATTCAAATACACTCCTAAGTTGAATTTTTATATTTAACACTGGAACACTAAGGATTCTCCTTTGTAGTTGCAATAAGCTTGTAGGCCTCCCAGTTCCTACACAGTGGTGAAATGGTCACTGCAAATTACTCAAACTCCTAAGTTGAATTTTTAGATTTAACGCTGGAACACTGAAGATTCTCCCTTGCTGTGGCAGTAAGATAGATGGCTTCCCTACTGTCACAGTTTGTTATGACTGTCAGACACAGAGTAATATAAAAATCAAACTTTATTGAAAAGTTTAACGGAAACCCTCACGGGTCTAGTACATACACATATGTCAATACACAATTTAGGTGCAAACAGTAGTAGCGAGATAGCAGTATAGGCTTTACCGGCCTTGCAAGGCAGCCAGTAAGATGGTACAACAGAATGTGAATCGGCTCTACCGGCCTTGCCAATATACTGGGCAAGGCAGCCAGTAAGATGATACAACAGAATGTAAATCGTCTCTACCGGCCTTGCCAATGTACCGGGCAAGGCAGCCAGTAATAGGGGTATGAACGCACTAAACAAGGCTTTACTGGCCTTGCCAATATACTGGGCAAGGCAGCCAGTAAGATGGTACAACGGAATGTAAACCGGCTTTATTGGCCTTGCCAATATACCGGGCAAGGCAGCCTGAAGGTAAATCAATCACTGAATGAGAGTTTACCGGCCTTGCCAATATACCGGGCAAGGCAGCCTGTAGGAATATGAGGACAGCTCCACTAATGCTGAGGTGGTAAGGCAGCAGCCAAAAGAGGAGTGTGGAGCAAACCAGTTACAAGTATAGACAGTGAAATAGCCCAACCGGTTCTATACAATGGAATCAGCAACTGGTCTGTGGAGTAAACCAGTACCGCGTACTGGAGCAAATGGAACGCCCAACCGGTTCTATACATTGGAATCACAACCGGTTTGTGGAGTAAACCAGTACCACGTACTGGAGCAAGTGTAATGCCCAACCGGTTCTATACAACAGGATCAGCAACCAGTAAGTGGAGTAAACCAGTACCGCGTACTGGAGCAATGGAATGCCCAACCGGTTCTATACAACGGAATCAGCAACCGGTATGTGGAGTAAACCAGTACCTCGTACTGGAGCAGGTGGAACGCCCAGCCGGTTGTATGCAACGGAGTCAGCAACCGGCATATGGAGTAAACCAGTACTGGGTACTGGAGCAAGTGGAACGCCCAACCGGTTCTATGCAACGGGATCAGCAACCGGTATATGGAGTGGACCAGTATCACGTACTGGAGCAAGTGGAACGCCCAACCAGTTCTATGCAACGGGATCAGCAACCGACATATGGAGTAAACCAGTACCGCGTACTGGAGTAATGGAATGCCCAACCGGTTCTATGCCACGGGATCAGCAACCGGTGTATGGAGTAAACCAGTACCGCGTACTGGAGCAATGGTATGCCCAACCGGTTCTAAACAATGGAATCAGCAACCGGTTTGTGGAGTAAGCCCTGTGATAAAAATGTTGCCCAGGTGACAGGCAGCCAGACAAAGTACTTCAGGATACAGCAACAGGAGCAGGTTGCCCTCCTGGACAACCACAGGAACGGCAGGATGGCCAACCGGGTCAGGAACGGAAGCAGGAATAACGCCAGCACCGGATCAGAAGCAGGATCTGGAACAACAGTCAACCAGATCTGGAACGAGGGCAGGAACCTACAGCATCAGCTCTGGCAGTGGAGAAACGCTAACACTGGTAGCAGATGATCAGGCCCAAGGATACATAATACAGGTGACTGCAGGTACAGAGACACCACGAAAGGGCAACCAAAGGGTGCCTCAGGCCGGTTTAAATAGGCAGTGCTAGGCGGGCGTTAAACAGGCGGCCAATGGAGAATACACACACCTGACTGACAGCAAGGGCGAGCAATCACAGGCACCATGATAGTACCCCCCTCTCAAAGACCCCCCCTTCTGGAAGAGGGACCTGGCTTTTGGGGGTACCTAGAGTGAAAGATCCGCAGTAATTTGGAAGAATGAAGGTCCTTACTATCCACCCATGAACGATTCTCAGGACCATAACCCTTCCAATGTACCAAATACTGCAGCTTTCCTCTGAATCTGCAAGAATCAATAATACTCTGAACTTCGTACTCCTCCTGGCCCTCTACCTCAATAGGTCCTGGCACCACAGGATTATTAGTATAGAGGTTACATATCAAAGGTTTGAGGAGAGATACATGGAACACATTGTGAATGCGCATACACGCAGGGATGTCCAATGCATAAGAAACAGGGTTGATTTTGCGTCTCACCCTTTACGGACCAATAAACCGGGAGCCAATTTATTAGACGGGACTTGTAGCTTAAGGTTTCTGGAGGATAACCATACCCTGTCCCCAACCTGGAAGGAGACTGCTGGCAGCCATCTACGATTAGCATGACGTTGATGATTCTGAAAAGACTGACTGAGTGCCCTTTGAACCTGTGCCCATGTGGAGCGGAGCTGCTCGATATGCTCATCCAGAGCTGGAATCTGTTGAGACTGAAATGAATCCGGGAGCAAGCACGGCTGGAACCCGTAGTTTATAAGAAACGGGGAGCTCCCGGATGAAGAGTTAACCGAACAGTTCCTGGCGAACTCTGCCCACGGCAACAGGTTGGCCCAATTGTCATGATGGTCAGTAACAAAACAGCGCAGGAACTGCTCCAGTCCCTGATTGGCCCGCTCAGCAGCCCCATTGGTCTGGGGATGGTACGCAGAAGAAAAGGATAATTGAATGCCCATCTGTTCACAAAAGGCTCTCCAAAACCTAGACACGAACTGGCTCCCCTAGTCGGACACCAGAACTCTGGGTACCCTGTGCAACCGGAACACTTCTTTAGCGAAAACTACCACTAATGCTTTGGCAGAGGGAAGGCCACGGAGGGGCATGAAATGAGCCAGTTTAGAAAACCTGTCCACAACCATCAGTATAAAGGAGTACCCCTTAGACACTGGCAATTCTCCCATAAAATCAATAGAAACGTGGGACCAGGGGCGTTCACCATTGGGTACTGGTTGGAGTAGGCCCACTGGGAGGTGTCTAGGGGTCTTGGCACGGGCACAGGTGGCACAGGCATTGGTAAATGCAGCACAATCTGCTCTCAAGGAGGGCCACCAGAATACTTGAGAGAGAGACCATATCAATTGATCCCTACCAATATGCCCAGCAGCCTTAGAGGAGTGGTAGGTTTCAAGTAGTCTAGTGCAGAATGGCTCGTCCACATAACGCTTGCCCACTGGGGTGTCTGGAGGGTCAGTAGCCTTGGTGGCCAATATTTCTTCCCCCAGTGGCGAAGTGATACTAGTTCGTAAAGTTGCCAATATATGATCAGGCTGTATGATAGGTGCTGGGACCTCGCTCCTGACGGTCTCAGGCTCAAATTGTCTCGACAGGGCATCAGCCCTAACGTTCTTGGAACCCGGCAAGTAAGAAACAATGAAGTTAAACCGGGAAAGGAACAGTGCCCATCTGGCCTGACAAGAAGACAACCTTTTAGCTTCTGAAAGATAAGTCAGGTTTTTATGGTCTGTGAGAATTAATACAGGATTTCTGGTACCTTCCAATAAATGACGCCACTCCTTAAATGCGAGAATGATAGCCAGTAATTCTCTGTCACCTATCTCATAATGGCTCTGGGCAACCAACAGTTTCTTTGAGAAAAACCCACAAGGTCTGAGTGTACTGGCCTTTTCTGGTCTTTAGGAAAGTACTGCCCCAACCCCGATTTCTGAGGCATCGACCTCCAACGTAAACGGAAGGGCTGGGTTGGGGTGGGATAATACTGGAGCAGCTGCAAAGGCAGATTTCAATGTCTCAAAAGCGGATTCAGCTGCCTCAGACCATTGGGAAGGATTAGCGCCCTTATGAGTCAAGTCAGACAATGGTTTAACAATCGAGGAGAAGTTCTTGATAAATTTCCTATAATAATTAGCAAAGCCCAGAAATCGCTGAATAGCTTTTAAACCTTTTGGCCGTGGCCATTGTAAAACAGCCGCAAGTTTCTCATGATCCATGGCAATACCCTCCTTGCCAATCACAAACCCCAAAAAGGGCACACTGGATCTATGAAAATCGCATTTTTCCAATTTGCAATACAATTTGTTCTTACGTAGGCAGAGTAATACTTCTGACACATCCCTGATGTGTTGTGACAAGTCATTAGAGTGAAAAAGTATATAGTCCAGGTAGACCACCACACAGGACTTCAACATATCCCTGAGAATGTCATTAATTAGTTCTTGGAACACTGCGGGTTTATTACAGAGACCAAACGGCATTACTAGATATTCATATTGTCCGAATCTAGTGTTAAAAGCCGTTTTCCACTAATCACCAGCTCTGATCCAAACCAGGTTATAAGCTGCCCGTAGATCCAATTTTGTGAAAATTGAGGAACCCTGTAGTCTGTCAAATAGCTCAGTGATGAGTGGTATCGGATACGCATTCTTAGGCATCAACTTATTTAGGCCACGGTAGTCAATGCATGGTCTTAATTCGCCACTTTTCTTTTTCACAAAAAAGAACCCAGCCCCGGCTGGTGAGGTGTATTTCCTGATTATCCCTCTTTTGAGGGCATCTGAAATATATTCTTCCATAGCTTGATTCTCCTCGCAAGACAAAGGATAAGTACGACCCCTAGGGGCACCACCCCCGGGGACAGCTCAATAGTGCAATCATAGGGTCTGTTCTGAGGCAAGGTGCCAGCCTCCCCTTTGCTGAACACATCACTGAATTGTTGGTACTCATCTGGCAATGAAGAGGAGGTACACAAGATTTTTACCAGATGAGACACACAATGCTCCATACAATATTGGGACCAGACAGAAATCTCACACTTTTGCCAATCAAACTAGGGGTTATGCAATTGCAACCATGGGAATCCCAGAATGACTGCATGGTGAGGAGAATTGATTATCTGAAACTGTTGTTCCTCTTTACGTAATGCCCCAATAGTCATGAGAAGTGGCATTATTTCATAGGTCACCTGGGCAGGCTGCAGTGGTCTGCCATCAATAGCCTCGATAGCCAGAGGGGTTTCTCTCTTAACCAACGGGACCTTATGCCGATCAGCAAAGGCATTATCCATGAAATATCCAGCAGCACCGGAGTCAATCAGGGCCAGAACCTCCACCGAGTGATCTGCCCACGAAAGAACCACCTAGACGGTGGGTTTTTGTATGCTCAAACCTGGGGACGGATGAACCCCACCTAGGGCCTGTCCCCCATGGTACCCTAGGTGCATTCGTTTCCCGAACGAATGGGACAATTTCGTAGTAAGTGCCCAGATTTGTCACAGTATAAACATAACTCCTGCCTCCTGCAAAGTGCTCGTTCTTCTTTGGTTAGCCTGGTAAACCCTAACTGCATAGGTTCACCAGGTTCCCGTGCATAGTCATTGGGTATAGGCAATGAGGTGTGGGTGGGTGGGCAAAATGAACTGCTAGTCCCTTACGGTCTTTAGTCATAAGCCTGTCCCGGATCCGAGTGTCAATTAGGATAACATAATCAATATATTTGTCCAGATCATTAGGCAGCTCCCTAGCTGCAATTTCATCTTTGATATAATCGCCCAGGCCTTGAGCAAAGGCAGCCAACAACGCCTCATTATTCCAACCTACCTCTGCTGCTAGTGTATGGAATTCTATGGCATACTCGCCCACAGTCCATTTGCCCTGTTGGATTTCCATTAGACGTTTAGCAGCAGAGGTGGTCCTGCCAGGGATCTCGAATACTCTCCGAAATGTTTGCACAAATTCTCTGAAATTTTTTGTGCAAGGTTTAGAATTTTCCCACAAGGGATTGGCCCATGCCAGTGCACGCCCGGTCAATAAAGATATCATAAACCCCACTTTACTGCGATCATTGGGGAATGCATGAGAGGTCAACTCCAAAAATATCTCAAGTTGATTGATAAACCCTCTGCACAAACTAGGTTCACCATCATATCTGAGTGGCAATGGTGCGGAAGCGGATAGCCCTTTAACTGCAGCCACAGAGTTAGTAGTATCGTTCTCCGGTGTCGAAACTGGGGAGATCACCGGACTTGAAACAGACTTATCAGTAAGTACCGTACGCTCAAGGACAGTTTGGATGGCCAATGCCAGCTGATCCAAACGCTGCTCAGGTACATCCATCCTCCAATGGATGTTCTGTGCGTTACCTTCACTCTTACTGTCTGAGGTCATGGCCCTTTCGTACTGTCACGGTTTGTTATGACTCTCAGACACAGAGTAAGATAAAAATCAAACTTTATTGAAAAGTTTAATGGAAACCCTCACGGGTCTAGTACATACACATATGTCAATACACAATTTAGGTGCAAACAGTAGTAGCGAGGTAGCAGTATAGGTTCTACCAGCCTTGCCAATATACCGGGCAAGGCAGCCAGTAAGATGGTACAACAGAATTTAAATCGGCTCTACCGGCCTTGCCAATGTACCGGCAAGGCAGCCAGTAATAGGGGTATGAACGCACTAAACAAGGCTTTACTGGCCTTGCCAATATACTGGGCAAGGCAGCCAGTAAGATGGTACAATGGAATGTAAACCGGCTCTACCGGCCTTGCCAATATACCGAGCAAGGCAGCCTGAAGGTAAATCAATCACTGAATGAGACTTTACCGGCCTTGCCAATATACCGGGCAAGGCAGCCTGTAGGAATATGAGGACAGCTCCACTAATGCTGAGGTGGTAAGGCAGCAGCCAAAAGAGGAGAGTGGAGCAAACCAGTTACAAGTATAGACAGTGAAATAGCCCAACCAGTTCTATACAACGGAATCAGCAACCGGTCTGTGGAGTAAACCAGTACCGCGTACTGGAGCAAATGGAACGCCCAACCGGTTCTATACATCGGAATCAGCAACCAGTATGTGGAGTAAACCAGTACCACGTACTGGAGCAAGTGTAACGCCCAACCGGTTCTATACAACAGGATCAGCAACCGGTAAGTGGAGTAAACCAATACCGCGTACTGGAGCGATGGAATGCCCAACCGGTTCTATACAACGGAATCAGCAACCGGTATGTGGAGTAAACCAGTACCGTGTACTTGAGCAGGTGGAACGCCCAGCCGGTTCTATGCAACGGAGACAGCAACCGGTATATGGAGTAAACCAGTGCCGCGTACTGGAGCAAGTGGAATGCCCAGCCGGTTCTATGCAACGGAGTCAGCAACCGGTATGTGGAGTAAACCAGTACCGGGTACTGGAGCAAGTGGAATGCCCAACCGGTTCTATGCAACGGGATCAGCAACCGGTGTATGGAGTAAACCAGTACCGCGTACTAGAGCAATGGTATGCCCAACCGGTTCTATACATCGGAATCAGCAACCGGTATGTGGAGTAAACCAGTGCCACGTACTGGAACAAGTGGAACGCCCAGCCAGTTCTATGCAACGGAGTCAGCAACCAGTATGTGGAGTAAACCAGTACCGGGTACTGGAGAAAGTGGAATGCCCAACCAGTTCTATGCCACGGGATCAGCAACCGGTATATGGAGTGGACCAGTACCGCGTACTGGAGCAAGTGGAATGCCCAACCGGTTCTATACAACGGAATCAGCAACCGGTTTGTGGAGTAAGCCCTGTGATAAAAATGTCGCCCAGGCGACAGGCAGCCAAACGAAGTACTTCAGGATACAGCAACAGGAGAAGGTTGCCCTCCTGGACAACCACGGGAAAGGCAGGACAGCCAACCGGGTCAGGAACGGAAGCAGGAACAACGCCAGCACCGGATCAGAAGCAGGATCAGGAACAACAGTCAACTGGATCTGGAACGAGGACAGGAACCTACAGCAGCAGCTCTGGCAGTGCAGAAATGCTGACATTGGTAGCAGATGATCAGGCCCAAGGATACATAAGACAGGTGACTGCAGGTACAGAGACACCACGAAAGGGCAACCAAAGGGTGCCTCAGGCTGGTTTAAATAGGCAGTGCTAGGCGGGCGTTAAACAGACGGCCAATGGAGAATACACACACCTGACTGACAGCAAGGGCGAGCAATCACGGGCACTGTGATACCAGTCCCTACACAATGGTGAGATGGTGACTGCAAATTACTCAAACAATCTCCCAAGCTGAATTTTTAGATTTAACACTGGAACACTGAGTATTCTCCCTTGTGGTTGCAGTAAGCTAGTAGGCCTACCAGTCCCTACAAAACTGTGAGATGGTCACTGCAAATTACTTAAACTCCTAAGCTGAATTTTTAGATTTAACACTGCAACACTGAGAATTCTCCCTTTCTGTGGCAGTAAAATAGATGGCTTCCCAGTCCCTACACAACAGTGAGATGGTCACTGCAAATTACTCAAACTCCTAAGTTGAACTTTTAGATGTAATACTGGAACATTGATGATTCTCCCTTGCTGTGGCAGTAAAATAGATGGCCTCCCAGTCCCTACACAACTGTCATATTGTGTCACTCTGCAAATTATTCAAACACACTCCTAAGTTGAGTTTTTATTTTTTACACTGGAACACTGAATATTCTCTCTTGCTGTGGCAGTAAGATGCATGGCCTCCCAGCCCCTACACAATGGTGAGATGGTCACGGCAAATTACTCAAACTCCTAAGTTGAGTTTTTAGATTTAACACTGGAACACTGAGGATTCTCTCTTGCTGTGGCAGTAATATAGATGGCCTCTCAGCCCCTACACAACGGTGAGATGGTCACTGCAAATTACTCAACATCCTAAGTTGAATTTTTAGATTTAAAACTGGAAAACTCTGGAATCTCCCTTGCTGTGGCAGTAAGATACATGGCCTTCCAGTCCTTACACAACGTTAAGATGGTCACTGCAAATTTCTCAAACTCCTAAGTTGAAATTTTAGATTTAACACTGGAACACTTAGGATTCTCCCTTGCGGTGGCAGTAAGATAGATGGACTCCCAATCCCAACACAAATGTGATATTGTGTCACTCTGCAAATTAATCAAACACACTCCTAAGTTGAATTTTTATATTTTACACTGGAACACTGAGGATTATCCCTTCCGGTTGCAGTAAGCCAGTAGGCCTTCTAGTCCCTACACAATGGTTAGATGGTCATTGCAAATTACTCAAACTCCTAAGTTGAATTTTTAGATTTAACACTGGAACACTGAGAATTCTCACTTTCTGTGTCAGTAAAATGGATGGCTTCCCAGTCCCTACACAACAGTGAGATGGTCACTGCAAATTACTCAAACAAACTCCTAAGCTGAATTTTTAGATTTAACACTGGAACACTGAGGATTCTCCCTTGCTGTGGCAGTAAGCTAGGTCGCCTACCAGTCCCTACACAACTGTCATATTGTGTCTCTCTGCAAATTATTCAGATACACTCCTAAGTTGAGTTTTTATTTTTTACACTGGAACACTGAAGATTCACCCTTGCTGTGGCAGTAAAATACATGGCCTCCCAGCCGCTACACAACGGTGAGATGGTCACTGCAAATTACTCAACCTCCTAAGTTGAGTTTTTAGATTTAACACTGGAACACTTAGGATTCTCCCTTGCTGTGACAGTAAGATAGATGGCTTCCCAGTCCCTACACAACCGTGAGATGGTGACTGCAAATTACTCAAACTCCTATGTTCTATTTTTAGATTTAACACTGGAATACTGACGATTCTCCCTTGCTGCAGCAGTAAAATACATGGCCTCCCAGCCGCTACACAACGGTGAGATGGTCACTGCAAATTACTCAACCTCCTAAGTTGAGTTTTTAGATTTAACACTGGAACACTTAGGATTCTCCCTTGCTGTGACAGTAAGATAGATGGCTTCCCAGTCCCTACACAACCGTGAGATGGTGACTGCAAATTACTCAAACTCCTATGTTCTATTTTTAGATTTAACACTGGAATACTGACGATTCTCCCTTGCTGCAGCAGTAAGATAGATGGCCTCCCAGTCCCTACACAACTGTGATATTGTGTCACTCTGCAAATTATTCATTCAAACACACTCCTAAGTTGAATTTTTATATTTTACTCTGGAACACTGAGGATTCTCCCTTGTGGTTGCAGTAAGCTAGTAGGCCTCCCAGTCCCTATAAAACGTTGAGATGGTCATTGCAAATTTCTCCAACAAACTCCTAAGCTGAATTTTTAGATTTAACACTGGAACACTGAAGATTCTCCCTTGTTGTGGCAGTAAGCTAGTAGGCTTCCCAGTTCCTACACAATTGTGAGATGGTCACTGCAAATTACTCAAACAAACTCCTAAGTTGAATTTTTTTATTTAACACTGGAACACTGAGGATTCTCCCTTGCTGCTGCAGTAAGATAGATGGTCTCCCAGTCCCTACACAACTGTGATATTGTGTCACTCTGCAAATTATTCAAACTCCTAAGCTGAATATTTAGATTTAACACTGGAACACTGAAGATTCTCCCTTGTTGTGGCAGTAAGCTAGGTGGCCTACCAGTCCCTACACAATTGTGAGATGGTCACTGCAAATTACTCAAACAAACTCCTAAGTTGAATTTTTTGATTTAACACTGGAACACTGAGGATTCTCCCTTGCTGCTGCAGTAAGATAGATGGTCTCCCAGTCCCTACACAACTGTGATATTGTGTCACTCTGCAAATTATTCAAACTCCTAAGCTGAATATTTAGATTTAACACTGGAACACTGAGAATTCTCCCTTGCTGTGGCAGTAAGCTAGGTGGCCTACCAGTCCCTACACAACTGTCATATTGTGTCACTGTGCAAATTATTCAAATACACTCCTAAGTTGAGTTTTTATTTTTTACACTGGAACACTGAAGATTCGCCCTTGCTGTGGCAGTAAGATAGATGGTCTCCCAGTCCCTACACAACTGTGATATTGTGTCACTCTGCAAATTATTCAAACTCCTAAGCTGAATTTTTGGATTTAACACTGGAACACTGATGATTCTCCCTTGCTGCAGCAGTAAGATAGATGGCCTCCCTGTCCCTACAATCCTAAGTTGAATTTTTATATTTTACTCTGGAACACTAAGGATTCTCCCTTGTGGTTGCAGTAAGCTAGTAGGCCTCCCAGTCCCTATACAACGTTGAGATGGTCATTGCAAATTACTCCAACAAACTCCTAAGCTGAGTTTTTAGATTTAACACTGGAACACTGAGGATTCTCCCTTGTTGTGGCAGTAAGATAGATGGCTTCCCAGTACCTACACAATGGTGAGATGGTCACTGCAAATTACTCAAACAAACTCCTAAGTTGAATTTTTTGATTTAACACTGGAACACTGAGGATTCTCCCTTGCTGTTGCAGTAAGATAGATGGCCTCCCAGTCCCTACACAACTGTGATATTGTGTCACTCTGCAAATTATTCAAACTCCTAAGCTGAATATTTAGATTTAACACTGGAACACTGAGAATTCTCCCTTGCTGTGGCAGTAAAATAGATGGCTTCCCAGTCCCTACACAACTGTGATATTGTGTCACTCTGCAAATTATTCAAACAAACTCCTAAATTGAATTTTTAGATTTAATACTGGAACACTGAAGATTCTCCCTTGCTGTGACAGTAAGATAGATGGCCTCCCAGTCCCTACACAACGTTCAGATGTCACTGCAAGTTACTCACACAAACTCCTAAGTTGAATTTTTAGATGTAGATTGATTCTTTCCCTAAACCTCACCAACACAGGGACCCTGAGATCCTTTTTACACTATGCCTGTGGAAATAAAGTAGATTTGCTAAACTCAGCCTTCTCATTAATTTCAATGCAATAAGTTAGTCAAAATAAGAGGAAAAACTGTACTGTTTTGCAGGAAATTTCCCTCTAGATGGGAAATACCTTTTATTTTTCTTATTTCTGTGTTGAGCCAAAAACATTTGACATCCCTAGTAATTAGCTTGAATAATTGTGTATTATGGGAACATCACATGGTTTAGCCTAAAAACCTAGATTAAGTAGTTTTCTTGATGTTTGTCAAAAAAAAACAAAAAAACACAGTGTTGCATGAAAGAGCTGTCACTCATCATTGTTACTGCTGGTCTCAGAGTTATTCTGTATGTGGCATTCTTGCACACTGAATGCTTTTTAACTGAGGAATAAAGGAACTAATTTTATATAGTGCAGAATGTTCCCACGCTTTTTGTCTACTCTTCTGATTTGTATGAACTGTTAACTGAGGGTCATAAATGCTCATCTAGAGCATAGTCTGCCATATCCTGTACTGTAATCTATAGGACCTTAATATACCCAGGAGGATTACATGTGCCATACACAGAAACGCACATCATACTGATCTTGCCCAGAAATGACAGTCCAGCAAGGAAGTATAAGGCAATTCATCTCTGAACAAGAAAACAGCTAACCCCATGTTCTGGATCATCAGTTTCTGTCTCTAGGAAACTTCCTGATCATTTTCTAACTAAAGAAGCATTTTAAAATGTATGCTGAGAATGGGCTCTAGATCCCAAAGGATGTCCAACATTTTTCATTCAAGGCACAGAATGAGCAAAGAATTGAGGGTCATATACTACTAAATAATATAAAAGCAAATACAGAGTAGTACACAAAAATTAGCTAATCCTATTGTATACAAACCATAGCTGGCTAATAAACTACCTTCCATTTTTGTACATAACTATATTTAGCCGGCATTAATCAGTTAAATGTCAAAAAGATGGTCAGTGCACTGCTGTCCAACATATTGGATTTGTCTATTTCACTCAAGGATTAAATGAAAACATTATTGCAAAAGGACTATTATGTTTTGTTGCCGGTCACTATTTTATTATTTAACTCTTTAGGTGTCTCAATGCATTGGAAAGCAATGAAGGGCCTGACTGGCCATATTCAAGGGCCATAAATGGCTCTTGGGCCTTAGTTTCAAAATCCCTGAGCTAGACATATTTTTGTTATAACAACATGGCTTAGTAACCAATTTTTCTGTTTTGTACAGAAAAAGCTTTTTTCCCATTATGTAGGAAACCTCAGTCAACAGTGATACAACAGTGATAATTATCATATGCAGTGGAATCTAGACCAAGTTTGTTTATTCAACAAGATATTGCATTGGTAACAATTCTAAAATGGATGTATGCAATATTCCACCATATTCTGTTCATATAAATGCCAAAAATGGCTGTTTGCTATAGTCCACTAAGATATTGCATTCACAGCTGTCCCTTTCCACAGACCAGACAACTGAGATGTTGCATTTATGACATTGCAAAATCTGCCCATTGCAATAGTCCACTGATATGTTGCATTCATGCCAATGCAAAAAGGCCCCTTGCAATTGTTCACTGTGATATTGTTTCATGCCAGTGCTGCAAATGACTTGCAACTTTTTACTAGGATATTGTGTTCATTTCAATGACACCACTGTTCCTTGCAACTATTTATATCGATGTTGCATTATATCCAAAGCAAAACTGTTCCTTACAACTGTTTACATAGATGTTGTATCCATGCAATTGCCACAAGTGCCATTTGCACCTGTTTACGGGGATGCTTCATTCATGCCATTGCCGAAGCTGCCCCTTTCAACTGTTTAATGAGATGAGGTCATGCCTAAAATTATATATTTGTCTGTCTTCTTTCATAGTGTTAAAACATTAAACCCTTAAGGACCAGGAAAATCTGAGTTTAATTTGACTTAAGGACTGGAACAATTTTGACTTTTTTGACTACGTCTTTGTTCAACCATATTTTCTCTTTAATTCCCTTTGTACACCCACACAAATTATATACTGTTTTGTTTAAGCACAAATAGGGTTTTCTTTTGACACCACAATTATATGAATACCTCATCATTTAATTTGATTAAAATAAAAAAAAAAAACAAAAAAAACATTTTGCTTATATTTTCCTGTCAGGATTTGCATACAATTAGTTCATGACAAAAAATACCCCTAAATATATTAATTTGCTTCTCCTGAATATAAGAGTACCCCATATGCCTAGTATTTCAGTCCCTTCCTCACATTTTCAAGGTAAATATTACAAGATGGCTGTCATTATTTCCAACTTGTAATTTTTCAACAATTGGAATGTGAGCATCATAGCTTAGTTGACGGTGCCAGAACCAAAAATGTCCCACAAAGGTATATGTTTCTGAAAAATAGACAACATAAAGTAAATAATCAGTAGAATTTTGGAGTTTTTTATGCAGCTATTTTTCCAGAAATATTTTTCAAAACTGTGTAATATTTTGTTTTTTTGCATTTTTCACACTTATATTTCAATATTACTGTTGATATCAAGCACAGGATAGTTGAAAATTTAAAATATACATTGTTTAGTGTTCAGCTCCTTCTTCTGAGTACGGTGATACCCCATAGGCATAGGTTTCTCAAGGTATGGGGGAGCAACGGGTCCCAAATTGGAACATGCTTGTTTCCAGGTGAAGATTTTTATAAATGTATTGTTTACTGTTCAGCTTCTTCTTCTGAGTACAGAATAACCCCATATGCATAGCTTTTTCATGGTTTGGGGGTGCTACAGGGCCCAAATTGGAAAATGCGCGATTCCAGGTTCACACTTTGAATTTTCACAGTACTGGTGTCATTTCTCATTTGGCCCATGTAACAGTGCTCTTTTTTAAGATTTCCCCCCAAAAGTGTATATTTTTGGAAAGTAGACATCCCAGGCTTTCGTTTTAGGTGTGTTTTCAAATTTTGTACACAGCCTTTTTACCACCAATCCTGACTTCAGTGTTGATGTGAATTTCATCACAGAATAGGTGAAGATTTTATAAACTGCATTGATTAGTGTTCGGCTCCTTCTTCTAATTATGGCAATGCTCCATATGCATTGGTTTGGGGGAGCTACTGGGCCCAATTGGAACATGTTAGTTTCCTTTTAAAGACATGACATTTTTACAGATGGTGCCTTGTCTCATTTCGGACTGTTTGGCAACGCTTCAATTAATTTTACCCCAAAAAGTATATGTTGTAGAAGAGAAGACAACCCTGGCTTTCATTCTATTTGCATATCAATTTTTTTCGCTGCCACTCTATCACCAATCCCTTCTAAAATCTGCAGTAAGGCAGAGAAACACCATTTTTTCACACTTGTATTTTAGTGTTGCTCTGGACTTCAATTAGATATTTGCAGATTTTTTAAGTGCTTTACATTGGTGTGTTACATCGTCTGAGTACGGCAATGCTCCATATGCATAGGTTTATCAGGGTTTGGGGGAGCTACTAGGCCCAGTAGGGAACATGTGTGTTTCCATTATCAGAGATAAATGTTGATAGTGTTAGATCTAAGGAGGGATGTGTTTTGAAAAATAAAAAAACAGGATATTTCAGGAGGAAGAAGTGGCCAAATAATAAAAGAAGCTTTACAGCTCTACTGCATTGTGCCTGAATGGTATTCCTTGAAGCAGTCACCAAGGCAGAGGCCAGGTTTGGAAGGGCAATCTGGACACTAAGTGGTGGTGTCTGTCTGTATTCCCTTTCTGTAGCAAACCCTGCAGCGCTTCTGTGGTTTGTTCTTTTGGGGAGTTGGGGGGATTTTATAAATAAAGTGTGCTTTCCCGGGTCTTGACGGAATGATTTCTGGTACACTGTGAAATAAAAATAGGGAAATGAGCTGTAGCTGATATTGTAAAAAGCTACATTTTTGATTGGGGTTTGCCAGTTTCAAAATTAAAAATGAATTATGTACTGCAGCCTGCATCATATAGATGGTAACTTTTTTGTACCATGCCCTACACTTTCTCAATGCGAGGTATGGCTGCATTAGATGATCACACAGATCAACTCCCCCCATGTTTTTATTATAGTCCCTGATGCAGACTGGCTTTCTCAGTGTCTCTGTCCTGCCACAAACAGTGACTGCCACAGATCTGTTCTCATGCATGGTGGTCAGCATGTAGACATCTTTTTTGTCCTTAAACTTAAAGCGGAACTAATACCGCTAACAAACCTTATTACCTCTTCATGAAGAAATTTGAAGTGATCCTCGGCTGACAGGCAGGACGGAGCACGGACATCTTGCCCTAGTGACGTCCGCGCGCCTGCTCTGTCAGTCCCTCACGGAGCCGAATGGCTCCTAGCAACGCTTCCTACAGCTGTCTGGGACTGGATATTTCAGGATATTTCAGGATATTTCAGGAGGAAGAAGTGGCCAAATAATAAAAGAAGCTTTACAGCTCTACTGCATTGTGCCTGAATGGTATTCCTTGAAGCAGTCACCAAGGCAGAGGCCAGGTTTGGAAGGGCAATCTGGACACTAAGTGGTGGTGTCTGTCTGTATTCCCTTTCTGTAGCAAACCCTGCAGCGCTTCTGTGGTTTGTTCTTTTGGGGAGTTGGGGGGATTTTATAAATAAAGTGTGCTTTCCCGGGTCTTGACGGAATGATTTCTGGTACACTGTGAAATAAAAATAGGGAAATGAGCTGTAGCTGATATTGTAAAAAGCTACATTTTTGATTGGGGTTTGCCAGTTTCAAAATTAAAAATGAATTATGTACTGCAGCCTGCATCATATAGATGGTAACTTTTTTGTACCATGCCCTACACTTTCTCAATGCGAGGTATGGCTGCATTAGATGATCACACAGATCAACTCCCCCCATGTTTTTATTATAGTCCCTGATGCAGACTGGCTTTCTCAGTGTCTCTGTCCTGCCACAAACAGTGACTGCCACAGATCTGTTCTCATGCATGGTGGTCAGCATGTAGACATCTTTTTTGTCCTTAAACTTAAAGCGGAACTAATACCGCTAACAAACCTTATTACCTCTTCATGAAGAAATTTGAAGTGATCCTCGGCTGACAGGCAGGACGGAGCACGGACATCTTGCCCTAGTGACGTCCGCGCGCCTGCTCTGTCAGTCCCTCACGGAGCCGAATGGCTCCTAGCAACGCTTCCTACAGCTGTCTGGGACTGACAGAGCAGGCGAGCGGACGTTACTAGGGCAAGATGTCCACACTCCGTCCTGCCTGTCAGCCGAGGATCACTTCAAATTTCTTCATGAAAAGGTAATAATTCTGGCGACTAGCGCTACTAAGCAGCTAGTCGCCAGATAAGGAATTATTAAAGACAAGGTTTGTTAGCGGTGTTAGTTCCTCTTTAACTGCCAGCAGTAAGGACATCCCAGTTTTTAGTTTGGTATCTACAAGTATTTTGGGCAACTCCCTGCAATTGCTCCTGACAGTGCCACAGGTCACGATGTCAAAACAAAAAAGAGACTTAAATAAAAGGGGGCTGGTGACATAATTATCAACGAATAACTGATAGCCTTTATTTAATAAGAGATAAATTAGATCCCAAATGATTTTTCCATTTATTCCCATAAATTTGGGGCAACCAGGTGGATCAAGTTGGCTGTACTTGCCCTCATAAATTCTAAAAGCCTGGGTATAGCCTGTGGCACTTTCGCACAATTTATAAAATTTAACACCTAACCTGGAAGGCTGTATTGCTTGAACCCTAACCCGCCTTTATATTTCATTAGGGATTCATCTACACTAATTTCTTTTGGGGGCATATATAGTTGGGCAAACTTTTTCTGTAAATGGTTTATTAGGGGACACATTTTGTACAGTCTATCATACTGGGGGTGTTCTTTTTGGAGGCACAGGGTATTACCACTAAAATGCATAAAGTGCAAAATTACTTCAAATCTGGACCTGGTCATTGTCTTGGGGAATATAGGGGTATCGCATATGGGGCTTTTGCTCCAGTAGGATAGGATACTTGTTTTTTTTATTATCCCCATTGCCATTATTAAGGCCCATCTGTGATGTCTGTGGGTTTTCATACTTCTGTAGGGTTGGCAGCAATATACTGGGCTGCATACAAATTGGTTTGGGACACAATTTCACCTAAAATGTCTTCCCCCAAAAACAAATAAAAAAAATTATCATGGGTAAATCCTTCCACATCAATTTGAATCCCTGGGTTGCCTGTGAATTCTGGGATTTGTGGACATAAATTGATTAGTGATACCCATTCATTAGGATCAGGTGTGGCAGATGTTGGGGCACTTCTTTGAGCAGGTCTTTTGGTAGGTCTTTGGGCAGATCTTTTGGCAGGTGCTGGGACAGTTGCCAGGGCAGCTCTTGGGACAGCACTGGAGGCATTTCTTTGGGCAGGACTTTTGGTAGGTCTTTGGGCAGGTGCTGGGGCAGTTGCCAGGGCACCTCTTGGGGCAGTACATCTTTTCTTTACAGAAAGTCCAACATCATCACTAAAGCTGCTCTCACTCTCTGAAAACTGCGTTATGTCAAAGTCGGACGCAGTGTCTGTGGCCTCTAAGTCAGACGCCAAAAAGGCATATGCCTCTTCAACACTGTACCTAGGCTGCATTTTGTACACTTAATCTAAAAAACTTTTTTTTTCTTACGCTATCCCTAAACCTAAATCTAACCCTAAAACTTACCCTAACCTACGTATACCCTGAACCTACCTAACCCAAGTGAACTACCTATCTAAACTATACTTATACTTATATAAGTCTAACCCTAAACCTTTCCCTAACACACGTCTACACTAAACCTACCCAACTACCTACCTAAACTACCTAAACTATATTTATTGATCAAATTTTATTAAAAAATAAATAAATAAAAAAAATGTAAAAAAAAATGTAAAAAAAGCAAAAAAAAATACAAAGGGGATGGGGGATGTACCACAGATCAGCAAACACTGATCTGCAGCAAATTGATCACTTCTAGAGTGATCAGATGGGGGGGGGACTTATTGATCACTGCAAAACTGTGATCAAGGGGTTAAATCTCTCTTTTTTTAAACTGTTCTCTTTGCAGGAATGCTGGAACACGATCTGACACGATGTCTCTCTGTCTCTCTCCACCTCAGCAGTGTGCAAGATGGAGGGAGGCAGAGAGATGTGACAGGGACAGTATTTACAAATACTTTTACTTTTGCAACATGTGATTCACTCATCAAGAGAATCACATGTTGCAACAAAGTTTCTACTGGCTGTAACTAAGCACTTAGCTACAGGCAGCCTGCGCTCTCCCATTGCTTTGTGTGGCCGCGTTGGGAGAGTTTAACTCTTGACGTACTGGGACCGTCAAGGGTCCTTGGAGCAAATCTACCCTTGACAGTCCTGGTACATCAAGGGTCGCTAATGGGTTAAACAATGTGAACTTTTCATTGCTGTAAATGTATCTTTTAGACCAGAATGCTAGAGCAATCTACAATGTATTGCTTATCATTGCACTGAAGACCTCTATCATTCAAGGGGTTAGATACTTCATTTATAGCAATTATGTATTGTGTCTACCCCTGACTTTGGAACAGGCCATATATACTAAAGGTCCAATACAGGGAGTATTCAAACATGAGCCCTTCAGTGGCTAACTGGGAATGCTGGAAGACTTGTTTGAATATACCTTGAACTGGGCCCATTGCATATTGGCCAAGTCAGAGTGAATTATCATATTGTTGGGAGCTACAACTAGCCAAAACCTAGCAGAGATGCTGGGAATCACTGACCCCAATGATGGAACCCAAGGCTAATCACCACCCTGACTTGGGAATTGGCTATATGTACAAAGAACCCAATAGCGGGTGTAGTCAGTTGTGTAATCTCTAACTGTTGTGTCCAATAACTCCCATAAATTCCTGCTAGGCATTGTATAGTGGAGATGCTGGGACGCATGGTACCCAACAGATTGGAACACGCAGAGCTTACACTTACCCCCCCCAACACACACACTTTGGCCCATAGTACATATGGACTCTTCCCAACTCATGGGTAGGAATGGAAGAAAAATCAGATATTTCCAGCAGGAATTTTCATTAAAATGATTTTCTGCTTTTTTTGCGTAAATTCCTGCCCATAGAAAATACATAACATATTTCCCTTTTCGCTATTGACAATAAACTTTCTGCAAGAACTTTGCCATTTTTCACCTATGTTTTCTATGACTGCAAGTTGTCCTGCCACAAAATTACTTCTTATGAGGGATGTGGTAAAGAAATAAATAGCTAAAAGTAAAAATTGGGCAGTGCTTTGGTGCCATGCAATATCTATGACTCATTTGGACTCCAGAAGAGTGGTTTTGTAATTTGTTCCTGTCTTTTCTGTATTAACATAGGGAAGTATAAGTGGTACAAAGGTATAGACCAGACTTGTGCAACCTGCAGCAGCCCTTCAGCTGTTGTTGGGGCTTTTTTACAAGACATTCTATTCATTTTTGGAATTCCTTGCACAAGGATGTGGTAATGGTACATCCTTGAGCCATTAAGAGAAGAGTATATGCATTTCTTTCAAGAGGGAACATACAGGGTTATAATATATATTAAAATGTAAAACAGGAAGTTCAGCTAAAGACTAATACTCATTTGGCAGCAGGAAAACATATATAATTCTAATTTTTCTGGGTTATGAGGCAAATGTTAAACTTGATGGACACTTGTCTTTTATCAACTTAATCCACTATGTTAATATGTTACTATATGCCTTGTTAATTGTTGTAATTGTTAGCAGGCTGAGTGGCTTTGTCCTTTACACACAACACTAACTTCCTGCTTAAGTAACATTGGCACAAACATTCCTTGAAATATAACTGCAGCTTGAGATATTCCAGGAGGGTGAAACACATGACATCAGTTCTTTAAAGCTTCCGTTTTCAACAAAATAAAAGCGTAGCATGTCAAACAGCAACATTTTGGCAAGTTTACTATTCCACCAGTGTACTTTTGCATTATTTTTGTACTTAGTAAGTGTAGGATGGCAGTACATAGTGGAAGAAATGTGTAACTTTATTAACTTAACACCATCACTTGTGGTGGTATGTGTGAGTACTCTATGACTCTTGTCATTGCCAAAAAGAAACTCATACTCATGAGCAGAATATCTTGGCACACTCTCTGACACATCAACAGCACTTCTATTGTGTACCCCAGAAACCTGGGAATGTTTAGGCATGCTTCTGCTAGTTGTGGCCCCTCTGTACTATTGATGGTGTGTTTCCAATTCAGACCTGTGATTGTGCTTCCGGTGGGATCTCATTGAGGAGGTGCCTAGGCGTGAGCCTGCTATCCCACTGATAACATATTTCTTACACAGACAATATATACCAACATACTTTTCTTTTGGATTAATTAATTAAAGTATTTCCATACTGCAGACTTCATAGTGTCACGGAGTGCCTTACCTCAGTTCCCATGTCGCTGCTGTGCCTGGGTTCGGGAGTGAAGCTCCCGCGTCAGTGCTCATCTCTCTCCTGGCTTGCGGTCTGGCCGCGTCTGGTGCCTTCAGAGGTCTTCCGTGTCCTTTCCCCAAGCAGCACAGAAGATTCAGATGACACAGGCATGGGCGAGAGTGTTGACACATCTCTTGGTTTGTTGCGTCACGTTCGGGCGTGAAATAGTAAAGTTATGCACGCATCAGTTTTATTCCTTGGGACACTGGAGACTCCACCCTCATACTTTCTGGCTGGGTATAAGAAGGCTCTGGACCCTTAGTTCAGTTGCCCTTACATTGGTGTCTGATGCAGTTGTTTATTTCTTTTGTGCTTTCCGTGTATGACCTAGGCTTGTCTGACAATCCATCCTGGTGCTGACCTGTGGCTCTGTCTGACTATTCTCTCCATGTTACTTCCTGGCATAGTAGATACCCAATCTAGTGCAAGCCTTTGGCTCTGGCTGACTAACTGTTCCGTGTATGACCTAGGCTTGTCTGACCATCCATCCTGGTGCTGACCTGTGGCTCTGTCTGACTATTCTCTCCATGTTACTTCCTGACATAGTAGATACCCAATCTGGTGCAGACCTGTTGCTCTGGCTGAGTACCTATTCCATGTATGACCTAGGCTTGTCTGACTATCCATCGTGGTGCAGACCTGGGGCTCTGTCCTATTATCCATCCTGTGTTGCCTCCAGCATAGTGGGATAGCCTATCTGGTGCTGAGCTGTGACTCTGGCTGACTTCCCACTCTGGTATTGACCCCTGGCTAGTCCTAGTACCCGCTTGATCTTGACCATTGGCTCTGGCTGACTATCCACTTTGTCTCACTCCAGTTGGTCTCTACCAAGTATACTGACTACAGGCGTGAGTCAGTAAGAGTCTTCCTTGTTTCCCTATCTTGTTTGAGAACTCTGGTGCTCTGCAGCTGTTGTTGCCTTACTCACTACTCAGAGACTACCATAGGAAGTCCGCCTTGTATCTAGCAGAGAGGTCTACTCCAAGTGGCCTTCTATTTCTTGTAGGAATCACTGGTTTCTCCTGTTACCTTCTGCACCTTGTTGTTATTTTACTTCCTATTATATATTACTGTTTAAAAAGGGGGGGTTATTATATAGAGTACTGACTCCTGGTGTATTCTTGAAAAACTGTGACACACAGACTGTGGGGTTCCTGAGGGACTGCTACTACTGGGGCTAGATGTTGCTGTAATTGTACTACTAATAAGTGTCAGGTGGTGCACTTGCAATAGCAGCAGAGGCACTCATTATAGCCAAGGCTGTGGATGTTGCTGGTTACTCAACAATAGTGTGTGTCTGGCTGAGTAGGACTTGGAAGCAGTGATGATGCTGATTATGACTGAAAAGATTAATGTGTATTTTTTTGCATCTTTGATGGTCCAGGGTTAGACTTTCCATTTGTTTTATCAAACAGTTAATAGACAGGAACAGTGTTCCTTTTAAGCGGTGGAAGATTGAACCTTTTCCATTCAAGTAACTTTCTGGCCATGTCATCATCTCTTTCACTCTCAATTTTATCTATATCTGAAGAAGAGGAAGATGCTGGAGGGATATATTCTTGATGTACATCATCATCAACAATTAGGTCATCATCAGCATCACTCACTGCTTCTTTTCCATTACTTTTATATTCTTTAGGCATTTAGAGGTCTCAGACTGTTTCTTTTTACTTTTCTCCTTTTAGGGATTTTCCCAATGTTCACTATTTATTTTGGGATAGGTGTTTTTGTGCCTGTTTTTCTCACTGTCAGATGCAGCAGTTGCTTAAGCTGCTACACCTTTTTGCACTATGCCATAAACAATGGAATGTGACTCATTGTCATCGTCAGTTTTTTCAGATGGTATATTAATAGTACTGGTATTGGTGGTGTTGGAAATGTTGGTGGCACCTTGGCAAACTGCATCCTCCTTGGGAGAAGAGGGATCATCATAATTTACTGCACACACTGCAGCAACCATGGTTGCAGCTACTTTTTGGACAATCACTTAACTCACACATCTCTGTACTGCTCCTAATCTTTTCGTCCTGCCCCTACCCTTTGTAAGTTTGCTGGCCATTACTCAACTACTGTGTGTGTTTTTACTGTTAAGTATGCAATATAACTGATTGTAAGCATTTGATTACCTTTAGCCGTCCGGTCTCTGTGTCCTCAAGGCTTAGCCGTGTCTGTTGGGAGTACTGGTGCACCCTGGTGTTCATCCAGGTGACCGGCCTCCTTGCTGCTCTCCCTGGCGGCTCCAGCTGCATCTTCTCGGGCACCCATCACAGGGATTCCCTGGTGACGTTGTGTTTTGATTCTTAAAGGGACATTACACTAATTGCTCCACCTCTTCGGGGTGGAGCAATTGGTAGATAAATTGCCTGGACACCACTTCAGTTGCCCTTTCGTGGTGTTCCAGTGCAGTTGTGTTTCAGTGTGCTCTGTGTATTACATGGTTTGTTTGACTACCCGATCTGGTGTTGACTAGTGTTGAGCGAGCATGCTCGGCCGAAGCTCGGTTCGGCTCGAGCATCGCTCTGCTCGGCACATGGCGGTACTCGTACGAGTACCGCATGTGCTCGCCCGCCATGTTCGGGTCTCCTCCCCGCACGTTTCGCGGCTGCTGCGCAGCCAATAAACGTGCAGGGAGGCTCTGACATCAGTGTAATGCCAGCAGCCATGTTGGCTGCTGGCATTACACTGATTGGCTGGCCAGAACCCGTGATCGGGTGCTGTATAGCACCTGACCAGCGAGTTCGGCTCAGTCTTAGCCAGGGAGAGATGAGGATAGGAAGGGAAAGTCAGTGTAGGGAGAAGACAAGCAATTGTGAAAAAAAAAAGACCCAAAAGTCCTTTTTAGGACTACTGTGTGTGGGGGCAGCAGTTTATTTGTGTGGGGGGGAAAAAAAAAAAAAAAACTTCATATATTCTGTTTAGTGTGCAAAGTTGCAGATTAGAGCACATTCTGTTCAGTGTGCAAAGTTGCAGATTAGCAGCACATTCTTTTTAGTGTGCAAAGTTGCAGATTAGAGCACATTCTGTTTAGTGTGCAAAGTTGCAGATTAGAGCACATTCTGTTCAGTGTGCAAAGTTGCAGATTAGCAGCACATTCTTTTTAGTGTGCAAAGTTGCAGATTAGAGCACATTCTGTTTAGTGTGCAAAGTTGCAGATTAGAGCACATTCTGTTCAGTGTGCAAAGTTGCAGATTAGCAGCACATTCTTTTTAGTGTGCAAAGTTGCAGATTAGAGCACATTCTGTTTAGTGTGCAAAGTTGCAGATTAGAGCACATTCTGTTAAGTCTTCAAACTGTAAAATATCAAAGTCACATATTCCATTCACTGTGCGTCGCCGCAGTTAAGAAGCAAATTCTGTTTACTGTGCACAGTTTCAGAATAGGAAAAAATTCTGTGAAGTCTTCAAACTGTAAAATATCAAAGTCACATATTCCATTCACTGTGCGTAGCCGCAGTTAAGAAGCAAATTCTGTGTACTGTGCACAGTTTCAGAATAGGAAAAAATTCTGTTAAGTCTTCAAACTGTAAAATATCAAAGTCACATATTCCATTCACTGTGCGTAGCCGCAGTTAAGAAGCAAATTCTGTGTACTGTGCACAGTTTCAGAATAGGAAAAAATTCTGTTAAGTCTTCAAACTGTAAAATATCAAAGTCACATATTCCATTCACTGTGCCGAGCCGCAGTTAAGAAGCAAATTCTGTTTACTGTGCACAGTTTCAGAATAGGAAAAAATTCTGTTAAGTCTTCAAACTGTAAAATATCAAAGTCACATATTCCATTCACTGTGCGTCGCCGCAGTTAAGAAGCAAATTCTGTTTACTGTGCACAGTTTCAAAATAGGAAAAAATTCTGTTAAGTCTTCAAACTGTAAAATATCAAAGTCACATATTCCATTCACTGTGCGTAGCCGCAGTTAAGAAGCAAATTCTGTGTACTGTGCACAGTTTCAGAATAGGAAAAAATTCTGTTAAGTCTTCAAACTGTAAAATATCAAAGTCACATATTCCATTCACTGTGCCGAGCCGCAGTTAAGAAGCAAATTCTGTTTACTGTGCACAGTTTCAGAATAGGAAAAAATTCTGTTAAGTCTTCAAACTGTAAAATATCAAAGTCACATATTCCATTCACTGTGCGTAGCCGCAGTTAAGAAGCAAATTCTGTGTACTGTGCACAGTTTCAGAATAGGAAAAAATTCTGTTAAGTCTTCAAACTGTAAAATATCAAAGTCACATATTCCATTCACTGTGCCGAGCCGCAGTTAAGAAGCAAATTCTATTTACTGTGCACAGTTTCAGAATAGGAAAAAATTCTGTTAAGTCTTCAAACTGTAAAATATCAAAGTCACATATTCCATTCACTGTGCGTCGCCGCAGTTAAGAAGCAAATTCTGTGTACTGTGCACAGTTTCAGAATAGGAAAAAATTCTGTTAAGTCTTCAAACTGTAAAATATCAAAGTCACATATTCCATTCACTGTGCCGAGCCGCAGTTAAGAAGCAAATTCTGTTTACTGTGCACAGTTTCAGAATAGGAAAAAATTCTGTTAAGTCTTCAAACTGTAAAATATCAAAGTCACATATTCCATTCACTGTGCGTAGCCGCAGTTAAGAAGCAAATTCTGTGTACTGTGCACAGTTTCAGAATAGGAAAAAATTCTGTTAAGTCTTCAAACTGTAAAATATCAAAGTCACATATTCCATTCACTGTGCCGAGCCGCAGTTAAGAAGCAAATTCTGTTTACTGTGCACAGTTTCAGAAGAGGAAAAAATTCTGTTAAGTCTTCAAACTGTAAAATATCAAAGTCACATATTCCATTCACTGTGCGTCGCCGCAGTTAAGAAGCAAATTCTGTTTACTGTGCACAGTTTCAGAATAGGAAAAAATTCTGTTAAGTCTTCAAACTGTAAAATATCAAAGTCACATATTCCATTCACTGTGCGTAGCCGCAGTTAAGAAGCAAATTCTGTGTACTGTGCAAAGTTGCAGATTTGCAGCACATATTCCGTGTAATATGAAGAAGGCGGGTAAAAAGGGACGGGGAAGTGGACGTGATCCTGATAGTTCAGGGCGCGGGTCAGGACGCGTAGAAACTGCGCCTGGTGCCAGAGCACAAGACAGAAAGACATCCACCATACCTAGCTTCATGTCTCAGTTTACAGGGCGTCGCAGGACATCACTCTCGAGGTCCGACCACTGCGAACAGGTGGTCGGTTGGATGTCAGCTGATACTGCTTCCAGTCGGTTAAGCACCACCCTGTCTTCCACCAAGTCCACTCTCAGTAGCCAAGAGTCTGGTCAACATAATCCTCACTCTGATCATCCTTCCACCCACCATAGAGGATCTGGTCAAAGAAGTGATCCCACACTGGGATATAGTGAGGAGCTCGTCTCATCACCAATCCTTAATTTGAACCTCTCTCCAAGCACGCTTGCAGAGGAACATGACATCTTGTGCCCTGATTCACAACCTCTAGAGGGTACCCAATCACAAGAAGATGACAGAGGTGATCGGCATTTAAGGTCAAAGGAAGTGGATGATGATGATGATGAGACACAGTTGCCATTACATCAACCACTATTACTGTCTCAAGACCTTGATGAGGAGGATGATATACAGTTGTCAATGACTGAGTATGTGGTGGGATCAAGACATGAGGAGGATGATCAGAGTGAGGAAGTGGAGGAGGACTTGGTGGACGATGAGGTGACTGACCCCACCTGGGAAGGTGTAGAGCCGAGCGATGACAGCAGTCCTGAGGGTGAGCCATCTGCAGCACCGCAACAGGCTGGAAGAGGCAGTGGTGTGGCTACAGAAAGAAGGCGGACCGCACCAAACCGGCCCGCAAATGTTCCACGGAGCACCCCCTTGCGTAAATCTCCCTTGCCAAGGGGTAGGTGTTCCGCGGTATGGCGTTTTTTTAAGGAAAGTGCGGACGACAAAAGAATTGTAGTTTGCAACCTGTGCCACACCAGAATGAGCCGAGGCATGAACACTAGAAACCTCACCACCACCAGCATGATCCAACACATGGCATCCAAGCACCGTAATAAGTGGGAGGAACGCCTGGATCGCCCATCTGTGTCTGCAGGCCACACCACTGCCTCCTCTTCCCCTGTTTTCGGTGCCGGCCAATCACCTGTCGAAGGCGCAGGCCCGCATACCTCCCGCCCTGCACCTGTACCATCTGAAGCACCATCAGCGACCACATCCACTTCCCTGTCCCAGCACAGCGTCCAAATGTCTTTACCCCAGGCATTTGAGCGCAAGCGAAAATACCCAGCCACCCACCCACAGGCCATAGCACTAACCTCACACCTTTCCAAATTACTGGCCATCGAAATGCTGCCATTTAGGCTTGTGGAGACTGAGTCCTTCCGCAGCCTGATGGCAGCAGCTGTCCCTCGGTACGCAGTCCCCAGCCGCCACTACTTTTCCCGGTGTGCCATCCCCGCATTACACCACCATGTGTCCCGTAACATCACCCGTGCCCTGACCAACGCAGTTACTGGGAAGGTCCACTTAACGACTGACACATGGACAAGTGCTTGTGGCCAGGGACGCTAGATTTCCCTGACGGCACACTGGGTGAATGTCGTGGAGGCTGGGAGCGACTCGGACCCTGGGATGGCACAGGTGCTACCCACGCCGAGGATTGCGGGCCCTACCTCCATCAGGGTTTCCGCCAGCACCTACGTTATTGGCTCCTCCTCCTCCGTTTCCACCTCCGAATTGTCTGCGCGCAGCGCCACTCACCCATCAGCCGGTAGCTGGAAGCAGTGTAGCACTGCAGTGGGGAAGTGTCAACAGGCCGTGCTGAAGCTGATCTGCCTTGGGGACAAACAGCACACGGCCTCAGAGCTGTTGCAGGGGATTAGTCACCAGACCGAGCAGTGGCTCTCGCCACTCAACCTGCAACCAGGCATGGTTGTGTGTGATAATGGGCGTAACTTGGTGGCGGCTTTGGAGCTCGGCAAGCTCACACACGTACCATGCCTAGCGCATGTATTTAATTTAGTGGTTCAGCGATTTCTAAAAACCTACCCCAATTTGCATGATCTCTTGACGAAGGTGCGCCGCGTGTGTGCACATTTCCGTAAGTCATCTACAGCTTCAGCCGGCCTGTTGAAGCTGCAGCAGCGCTTACAATTGCCAGCTCACCGGCTGCTGTGTGACGTGAGCACGCGCTGGAACTCCACCTTCCACATGTTGGCCCGGCTTTGTGAGCAGCAGAGGGCAGTAGTGGAGTACCAGCTGTTACACGGTCGTCGCCTCTCCGTTCAACTTCCTGTAATCAGAAGTGAGGAGTGGGAATGGATGTCAGACCTCTGTGAGGTTTTACGCAATTTTGAGGAATCGACACAGATGGTGAGCGGCGATAACGCTATTATCAGTGTAACCATCCCACTTCTGTGTCTATTGAAACGCTCGCTGCTCACAATTAAAACTGACGCTTTGCATGTGGAAGAGGTGGAAATGCGGGAGGAAGAGCTTACACAAGGTGATAGCCAGAGCACCCTCACTTCGTCTTCTCAGCGACAATTGGAGGAGGCGGAGGAGGAGGAGGAGGAAGACACGGTTGCCTCCACTACAGAGGGTAGCCATGGAACTTTAGTTCCATCTCTTCAGCGTGGGTGGGCAGAAGAGGAGGAAGAGGATGAGGAGATTGAGAGTCATCCTGCTGGTGAGGACAGCGAAATCTTGCCTGTTGGTACTCTGGCACACATGGCTGACTTTATGTTAGGCTGCCTTTCCCGTGACCCACGCGTTATACGCATTTTAGACAACACGGATTACTGGGTGTTCACCCTTCTGGACCCCCGCTACAAAGAGAATTTCTCATCTCTCATTCCTCCGGTGGAGAGGACAAGCAAAATGGTGCAATACCAGAAGGTTCTTGTTGAAAAATTGCTCCAAAATTTTCCATCTGACAACGCTGGCGGCAGAGTACGTGCTACCTTGGCCAACAGAGAAGGGGAGAAAAAGGGAGCACACAGCAGTTCCGACAAAGGCAGGGCAACACTCTCCAAGGCATGGGACACCTTCATGACACCCCGCCAGCACCCTCACCCTGATGCGCAGCCTAGTGTCACAAGGAGGGAAAAGTTTTGGAAGATGGTGAAGGAGTACGTAGCAGACCGTGTCAGCGTCCTCAATGATCCCTCTGTGCCTTACAACTACTGGGTGTCCAAGCTGGACACGTGGTATGAACTGGCACTCTACGCCTTGGAGGTGCTGGCCTGCCCTGCCGCCAGCGTTCTGTCTGAGCGGGTATTTAGTGCTGCTGGTGGCATCATAACAGATAAGCGTATCCGCCTTTCCACCGAAAATGCTGATAGGTTGACACTTATAAAAATGAACAAGGCCTGGATTTCCCCTGACTTCTCCACTCCACTGGAGGAAAGCCCCGGAGGAACATAAAGTGACTTTATATATGTTATTTACAATGATGGGAATACTCTGTATTCCCATTCACCCCTTCCACCCAAAAAACGGGTATATGGTTGACTCTTAATCTTCTCATCCTCCTCCTCCTCTTCCATATGCCCTGTGATATAATTTTTATATAGGGCCAGCTCACCAGCGGGCCCTGTTTGACAATTTTTGTATAGGTCAGCTCACCAGCGGGCCTTCTCATATAATGTTTTATTGGGTCAGCTCTCTAGCGGGTCCTCTCATATAATGTTTTTTAGCGTCAGCTCACTAGCGGGCCTTCGCATATAATGTTTAGGATGGTCAGCTCCACAGCAGACCCTCACCCATAATGTTTTGGATGGTCGGCTCAGCGCACGTTTCCCTCTTAATCATGGCCCCAGTTCAGAAAAATCGAGGAAATTTTTGGGAGAATTTGCCTTTGCGCACGTTTCCCTCTTAATCATGGCCTCAGTTCAGAAAAATCAAGGAAATTTTTGGGAGAATTTGCCTCTGCGCACGTTTCCCTCTTAATCATGGCCTCAGTTCAGAAAAATCGAGGAAATTTTTGGGAGAATTTGCAGATGATATACAAGTAAATATACAGCAAATACTGTTTGGTAACAATTTTTCGCCTAAAGTCGTTTTTATCTGCCTTTTTGTGTGTTTTACGGTCAGTCTGTAAAAATGGCGTACTACGGGCGAAAGATCGTTCCCAGCAGCGATGTTGGAGTCCAAGATGCATCCAGACATCCTCCCTATGCTGTCCCTGAACCATTTCTGTGGTGTTTCCATCATTTTCTGCCCTTTTCCTATGGACCAGGCACCCTCCCCTCATCAGAGCAGGGGGTGCCTGGTGTAATGCTCGAGTCCTCCCATTGACTTCAATGGGGCTCGGGTGCTCGGCCGAGCACTCGAGCCTCTGGGGGTGCTCGGTCAGAGCACCCGAACACCCGAGCATTGGGGTGCTCGCTCATCACTAGTGTTGACCTGTGGCTCTGTCTGACTATCCGCTCCCTGTATAACCCTTGTCTGACATCCAATCTGGTGCAAACCTGCGGCTCTGGCTGACTAACCGCTCCGTGTATGACCTTAGGCTTGTCTGACTAACCAATCTGGTGTTGACCTGTGGCTCTGTCTGACTATCCGCTCCGTGTATGACCCTTGGCTTGTCTGTCATCCAATCTGGTGCAAACCTGCAGCTCTGGTTGACTAACCCCTCCGTGTATGACCTGGCTTGTCTGACCATCCTATCTGGTGCTTCCCATTGGCTCTGTCCGGCTTGTCTCAGAAGTGCCTCCCTCCTGCGGACATCCATCTGGAGCAGACCTGGGACCCTGGTAGACTTCTTCTATACTGACTGCAGGCCTGAGTCCGGTATTAGACATCAGTGGTACTGACTGCAGACGTGAGTCAGTGACCAGCTCCTAGCTAAAGTTGACTGCAGGCGTGAATCAGCTTCCCTCCTAGCTAAACTGACAGCAAATGAGTGTCAGTGTTTACTGTTGTCTTTGGTCGGAGTCTCCCGTTCTAGTTCCAGTCCTTGTTCCAGTAGAAGACCCTCCATGGCGGATGCGTTTCCTGTTTCAGTTCATGTTCCTGTGGTAGAAGATCCGAGGGGTTCCTGTTCCTGCTCCAGCCTTAGCTTCTGTAGAGACTTCCAGTGGCTCCGGCCTAGTCTCAGCAGTTTGGTCCAGTCTAGGCTGCCTACTATTCCTGATATTTAGTGTGTGCTTATCTGCCGACCTTCTGCCTTTTCCTATTGTCTCATTCTTTACCTTGTTCTTTGCCTTAATAAAGGAAATGTATCTTTATGTTCTGACTCCTGAGTCCTCTGGGTATCTGTGACAATGATTGAGTGCAATGTTTTGTTTTGGATCTCTACAAAATACCCTATGTTCAGTTTACCACAGTCATAGCTCATGTCAGGGTCTCTGTCATCTATCAATTGTTTTTAATTGTATTTATTTATTTTAGTTATATATGTTAATTAACTGTCCCCCACCCATACCCCTATCACTGTCAACAAAAACACCACACTCCCTGTTCAACTGCTTCTTTCCCCAGACTCCCCTAGGACAGTGATAACAGCCAGATCAAGAAGAAACTTGGGTCACTGCTGCCTGTGTCTTCCCAGTGAGTCACACAGAATTTTGTGGTATTTGGGGTAAATTATCCTTTTCTCCCTTCTCACACCCCACAGATTCCCTTGACACAGAGATAAAAGCCAAATCAGGAAGGAACTTGGATCACAGCTGCCTGTGTCTTCTGAATCAGTCACACTGAATTTCAGTGTAATTGAGGTCAACCTTCTTTCTTTCAACCTGTCCCTCAGACTCCCTGAACACATAGAACAGATTTCCTGCCTACAAGACTCCCTAGTCTAAGCTTTAATAACACTTTATTAGCCCGTGTTCTCTAGCTCAAAAACATGCTGCTTTCTCTCCCTTTCTCAAACACAGAATAGCATTCTGTGAGAAACTGACACCCATTTTATACTATGCCTGCAGGAAATGAAGGGAACATTGCCACATAGTGGGGAGAAACTCAGTTTTCCCAATTATTTCAATGCAATGAGTTGGACAAAAAAGTTTAAAAAAAACCCTGCACTTTCACAAAAAATGTACTACTCAATGAAAAGTTATATTTTTCTCATGATTCTCTTTTGAGGCAAAATATTTAACCCATCGCTACTAAGATTGCAATCAGCCTGTTCTCTCCTTCTGTTGTGGGCCTGAAACTCCCACCATCCACAACTAGCTAATGAATGCTTTGGATTGTTGTGCATTGTAGGGCCCAATATCTGGAGAGCCCTCGGCTTTTTACCCCCTTACTGGGGAGTGGCCCACTTTTCAGGAACAAAATTGCACCTCTGTAATCATTACTGAAAACGACTTTCAATCTTGTGATTATTACAGTGTTGTACAATGAATACTATCTGTAATTTGTAACTGATTCAGTTTTATTATGCATATGAAAATGTTCATTTGCACTTGTGCAAATTTATTTTATATTGAAATGGTTTTATATTTGATTTTTTAACCCTTTTCTGTGTGCTTGATTCCACAATATGAATAAGTGTAAAAAGTTTTTCAGAGTATGTTGTTACTGGTGTATTTTAATGTCCTTTAACCCCTTGAATGCTGGAGTGGTATGCAAGACATTGCAAGTTAATGAAAGGTCTCTAGCACAGAAGGAGTTAAAAACCCAATTGAAATCACTGGGAAGCTGGCATCTGCATATACCTTGTATTGCTTCTCATAGAGATACCTTAGTCTTCTACAGGCTAGAGTTGCAGATGGCAAAACGAGTGCAAAATCGGGCCACAGAATTGTCTCCTGTTATAATGACCACTAGGGATAGGTGAAAAGCAAAATAGGAGAAAAATTTTACTTTTCCTTGAGTGGCAAATTTTTCACAAAAAATTTAGTTTTTTCGCTTTATTCGCCTAGTTCATTGCATTGAAATCAATGGGAAGACTAAATTTCTCCAAACCATATGGCAAGTTTCCCTTCTTTTCCAGCAGGCATAGGATAAAAGGAGTGTGGGTTCCCACAGCATGCCATTCCATGTTTCTGAGAGTAAGAGATAGCAGCACATCTTTGAACTAAAGAAGGCAGGCTAATAAAAGAGAGCTGAAGCTAGGCAGTTCATTTAGGCAGGTCATTTGTTCTCTGCATTAGGGGAGTCTGGGGGCACTCTGAGGGACAGGAAGGAAGAATGGATGTTGACTTCAAATACTCCAACATTCTGTATCACTGGCTGGGTAGACACAGGAAGCTGTGATTCAAGTTCCTTCTTGATCTGCCTGTTATAATGTGTCTGGGGTTGTGAGAATGGAGCAAGGGAGGTCTACCCCAAATATCCCAACATTCTGTTTAACTGATTGAAAAGGCATAGGAAGTTGTAAGCCAGGTTCCTTCCTGATCTGGTTGTTATTATCTCTGTATTAGATGTGTCTGGGGTATGATAAGGGATCAATGGAGGTTTACCCCAAATAACAACATTCAGTGTTACTAATTGGAAAGACACAGAGAGCTGTAATCCAGATTCCTGATTTGGCTGTTATTATCTCTGTATTAGATGTATTTGGTGTATGAGAAGGGAGCAAATGCGGATCCCCCAAATAAACCAGCATTCTGTGTGACTGATTGGACAGACACAGGCAGCTGTGGTCCAAGTTTTTTCCTGATCTGGCTGTTATCAATGTGCTTAGAGAGTCTGGAGAAAGAAGTAGTTGAATAGGATTTTTTTTTAATTGTTTTTTTGTTGATAGTGATAAGCATAGAGCAAAGAAACATTTTAAAAACTGAAAAATATAAATAAAAAAGAAAGAATTGATAGGTGGCATGGACCCTGACATGAGCTGTGTGACTGAGGCAGACTGATACTAGACGAGATCAAGTTCTCACAGGAAATGTATTGGCAGTGGCAAAAAGGTGACCATTTTATGCATTTTCTTTGCGCAGGAATTTTTGTGAAAAGAGCGAGAAATTGTTTTTCTTGAAAATTCCTACAGGATATTTCTGTGACTTGTCTTACATCCCTAGTGGCCATGTAGTATTTTCCTCAAAGTCACATACGTTTACTGTAGAGTTTATGATAGTTTGGTCAAGCTCTGGAATTCGACTGAAGATTGGTAAAATAGATGCACCTAAACTGCAAAAAACTGCAAAAAAAATTCAGCAGATCTAATAAGCTGTAATGGAATCTCAGCCTTTGCAAGCAGAACATTTACTTGAATTAACTATTAGAAATAAAAATATGCTGCAGAATGCCGCTGTCACTGTAATGAAGGAGAACAGACAGAATGTACTGTCTTACTACCAAGCAGAGGAGAGACTCAGATAATGTTTTAGAAGAAGATTGTACAGGGGTTAACAATAGGAGAATTAAAATTAAATAAACTAACAAATAAATAGTATATACATTACACATAGGGTAACCCATAACCTGGTCCACAGGGAGATCAAGAGTTAAATCTTGTGTATTTGGGCCATATTTGGGAAACTAATGAAGTTTAATTATGGGGCAAACCAACTGCATCGTAATAGACAAATGCAAATTCACAAAACACCCACTGATTTAAATGGGACTTTTTAAAGAGGTCTCCAACACATTGAGAAGCAATATGTTGGAGATTTAATTAGAACACAATGGGTTGAAAATCCAATTGAAATCAATTTTAATTAAACGTATTTGTTCTTTTTATATAATATTATATATTATTATTAAGAAGGGCAACCTCAAGATACAATATAGAGCTGGACATAGCATGAAATAAAGTAATTAATGTAACAGTACCATTTTAAACAAGCACATTAATTGCAAAATTATACAAGCCTAGGAGGATAAGAGTATAGCGTCCCGAGGCATCCTAAACCTGGGGAAAAGGAGTCTGAATGCATCACAAGTGAAGCTTGTTTGGATTAAGCTTAGTCCTCCTGTCAACCAAGGAGGTCAGTTTTGTGGCAGTTAAATGGGTAACAGGTGCATCTTAGTGCATTGGCTCGATAGAATAACATAGGAACTGGAGAAGTGATATCATTGGGGAATTCATCTCTACTTCATCACCTCTTTATCACGGCCTAGAGCATAACCACCCTTGTCTATTTCCTGCACTTGTTTTCCGTCTATCTGCACTGTGCTATATTGCTTTTATTGATGTGCATATTTTTGATGATATGCAAAATATACTGTACAATCATTTACAGAAATCATTTTACAGACAGACAGAGAACAGATCCCAGTGTATGAAAGTACATTTGCTGATCAGCATACTGTAGAAATGACAGCGATCATCTTACCACGCACTACAAGAAATAAATATTTATTCCTCCAAGCTCTGTTCTCTCTTACGATCAGAGAGAATCCCCTGGTCCTACTTGACATTGTTAAGTCAATGAAAACTGATTTCTATCTCTTTAAAAACCTAAACACTGTATCCTATCTCTCTTAATCTTCTTTGCTTTTGGCAAATCATATCCAGGGTGATTATCTCTCCTCATAACTTCTATCTGACAAACAACCTCTGATTTTAGCTTCTATGTGCTGCTTCTTTTTTTTTTTTTTTTTCAATTTCTTGCTGCATTGAGAAGGCTATTACTGGATGACATACTATCATTACAGTCTTATAGAGGAAATGCTTAAAATCCTTGGCCATGGCTATACTGCTATTGTAACACTCTAGTTGTAACTCTAGGTTAAGAAATTATTTAAAAATGATTAACCTTGGCCTCCCTTGTTAGGAAAAGCAAATCCAGTGGAGTTGTTCTGTTCTGTTAACTTCCATTGTTATCCATAAGAAAATAGTCCAATCAGTTTTTGCCTTTTTGTTTTTTTAGGATCTATATCAGGCATGTCAATCATACTGCCCATGGTCAACATGTGGCTTGCTTCTTTCTAAATTGCAGCCTCTTCTAGTTTCTCTATTTTAAAATTATTTGTATTGTCTGTACTGGTTTTGTAGCTATCAATCAAATAAAAAGTGTAGGTTGAATCAAGACAAAGCCTGAAATAAATGTATCAAACCCCATAAAATTAATGCTACACAGTCTAATTCCTCAGCCTTTCCTCTCCCAACTTCTGACAGGCTTGTGTACCACAATGTTGTCATGCATCTTTACAAAAATAATGGTTCAAGGACTCTTTGTGAACTAAATAAGTGTAGCTCATTCATTGTGCCTGATATTATATATTGCTCTCTGGGAGGGATGTATAATCTACTCTACATGAACACCAGTGTTAGATGCATCTATCCACCTGGTACAAGTACCCAGATGCAGCTATGAACCTAGGCTTCCTTGAAACACTGGTACATAGGTGGAATTTCTGGTGTAGAATTAGCTACACTCCACACTGGAGGCATAGCTAGCCGTTATTTAATGAACAAATGCAAGGAAAAGAGGTGAATCCATGCACCATTCCTTTGTGCCTAGCTCTAGCAGGGGTAACTTTGAGGACATTTGGGTTTCCAGGGCCCTGCTCCAGACAATCAGTTTATAGTAGGTGTGGCTACAACTCTTTAATGTGTAGACACTTCCTGTTTTTTGTCAGTTAGAGCAGTACTGTTATTTTATGTTATATAAGTTATGTTATATTTCTTATCACTGCTCATAGAAATAAACCAACACCTGTTAATATAATAATCAGCATTGTACTTGTATTGGATACTACTAATAAGCAATAACAAGCATTACATGGTGTCAAAAGTAAAGGATTACAATGGATGCAGCTGGAGTCCCAACTCCCACAATGAACTGGGAAGCTACTAACTTACCTGATGCTTGGCGAAAATTCAAACAGCATGCTGATCTCATGTTTGGAGGACCTCTAAAGAATAAGAGTGAGGATGAAAAATGTAATTATCTTCTACTATGGGTTGGTTCACAGGGCAGAGACATTTTTAGTACATGGGCCTTACCTGCAGTTAAAGCTGTGTCACTGAAATCTTATTATGACAGCTTTGCAGCATATGTCCAGCCCAAAGCTAACATCATTCACACATTGCAAGTTTCATGAGAAAGTACAACAGGATCATGAGCCCCTGGAGCAGTTCATTACAGATTTACGTCTCCTTGCTCGAGACTGCAATTACGCCCAGAGCGACAAAATGATCTGGGATAGCACTGTGTTCAGAATCCGCTCAACTAAAGTAAAGGAAAAATTCCTTAGCATAGGGTCTGATTTAACGCTTGAGAAAGCAATTGATGTCGCCTGCTCACATGAACTAGCCCAGGCCCAACTACGGTCCATTTCTAAAGGCCAAGACATCCTGCAAATTTATGTCATCCATGAGATTTCATGCCATGCAACTAATGGCTCAAAATGGAGGCAAAATAAAACCTGTCACCTGCATCCACAAGGTGAGACATTTCAGTCTCTTAGCCCTGATCCAAAGCACCTCGCAGAATGTAGATACTGGGGCAATGAACCACATACCAACTACTTTCATTGTTCTGCAAGGGGGAAGAGGTGTACATCCTGCAGGAAACTACACCACTTTGCTAGAGTATGCAGCTCCAGGCGCGGGAAAAGCATCCGTACTGTCAGCAAAGATGGTGCTGACCTAGAAGAGTGCGAAGAATTGTACATTAACTCTATAACTCAAACCAAACAAAATCCAGACACAGAGCAGGTATCAGCCACTATTCAAGTCGGTTCAAAACAAATTGCAATTCAATTCAAGATAGAAAAGGGAGCATCAGCAAATGTTATTCCCATATACAAATACAAAAGGCTTAAAGTCCAGTGCACCCTACGACTGGCATCTCACCCTTTATACAGCTATGGAGGCGAGTGACTGGCAGTAAAAGGGAAATGTGACTTGGAGTGTCAGCAGAAGAATATTCAAACAGTTATGTCAAGTTATTTTGTTGACACAAAAGCACTTCCAATCATAGGCCTAAAAGGCAGCATAGACTTTGGCATCATCAAGTTTGTTCTGTCCATTACAGACAGTCCAGATAAAATACCAGTTATGGAGGAATATGCAGATATCTTCAAAGGAATTGGTTTGTTCCCCGGGGAGTGTACCATACATTTAAATCCACAGGGAACTCCAGTGGTGCAACCACCTAGGTGTATACCCCTTGCATAGCTCAATCATCTTAAAGAGGAACTTGAGGACATGGAGAAACTAGGAATTATTATTAAAGTCACAGAACCTATTGATTGGGTTAATGCCATTGTTATTGCAGAAAAACCACGGACAGGCAATTTACGAGTATGCTTAGATCCTAGAGACCTCAACAAAGCAATTAAACTGCCCCACTACCCTTTACCTACACTTGAAGACATCACACCCAAGCTGGCAGAAGCGCAATATTTTAGTGTCCTAGATGTCAGATCGGGATATTGGGCCATAAAATTTACTGACGAATCATCCAAACTGACCACTTTTAACACTGTTTTCGGGCGTTTCAAATTTAACCACCTTCCTTTCGGATAAGTCTCTGCACAAGACGAGGTCCAGTGTAAGACTGATGAAACCTATGAAGGGTTAAATGGTGAAACTGCACTCCTTTGCCTAGTAGCTCAGCTATCAGCTGGTCGCTTGCAGGTTGCCTCCGCTTGGTGCCTTCCGTTTGCCACCGGGCAGCTAGTGTAACTTAGTCTTGCTCCTGGGCACTCGCCTCTTACGCTTACCTGTTGCCTGGCTTAGCACTTGTGGTGCTACCTATGCTCTGTGCCTCCTAATTGCCTTTGGTAAGATAGAGTGCAGCTTGTCTCGCTCCTTGCCTCAGTAGTGCACTCCTATCTGGATGCATCTATCTAAGCACCTACTCTTCTGTTTCGAGTGGTGCTACCAGTTACGCTATTGGTATTGGTGGTCTATTCACTCTGTGCCTCTGCTGGGTATGCTCTTGTACTAGCCCATTGTTCCTTCCTGTTGTGGTAGAGCCATGTCTGGTTCTAAGACTCAGTACCATAGACCTACGGTGGTTCAGTGTCAGCTCCTGGGTAGTGGACTAATCACTGTCCTCAAGCCTATCTCCCCTCTGACTGAGGAAGTGTTCATTATTACTACTAGTATTCTGATTATTTATTGCTCAATAAACTGGCTTAAATTCACTTGTACTGTTTTGTGTGTTTCTTTATTGACAATCTGTGACAACACTGCAAAGACTCTGCTGGAAAAGGTAGAGCAGGCGGGAAGGATCCTTTCATGAGTCTCCTGGAAACAGTCCCATTGATGACTTCAAAACACCAGCACAGCTACCTATGAGCTGTCGCCTGAGATCCACACTCCCAAGCACCAACCAGCGATTGCTACCTAAAGCTGTTTGCCACAAGGCTGTCAGACCTAACAGGCTGCACTATCCGCAGCGACAGAGGAGTTATTATAACAGGTCTGCAAGACCCCTATCAAGGATTACTGAAGGACAGAGAGTGCTGGTGCAGGAGCAGGGCCGTGGAAACCAGCTGTGGTCACCCAAACAGCTGACACAGCCAGTTCGTACCATATACACACCAATGATGGACTGGTATACAGACACAACAGGCGTCACCTCCTAGATAACTGTGAGTCACACAACATCAGTGAAGATGCAGTATCTCTACCTGAGTCAAGCTATACATCATCGCAACACCAGTCATCAAAAGTCACTGGCCACAAGTCAGAGGTTTGTGAGGCATTGCCCACATCTATCCCCTACCGGACAAGATTCGGACGTCAAGTCAGACCTAGAGACATTCTGGATTTATAATCACATTCAGTAGGCATGAAGGACTCAGACGGAATTATCTTGTATATATGTTATATTTAATTTGCCATAATATTATAAGACTTTATGTATTATATTATTGCATATTACTGGTAACCAGTTATATGTTGTTAATGTTGCACTTTCCTGCCTAAAACTGATACAGTGCATGTATTACCTAATTTGTTTTGCTTTTTTTTACCCCATGTATCTATACCGCTTATATATATTTGCAAGTATTCTATATTAATTATCATTATTTTTTAGGAAGGGAGATGTAGTAGTCTTAGGTTTGGCTCCAGCCAATGAGTTTATAGTAGGGTGGTTACCACTCTTTGATGTGTAGACAATTCCTGGTTTTTGTCAGTTAGAGCAGTACTGTTATTTTATCAACATGTTATATATCATATCTCTGCTCATAGAAATAAACCAACACCTGTTAATATAATAATCAGCATTGTATTTGTATCGGATACTAATAATAAGCAATAACAAGCATTATATCAGTGACCCCATTCCCATAAACCACCCCCTACATATTCCCCAAGTTAACCGCTCTGTTGACTGATTGGATTGGAAAGACATTTATTCCAGTTGCACTGGCAGAGGATGATATAAATTACATTAAACTATATAAATTATCCCCCTGTCACACTCCACTACACTAACTTCACCTCTGATTAACCAGTCTATTACTGTATTGGTTGCATTCACTACAAAGGCAACAGGGGGGTAATTGTTTAAAAATACTTTTCTCATTCTTCTCTAAGGCCCAAAGTGTCTTAAATTCACAATTAAGTAAATTGTGAAGAGAAAGCATTATAGCCCTCTTTTATTCTGATGGAAAGGGTTTTTGTTTTACTCCATATTAAAGGAGCAGTTTTGTTTTTTTAATGAAAACAGATATGTTATAGTGATTTCCTGCTGACTAAACCAAGGGTACTCCCACTGCTGTCAGTTGCTTTATTCAAATGTTAGAATAGTTCAGGTTGTCAGGAAGTGAATTACAGTGTGATTAATTCCTGAAAGCTCAAACAGACAGCATGAGACTGTGGTTTCTATCTCATTCTAAGGAGAACTGCTTGTCTGGGACTCATCTCTCCCATACAATGTAGCAGAATAATTAAAATCTGACTGTTAAAGGGCACTGTTAATGTCAAAAAAACAAGAGTTTAAACTGTAATTACTGTGGAAATATCACTCAGCAGTGGGAGTACCATTATTTCATTCAACAGTAAGCCTTACTATTAGTGTTGAGCGAGCATGCTCGGCCGATGCTCGGATCGGCTCGAGCATCGCTCTGCTCGGCACATGGCGGTACTCGTACGAGTACCGCATGTGCTCGCCCGCCATGTTCGGGTCTCCTCCCCGCACGTTTTGCGGCTGCTGCGCAGCCAATAAACGTGCAGGGAGACTCTGACATCGGTGTAATGCCAGCAGCCATGTTGGCTGCTGGCATTACACTGATTGGCTGGCCAGAACCCGTGGTCGGGTGCTGTATAGCACCTGACCATCGAGTTCGGCTCAGTCTGAGCCAGGGAGAGCTGAGGATAGGAAGGGAAAGGCAGTGTAGGGAGGAAAAAAAACAAAATTGTGAAAAAAAAGAACCAAAAGTCCTTTTTAGGACTACTGTGTGTGGGGGCAGCAGGTTATTTTGTGTGGGGGGAAAAAAACAAAAAAAAAAAAAATATTCTGTTTAGTGTGAAAAGTTGCAGATTAGAGCACATTCTGTTTAGTGTGCACAGTTGCAGATTAGAGCACATTCTGTTTAGTGTGCAAAGTTGCAGATTAGAGCACATTCTGTTTAGTGTGCAAAGTTGCAGATTAGAGCACATTCTGTTTAGTGTGCAAAGTTGCAGATTAGAGCACATTCTGTTAAGTCTTCAAACTAAAATATCAAAGTCACATATTCCATTCAGTGTGCGTCGCCGCAGTTTAGCAGCACATTCTGTGTACTGTGCAGAGTTGCAGAATAGGAAGAAATACTGTTAAGTCTTCAAACTAAAATATCAAAGTCACATATTCCATTCAGTGTGCTTCGCCGCAGTTTAGCAGCACATTCTGTGTACTGTGCAGAGTTGCAGAATAGGAAGAAATACTGTTAAGTTTTCAAACTCAAATATTAAAGTCACATATTCCATTCAGTGTGCTTCGCCGCAGTTTAGCAGCACATTCTGTGTACTCTGCACAGTTGCAGAATAGTAAGAAATAGTGTTAAGTTTTCAAACTCAAATATCAAAGTCACATATTCCATTCAGTGTGTATCACCGCCGTTTAGCAGCCTATTCTGTGTACTCTGCACAGTTGCAGAATAGTAAGAAATACTGTTAAGTTTTCAAACTCAAATATTAAAGTCACATATTCCATTCAGTGTGTTTCACCGCCGTTTAGCAGCCTATTCTGTGTACTCTGCACAGTTGCAGAATAGTAAGAAATACTGTTAAGTTTTCAAACTCAAATATTAAAGTCACATATTCCATTCAGTGTGTTTCACCGCCGTTTAGCAGCCTATTCTGTGTACTCTGCACAGTTGCAGAATAGTAAGAAATACTGTTAAGTTTTCAAACTCAAATATTAAAGTCACATATTCCATTCAGTGTGTATCACCGCCGTTTAGCAGCCTATTCTGTGTACTCTGCAGAGTTGCAGAATAGTAAGAAATAGTGTTAAGTTTTCAAACTCAAATATCAAAGTCACATATTCCATTCAGTGTGTATCACCGCCGTTTAGCAGCCTATTATGTGTACTCTGCACAGTTGCAGAATAGTAAGAAATACTGTTAAGTTTTCAAACTCAAATATCAAAGTCACATATTCCATTCAGTGTGTATCACCGCCGTTTAGCAGCCTATTATGTGTACTCTGCACAGTTGCAGAATAGTAAGAAATACTGTTAAGTTTTCAAACTCAAATATTAAAGTCACATATTCCATTCAGTGTGTTTCACCGCCGTTTAGCAGCCTATTCTGTGTACTCTGCACAGTTGCAGAATAGTAAGAAATACTGTTAAGTTTTCAAACTCAAATATTAAAGTCACATATTCCATTCAGTGTGTTTCACCGCCGTTTAGCAGCCTATTCTGTGTACTCTGCAGAGTTGCAGAATAGTAAGAAATAGTGTTAAGTTTTCAAACTCAAATATCAAAGTCACATATTCCATTCAGTGTGTATCACCGCCGTTTAGCAGCCTATTCTGTGTACTCTGCAGAGTTGCAGAATAGTAAGAAATAGTGTTAAGTTTTCAAACTCAAATATTAAAGTCACATATTCCATTCAGTGTGTTTCACCGCCGTTTAGCAGCCTATTCTGTGTACTCTGCACAGTTGCAGAATAGTAAGAAATACTGTTAAGTTTTCAAACTCAAATATTAAAGTCACATATTCCATTCAGTGTGTTTCACCGCCGTTTAGCAGCCTATTCTGTGTACTCTGCACAGTTGCAGAATAGTAAGAAATACTGTTAAGTTTTCAAACTCAAATATTAAAGTCACATATTCCATTCAGTGTGTATCACCGCCGTTTAGCAGCCTATTCTGTGTACTCTGCAGAGTTGCAGAATAGTAAGAAATAGTGTTAAGTTTTCAAACTCAAATATGAAAGTCACATATTCCATTCAGTGTGTATCACCGCCGTTTAGCAGCCTATTCTGTGTACTCTGCAGAGTTGCAGAATAGTAAGAAATAGTGTTAAGTTTTCAAACTCAAATATCAAAGTCACATATTCCATTCAGTGTGTATCACCGCCGTTTAGCAGCCTATTCTGTGTACTCTGCACAGTTGCAGAATAGTAAGAAATACTGTTAAGTTTTCAAACTCAAATATTAAAGTCACATATTCCATTCAGTGTGTTTCACCGCCGTTTAGCAGCCTATTCTGTGTACTCTGCACAGTTGCAGAATAGTAAGAAATACTGTTAAGTTTTCAAACTCAAATATTAAAGTCACATATTCCATTCAGTGTGTTTCACCGCCGTTTAGCAGCCTATTCTGTGTACTCTGCAGAGTTGCAGAATAGTAAGAAATAGTGTTATGTTTTCAAACTCAAATATTAAAGTCACATATTCCATTCAGTGTGTTTCACCGCCGTTTAGCAGCCTATTCTGTGTACTCTGCACAGTTGCAGAATAGTAAGAAATACTGTTAAGTTTTCAAACTCAAATATTAAAGTCACATATTCCATTCAGTGTGTTTCACCGCCGTTTAGCAGCCTATTCTGTGTACTCTGCACAGTTGCAGAATAGTAAGAAATACTGTTAAGTTTTCAAACTCAAATATTAAAGTCACATATTCCATTCAGTGTGTTTCACCGCCGTTTAGCAGCCTATTCTGTGTACTCTGCAGAGTTGCAGAATAGTAAGAAATAGTGTTAAGTTTTCAAACTCAAATATCAAAGTCACATATTCCATTCAGTGTGTATCACCGCCGTTTAGCAGCCTATTCTGTGTACTCTGCACAGTTGCAGAATAGTAAGAAATAGTGTTAAGTTTTCAAACTCAAATATTAAAGTCACATATTCCATTCAGTGTGTTTCACCGCCGTTTAGCAGCCTATTCTGTGTACTCTGCACAGTTGCAGAATAGTAAGAAATACTGTTAAGTTTTCAAACTCAAATATTAAAGTCACATATTCCATTCAGTGTGTATCACCGCCGTTTAGCAGCCTATTCTGTGTACTCTGCACAGTTGCAGAATAGGAAGAAATACTGTTAAGTTTTCAAACTCAAATATTAAAGTCACTTATTCCATTCAGTGTGTGTCACCGCAGTTTAGCAGCCTATTCTGTGTACTCTGCAGAGTTGCAGAATAGTAAGAAATACTGTTAAGTTTTCAAACTCAAATATTAAAGTCACATATTCTGTGTAAGATGAAGAAGGCGGGTAAAAAGGGACGGGGAAGTGGACGTGATCCTGAAAGTACAGGGCGCGGGTCAGGACGCGGAGAAACTGTGCCTGGTGCCAGAGCACAAGAAAGAAAGACATCCACCATACCTAGCTTCATGTGTAATTTTACAGGGCGTCGCAGGACATCACTCTCGAGGTCCGACCACTGCGAACAGGTGGTCGGTTGGATGACAGCTGATACTGCTTCCAGTCGGTTAAGCACCACCCTGTCTTCCACCAAGTCCACTCTCAGTAGCCAAGAGTCTGGTCAAAATAATCCTCACTCTGATCATCCTTCCTACCACCATACACGGTCTGGTCAAAGAAGTGATCCCATACTGGGATATAGTGAGGAGCTCGTCTCATCACCAATCCTTCATTTGACCCTCTCTCCAAGCACGCTTGCAGAGGAACATGACATCTTGTGCCCTGATTCACAACCTCTAGAGGCTACCCAATCACAAGAAGATGACAGATGTGAATGGCATTTAAGGTCAAAGGAAGTAGTGGATGATGATGATGATGATGATGAGACACAGTTGCCATTAAATCAACCACTATTTCCGTCTCAAGACCTTGTTGAGGAGAATGTTATACAGTTGTCAATGACTGAGTATGTGGTGGGATCAAGACTTGAGGAGGATGATCAGAGTGAGGAAGTGGAGGAGGACTTGGTGGACGATGAGGTGACTGACCCCACCTGGGAAGGTGTAGAGCCGAGCGATGTCAGCAGTCCTGAGGGTGAGCCATCTGCAGCACCGCAACAGGCTGGAAGAGGCAGTGGTGTGGCTACAGAAAGAAGGCGGACCGCACCAAACCGGCCCGCAAATGTTCCACGGAGCACCCCCTTGCGTAAATCTACCTTGCCAAAGGGTAGGTGTTCCGCGGTATGGCGTTTTTTTAAGGAAAGTGCGGACGACAAAAGAATTGTAGTTTGCAACCTGTGCCACACCAGAATGAGCCGAGGCATGAACACTAGAAACCTCACCACCACCAGCATGATCCGACACATGGCATCCAAGCACCGTAGTAAGTGGGAGGAACGCCTGGATCGCCCATCTGTGTCTGCAGGCCACACCACTGCCTCCTCTTCCCCTGTTTTCGGTGCCGGCCAATCGCCTGTCGAAGGCGCAGGCCCGCATACCTCCCGCCCTGCACCTGTACCATCTGAAGCACCATCAGCGACCACATCCACTTCCCTGTCCCAGCACAGCGTCCAAATGTCGTTACCCCAGGCATTTGAGCGCAAGAGAAAGTACCCAGCCACCCACCCACAGGCCATAGCACTAACCTCACACCTTTCAAAATTACTGGCCATCGAAATGCTGCCATTTAGGCTTGTGGACACTGAGTCCTTCCGCAGCCTGATGGCAGCAGATGTCCCTCGGTACGAGGTCCCCAGCCGCCACTACTTTTCCCGGTGTGCCATCCCCGCATTACACCACCATGTGTCCCGTAACATCACCCGTGCCCTGACCAACGCAGTTACTGGGAAGGTCCACTTAACGACTGACACATGGACAAGTGCTTGTGGCCAGGGACGCTACATTTCCCTGACGGCACACTGGGTGAATGTCGTGGAGGCTGGGAGCGACTCGGACCCTGGGATGGCACGGGTGCTACCCACGCCGAGGATTGCGGGCCCTACCTCCATCAGGGTTTCCACCAGCACCTACGTTATTGGCTCCTCCTCCTCCGTTTCCACCTCCGAATTCTCTACACGCAGCGCCACTCCCCCATCAGCCAGTAGCTGGAAGCAGTGTAGCACTGCAGTGGGGAAGCGTCAACAGGCCGTGCTGAAGCTGATCTGCCTTGGGGACAAACAGCACACGGCCTCAGAGCTGTTGCAGGGGATTAGTCACCAGACCGAGCAGTGGCTCTCGCCACTCAACCTGCAACCAGGCATGGTTGTGTGTGATAATGGGCGTAACTTGGTGGCGGCTTTGGAGCTCGGCAAGCTCACACACGTACCATGCCTAGCGCATGTATTTAATTTAGTGGTGCAGCGATTTCTAAAAACCTACCCCAATGTGCATGATCTCTTGACCAAGGTGCGCCGCGTGTGTGCACATTTCCGTAAGTCATCAACAGCTTCAGCCGGCCTGTTGAAGCTGCAGCAGCGCTTACAATTGCCAGCTCACCGGCTGCTGTGTGACGTGAGCACGCGCTGGAACTCCACCTTCCACATGTTGGCCCGGCTTTGTGAGCAGCAGAGGGCAGTAGTGGAGTACCAGCTGTTACACGGTCGTCGCCTCTCCGTTCAACTTCCTGTAATCAGAAGTGAGGAGTGGGAATGGATGTCAGACCTCTGCGAGGTTTTACGCAATTTTGAGGAATCGACACAGATGGTGAGCGGCGATAACGCTATTATCAGTGTAACCATCCCACTTCTGTGTCTACTGAAACGCTCGCTGCTCACAATTAAAACCGACGCTTTGCATGTGGAAGAGGTGGAAATGGGGGAGGAAGAGCTTACACAAGGTGATAGCCAGAGCACCCTCACTTCGTCTTCTCAGCGACAATTGGAGGAGGCGGAGGAGGAGGAGGAGGAAGACACGGTTGCCTCCGCTACAGAGGGTAGCCATGGAACTTTAGTTCCATCTCTTCAGCGTGGGTGGGCAGAAGAGGAGGAAGAGGATGAGGAGATTGAGAGTCATCCTCCTGGTGAGGACAGCGAAATCTTGACTGTTGGTACTCTGGCACACATGGCTGACTTTATGTTAGGCTGCCTTTCCCGTGACCCACGCGTTATACGCATTTTAAACAACACGGATTACTGGGTGTTCACCCTTCTGGACCCCCGCTACAAAGAGAATTTCTCATCTCTCATTCCTCCGGTGGAGAGGACAAGCAAAATAGTGCAATACCAGAAGGTTCTTGTCGAAAAATTGCTCCAAAATTTTCCATCTGACAACGCTGGCGGCAGAGTACGTGCTACCTTGGCCAACCGAGAAGGGGAGAAAAGGGGAGCACACAGCAGTTCCGAGAAAGGCAGGGCAACACTCTCCAAGGCGTGGGACACCTTCATGACACCCCGCCAGCACCCTCACCCTGATGCGCAGCCTAGTGTCACAAGGAGGGAAAAGTTTTGGAAGATGGTGAAGGAGTACGTAGCAGACCGTGTCAGCGTCCTCAATGATCCCTCTGTGCCTTACAACTACTGGGTGTCCAAGCTGGACACGTGGTATGAACTGGCACTCTACGCCTTGGAGGTGCTGGCCTGCCCTGCCGCCAGCGTTCTGTCTGAGCGGGTATTTAGTGCTGCTGGTGGCATCATAACAGATAAGCGTATCCGCCTTTCCACCGACAATGCTGATAGGTTGACACTTATAAAAATGAACAAGGCCTGGATTTCCCCTGACTTCTCCACTCCACTGGAGGAAAGCCCCGGGGGAACATAAAGTCACTTTATATATGTTATTTACAATGATGGGAATACTCTGTATTCCCATTCACCCCTTCCACCCAAAAAACGGGTATATGGTTGACTCTTAATCTTCTCATCCTCCTCCTCCTCTTCCATATGCCCTGTGCTATAATTTTTATATAGGGCCAGCTCACCAGCGGGCCCTGTGATATAATTTTTATATAGGGCCAGCTCACCAGCGGGCCCTGTGATATAATTTTTATATAGGGTCAGCTCACCAGCGGGCCCTGTTTGCCAATTTTTATATAGGTCAGCTCACCAGCGGGCCTTCTCATATAATGTTTTATTGGGTCAGCTCTCTAGCGGGCCCTCTCATATAATGTTTTATAGCGTCAGCTCACTAGCAGGCCTTCGCATATAATGTTTAGGATGGTCAGCTCTGCAGCAGACCCTCACCCATAATGTTTTAGATGGTCAGCTCAGCGCACGTTTCCCTCTTAATCATGGCCTCAGTTCAATAAAATCAAGGAAATTTTTGGGAGAATTTGCCTCTGTGCACGTTTCCCTCTTAATCATGGCCTCAGTTCTGAAAATCAAGGAAATTTTTGGGAGAATTTGCTTCTGTGCACGTTTCCCTCTTAATCATGGCCTCAGTTCTGAAAATCAAGGAAATTTTTGGGAGAATTTGCCTCTGCGCACGTTTCCCTCTTAATCATGGCCTCAGTTCTGAAAATCAAGGAAATTTTTTGGAGAATTTGCCTCTGCGCACGTTTCCCTCTTAATCATGGCCTCACTTCCGAAAATCAAGGAAATTTTTGGGATAATTTGCAGATGATATACAAGTAAATATACAGCAAATATTGTTTGGTAACAATTTTTCGCCTAAAGTCGTTTTTATTTTCCTTTTTGTGTGTTTTACGGTCAGTCTGTAAAAATGGCGTACTACGGGCGAAAGATCGTTCCCAGCAGCGATGTTGGAGTCCAAGATGCATCCAGACATCCTCCCTATGCTGTCCCTGAACCATTTCTGTAGTGTTTCCATCTTTTTCTGCCCTTTTCCTATGGACCAGGCACCCTCCCCTCATCAGAGCAGGGGGTGCCTGGTGTAATGCTCGAGTCCTCCCATTGACTTCAATGGGGCTCGGGTGCTCGGCCGAGCACTCGAGCCTCAGGGGGTGCTCGGTCAGAGCACCCGAACACCCGAGCATTGGGGTGCTCGCTCATCACTACTTACTATACATGATTTTGTTATAACAATGTTTACTGCTTCTTGAATTAAAAAGTGATCAAGAGAGAGGTCTTTGAATCCATCCCCCTACTGCCTGAGACGGGATGCTAAAATTCAGTAAAATATTCTCAATTAATTGTGAGGAGAGGTCACTCAGTGTCTCATTCATGTCCCTTTTCATCTCATCCTGTTGTTAAAAAATATTCTTAAAAAATCTCAGACAAGACAAAAAAGAAAGAAAGCGACATGGAAAAAAGCACGTAATTACTGGACTAATGCCCAGCTGACAGTCCACCAAGAGTATGGAAATTATTAGATCAGTCAATCAGACATAAGAGGTGACACTAGGAGCTGGATTCAATTACCTACGTTATTAAGACCAAACTAACGTTAATAGGTTTAAGTCACGGTTTGGTATTCTATTACCTGTGCTATGACAAACTACCGACCGTTAAAAAATGGATGCAAATTAGCTCCATTGAAAACAATGAAACATTTTGTTTGTGAATCAATTGCATGCGGTGCCTAGTAACACATGTTAAGGTACTCTAGTAAACCTAGGTACCAAAAACATGAGTGAACCCAAACAAAAAATAACCCATTGAGTTCCAGAGCATTACATACCCTTCTGGCACTCAAAGAATTATCCCCCCTAAAGCTAACACTATCCCATGGCCATTACCCATAACAATAACAATAAACACTTACCTTGAAGTGACTGTTCACTTAGAGGTTTTTTGCCTTTTTTTCCATTCAGTACCTGTGTTGAGAGGTAAAACCATGCTTTTTAATGGGTTTCAATTAGAGGTGGGCGAAAAGTTTCCTGCAGATTTTTCGCTTTTCCCACGAAAAATTTTGCCTTTCCGCCTATGCAAAAATGTCCTCCTTTTCGCCTATTTTAACAAATTTTCCACCTATATTAAAACATTTTCTGCCTATTTTAACACATTTTTCGCCTATATTTCTATAGATACTACATTTCCCACTTTAACATTACTTCTCCCAAGGGCTGAAGTTTATAAATAAGTGGCTGAAAGTCAAAGTTGTGAGACCTACAGCAAAATATGGCTTGAAAAATGTGTTAGCATGCCCACAGCACTTTCATGTTTAAGTGATACTGGCACATATTCATGATGATATCAAGTAATTAAAAAAAAAAAATAAAGTACAACCTACAATGTGTCAGATATATATTGTAGTGGTGGTGGTGGGGGACTGGCATGGTGTGATTTATGTATGTATTTTTACCATTGTCATACTCTATCCTCCTTCTCAAATTATTGACACACATTACTTATTGGTCATAGCAGTGGTCCCATCTGTCCTCCACCTCCTCATCTGTGCTGCTGTTAATATATTTGTCCTGGCTTTGTCTGTCATGTGTTGCTTCTGCTACTACTACTACTGGAGCTAGATGTTGATGTAATTCTACTGCTACTACTACTAGGTGTCAAAGGTGCAGCACTTACAGCAGCAGCACCAGAGGTACTTGTCATATCTAACACTGTGGATGTCAACCTGTGCGGCTGTTGCTGGGTACTCAAAACAGGTGTGTGTATGGCTGAGTGGGACTTGGACTTTGAAGAGACTGATAGGGCGACTGTGTGCTTTTTGACATCTGTGCTTGTCCAGGGTCAGACTTTCCAATGACTTTCTCAAACACTTTATAGACAGGCACAGTGCTTCTTAAAAGATTCAGCCTTTAACTTTCTGCTTATCTTATAGCCCTGTCAACATCTTCATTCTCAACTTCATCTGTATCTGAACAAGAGAAGGATGCTGGAGGGATATATTCTAGATCTGCATCATCATCAGTCATCATTAGGTCATCCTCAGCAGCATCAGCATCACCTTACAATTCTTGCCCACTACCCTTATATTCCTCTAAGCTTTTGGAGGTCTCAAACAATTTCTTTTTATTTTTACTGGAACAAAGTTCCCTACTATGGGTGTTTTGGTGCTTGTTTGTCTCACTATCTGATTCAGCAGGCAGTTCAGCTGCTACACCTTCCTCTGTTATGCTATTGCCAGCATCATCAACACTTGAATGCAACTTGTTGTCATCTTCAGTGTTCTTCTTACATGGTTCTTTATTTCTATTGGCATTGGTGGTGCTGGAACTAGTTTTGCTGGGACCTTGACAAACTGCATCCTCCCTTGGAGTAGAAGGATCATCATCATTGATTGCACACGCTGCAGCATCCATTGCTAGAGTCAGTTTTTGAACTACTACTTTACTCTCACATCCCTGCACTGCTCCACCCCTCCCCCTTCCCCTTGTGCATTTGCTGGACATTATGAAACTACACTGTGTTTTTTTACTGTACTGTACACAACACAATTGATGCAGCTGTATGATGCCTTGCCTAAGCCCAGTCAGCTGTCTGTCACTGCCATCTAAGATATTTATTTATTTTACTTTTTTTATTGTCTTATCACAGTCTGTCCAAAAAAATTAAAATAATTATTAAAATTATTTAAAATAATTAAAAAACAAAATCAACAGCGTTTTTCCCCAAACTTCCCCACCCAGCACAGTGATAATAACAGCAAGATCAGCAAGCAAATAGGTCCCTAGCTGTCTGTGTCTTGCCAGTCAGTCACATGGAATTCTGGAGTATTTGGGGGTCAACCTCCTTCCTTCTTTCTTATCACCTAGAGTGCCACCAGACTCCCCTAATGCAGAGAACAAATGACTCCCCAAACTAAGCCCTTTAATTGCCTATCCCCTCTAGCTCAAAAACATGCTGCTCTCTCCTCTCACAAACACAGAATGGCTGCTGTGAGAGCCTGACAGCCTTTTATATGGTTGTAGAAACGTTTCCTGTGGTGGAGAAATATTTTTCTTCCCATTGATTTCAATGGGCGGAAAAGGTGTGAAAAAGCGGAAAAACTGCACTTTTTGCGGGAAATTATTCGCCAAGCGGAAAGTGCCATTATTCGTCCATTTCAGTTTGAGGCAAAAATTTTCACCCATCCCTAGTTTTAATAGGCACTAACTCAGCACCCGACGTGCATTTTTTAGCTGGTATTTTTGCATAGCACAGGTAATTGAATGGCTTACAGTGCTTGAAAAAAATGCCATCAGGTAACATAACATAACATAACATAGTAACATAGTTGATGAGGCTGAAAAAGACATTCATCCATCAAGTCCAGTCCATGCCAAAAACACCCCTGTTGATCCAGAGTAGGGGTGAGTGAAAAGTGAAAAACATTTCCCGCGTGATTTTTCTCAAAAAACGGCAGAGTCAGTACGGTATAGTTAAATGCAATTTAATATAATATAAGAAATGTAGTACACAAGTAATACAACAGGAACAAACAGAGGGTTACAAGCCAGCAAGCACTGCTATCAGAAATAGCAGGCTGCCAAGCTCGACCACACTGCTGGAGACTAGGCCTCAGCCACTGGTAGTCTCTGCAGGAACAAGGAGCAGGAACAGGAACACAGGATCTTAATCCGACATAGCGAGAATACTGACTCACGTCTGCCATCAGAATGGAGTGATTTCTGACTCACACCTGCAGTCAGTATAGGGAAATGGATATCTGACTCACTACTGCAGTCAGTATCATATCTAGTCTGCCAGACCCCCAGGTCCGCACTAGATTCGGTGTCTGCTAGGTACAAGGGATAAACTTAAGAATAGTCAGACAGAGCCACAAGTCTGCACCAGAAAGGGTAGTCAGACAAGCCAGGTCATACACAGTTCAGGTAGTCAGCCAGAGCCACAGGTCAGCACCAGGTTGGATGGAAGACAAGCCAGGTCATACACAGAGCCTAAGGTAATAGAACTGCTTTGAACAACATTGCAAGTGCAACTGAGTCAGGACTCTGACTTCCCTTTAAACCCCTCCTCAGGAGGTGGGTAGGAGGAAAAGGCTCAGAGGAAGGAAGTAGGTAGGAGGAGAGTACAGGAAGCATGGCATAAAACAGAGGCCTGATTCACTCTGAAGCCTGGCGCCTGCAGACGACTCGTGGAAAGATGCTGAGCGTCGCTGAAGCGGCGTCGCTGGTTAAATGGTAAGCTGTGACACCCCGAAAGTTTTCTCTTTTTCTCCAATGCATAATTTTCTTCCTTTTTGCCTATTCTTGCAAATTTGTTGCCTATTCCAAAACATTATTCTCCAATTCTAACACATTTTTTACATTGTTTAACACATTTTTTCATCTATTCAATACGTTTCTCATATTTTAACACATTCTAACACATTTTCCTCGTATTCTAACACATTTTTTCTCCCATTCCAACATATTTTCCTACTCCAACACATTTTGTTTCCTATGTTTAATATGGTTCAACATTTCCCAGCACAATAGTACTTCATCTGAGGGCTGAAGTGGAGAAATAAGTAACTAGAAGTCAAAGATAAGAGTCCTACAGCAACATATACCCTGAAAAATGTGTTAGCATGCAGAGTGCATTTGTCCTTTGACCACAACACTTACTTCCTGCTTAATTAACACTGGCATGTATTCATGATGTCATGTGATTAAAAAAAATAAAGTACAACCTACAATGTGGCAGATGTGTATGGTAGAGGTGGTGGGGGACTGGCGTGGTGTGATTGGTGGGACCTTGACAAACTGCATACCCCTGGGAGGAGAGGGATCATCGTGATTTATTGCACATGCTGCAGCAACGATTGCTGCAGTCAGTTTTACACTAACAGTTTACTCCCATGTCCCTGCACTTCCTCCACCTTTCCCCCTCTTGCTTGTGCATTTGCTAGACATTTCTCAGCTATTGTGTGTGTTTTACTCTCTACAGTACACAAATGATGGAATGTGATGTCTTGCCTTGGCCCTCAACAAAATTCTCAATGTCCTCTGCTGTCTGTCAAGTCTGCCTCAGTCACAGAGCTCCCATTCAGGTGTATAATATATTTATTTATTTGTTTAATTATTTTTTTTGGGGGGGGGTCATTTTTTTTTTAAAGTTGTCAACCATATATTATCACAGTTGGTCCCAAAAAAATATATATATATAACTAAAAAACAAAATCAACAACTTCTTTCCCCAGACTTCCCCAGCACAGAGACAATAAAAGCAAAACCAGCAATCAGTTTGGACCCCAGCTGCCTGTGTCTTGCCAGTCAGTCACACCAAATATTGGGTTATTTTGGGTCAACCTCCTTCCTCCCTTCTCCCCACTGTGTCCCCAGACTCCCCTACTACAGAGAACAAATGTCCTATCTAAATGACTCCCTAAAACTAAGCTTCAATTCCCCTTTATTTGCCTATCTTCTCTAGCTCAAAAACATTCTGCTCTCTCCTCTCACAAATACAGAATGGCTGCTGTAAGCACCTGATAGCCTTTTACATGGCTGTAGAAAACTTTCGTGAGGTGGAGAAAAAAATTTCTACCCTTTGATTTCAATGTAATGTTCTAGGTGCAAAAGGCAGGAAAAAACAGGAAAAATAAACTTTTCACTGGAAATTTTTCGACAAGTTCAGTTTGAGGAGAAAATTTTCACCCATCCCTAATCCAGAGAAAGGCAAAAAAAAAAAAAAAACCTGAAGCCATTTCTAATTTAGATCCAAGTGGGTAAAAAAATCCTTCCTGACTCCCTGGATCAACAACCTCTCTGCTTTGAAACCATCTGTCATAATATTCAGTATTGTTCTGTGCTAGATAGGCATCCATTGCTTTTTTTAAATCAGTTACATTATCTGCAGGTACAACATCCGGAGGGAAAGAGTTCCATAGTATCACGGTCCCCGTGTCTTTTCTGTCAATCTGACATGATTCGCCTGTGCATTGGTGGAGACTGATTGGCCCGCCCAGGATGTGCCGTTATATGCTGGAGCTTGGGCAATTGTCAGTTGCCCTTTCGTGGTGTTCCTGTTTCTGCGCCTTGTTGCCATATTCCAGTGTCTCCTGTGTACCGACCCGGCTAGTCTGACTTTGCTCCTGACTCTGCTCCGTGAATTGACCCGGTTCTGGCTGACGACCCTGCTTCGTGAATTGACCCGGTTCTGGCTGACGACCCTGCTCTGTGATTGTTTCCGGCCTGTCTGCTGTTCCAGTACTGCTCAGGCCTTGCCTACTGTTCTGGTTGCTATTCTGGCCTGCCTGCTGTTCCGGTACTGTTCCGGTCCTGCCTGCTGTTCCGGTTGCTGTTCCGGCCTGTCTGCTGTTCCAGTTACCGTTCCGGTTCTGCCTGCTGTTCCAGTGTTCCTGCTTCATTCCAGTCGCCTCGGCGACATTCTGAACTGTTTTAGCCACTCACTGTTCCTCTCACTTGTCAGTAGCTGTAGCCTGAGGTTGCTTTGCCTTCTGTTGGCTGCCAAGGTACTCGCTTGTGTGCAGAACCATTTAACCCTTGCAGTGCCTGTAGTCTCCGGTCTGGTGCCTCCGATATATCTTGCCAAGCATACATTTTCTGACGTGAGCCTTTCCTCTGAGTGCTTCTGTGTGTCTCTTATTCACCATCAGAGCCTTGTCAGTCCTTGTTCATCCTCTGGCTTAGGGCCACAGACGTTGAAGGTACATTCCCATTGCACTCCAGAGGGCATCGGCTCTATTACAGCTTGTGCAGTCACCATCAGTACAGCACCCAAGGGGTGTATGGGCACAATCCAAGTGGCACATGCAGGGTTACTACTTTCCTAGTTAAGGGCGATTTTGTTCTGATCATTGCAGCGTGGCAATAGCACTCCTCTGTAGCCCACGGTAGTGGTACCGCCTCAGCTCTGGACATTGTGCTCTAGTATATCAACTTGAGAGTGTATTCAGTGCAGTTACTCCACTATCCTGCTATTGAGAGACTGTGTTGCAGATACTGCTATTTATCCTGGGCACTGGCCAATCTTGTATATCTCACCCATTTCATTTATTAACCCTTTGGGGGAATACTCCCTATCCATTCAAAGCACCTATCATTATCATTGTGTGCATTCACTTTGTCATTATTGCCATAGTTGCTATTTCTGTGCTGGCCTCTAGGGGCCTTGTTTTATTTTCAATAAAACTGTGTTTTTACTTCACACCCTGGTCTGAGTGTCAGAAAACCGTAACACATAGCTTTACCACCATTACTGAAAAAAATCCCTGGCTTTGTTTTAATCAAAAACACCTTTCCTCTAGTCTTAATGGATGACCTTTCGTTCTTACCTCAGCTCTTTGTGTAAATAATTCATTAAATAGTTCTTTCTATTGACCTTGAATGTATTTGTAAATGATAATCATATAATCTCTTAGACGTCTCTTCTCTAACTCTTCTCAATCAGAGTTGTGGGTGTGGCTACTTCAATCAAAATAACCCTGCAACAGAAACCTTCTCCTGGTTTATTTTGGCTGTTTTATTTGCCAGTTTATATATACATTTAGTTAGTTTACTTTTCCCATTACTGGCCATTATTTAACACACTGGATGGTAGACAAGTCTCAACTGTACTACTTCACAGTGGGTTGAATACCTCTTTAACATCCAGTGGATTAACGTATGACTGTAATTTTTTGCTTGTGTCTTATACTTAAGGTTATATTTGATGCAAACTTATTGTGGATGGTGCCAAGAGGATTTGAGGTGGTGCCAGTTTCATGGCTAAGGGCACCTAGAATGTCTTTGCCTGGGACAGATGAGTTGTATGTCTAGCATAGAACTGTACAACATATCATAAATCAAAATGTTGGACACAACTAATACACTCATAGGGTTAATATATCTTCATTTTCATGTATTTGTATTTTGCATAATGAAATCATTTAGCAAATGTTAGCCAAAATGAGCACCTTGTTATGATGATAATTTTTCAGTGATTATTCTTCTACATAATCTCATATAAATAATACCCAAATGGCAAATGAGCCCCATGGTGCATTATTTTCTATCCATACCTGAGAAATTGAGAAAGTCTGTATAATACAAATCTGGGACCTAATATAACCTTGTAGCTGAAGATAAAGATAAACTTAGAAGCAGACAATGTGCTTAGCAGTATTAGGCAACTATATTCAAAATGAATAATCAAATCATTATTTACAAAGGAGATATCTCCCTTGGAACTGTTCAATGGCCATATAAGTAATACAGAGAATAATGCTTTTTCATAAAACACACCAGAGACCCAAAACAAAGTTATAGCTGTTCACTTTAATAAATATGTAAATAAGCTGAATATGCTTTACAGTGCAGATCCAAACCATCTCATCACCTTGCCCTTATCATCCAGTAATATTACAAAACATTGCTTTACATTGTAAAATAACAAAGCATTAAAATATAGAAGGAAAGCAGGCAGAATTCTGTCTATAGGAAAGATTTGTTTCTGTTTCATTGGCAAATATATCCTTTCTGACAAAACCACTTGTATCAAACCTGTAGCTCTCAAGCTGTTGGACTGCAACTCCCAGCATGCTCAGACATTACTTAAAAGACTGTATGAAGCATGTATAAAACGGGTGCAGAGAATGCTGTGCATCATATTATCGCATGCTAAGTGCTTGCACCTATGTACAGACTCATAGGGCATGAAAGCTGTGGAAATAGAAATTGTCTTTAATTAGTCCAAAAATGTTTTTTGACATGGTTTTTCAATTCTCAGACATATCACCATCATTTTTGGACATGAATCATTTTTTATTAAAAGAGGATAATGAACAATACAGAATAAAAGTATCAAATATAAATTAGCATAGTGACATGTAAAGTGAAGGAATCATGCTACAGAAAAAGGACATGTCCAGAGCTTATTCTGAAAGGAAAAGGTCGGTGTTTAACATGCAAGCTGAAAGTGAGGGGCAACACCAACATATTGAAGATGAAGGGGAGCAACACAGAGAAAGATGAAGAGAAAGGTGATAAGAGACAGGGAATGGAGGTGGAAAATAAAAAAGGGAAAGGAGGGTAAGAGAAGGGGAATAGACCAGTGTAACGTGACACCTTGTATCATACGCTGGATAGCTCCGTTATAGTTCCTTTCTCCCTCAGAGTAACACTCCAAAAGTATACCGAATCTCCTATTCCCAAACATCAGCAGAGACTTGATGAAGGGAAGAACTCTCTTTTATTGACTCAAACACACAGCTTATATACACTACAGAGACTCTTATCAAGATCAGCATGCAAACAAATACTTGGGACAGTGGTTCAATGCTTGACCAATCAGTCACCAGCACCCTTATCAAGATAAGAATGCAGAATAAGACTTGAAATTATACATTCTTAACTGGCTCATTAATAACCTCCTCTGATTGGTCAAGGAAGCACAGCAGGAATCAATTAACATTCCTTAGCACAGACCTGGAGTATAGTGGAAGCAAAGCCCAACCCCCACTATCGCTGCACTCTAGCAATGTATTGGAAGCAACTATGGCTAAGCTCAGTCTATGGTTTGTTAGTCTTTTGGGTAGAAATAGTCTGAAGACATGAGATCCCATATCTCTAATTCACCAATATCTCCCATAGTCGCCACAGTTCCGTCACAACCAGCACACACAGTAGCACCATGCAGAGAACAAAACCAAGGGTTACATATCCTATAGTAGCACTGATGTTGTCCTTTAAGCAGAAGTCAAAATATGTGCAAATAAGATTTGGAGGTCTTCTGTCATGGTCCCAGCAAGGAAACACAGGACAAGTACTTCAAGGTAACACCAACTTTATTAAGGCAGCAACAATACCGAAATATCACAAGACAGTATATAAATATACAAGATTAAAGAGAACCGCACAACGGAGCAAGTGACAACTACAAGGAATAGAAGACTGCTACCGTGTGATTCTCTAGATAACTGTATCCTGGCAATGGAAATAGGAGGGTCTTCAATACCACAGGTCCGCACCTGGGAGAAGCCAGACAGAGATGAGGGTAACCAAAATCCCAGGTCCGCACCTGGGAGAGCCTGCAACTGGGAAGTCACCAGGAAAGAGTCTGCCAGAGCCACAAGCCTGCACCAGATTGGTTATCTAACTGAATGGAAGGCCACACTCAAGGTAATTAGATAGAGCCACAGGTCAGCGCTTAGATTGGGTGGTCAGACAAGTCAGGGGTCATGCACGGAGAGGGTCGTCAGCCAGAGCCACAGGTTTGAACCAGAGAGGATGTCCACTGAAGCGTTGGTATGCTTAATACGCAGTGGACAGAGCCCCAGGTCAACACCAGAACGGATAGTCAGACAAGCCAGAAGTCACACACGGAGCGGGTAGTCAGCCAGAGCCAAGACTCATACACGGAATGGGTAGTCTGCCAGAGCCGCAGGTCTGCACCAGAATGGATGTCCAACAAAGCCAAGGGACATACATGGAGCGGGTAATCAGACAGAGCCACAGGTCAGCACCAGATCAGTTAGTCAGACAAGTCAGATCATACACAGAGCCCAAACTCAAGAACTGCACTGGACAACAATGAAAGGGTGACTGAGCCCTGTGTCCATGCAGTTAAAATAGAGAAACAAGAGGAAGAAGAGGAGCAGCCAACAGGTGGCTATCTCTTAAAATGGAGCGCACGTCCATGTCTTTGGACGTGCGCCCAATTATGATGTCACCTGCTGCCAGAGCGCCAGCAGCAGAGGAGGCTAGAGCCGCAACATACACCACCGACAGCTGCACCGTCAACAAGAAAAAGATCCAGCCTCAATGGAGGCAAAGACTGGGGTGACAATGCGGCTGGAGCCGCTGGAAACAAATGTGGTCAGCTCGAGGTACCTTGATATCTTCTGAATGTATTGAGTTTTAAGTTTTTAGGGTCTGAAGTGAACAGGTATTGAATGAATATGGACATATGTTTGGGTACACTAACCAAATATGGAAAAGAGACTATCTTGTTCCACACATCTACAACATTGTTTAGAAAGTCCTTTGTAAACTTTCAATAGTCTATCAAGGGTTGGTTACCTTCAAAGTGAAATCTTGGAAGCCTCTTTTAAATGGCAGGTACAATGAGAGATTCTTCTTGAAGCCATTTATGGATGTCGAAAGAAAGGCCAATATCAATTTCCCATTTTTATAATACAAAGTCCTAAAACTGTGAGTCAGTTTAGATAAACAGGTTACATATAAAATAAGTTACTTTATGATAAAATTCAATTCTGGTGCACATAGATTTCAGTGGAGTATGGAAGGGCAGAAGGCCTTTGAGAAGATTAACCCCTTAAGGACCAGTGGTCCCGGGAAGTTACCTTCCCTTAAGGACCGCTTTGATCCTTGTTGATGAACCGGTACACGTGACCTATTACGTGTACTGGCGCGCCATACTGGGGGCTGAGAGAGAGAGTTCCAGTCCTAAAGCGGTCAATTTCAGACCCCATTTTTACTTACAGTGCTCCTGCAGGAGTGCTGTAAGTAAAAAGTAGGTGATGTGCTATGACTGTCAAGTGTCCTTAAAGGAGCAGTAAACTTTTTTTATGAAAACACATATTTTATAGACTCCCACTGCTGTCAGATGTTCTATTCAAAATTTATAACCATTCAAATAATCATGAAGTGAATTTACTGTGTAAACTTCCTGATAGTTCTAACTGACAGGAAATGACAGGCAGTTTCTATCACATTCTATGGAGAACTGTATATCACTGACTTTCTTGACTTTTCTCTTCATTAGAATGTAACAGGAAAAACTAATTAGAATTTGATCACTAGAGGGCACTGCTAATGTAATAAAACATGGGTTTAAACTGTAATAACTCTGGAAATATGAATCTCTTGGCAGTGGGAGTACCCTTATTTTACTCGGTAGTAAAATCCCTACAAAATCTATATTTTCCTTAAAACCTCATGATGGTCATAGCACATCACATGATCCTGAAGTGGTTAAGAGAATACAGGTAGTGGGAAACTTGAAGATTCTTAAAGTAATCTAGTAAGTTGATCCACAATTGAAGTTTATGGAGTGATTTGGGGATGTTAATCAATAATAAATCACTAAGATTTTGTTCCTCCTGAGACATTTTTTGTACAAAGTGCCAGTTTTCTGCTTTTTCATCACCAGTTGTCACTTTTCCCTTTTTTACCATAGCCATAATATTACCATAGCCATAATATAAAAGGGGTGTCAAGCAGCATCCCATTGTGTATGAGAGAGCATTTTGAGCTAGTTATTATAGGAAACTAAATACAAGTTGGAGTGTAGTTTAGGGAGTCTTGTAAGCAAAAAAAAAAAAGTTCTGTGTTTCTGGAGTCTGGGGGCACTCTGGGTGGGGGAGTATGATGGGAGAAAAGAGATTTAGGAAGACTAGGGAGACACATGCAGCTGTCATCCAGGTTCCTTCCTGATCTGGCTGTTATCTTTATGTTACGGGCGTCTCGGGGAAGAAGCTGTTGAACAGAGAGTGTTTTTTTTGTTTTTGTTTTTTAATGACAGTGATAGCGTTAAAATATTGCCACCAATTTGTATAAAACCAATATTATATGAAAGAGCAGCTACAGAACATAAACTAACACCACCATTTTATGTGTTACACCATAAAAATAATACAAACTGAATATTCCCACGCTCTAAAAAGCAATATAGAACTCTTAGATAGTAGTGTGAAGACCAGAGGAAAAAAGAAATATAAAATATATATATATAATGGATACAATTATATTATAATAGTACTAGTTGAAGAGGCCGTTACACTGGCCACAGTGCCACTGCCAGCCGGTCATGGGGCAGTCATGCACAGTAGAAACTGCCCACGCCACGGCTGATACAGTGCCAGCCCGTTGTGGTGCAGTCATGCTCAGTAGAGACTGCCCGCGCTGTGGTTGATATAGAGCGGGACGATCCTTCAGAGCGCCTAACTCTGCATCAGCCTTGTCATGGGCAGTCTCTACTGCATGTGACTGCTACTGCGCATGACTGCGTCGTTACACACGACGCAGGATTGAGATGGCGGTATAGATACAATATAAAATCCTAGCTACAACACCATTGCAATGGAATAATATCACATATTGTTCAATATATAAAAATACCAGAAAGAAATCCTCATGTGTTCTCCCAACTACAAAACTGCCGTCTAGCAAGTTGGATACGATGTGACAAGGTATTACTGAGATATAAAGCAGAACTTATAAGGAAATACATTATATAGACAGATACTTCTGTCTTTCCAAACGCACCGTATTAGTTTTCCAACCAACGCGATCTGCAAAATTGCAGCAATTTGGATAACACGAGGATGAAAAAAAAAAGGAAATCAACTATAAATATAAAACAACTTGAACACTTGTAACCCAATCCTCAGTGCGAAAGAGTACTTCCTTATAAAGAACTTTGTGTGTAACTACATGAAGTCCCACAAATTACATAAAAATATGCAACCCACAATCCCTGAAAAAGTAACACAGTATACTGATATACAAAAAACAAAGCCTGCTAAGACAAAAGGGGTGTAGTCTTAAAGGGATAGTAATACTTAAAATGTAAAAAAAAATATGTTGTAGAGTTTATCCCCCTGAGTAAAACAAGGGCACTCCCACTGCTGAAAGGTGTTTCATTCAAAAGTTATTAATTTTCAAATTTGAAATTTTTAGGTGCAGTATCACAGTGGCCTGAAATTGTGCAGTGGCACTGTTGCTACACCATCCTATGGAGATTTATGGTCAATTGACCAGAGCTGTCCATAGGATCGTGTAGCAACAGCGCCACTGTACAATTTCAGGCAACTGTGATATTGCACCTAAAAAATTCAACTTTGAAAATTAATAACTTTTGAATGAAACACCTTTCAGCAGTGGGAGTACTCTTGTTTTACTCAGGGGGATAAACCCTACAACATATTTTTTTTTACATTTTAAGTATTACTATCCCTTTAAAGGGAAATGTTGGTGAAACAGTTCTAGATGTATAAACCAAAATCCCAGCTTAAAATAACCAGGACTGGTCACCAAACATAAATGCGAACTTATACAATGTTATTAAATGCATAAATCAGTGAAACACATTATAAATATTCAAAAAATACAAAATGCTAATTTATTTAAAAAAATATATGTGACAAAAAATCTATCTGAACAAAATGGTAAGTGCATTAAAATATGTTGGTGTACACTTTGCTGGATATGTGACTTCCTTTGTGTTAGACAATAAAGCTTTCCAAGCACAAAAGAGATGATCTAAAATATGATAACCCTTTAAAGCTTGAGGGATCCTTATTGTACATTCAACTCTGCCAAGACTTAAAGGCAAGTGGAATTGATGTTTAACAAAATTCCTCCTCTGGTTATATATACTTGATGGTGACAACAAATTCAGTTTATTATTATGTGTATTAGATTTATTTTAACACATAATTATTTATGGTTTGATTCAGTGTCCTTCCTCCAGAAACTGGGATGTGCAATGGGCAACAGATTTGCTCCAAGTTATTATATTAATAATAACACATATAATTTGATTTTCTCTGAAACCTACAACCCCACATTCATCAATTTCTTGGATGTCACTCTGTATATTCAAGATAAAAAGATTTTTGCAAAAAATTATTTTAAACAAGTAGATGCTAATCCTATATAATAATTCACTAATTGTGTGTTTGTTAGAATCCGTCATGAGCAGTAGAGACGGTGGTACGCTCTGCAGTCATGCACACTACAGACTGCCCGTGCAGTGGCTGATAAATGAGCGGGTCTCCGAATTCAGACCATAGTCCTCTCTGTGCACCTTCGGTATGTACAGTGGACTACAGTCTGAATTTGGAGTGCCCCGCTCCGTATCAGCCGCGGCACATGCAGTCTCTACTATGCATGACTGCACCGCGGGTGTTGCTGGGTGGCCCATGTACATGAGCTCTTCAACTAGTAATTTAATATTGCCCACGAGTTGTCATTTTAATAAATGGCTTATGAACATACCTTTTGGAGAGGTTAGGAGGCTAAAAAGAAATTGTACAGATCCAACAGTATTTAATGAAAAATTACCTGAAGTAAATGATCGCTTTATACACAGGAGCTATAATCCTAAGGATTTTGAAAAAGCTGTCTCTAGGATTAGTGGAATAAATAGGCAAGAATTATTAACATCTAATGAGAACAAAAATAAAGATGTAAATTCTATGTTTCAGTTACCGTTAGTTGTAAACTATAATTCTGATTATAAATATTTCAACAAAACCATTAAACGTCACTGGCATCATTTAAAATAAGATAAATAGTTGGAAACTATTTTACCTAGCAATCCTAAAATAGTATATAAAAAAACAAAATATGGGAAATATATTGGCCCGAACTGTTAGGAACAAAGACAACAATGGCCATAAAAGGTATAATTGTTTAACTAAGGGGGTTTCTTGTTTTTACAGTTGTTGCAAAAAAACAATAATAAGAAAATAACACAGTGTATTTCATATAGCACAAAAGAAGAGTTTAAGATCAAAAGTATGCTATCATTTAAATCCATTAATGTTATATATGTGTTTCAATGCAGTTGCATGAAGCATATATAGGACGATCAAAGAGAATATTTAATATGAGAGTAGCAGAACACATCAGAAACATTGAAAGAGGTTTTGAAAAACACAGCATCTCCTTACATTTTTAAGAAGTGAACAATTCTGACCCTAAATCTTTAAGTTTTTTTACTATTGAACAAGTATAAAAGGGTTGGAGAGGGGGTAATCATCTAACAGCTATGTCCCGTATTGGATCTAAATGGATATTTGATATGGATAAGCTTCAGCCAAAAGGGTTAAATGCTGATTTAGAATTATTTGGTTTCTTGTAGGGTTGTGAAATAAAGTTGTGGTGTTTTTGAATGGATGCGTTATGGATATGGAGTACTTCTTTAAGAAATAGAGTGGGTTTTTTGGGGAAAAATCTAGGGTTTGTTTGTTAACATCTAACATCTTGAGAAAGGAAGAAGTGCCTTCTGAAACACATAGTTGAACCTATGATTGCACATTGTATATTTTAACAGGTTACAAATGGACATTTAAAATTTGCTTTTGTACCCTCATTTGGCTGGACTGTGAATTTATCATGCAAACATAGTTTGCTACAGAAGTTATTGAGCTGTGCTGAGTTTCATCAGACAAATAATTACCAGTATCCAAGCATTTTTCATCCAAAGGAGGGTCTCCTGTTACATAAAAAATCCGTTGACTATATGAGATAACTGTCAGCTGTATGAGACAAGTGTACTCATAAGTCCAAGTGAAGAAGGCAGTGGTAAGTGTTTGCAGATAATTGTATATTCAATCTGGGTCACCATATATAACCAGAGGAGAAATTCCACTTGTCTTGGTAGAGTTGAATATACAAGAAGGATCCCTCAAGCTTTAAAAGGTTAACATCTTTTAGATCATCTCTATCGTGCTTGGAAAGCTTTATTGTCTAACACACAGGAAGTCACATATCCAGCAAAGTGTACACCAACGTACTTTTATGTGGGACTAATACACTTACCATTTTGTTCAGATAGATTTTTTTGCCACATATATTTTTTTAAATATATTTGCATTTTTTGTTTTTTGAATATTTATGATGTGTTTCACTGATTTATACATTTAGTAATATTGTATAAGTTCGCATTTATGTTTGGTGACCAGTCCTAGTTATTTTAAGATGGGATTTTGGTTTATACATCTAGAATTGTTTCACCAACATATCCCTTTAGTACTATAACACTTTTGTCTCAGCAGTCTTTGCTTTTTAAACTGTGTGTTTCTTTTCAACTGCGGGTTTGTGGGTTGCATATTTTTTATGCAATTTGTGGGACTGCAAGTAGTTACACACACAGTTCTTTATAAGGAAGTACTCATTCGCACTGAGGATTGGGTTACAAGTGTTCAAGTTGTTTTGTATTTACAGTTGATTTCCTTTTTTTTTTTTCATCCATGTGTTTTCCCAATTGCTGCAATTCCGCAGATCGCGTTGGTTGGGAAACTAATACGGTGTGTTTGGAAAGACAGAAGTATCTGTCTATATAACGTGTTTCCTTATATGTTCCGCATTAAATCTCAGTAATATCTTGTCACATCGTATCCAACTTGCTAGACTGCAGTTTTGTAGTTGGGAGAACACATGAGGATTTCTTTTTGGTATTTTTATATATTGGCCAATATATGTGAGAATATTCCAGACTGGAGATATTGGATTTATATTTAATTGCGATGGTGTTGTAGCCGAGATTTTATATTGTATCTATACCACCATCTCAATACTATTATAATATAATTGTATACATTATATATTGCACATGATGGCTTCTGACAAACATCCTTAGCGAATTATAATATAGGATTTATTTTTTTCTCTGGTCTCCACACTACTATCTAAGAGTTCTATATTACCTTTTAGGGTGCGGGAATATTCAGATGGAATTATTATTTTAACCCTTAGAGTGCCACAGAGGTATTAAATGCATTGCTGTGTGTTGCATTCCACTCTGGCACTCACAGGCTCAACCCTTAGAGTGCCAGAGGGTCACCCAAGTAACCCAACTCAGTGTGCATTTTTTTTAACCGTTTGAGTGCCAGACAGTTATCCAACACATTGTAATTCATGGATATCTGTTTCACTCTCACATTGTTCACACTTCACCAATCCACCACCACTAGTGTTGAGCGAGCATGCTCGGCCGATGCTCGGTTCAGCTCGAGCATCGCTCTGCTCGGCACATGGCGGTACTCGTACGAGTACCGCATGTGCTCGACCGCCATGTTCGGGTCTCCTCCCCACACGTTTCGCGGCTGCTGCGCAGCCAATAAACGTGCAGGGAGGCTCTGACATCAGTGTAATGCCAGCAGCCATGTTGGCTGCTGGCATTACACTGATTGGCTGGCCAGAACCCGTGATCGGGTGCTGTATAGCACCTGACCAGCGAGTTCGGCTCAGTCTTAGCCAGGGAGAGATGAGGATAGGAAGGGAAAGTCAGTGTAGGGAGAAGAAAAGCAAATTTGTTAAAAAAAAGACCCAAAAGTCCTTTTTAGGACTACTGTGTGTGGGGGCAGCAGTTTATTTTGTGTGGGGGGAAAAAAAACAACAAAAAAAAATTCATATATTCTGTTTAGTGTGCAAAGTTGCAGATTAGAGCGCATTCTGTTTAGTGTGCAAAGTTGCAGATTAGAGCACATTCTGTTCAGTGTGCAAAGTTGCAGATTAGCAGCACATTCTTTTTAGTGTGCAAAGTTGCAGATTAGAGCACATTCTGTTTAGTGTGCAAAGTTGCAGATTAGAGCACATTCTGTTTAGTGTGCAAAGTTGCAGATTAGAGCACATTCTGTTTAGTGTGCAAAGTTGCAGATTAGAGCACATTCTGTTAAGTCTTCAAACTGTAAAATATCAAAGTCACATATTCCATTCACTGTGCGTCGCCGCAGTTTAGCAGCACATTCTGTGTACTGTGCACAGTTTCAGAATAGGAAAAAATTCTGTTAAGTCTTCAAACTGTAAAATATCAAAGTCACATATTCCATTCACTGTGCGTCGCCGCAGTTTAGCAGCACATTCTGTTGACTGTGCACAGTTTCAGAATAGGAAAAAATTCTGTTAAGTCTTCAAACTGTAAAATATCAAAGTCACATATTCCATTCACTGTGCGTCGCCGCAGTTTAGCAGCACATTCTGTGTACTGTGCACAGTTTCAGAATAGGAAAAAATACTGTTAAGTCTTCAAACTGTAAAATATCAAAGTCACATATTCCATTCACTGTGCGTAGCCGCAGTTTAGCAGCACATTCTGTGTACTGTGCACAGTTTCAGAATAGGAAAAAATACTGTTAAGTCTTCAAACTGTAAAATATCAAAGTCACATATTCCATTCACTGTGCGTCGCCGCAGTTTAGCAGCACATTCTGTTGACTGTGCACAGTTTCAGAATAGGAAAAAATTCTGTTAAGTCTTCAAACTGTAAAATATCAAAGTCACATATTCCATTCACTGTGCGTCGCCGCAGTTTAGCAGCACATTCTGTTGACTGTGCACAGTTTCAGATTTGCAGCACATATTCCGTGTAATATGAAGAAGGCGGGTAAAAAGGGACGGGGAAGTGGACGTGATCCTGATAGTTCAGGGCGCGGGTCAGGACGCGTAGAAACTGCGCCTGGTGCCAGAGCACAAGACAGAAAGACATCCACCATACCTAGCTTCATGTCTCATTTTACAGGGTGTCGCAGGACATCACTCTCGAGGTCCGACCACTGCGAACAGGTGGTCGGTTGGATGTCAGCTGATACTGCTTCCAGTCGGTTAAGCACCACCCTGTCTTCCACCAAGTCCACTCTCAGTAGCCAAGAGTCTGGTCAACATAATCCTCACTCTGATCATCCTTCCTCCCACCATAGAGGGTCTGGTCAAAGAAGTGATCCCACACTGGGATATAGTGAGGATCTCGTCTCATCACCAATCCTTCATTTGACCCTCTCTCCAAGCACGCTTGCAGAGGAACATGACATTTTGTGCCCTGATTCACAACCTCTAGAGGGTACCCAATCACAAGAAGATGACAGATGTGAACGGCATTTAAGGTCAAAGGAAGTAGTGGATGATGATGATGAGACACAGTTGCCATTAAATCAACCACTATTACTGTCTCAAGACCTTGATGAGGAGGATGATATACAGTTGTCAATGACTGAGTATGTGGTGGGATCAAGACATGAGGAGGATGATCAGAGTGAGGAAGTGGAGGAGGACTTGGTGGACGATGAGGTGACTGACCCCACCTGGGAAGGTGTAGAGCCGAGCGATGACAGCAGTCCTGAGGGTGAGCCATCTGTAGCACCGCAACAGGCTGGAAGAGGCAGTGGTGTGGCTACAGAAAGAAGGCGGACCGCACCAAACCGGCCCGCAAATGTTCCACGGAGCACCCCCTTGCGTAAATCTCCCTTGCCAAGGGGTAGGTGTTCCGTGGTATGGCGTTTTTTTAAGGAAAGTGCGGACGACAAAAGAATTGTAGTTTGCAACCTGTGCCACACCAGAATGAGCCGAGGCATGAACACTAGCAACCTTACCACCACCAGCATGATCCGACACATGGCATCCAAGCACCGTAATAAGTGGGAGGAACGCCTGGATCGCCCATCTGTGTCTGCAGGCCACACCACTGCCTCCTCTTCCCCTGTTTTCGGTGCCGGCCAATCGCCTGTCGAAGGCGCAGGCCCGCATACCTCCCGCCCTGCACCTGTACCATCTGAAGCACCATCAGTGACCACATTCACTTCCCTGTCCCAGCGCAGCGTCCAAATGTCGTTACCCCAGGCATTTGAGCGCAAGCGAAAATACCCAGCCACCCACCCACAGGCCATAGCACTAACCTCACACCTTTCCAAATTACTGGCCATCGAAATGCTGCCATTTAGGCTTGTGGAGACTGAGTCCTTCCGCAGCCTGATGGGAGCAGCTGTCCCTCGGTACGCGGTCCCCAGCCGCCACTACTTTTCCCGGTGTGCCATCCCCGCATTACACCACCATGTGTCCCGTAACATCACCCGTGCCCTGACCAACGCAGTTACTGGGAAGGTCCACTTAACGACTGACACATGGACAAGTGCTTGTGGCCAGGGACGCTAGATTTCCCTGACGGCACACTGGGTGAATGTCGTGGAGGCTGGGAGCGACTCGGACCCTGGGATGGCACAGGTGCTACCCACGCCGAGGATTGCGGGCCCTACCTCCATCAGGGTTTCCGCCAGCACCTACGTTATTGGCTCCTCCTCCTTCGTTTCCACCTCCGAATTCTCTGCACGCAGCGCCACTCACCCATCAGCCGGAAGCTGGAAGCAGTGTAGCACTGCAGTGGGGAAGCGTCAACAGGCCGTGCTGAAGCTGATCTGCCTTGGGGACAAACAGCACACGGCCTCAGAGCTGTTGCAGGGGATTAGTCACCAGACCGAGCAGTGGCTCTCGCCACTCAACCTGCAACCAGGCATGGTTGTGTGTGATAATGGGCGTAACTTGGTGGCGGCTTTGGAGCTCGGCAAGCTCACACACGTACCATGCCTAGCGCATGTATTTAATTTAGTGGTTCAGCGATTTCTAAAAACCTACCCCAATTTGCATGATCTCTTGACAAAGGTGCGCCGCGTGTGTGCACATTTCCGTAAGTCATCTACAGCTTCAGCCGGCCTGTTGAAGCTGCAGCAGCGCTTACAATTGCCAGCTCACCGGCTGCTGTGTGACGTGAGCACGCGCTGGAACTCCACCTTCCACATGTTGGCCCGGCTTTGTGAGCAGCAGAGGGCAGTAGTGGAGTAACAGCTGTTACACGGTCGTCGCCTCTCCATTAAACTTCCTGTAATCAGAAGTGAGGAGTGGGAATGGATGTCAGACCTCTGTGAGGTTTTACGCAATTTTGAGGAATCGACACAGATGGTGAGCGGCGATAACGCTATTATCAGTGTAACCATCCCACTTCTGTGTCTACTGAAACGCTCGCTGCTCACAAATAAAACTGACGCTTTGCATGTGGAAGAGGTGGAAATGCGGGAGGAAGAGCTTACACAAGGTGATAGCCAGAGCACCCTCACTTCGTCTTCTCAGCGACAATTGGAGGAGGCGGAGGAGGAGGAGGAGGAGGAGGAAGACACGGTTGCCTCCACTACAGAGGGTAGCCATGGAACTTTATTTCCATCTCTTCAGCGTGGGTGGGCAGAAGAGGAGGAAGAGGATGAGGAGATTGAGAGTCATCCTCCTGGTGAGGACAGCGAAATCTTGCCTGTTGGTACTCTGGCACACATGGCTGACTTTATGTTAGGCTGCCTTTCCCGTGACCCACGCGTTACACGCATTTTAGACAACACGGATTACTGGGTGTTCACCCTTCTGGACCCCCGCTACAAAGAGAATTTCTCATCTCTCATTCCTCCGGTGGAGAGGACAAGCAAAATGGTGCAATACCAGAAGGTTCTTGTCGAAAAATTGCTCCAAAATTTTCCATCTGACAACGCTGGCGGCAGAGTACGTGCTACCTTGGCCAACCGAGAAGGGGAGAAAAGGGGAGCACACAGCAGTTCCGACAAAGGCAGGGCAACACTCTCCAAGGCGTGGGACACCTTCATGACACCCCGTCAGCACCCTCACCCTGATGCGCAGCCTAGTGTCACAAGGAGGGAAAAGTTTTGGAAGATGGTGAAGGAGTACGTAGCAGACCGTGTCAGCGTCCTCAATGATCCCTCTGTGCCTTACAACTACTGGGTGTCCAAGCTGGACACGTGGTATGAACTGGCACTCTACGCCTTGGAGGTGCTGGCCTGCCCTGCCGCCAGCGTTCTGTCTGAGCGGGTATTTAGTGCTGCTGGTGGCATCATAACAGATAAGCGTATCCGCCTTTCCACCGACAATGCTGATAGGTTGACACTTATAAAAATGAACAAGGCCTGGATTTCCCCTGACTTCTCCACTCCACTGGAGGAAAGCCCCGGGGGAACATAAAGTCACTTTATATATGTTATTTACAATGATGGGAATACTCTGTATTCCCATTCACCCCTTCCACCCAAAAAACGGGTATATGGTTGACTCTCTTCCATATACCCTGGGATATAATTTTTATATAGGGCCAGCTCACCAGCGGGCCCTGTGATATAATTTTTATATAGGGCCAGCTCACCAGCGGGGCCTGTTTGACAATTTTTGTATAGGTCAGCTCACCAGCGGGCCTTCTCATATAATGTTTTATTGGGTCAGCTCTCTAGCGGGCCCTCTCATATAATGTTTTATAGCGTGAGCTCACTAGCGGGCCTTCGCATATAATGTTTAGGATGGTCAGCTCCGCAGCAGACCCTCACCCATAATGTTTTAGATGGTCGGCTCAGCGCACGTTTCCCTCTTTATCATGGCCCCAGTTCAGAAAAATCGAGTAAATTTTTGGGAGAATTTGCCTTTGCGCACGTTTCCCTCTTAATCATGGCCTCAGTTCAGAAAAATCAAGGAAATTTTTGGGAGAATTTGCCTCTGCGCACGTTTCATTCTTAATCATGGCCTCAGTTCAGAAAAATCAAGGAAATTTTTGGGAGAATTTGCCTCTGCGCACGTTTCCCTCTTAATCATGGCCTCAGTTCAGAAAAATCAAGGAAATTTTTTGCAGAATTTGCAGATGATATACAAGTAAATATACAGCAAATACTGTTTGGTAACAATTTTTCGCCTAAAGTCGTTTTTATCTGCCTTTTTGTGTGTTTTACGGTCAGTCTGTAAAAATGGCGTACTACGGGCGAAAGATCGTTCCCAGCAGCGATGTTGGAGTCCAAGATGCATCCAGACATCCTCCCTATGCTGTCCCTGAACCATTTCTGTGGTGTTTCCATCATTTTCTGCCCTTTTCCTATGGACCAGGCACCCTCCCCTCATCAGAGCAGGGGGTGCCTGGTGTAATGCTCGAGTCCTCCCATTGACTTCAATGGGGCTCGGGTGCTCGGCCGAGCACTCGAGCCTCCGGGGGTGCTCGGTCAGAGCACCCGAACACCCGAGCATTGGGGTGCTCGCTCATCACTAACCACCACCAAACATCTGACACATTCAGTAACATTTTTTAATTATTTCTTTAAAAATAATGGTTAGTTAGAAAGCATGCAGGCTTGCAGTAAGAAAACATATTTATTTTGCAGGCTTACAGAAAATTAAACATTCAAAATATGTCAGCGTGTCTAGGTTTGAAAGAATTGATTGTGGGCTTCAAAGAAGGCTAGCCCTAAAAAAAAAAGATTTCTTTCAGGCTTCAGGCTTGCCAAAAACAAACCCCTGAAAAAAACTGTATGTGTTACTGGCCTAGTGCTACCAGTGTTAGTGGCAAACAACCATGAGACACATTCAGACATGCAGTAGAACCCACCACTAGAGACATTCTGGCATTGGCTACTGTTTAGATGACTCAGTAGCAGGAGGCTGCTGTATGAGGTTGTAGTCATCAGCACTGATATGAAACAGGTGATGGTACAAATATGCTTCTACTTGACATTAGCCCTAGTGATGCTACTGAGGCAGCAGCAACACCACAACAAGCCCCACACCATTTCAGGTACATCTAGAGAGAGAAAGTTGGCTAATAATATTTCTCCTCCTGCAACACCTGTAAAATCATGTGTCTGGTAGAATACTATTTTCCCTTAAGAGAAGGAAGGAGATGTTCCTTTCATCAGCAAATGCAATGTGTACAGAGTGTGTAAAGAAATATTGTGAAACATAGGAAGGACTAGGACATATCACAACACCTAACACATCTGCTCACATGTTAAGCAACAGGTACAAATGCAACTAAACAGCTTGACATTTTGGTCAGTAATGTAAAACCATCACAATGACATTTGTCCACTCTACTAAGGACACTGGGTGCCAAGAAGAATTAACCCTTTGAGTGCCAGATGAGTACACCCAGCATTGAGAAACAATCCATTGCATACCCCCTGGCACTCAAATGGTTAATAAAAATAAATAATCTGCCCTGCCACCAGCTTAGCATATTCAGTGAGCTTGAATGTCCTCAGACAATGTCCTGCAATAACAATAAAACAGTCCCTGAAAGAGAGGTAGACAAGTCAGTGAGTCTGGTCCCATTATTGTAAATCAGGACTAAGGGAAAAGACCTACCACAAGCATTGACATATATAAGCACATATTAAAATGTATAGGTTAACAGGAAACAAAACAATAGAAATGTGTGAGACATGTATGTGGAGTAATGTACAGGTAGAGATAATGAGGTATACTCACCAATCCAATCCTAATAATTAGCACATTCTTATAACATTGATGTTGCAATAAATTATTAGTGTATACAGTAGTGAAGAGGGTCAGGTGCTGATTATATGGGTGAAGCAGGGTACCAAAGGTGATAGGAGAGGGGTTGAGGAAAAAAAGCAATGACCTTGCAGAAAATGTATCATAGGTGAAAAACCTTTCTTCTTAATGAGGGTAAAAGGAGAGAGCTCAGGATATACTAATATATCTTTAACAAGGGAGAGTGCGGTTGGAGACCATAAACAGAAAGAGGCTTCCTTTAATAAAAAAGTGAACTTTAGCAATAATGATCCTCTATCCAGTAACAGGTAGTCTGAGGTTTCCTCCAGAAAATGATAGTGCATAAGCTTGAGCATGAATGATGGTGGAACCTTGGAAGCCATCATTTCAATAATGCCCCCACTTCAGGAATGACCCTAAACCTGATGTTGTTTTGACATGAACATGAGGCGGTCAAGTTTAGATTCTGGTTAGCCTCCATGAAATTGATGTGATCCAGTAAAGTTCATCCGTTCTGGCCCTAAGGGCTGCCACATCTGCCTGGATGTATACAATAGAAGCAATAAAGTTCTCTCTACTAGTATCTCTGAGTTCCAGGAGAAGATACTGTGTTCCATTACCCATATAGGGAGCTGGGCCTTTGGTCCAGATGCAGACAGCTCCTTAAAGTTCACATGTTCATCCAGTATAGGAGAAGAGTTTTATGGGTTTGGATAGAGGGGCTAGCACCATCTTGGAATTCATCTGAGAGAATCTGTAACTGTTTACCCTGCTTTTGTGAAAAATTGGGCCAAGAGACCTGAAGTTCTCAGTTTGTTTTGCTTGAAATAAGTCATCAGGTATAATTCCCAGCTGAGAAGGGGACAAATAGTATAGGGTAGCCCTGAAGATGGATTTGGAATCCCATCAAGCAGAAATCTCACTCTGCTGATATCCTTCCTGGAGGAGCGGTATTATCATAATTTTTAGAATTCAATTTGCCAGTCTCTGGCACTCTTAAAATTGGTAATGGTTTAATTTACCATCATATTGTATAATATGTTTCCCAAACAATCTTCTTCTTCTAGTCATAATTTGTGTGACTTCTGCAATTTTTTCCAATGAAATTAAAATGATCAAAACTTGGAGAAGACAGTTTAATATAGCTTGAATTGCTTGGTATTTGTCGTCGGGGATAATTCCCAGCTGAGAAGGTGAGAATTAGTAGAGGTAAGCCTGTCAAGACCGATTTGTAATCCCATCAAGCAGAGAGCTCACTCTGCTTACATCCTGCCTAGAGGAGCTGTATTATCATCATTTTTAGCATTCAAGTTGCCCTTCTCTGTCAAAGGAAAAAATCACTCTTAAAATTGGTAGTGGTTTAATTTATCATCAAATTGTACAGTATCTTTTCAAAACAATCTTCTTCTAGCCATGATCTGTTTGTCGGATATCTGTCATTATTACCCAATGAAATGAAAATGATCAAAACCTGAAGAGACAATTTAATATAGCTTGAATTGCTTGGTATGTGTCGTCAACCATAATTCCCACCTGAGAAGGTGACAATTATTAGAGGTAAGCCAATCAAGACTGATTTGTAATCCCATCAAGCAGAGAGCTCCCTCTGCTTATCCTACCTGGAGGAGTAGTATTTTAGTCATTTTTAGCATTCAATTCACCCTTCTCTATCAAAAGTAAAAATCACTTTTAAAACTGGTAGTGGTTTAAATTATCATCATTTTGTATAGTATTTTTCCAAAAAATCTTCTAGCCATAATTTTTTATCTGATTTCTGTCATTTTTTCCAATAAATTAAAATGATCGAAATTTGGAGAAGACAGTTTAATTAGCAGCTCAGAGTGGGAAACAGTAGTATAGCATTAACTGATAAAAGTTAAAAATAAAAGACATTTTAACATCAGAGTTTTAAGGGTGATATTCATGAAGCTCATCATACTGCTGTTTTACTCCCTATGACACATTTTCAAAACAGATGGATTTAATTCTAAAAATGCCATCCTCTTTGATAAACAACCAATGATCTGACATTTCTTTCATTAAGAGGACTTTCTGAATATTGCATCCTTAGTTGCACAACAGTACATATAGGTGTATAATTCACTTTCACAACTCACAACTGCAGTTATTTCATACATACCTTTGACCTGGGAAGAGAAGAACAGTACACCTAGAAAAACCCAGAAACTTCCACACTGCCCACCCATTGGAGCATGAGGTGCAAAGCAGCCTTTTTTTCTGCACATGGAGGTTTGTACATATGCATTAAGCAGGTTGTACAACCCACCTATTACAGTGCCTGTGATTCCAGCTGCTGATCGACATTGTTACTTCCGAGTTTACCATTGCCTTATTCTTATTGGCTTTGGGACTGTGGCTCCTCCCAGGGTTTGCCTTTATATACTCCCTCCTGTCATCTTTATGGTGCCCTTTCGTGGTGTACCCATACCTAGCGTTTATGACTGCATGTTCCTGTTTCCGTGTATGACCCGGCTCGCCTGACTACGCTTCTGATTCCTGATGCTCCTGTGTTCCGATTCCATTGCTGACTTAGGACTGGCTGACTAACTCTGTGTGTACTGGCCTGGATTGGCTAAGTATCCGAATACGTTACCGACTAGGACTTGATGACTAACTCCGTGTGTACCGACCTGGCTTGGCTGAGTATCCGATTCTGTTACCAACTAGGACTGGCTGACTAACTCCATGTGTACCGACCTGGCTTGGCTGAGTATCCAATTCCGTTACCGACTAGGACTGGCTGACTACCTCCGTGTGTACCGACCTGGCTTGGCTTAGTATCTGATTCGTTACTGACTAGGACTGGCTGACTACTCCATGTGTGCCAACCTGGTTGAGTATCCGGTTCCGTTTCTGATGGGACTGGCTGACTACCTCCGTGTGTACAGATTGGGGCAATGCTGGCTTCTGATCTGTCAGGGTACGCACCCTGTATCTCATTCCACCTACTCCCACTTGCTATACTTCACAGTGCCTGTGAGGCCTATCTACCCCAGTAGTCTCCAGGGGTCTGTGGGAGTCTGGTCA